>JAMPIV010003281.1:147500-1390242 GCA_024509875.1 Oreohelix idahoensis
GCATTATACAGTCTGTCTTTAGTACACAACCTTACTCTCGTCCCGCCTCTTTGTTTTTAACACGAGCTAACGCAATGTTGACAAACTGAGTGACGCAAAACTCATCTGTCAATCACAATACTTCTTAGACAGGCAAGCAGCTTGAGAGAGACGAATTTGATCGACCGACACGGTCTTTCATCTTAATACGTCTTGTTTCGGAATTCTCCGTTCCGCACCGGGACGCGAAATTAACAACATTAGAGACCAGAGGAACCTAATGATATATTGTTACGTACATTTATTACCTAAGGGGGTAGTCTTCGGTCCTGCCAAATGTACGCACCAGTCTCAATATAGTTATATTATTTGTGCGGTCGAATGATTCGCGCACTGACGTGCACAAAGCAGTGTGAGTTGCTTTGGGACGCACGGGTAACCTAGTTGGGTAGTTTCTGACGTCATGATTTGAAGGGGCAACATGGACCTTGTTTATGTCCGTGATTGATATATTATTATTGTATTCATGGCACGTTTATGGAAGCCATTTATTCTAGTGATCTGTATTGGTCTTCAGGTCGAAACCAATAGCAGCAATGTCACGTAAGTTATCGCCCCACTTCTTATTGTATGCTATATTGTAAGGCCGCTCTTATACTAGTCTAGCGGGAATATGTTATTCCTAGAATGGACCTACAGAGTCGTTAGCCTTTAGGATTCGTATCGTAGAAGAAGGATTCCTACGAGTGGGAAAGAAGTTAATTTGATTGCAGTATTCATATGTGTAAACGCCTTTATTGTAATGCCAAAGTCGTGGCATGATTTTGAGAGGTTAGTTAAAACCTAAAGATACTAACTCAGATACCTCTTCATATATGTACCATTGAATATACATTGAGACTACGTTATATGGAACTATGTCTTGGATAGAAACAGTCTCTTATTGGACGAATGCGGGAGTTCGTGGTATGGGAGTACATGCTTAAGTGGATGACCTCAAGCAAGGTCAACGGACATTCCCTTGCTGTTAAAACCTAGTATGAATATTATTGGATTCTTATTACTTACGTGAGAGAGAGGATTTTAGATATGAATGACCAGAGATGTATCGTTTTATCGGAACTGTCACTACTATGTATAAATTGTTCATCGTACCTGTCAAGGAACATTGTACCGTCTTGTCAACCGTCTTCGTACCACGTAATAAATTATAATAACTTTACCGACGAGTTGAGTATGATCATGTTGGCCTGATTTGCCTTCCACTCGTTGAAGTTCTGTTGGATAGCTCTTCATCTAATTTTCATTCTACATTCGCGTCAAGATGCTAGTACATTGGTACATCTGCTACTAGCTATCATGTTACCCGAAAAGAGCGCTCAACAGTAAATGGTATGCCAGTGTGGTCTGGAAATCAATAATTTCAAAGGAAACGTACCCTATACAAATATCGGTTGAATGGAGGATTTGAACTTTCAAGGCGACAACATCTTGGAATCTACTGTGTTGGTGAATCACAATCAACTTACGGACAGGCTCAAGGTCATCAATCAACATCCACGTCAGGTTGTACAGTGACTAACTACCTTGGAATCACCTCTTCGTCAGTATTGCGTGCGAGCTGTGGTCTAATACTCAGAACGAAGTATTTTATCCTCAAGCGTACATCCACGGAGACAAGGCACATTGATTTTTTAACTGCACGCGAGATGAGTATAACGTGTTTTCGTTGTACACTTTATTACGTTTAGTTGTGCCTCATGTAGTTATGTCCACATTTATATTTTTCGTTTTACATGTTATATGTGTTGTATTCTTCGTGGGAGGTAGGGAGGTAGATCTGTCGAACGAGATCCATCTCGAAGCCAATTCGGGCTCTTCGTCAGACGTTCTGTAGGGCTCATCTTGTAAGTTTCAATTGAGCGATAATTCTGGTACAAGGCTAGAAACCTTGCCGAAGTTCCGATCGCTAGTTGTCCCTTATAACAGTATCTGTTTAGCTGTTTCGTCACGTTTTTTATTGTTGTTTTCGTAGTTATTTTTACTCGTATTTAGTTTTATGATGAATTTTGTTTGTATTATGCGTCCGTCTAATCTTCCTGTCATTCAGTTTTTTACAAAGCATATGTTTTTACTTTGTGGTGTCAATTGTCTTGTGCATTATTGGATCGTAGATGTCATCGTAATTTTTTACGACATTCTATTTTAGTTCTACATTTTCATTTTATTTGATTTCTACGACTGTAGTCATTTGTCTTGATTATCGTGTCGTGTCAGTATTGTGCTATTGTCTTTCACGTTGTTGCTTTCACACCATTACATGTTATAAATTACATTATTGATTATTAATATTTGACTATTATATGATGACTTTAATGTACAGTTCTTGGACAGGAACTGGTACCTCTGATTAGATGGTAAAAAAGTGAATATTTTTAAGTAACACTTATTAGAGTGAAAAAAAAAAAAAATTATTAGACATAATGAATATTTTGGATCATTTTCTCCGGGAGGGAGATAGAATGGGTAAATGGGGTTCAAGTTGTGAGGAATATGCCATTGAACATTTCTTACTTCAAATTACCCAGGATCTCAAGAATTTTGCTTTTCTTAGGTGCAAATATGGCTTTTCACAAGAGAAAGCAGTGAGACTTGCTAAATTATTATCAACCATTTTTTATGATGAAGGAAAAATAACTACTCAAGACAGTAGTGTTATTGAGGTGGATGAGTTGAAGAAAACCATAACGAAGCACAAGGGTAGGGAGATTGCCCTTACGAATGAGCTGCTACAGCAAAAAGGGGAATATGAGAAGAAGTTGTTGGCTATGGATTTTGAAAATTCTGAGTTAAAGAATAAAGTGACGGTGTTAATAGAGGATAACAAGAAATGTCATGACTCTTCTTTTAACCAGAAAAGAGAGTTAGATAATGAGGTGACCTCCTTAATGAACATATTTTTCGAAGAAGATAGTGACGATGAAAAAATACCTACTGCTATTAATACTACTTTGCAGATAGATTGCAATACACACGTGGCTCAAATTCAGAGCCTGACATCTGAGGTAACTCTTTTGAGAGAAAAGTGTAATATGGAAAAAACGATGAAACAAAACATGAAAGTTTTGGATAAGAAGATAGCAGATCTTACCTTGGCAAATCAAGAACTTAGGAATCTTCTATGTCAACAGGAGAAAGTGTCTCAGGAAAAACAGATAAATATTGAAAAATTACTCATGGAGAAAAATGAGTTAGAGAATGAAGTACGCTCAGTAAAAATATTACTTGACAAGGAGAAGAAGGTCATTGAAGAATTTGATAAGTTAAATATGACTATGAAGACAGACTGTCATGCTCATTTGGCTCAGATTCAAGAACTTACATCTGAGATTCCTCTTTTGAAATTAAGGGTTGAGGAACTTACGAATAGCCATCAAAATGCCATTGAGGCACTTGAAAAAGAAAAGGCCATTAATAAAGAACATGTCAGGAAACACACTATCGATGTTGAACATCTAACTCAAACTGCTGCTGCAGAATTCGAAGTTAAAGATTTAAATATTATGAATGGGATTGCTAGAGAGCTAGAACTATTCAAAAGGAATTATGAGAAGTGGAAGTCAGATTATGTAGAGTTGAAAATAGAAGCTGAAAAACAGAAAAAATTGATAATGAATCTTAGAGATAGAAAAGTCAGAAAGGGAAATAACAAGAATTGCCATTCTTTTAAAGGGAAACAATTTTGTCAAACTTCTCTGTATAATGTATCTTCTAGTCAATCTCACAGATCACAAGATTTTCATCAGAATAATTTTGGAAATAATCAAAGCAATAATTATTATCATAATGGGAAATTTAAATCACAATTTTTCAAAAACAGACAAGGTTATCAAAATAGATAATTTGGTCAATGGCACAATAGTAATGGTCATACTAACCGTGATTTTAACGTAAACAAAAATGCAAATACTAGCAATTTTGGGGATAATAACCAAAATCGATCGCTACGAAGATATATATCTTCGAACCAGCCACGACAACACTCTAATGTTGCTTTGAGTGATACACATTCAAACAAGGAACAGGATAATAATGTTAATGCACATAGTGCTATGTCATGTTCTCTGGATTTCGAACAGGTCAAGTCTTGTGATGAGAGTAATACCCCATTCCAGCCCAAGGCGAACACAACGCTGCGATGCGGGCAAATTATACCAAACCTACCAGCGGCTTGTACGGCCACGTCAGCCACTGACTATGGAACAGGAAGCCTTAAATTAAATAAGGGTTTTATAAATGGCATTCCATGCTCTCTTTCATTTGATTCAGGCTGCAGTGCTGTGGGAGTGCGGAACTCTTTGGTCGACCCCGCCTGTGCAACTGGAGAGACCATCCAATGTGTTACATTTAGTGGGACAGTGGAAACATTTCCCACGGCTGTTATTGAGTTAAATACACCATTTTTTTCAGGAAAGATCCACGCCTGTCTTCTTCCGAATCCAATTTCTGATGTCATCCTGGGTCGCATACATGATATAAAGGAATGTACCCCACAGCAAATTGCTGAATGGGAAAAGCAGCATATACAGGATGCCTATGCATTTAAGTCTATACCTAGAGTTGTGTCACATGCACATGCTATTAACATGTTGGGTAATGCTAATGTATCGGAATCTAGTAGTGAAAATGATTCCATGGTTCATTACGCCACTGTGGCTAATGCATTACAACCTTTACGACATGCTTCCATTCTTAAGAATGATATTAAGGTTTCAACGCAACCTGTGAAGACTAGTAAGTCATTCCGGGGGACATATACCTTCCCTCGACTTGATCAGCAGGCAACTGATCGTAAGAAAAAAGTTACGTTTGTGAAAAAGGAAAATGATGTTCCTAATAAAAATAAGAGTGGTTGTAACTCCGTTGGGAAAATTAATACCAATAAGGTTGCCTGTAAGATTTTAACTTTGCCCAGCAAGCAGGTGTCTACGACATGCCGTACACCTACACCTTTGTCTGGCATAAGTCATAATAATCAAGTACAAAAGTATGGTACATTTCAGAATAATCCTAAAGGTATAAATAATAAATATTATAATGTACCTAAGAGGACTAATGTTACCCATCAACCTTGTTCACATTCTTGTGACTACAGTACCACTTATATTGGTAGAGGTGCATCTTCTCGCACCATCCTTGTGCAAAATCTGCCTCAGCGAACTAGTTGGCAAGCACTAGGAGATTTTCTCAACCACACGGCAGACGTTAGGTTCGTGCGTCTGTTACCTCATACCAATAACAGGTATGGTGACGCCGTGGTTACTTTTAGGACCAATCGAGATGCTCGCATGGCTATCGAGCGGGACAATGGTGTGTATTTCCACCACCATTCTCTCCGATTACAATTGGTTCCTGATTCTGCGTCACGCAGATAGTAACCTACTATATTGGATTTTGATTTCACATTCTTTGATGACTCAGCCTATGCAGTCATCATCTCTTTCTTGTAATAGTTATTTGTTCTTTTTCTAGTTCTCATGAACTTTTTCAATGGAATTTTATGCCATTCGGATTAATGAATGCGCCAGCAACCTTTGTACGCATGATGCGCCGCATATTGTCTCATCGTCCCGATGTCATTACTTATATAGATGACATCTGTCTTTTCAGTGACTCATGGGATGAACATATTCATGGATTAAAAGCTTTTCTTTCTACCTTACGGGATTATAACTTAACAGCAAAACCTTCAAAGGTTTTTGTCGGTTTTCATGACATCTCATTTCTGGGTCACCGCATAGGTCATGGTTTCATGTATACAGAAGACAGTAACGTCTCTAAAATTTTAAACATCTCAGCACCTAAGAAAAAAAAACAAGTTAGGTCTATTTTAGGACTAATACAGTTCTATTCAAAATTCATCCCTCATTTGTCTACTATAACTGCACCTTTTTCGTCTCTACTGAAAAAAGGCACATCTAATGTAATAAAGTGGTCGCAGGATCACCAAACGGCGTTAGACTATATAAAACGATTTTTTTCAAATGAACCTTTTTTGAGGTTGCCTAACAAAAATCTCACCTTCATTCTTCGCAGTTATGCTTCTTCCTACGCTATCGCTGCAGTTTTGATGCAGGAATATAACGGCACCTTATTTCCGGTGATGTACGTGTCCAGAAAACTTACGGAGAGCGAACTCAAATACTCCGTTCTCGATAAGGAGCTCCTCGCATTAGTGTGGGCAATCACAAAACTGGAACGTTACCTTCTCGGTTCATACTTTGTGGTGGAATCTGATCAAAAAGCTCTTACCGCACTGAACACTAAGAATGTCAAATCATCAAAGTCAGCGCGTTACGCTATAGCGCTTCAACCATTCAATTTTGAAATACGAGCTATTCCTGGAGTGAAGAATGTGTTCGCAGACTGTTTGTCGAGATGCCCAAGCGAACTTGTCGAAACTAAACCACTTCCAGATGTTGAAACATCCTCACCGATAACATGAATAACTTTCTACATTTTCATTGATTGTACATCTATAAAGACTGATTATATAACTGAAGTATTCGTATAAATATATCTTTCAGGATATACTTACTTATAGATTATAACATTACTTCTTGTGTAGTAACGTTTTATTAGAACGGGAACAGTAGTATTAGAGTAACATTTTATTAGTACTGCAACATTGGTACTACAGTAACTTTTTATTAGTATGGAAACATTGTTAAGAGCGACAAATATACATTTGTTATTCCTATGGAACATATTACACTACATATCGTGTTCGAGAATATATTTTATCGTGTATGGAACATTGAGAACATCGTCTCGTCGATTACTAACTAGTTGTAACTGAACATTGACAATGAGTGATATTGGAATTACTTAGAATATATTGGTAACTGGTTATTTGTTGGTAATTAAGAAATATATAAATTAGAATAATTCAATTTAATCTATTTAATTGATTATGGATCACACACATACTAACTTTCTTAGTTGTGACGTAATACTTACATTCACGGGTCTTAGTTATGATATCTCACTGTTAGATCACTAGTCAACCGTACTAGTGTTAGAAAACATTAATGGTGTTGATTCTTAAAGTGTTTAATTTTGCATTGCTTCATTTTTGCACATTGTATTTTCAATTTTCTGGTTTATTGATTCTCTTGTCATTGATCATCATCAGTGTTGCTGTTCATTTTCATTTTTGAAATCATATGTTTCAAATTTTTTTGAAAACTTAGTTGAATTTTATTATCATCTTTTTTTTTAATGGTTTTTTTCATTTTTCATTTTCAAACTTGTTTTTACTTCGAATATTACCACATCGTTCCAAAGTAGGTCGATGGTGGATGTGTGCTTTAATGCATACTATCATTTAGTTATATTGATTTCGTTTAATATTCTTTTCTTAATATGGTATAACTTTATGCATTTCATATCTTGTTGTAGTTTTGACTCACCTCTCCCGGGTACTAAGTTCAAAAAAATTAATAGAATTAATTTTTTTTTAAGGGGAGGTAATAAGGGAGCTGTTACTTACATTTATTACCTAAGGGGGTAGTCTTCGGTCCTGCCAAATGTACGCACCAGTCTCAATATAGTTATATTATTTGTGCGGTCGAATGATTCGCGCACTGACGTGCACAAAGCAGTGTGAGTTGCTTTGGGACGCACGGGTAACCTAGTTGGGTAGTTTCTGACGTCATGATTTGAAGGGGCAACATGGACCTTGTTTATGTCCGTGATTGATATATTATTATTGTATTCATGGCACGTTTATGGAAGCCATTTATTCTAGTGATCTGTATTGGTCTTCAGGTCGAAACCAATAGCAGCAATGTCACGTAAGTTATCGCCCCACTTCTTATTGTATGCTGTATTGTAAGGCCGCTCTTATACTAGTCTAGCGGGAATATGTTATTCCTAGAATGGACCTACAGAGTCGTTAGCCTTTAGGATTCGTATCGTAGAAGAAGGATTCCTACGAGTGGGAAAGAAGTTAATTTGATTGCAGTATTCATATGTGTAAACGCCTTTATTGTAATGCCAAAGTCGTGGCATGATTTTGAGAGGTTAGTTAAAACCTAAAGATACTAACTCAGATACCTCTTCATATATGTACCATTGAATATACATTGAGACTACGTTATATGGAACTATGTCTTGGATAGAAACAGTCTCTTATTGGACGAATGCGGGAGTTCGTGGTATGGGAGTACATGCTTAAGTGGATGACCTCAAGCAAGGTCAACGGACATTCCCTTGCTGTTAAAACCTAGTATGAATATTATTGGATTCTTATTACTTACGTGAGAGAGAGGATTTTAGATATGAATGACCAGAGATGTATCGTTTTATCGGAACTGTCACTACTATGTATAAATTGTTCATCGTACCTGTCAAGGAACATTGTACCGTCTTGTCAACCGTCTTCGTACCACGTAATAAATTATAATAACTTTACCGACGAGTTGAGTATGATCATGTTGGCCTGATTTGCCTTCCACTCGTTGAAGTTCTGTTGGATAGCTCTTCATCTAATTTTCATTCTACATTCGCGTCAAGATGCTAGTACATTGGTACATCTGCTACTAGCTATCATGTTACCCGAAAAGAGCGCTCAACATATATATACTGTTGTTTTCTTAACCCCAGTATCAGTTGTCAGTCAGAATTTTGAACTATTCTAGCGCGCAGTCCTAGAACCAGTTTTCTTGGTGTACTAGTGTTCGTGGAAATTTTCATTTCTGAATTTTCTGGTAAAAAGAATAATAGTGCTAAGGATTTAAACAAGTGATAGCTTTTAACATTTATTCTTCACTTAGATTTTTCTCGTTAGTAAAACGAGTGAAATAAAGTAATGCGTAGCGATTTCATACCAGATATTCTATTTAAAATGTTAAATCACGCCACCCGCATACCTTAGACGGTAATGATGTTAACATTATCGGCAGATGCAACACTGAATCTCTACAGGAGAGAGATAAACCCGACGGTTTAGTTGACTGAACGTTATATTTCATTTGTGCATATTTGTCACTATAGTGTATATTATTTTTAATACCAAACGACGAACTAACCGACGCTGAAAATTTAATAGCTTTTTAATGACACGCGATAATTGTTTACGTAGCGCGTATGGAGAGATTAAATAATAATTAACATTGTACGCCGAACGCCGGCGCGAGCAGGGGCGGGCGAATTAACATAATTCAGTCTGATCGAACTCAGGGCTAGTGGCGCCATAACTTGTAGGCGTAAGGAAACACCGTGTGTCTTCTAAATTTTATCAGGATTGACGGAATTGAGAAGAGATCTTCTTGTCCCGTTTGTGTATAGATATAGTATTAGCATTTCTTTATAAATGTTTCTTGTATTCTTCGCAGACCTGATCACAAGGGTGGCCAGCGGTCTTTTTCTGATTTTGTTATTTTTCTCCTTTTCTTGGCTTGTGTCACCGGTTTCATTTGTAAACGGGCACTCGCCAGAGAGTATTGGAGGACAATACATTTTTAACACTGGACTTACCAAACCCAGATTAAAATTTTTACCAGCCACAATAGTGAACATTATTTTATCCCGACTCCTGACTGTCGTAATTCAAGTCGTATTCTCTAAATACCTACGCTGTGCAGAATCGGCGCTTTTAACACAGAGTTGGCCGGAAGAAGAACCATCATCATCATATGAACATTATTTTAGCAACCAGATGTATTCCCAATACTGGAAGTATTTTTCCGTTAAAGAGTGAACCTCAAGAACTCTCAGTTTTAACTATTTGTAGTAACTCATATCTAGGAGAAGAACCATATTAGGTGTTCATCTCACTAGCTAATTTCTGGGGATGGACTGGGCCAATTTGGATCTGTGACAACTGGAGTGACAGAATATTAATTGAAAATAGATAATATATTCATGGACTAATTCTATTACCAATGAATATTACAGACCTACCATACAAGCAATTAGGTAAGAGTGTGAGAATGGCCACTGCTTGAAAGAGTGTGCGAGTATTTTCTTGTTTGCGGGAAAACTATCCATATATCTGATTTGTCTAAAAGTTTGTTTACTTTACTGGGTCTCATAAAGTACCACTACCGTTCATTCTGTGTATAGTGCTAACCTTCAACCTTTGGGTTAATAATTTTAGGGTTTTTTTCTCCATTCTGGGAGGGTGCACTTTTTCTGCTTTATTTAATATGCTAGTAAATGACTCTTTGATCTTTTCCTTTAGATATTTTGATGTTGTCGAGTTTACTTGAAAATAAACTACCAAGAAACTTACTGATGTGTGTTGGTCAAACCCATACCCATTCATCCGTAGTTTTTTTTCCACGTTTGTGTGTTTTGTTGTCACATAGCTGTGTGTGTGTGTGTGTGTGTAGAGAGAAACTTATCTATTCTTGATAGAGAGGTAAAAGCTGTCTGGCAACAAAGTATAGTCGTACGGATAGGCTGGAAGAGACAACCTAATCACTCCAGAGACATATCTTTCTCTCAATCTACAACCTGTGAAAAATCTATTTTCTATACCTTCTCGCGTATCTGTCGACTTCCACTCTACTCAGACAGGCCAATTACAACAATTAACCTTCCGTACGACATTGACTTTGTTTATTGCAGACATCTGACGACCGTTAATCCACAACACAGAGTGGAGGAAGTTTTCCCGTTCAAACGTCTTCGATGGAAACCGGCAACACCGCCACAGGTGCCAATTCGCCCTGACTTCAGTTCTGTAAATTACTATTGAATTCGTAGACGACTAGTTTCCACACAAAGCCGGGAAACGGCTTCAGTTGACAGATCGAGCGAATGATCTGCCCGTGCGTGACGGAAGACGGTTACCCTTGACATGCGCATTCAATACGATTGACGTAAAAGTGGATGTGCCAGTTTGTCCTATGGAACAGTCTTGAATGAATATCATTGTTGTCAATTGTCGAACCTCCGGAGTACGTTGATATGATCCCAAATCAACTGTACCGACTGTCAGAAGAGATCCCACTTCTGACACCACTTCTGTTCATCATCATGTGACGTATTCTTTCCAGAACATTGTCTCCATTACAGCTGCTCTGAACGCATCACGATTCTGGGCAAGTCGACCTGCATCAGCCAAAGACAAGTTCAGACTCTCTGTGATGTCCTGGGTCCACCGTCGCCTAGGTCGACCCCTTCCCCTTTTTCCAGGGATCATGCCTTCCATCACTGTTTTTTCCAGACTATTATATCTTTTTATATGACCGAAAAATTTCAGCTTCCTTATTGCGATGGTATTTAGGAGCCAACGTTCCTGTACGTTTAGTGAGTGCAGTACTTCTCTGTTGGTCTTTTTTTTCTGTCCAGGGTATTCTCAACATCCTTCTGTAGCATTTCATTTCGAATGATGTAATCTTTTTTGCAACTGTTTTATTGAGTGTCCAAGTCTCGCAGCCGTATGTTGCTACTGGGAATATACATGCTCTGATCAGTTGTAACTTTGTTTCTTTGCTTGGGCCTTGCCATAGGTTTTTCATCTGTATTAGTTTGTGTGAAGCAATTGCAAGTCTTCTTTTAATTTCTACTGCACAGTCGCCAGAGCTGTTACGAGCTTTATTTTCTTATTTGGGCATATTTCTCTTGCCTTGAATTTCTTCTCTGTCTGGACTGTCGTTTTACTGCAGTAAAGTTAGTATACTGCCGTAACTGTAGGTTTCTGCAGTAATATTGGATTCCGGATATTCAAGCATATTATTTCTCATTATATTTTTTCCCATTAGTCTGTCATCTAAGTTTCTTGATATATCACTTTAACTTATTAAGTAGCGAATTTTCACACTCCTTGTGAATTATTGTTAAGTAGATTTACACTAAAAATGTGTTCTATATTTTAGATTTGTGTTTAGCGCAGGTAGATTTATAAAATGAAGAACTGTCCAGATTTAGCGTATACTGTAACATGAAGTTACCAGCATTATCAGACGACATAGTGTAACCGAGTTTTTACAAAGGGGCTTAAAAAGTTAAAAAGATGGTATATATTAAAGGGAAATAAGCATGACCAGAGTATCTTGGGGAAAAGAGTTATTCCCCTTGTGGTTGTGGGCCTTTTTTTTTCTCTAACCAGCGGCACTCGAGCTTTCCAGCCCTTTTTGGCGCAATGACATGTCATTGCGAGGCTGGGGAGCCTGTGGAATTTCCTTCTAACCCGGTCAGGAGCTTCGCTCCTTCCCATCCACATAGGGTTTTTTGGGACCTAAGACGCGTCAACAGTGAGAAATGCAGTTAGCGACCCATAGCTACAGTAGACTGCTTGCGTCAGGGTCAGCGAACCAGAGCTGACCAAGACCTTACTCCACCTCCAAGTGGTGGTCCTGGAAACAGGCTGCATCACTGCAGTCTGGCTGAGCGAGTAGGGATCGAAGAAGGAAGGCTAACCCGGTCCCAAAAATACCGTGCTGAAGTCGGATGTGTCGGCCGAAAGGCGCAAATATCGCAGCTTCGCTGTAAACGGACACAACGCAACCAACGTCTTTTCAGGACGAACGAACGAAAAAGAAGAAGAAGACATAGGGTTTATCTGCAGGAACCGTTCAGGTTATTCAGTCGAATTCCCGGTCGATGACACTTCTACAAATGCCCCCGCCCGGGCTTGAACCATGAAGACCTGGTCGGTAGCGCAACGTCTTAACCATTACACCAGCGCGGATCCCTGTGGACAGTTAAAAAGGACAATAGGTACAAGAGAGTCCCTGCGGTTAGGTGAGACTTACTCTGAAAGAATTGAACTTGAGTTTCATGTTTTCACGTAATAGATAGGAAGATAGCGCAACCAGGTGTGCGTTAAATTGGTTCGAGACTGGTCTTCATTGTGGAAGGATCAGAGAGAATACTCAGGGGGAGTTTTTCATTTAGTTTGGACGCTTTGAAATGTGCTTGTGCCAAAGCAATCTGTGGAAACAGAAATCAAAGAAACTCGAGGTAACAGAACTCAAGAGATGATTATGTCGAGTGTAGAGTTTTCAGCGAGAACCAATAGTGTGTATTATTTCAGTGGATGGAGAGATACTAAAAACAAGGTACGTGTCTCTCTAAATTATGAACTTTACGCCTCGTAGATCAGTTCGGGTTGAAGTCGCAGTCTTGAAATCAAACTAAGTTTTCCGGGGTTGTCTGGTCAGACATGATCATTTCAAGCACTGTGGTAAAGTGGGATGATATAAATATTTATAGGGGACTTAGTGTACTGACTGAGATCAGCTGTGAAGGTATCTGTATCTAATAAGTGTGGTGTATTACAGATGACCTTACTTTGCTACCACATTTAGACCTCAGTCAGACTTATTCTGGAATATTGTGATGACTACGTTGAATGTCTAGGGTTATGATAATGATGAAGTGTATGTTCACAACAACCAACAGACAGATAAACAATTTAATTTAATCCACAATACTTTACAACACTGTGACACTCACATACATAGAACACTCTATAAGGCTATCTTAATAAGTCAAGTCACAATCAAATGTAATCACAAGTTGTATGTACACAATTTATAGATAGGATCTTTGTATTGACAAATATTATTATTGCAATTTGTGTGTAAGTTGTGCTGTAGTACTATGAGGTAATACTGGCTCTTCAAGCTAGGTTGTTGTTTGTCATCATGACTTCAAGTGTTTGTTTCTGGTGGAAATAATATTGGAAAGGTTCACAGTTTCTTTTATTTGAAACAAATAAATGTCCCTCTTGATTTAAGGTAAAGTCACTTTTAGAGGGGGGTATACACAAGATTGAGCTGCTCTGGCCACGAAATCTTAACTTCTGTGTGGGCGGCAGGAAACAGTCTCCACTGCTCGCTTGCTTCACCGTGTTCTTGAGAAACAACACTGGTCGATATCTTGACCAAGGAGTATGCTACCAGCCTATGGATTCAGCAAAACTCAGACCATGTGCTGCTTTAATACGTTAGTACCACGGTCCCTTAAACAAGAAGGTTGTACCTCCTACTTCAGAACTAATTTATAATCTATTTCCACACTGAAGCACAATACATAACAAACACCGAGTTCAGCGCGGTAGGCCAACTGCTAGCTTCTCATGTAACAGTATACACCAGTATTCCTCTCCCCAGTGGTTACAACGCCTCTGCAATTCCAGCATTATTTCCTTCTATTCAATAAGATAGGTGTCATAGTACTATTTGGCAATCCCATGCAGTTATACTCCTCTCCGACAAGTTTTGTTCATGGGGGAGCAATATCTAGGCTTTGCCTCATGTTTGTTACTGAGCCACACATATACAGACATAATTTATCAATTCACATTCAATTTTCATCTAAAAGAGATCAAATATGTCTAGCTTACCACAATTCACGGAAATATTAAACAAATACGTTGAATGGCGATGAGTTATGGCACAATTCCGATCTGCCTCTGTCCCAGGCTTTCATTAGAAAAATATGAACTGATTCTCAACGCACTTGCTTCTACACAGTTAAATTTCAAAAAAGTGGCACTGAACCGACGCTCCTAATTGACTATATTAAATGGTCTAGCCAATAAGACCATGTTTACAAAAGCATTTGAAAAAAAGTACCCTTCCTACCGTTTCCCTTAACAACCAAAAATAGTATTTGCAGTCGACTAATTATGTTTCGCCTTACATATAATTCTAGCCAATCAAATCGAATTTAACGTGGTGGCCTCATTTCCTCTAAAGCAGTGTCCAAACACGCCATTATGAGCAAATATGATCCTGTGTTGTCAGACAACACCAGTATAGTATTTTGGCTATAATTTGTTAATTATTGGACTATTTGCTTAACACCTAACATATTCCGATGGGGTGTCTTCTGTACTGTCAGGCTAATGTCAGGATTTCAGACGTAAAACAGTATTGGGTCATGTTTCCTAATAAGCATTAACCATGTTTTTTAAAACCTAACTTCGTATTGGTAGTGTTTTTTGTCCCTGTTTATTTGAAAAAAAAGCAAGCCTGCGTGCCTTTCGCGTGGGGTGGCATTAATTTTATATCGCGAGACTGTGGTAGTATTGCATGCGTTCCTCCGTACACCTCTCTCTCTCTCTCTCTCTCTCTCTCTCTCTCTCTAAGCCCGTCTGTCTTTTAGGTTAACGCAGTGTAATAATGACATTAATGCTAGTATTATATCTAGGTCATTACGCAGTGTGTCTATCTCAAGGTTTTCTAAGAAACACAGTACCGGTTTTATTATTTTTTTTGAAACGCGTGTAGTTGAGGCAGTAGGCTTTACTAGTAAACGTGAAAGCGTTACAATTATGCAGACGGAGCATAAAAAGGGGTTTTCTTTTTAGCTAGTATGACGTTCTATAACACAGGCGTACGCTATTGTGACCGCACTGTTCTTTTACCATTCTTCTTTCCTTTCATTAAATTAATTCGTTAGGCTTTACATTTACTTTTTAATTTAGATATGTGGATTTAGAATGTTTCACGACAAGCACCACCTAGACTACATAGAATTTGAATGACAGATAGAGAAAATTAAACAATAGAATAACGAAAAGTAGTTCAGGCAAAACAGAGCAAGAACGAGATAGAAACGCAGAACACTGTAAGCAGAGTAACAAGTGACATAAGAGTAACAAGAGAGAAAGAACTGTATTACTACATGCATATAAAGATGATGTCTACATATGTTTTGTTCTTCAAAGATCTAATCATGTACACATGTTCAACAATTGGGAAGCACCCAAAATAAAAAACTGAAAGACATCAGGTGTGAGCATTCGTACTTTATAATCGTATTGTAAAGACTTGAAAAGGTAAGCTGACAGTGCGTGAATAAAGGTGTTATAGACAAACTCACTATATCGATCACGTGTAGCTGAGACTCACCCTCTGTCCACCCCAACGGTCACAATAATAATGTTTTCAAAATATAAATGTGTGTGGTTAGGCCACGCCCTGCATGTTTCATCCAGTGTGCTCAGTAAACACAATCTGGCTCAGGCAATTTGGGAAGTGTTACCAAAAAAAAAAAACTCAGACCACTGTCGCAGGTAGGCATAACAAAGAGTGTCTGAGGTAGACATAATATGAATGTGTAATCTGAAAGGTAGTGGAAATAGAGTCACTAATGAAATTATGGGGAGAGATATGACTTATGGAGAATAATGAGACTACATCTCCAGCCTACTGTGACTGACTTTTATTACGTCAATCTCTCACCAGTTCTCTCTGATCTAATTAGAATAATTATAATGCAATAAGAAGATACAGCACAACATCAAAGTGGCAGTTATGAGAGAAGAGACCCTGAGATGGTATGTATAAATATTTATTAAACATAATACACCACAACATGAACAAGAAAAATCAGTGGTGCCTTCACAATCTCGGAAGGCAAAAACACAATCACACACAAAAAGAACAAACACACATTACCACACTACTACGCTCAATCGCACACATGCCTCACTCCACACCAACACCCATAGCTTTTCTCATAACTCAAATTATCTAGCTAACAATCGGCTCCCAGTCTTCCGTGATGAAAAACGGTCTCTCCAGTCTTGGGCTAAAATAATCCTGGCATGTAAGAAATCCAAAACTCCGAGATATCTAACACCGTTCCTTTGAATGTTGCATCGAAAATGATGAGGAGATACGCTACCCATGGAAATAAGTGTCAGAATAATCCCACCGCGCACCCATTCTCCAAGGGCACGAGTGAAGTAGATAATTCTAGTGCGCTTATCCGAGCACAAATAATAAATCCAATTAGCAGGACGCTAGAGACCACTGCTAGCCAATTAAAAGAAACGAGTATATGTGAGGGCTCTCAAGGGATGCGCCTATATTTGTGGGACCACGTTGACTTGGCTTCAGGTAGGTGACTAAAGTTGGCAAGGCAAAGATTCTTCTGAAGAATTCTCCACTTACTCTGGTTTTACCGACTGCCAATGGGTCTTGACAGTGTTGCCGACACAAGTCAACGGCAAAGGTGGCAGCCTGTCTGGCTGGAGGTTTATCTCTCGATGCGGCTGTGCGTAGTGACTCCAAGATGATGGGATCTCAATGGGTCTGTTCAAATTGCCCAAAGAGTTGAGGACGATGGCAACTACCCGTTTGCACAGGGCGAGATATATAAAAACCCAGTATGTGGTGAAACGTATGGGCCGTAGATAATTATCGATGCAAGGTGCTCCCAATTGGGTTACAGAGAGCACAAGATTACAGTCGTCTGACCTCTCTCAGCAAGGAATGAATTTTCACTCCACACTAGTTTAAAAAGCTATCAACTGAACAACAGTGCTATGCAGCGAAAATTGTTTCTAATACGACTGGTCAAGAGTTGTTGTTGTTGTTTTCGTCTACTATGTTGCTGTAATACCCTGTTCAACCTGAAAGTTGGTTATAATTAGGGTATATTGTGTCTGATCAAGAGTGTTAGAGACCTCATGCTTAAATAGGAAGAAAGAGTCGCAGGTGGTCGAAGCGTGGTTTCTGCACGTGTTCGAGATGAAACAAATACAGAAGACGTAAGCCCACCGGAGAGCGTCTGCGGTTGCCTAAAGACGGGGGGGGGGGGGGGGGGGCGGGAAGGGGAAGTGACGTCATGTTAGCAGACTCACCTGATTTACGAGTTACCTTCGTAAAGGACAGAGAGTTCCCCGTGTCTTCCATATCAAAGAAACAGAGTACTCGCCGTTTGTCCCTAGGACCTCTACATAAAAGATTATAGGAAAAACTGCCGCTAGTTGAACGTGCGAAGAGGTGGACTTAGCTTGGCTCTTATAAGATTGACAGGAACCAAAAGACAGAATAGAAGCTATTGGTTTGGTTGTTCGTCCATCACGGGTGATGAAGACCACTCTGTTCATCCAATTAGGCGTAGACTAAATTAGAAAGAAACCAAAGCAGACCACTCAGATTAAAGGGTAGACAATTCCAATGAAATTGCGACAATCACCTGCCCATTCCAGTAACATGCAAGGTAACTTTGTTCCAAATCAAGGATAAGAAAAAGCAACTTGCGATCAGAACTTAAAGTTAATGGAATACAAAGCCAGAAAAAAAAGATGATATTGACCTATTTCTGGAAGAATCTCGCAAATGAAATTCTTAAATAGAAGTAACATATCTATCAAACACAAAAATATCACGGCACATAAAACCTATGAACAAATAAAGTAAACCAAGACAAACCAATGGGAACAATGCTGGGTGGACTAAATGTTGCTCAAGAAGGAAAAACAAGCCTGAATATGGGAATAACAGATTTACTTACTTAGTCGTTCCTCTTTATTGGGAGCAAACTGCCACAGTAAGATCGGGAAGGAATTATTCACCATACATAGACATAAAAAGAGGTGTCAGACAAGGTTGTGTGCTGTCCCCCTGCCTATTTAATTTATACACCGAAAAAATTTTCAAACAGATACAGGAAATACCAGGACTGAACATCAGTGGAAGGTCAATAAACAACTTAGATACGCAGATGATACCGTGCTGTTAGCTGAAAGCGAACAGGAGTTACAAGAACTAGTGAAGCAAGTGAACAGTATAAGTCATGAATATGGACTCCACATTAATATTGAGAAAACAAAAACTATGATCATTAGCAAAACAGACGATAAACCCACATTAAAGATAAGCGTAAATGGGAAAATCCTGGAACAAGTCAAGAGCTACGTATATCTTGGTCATATAATAACACTGACAAACAACATTTTTCTTTCTTATATAAGAATAAGTGTTCTTAGATCAGTTTCTTGCGCTGATTTCAAATCTGAAATCCGTTTATCTCTATCACGTCGGGTTCTTAAGATATTTGTGATTAAATATATTTTTGGGAAACCGTTATTTGCTCCGTTTCATTTTTACTATATAACTTATTAAAAATTAATAAAATGCAAAATAATTCTACTTTTTATACCGCTAAAAGATGCATGACATATGTTACAATATGTTTCAAATAGTTACTGTATTTTGAAATAATTCTGAGCGAAATATGGCTTCTAGAAGTTGTAGAAATTCGGCTGATCTGTTCTGTTACGTGTGTGGATATTTTACCGATCGTGTTCACCAGAAAAACTTTACACCATTACTAAAGAAAGCATATGAACTTTATTTCGATTCGAAAGTTGATGATGCAAATAAATCTTAGAAGCCAAATGCTGTTTGTTTGACTTGTGCAAATACATTGGCAGGTTGGTTACGAAAATCGCCGAAGCATAAGTCGATGCCTTTAAGAGTTCCAGTAATATGGCGTAAACCGACAAATCACGCTACTGATTGTTACTTCTGCTTGACAAATATCCATGGTTTCACTTTTAAAACTAGAAAGTCTGTGGTTTATCCAAATATTGAATCGGTTTCGAAACCAGTGCCTCATGATCCAATCACGTGTCCGATCCCAGTTCCACCAGAACAACATCCTTTGGACGTGAATGAACCATCAGAAAGTGATAGTTTACCTGCTTTAGAAACTAATTCTGACTCGGATTATATACCGGTGAATGATGGTGTTCACTTAATTAACCATTCAGAATTTTCAGATCTAATACGTGATATCGCTCTTACCAAAGGACAAGCGGAATTACTCGGTTCGCGACTCAAAGAATGGAATCTTTTAGCGCCCAATACTCCGATATCTAAATTTCGTCATAGACACAGAGAACTTGTTCAATACTTTGAGATGGATGATGACATTGCTATTGCAAAGATGTAAACGGTCTAATGGTGCACCTCGGTCATGAGCACATAGTCAACGAATGGCGACTTTTCATCGACTCTTCCAAGACTAGTCTAAAAGCCGTGTTATTGCATAACGGACATTTATTTTCATCAATTCCAGTCGCCCACTCTGTTCATATGGAAGAAACTTATGACAATATGGCTATACTTTTGGCAAAAATAAAGTACAATGACTACCAATGGCGGATTTGTGGAGACCTAAAGGTCATTGCAATTCTCACGGGCATGCAGACTGGGTATACTAAATTTTGTTGCTTCCTATGTGAATGGGACAGCCGCAACAGACAGAACATTATGCAAGAAAGGTGTGGCCTATCAGGGATCGTATGCAGCTCGGGCATAAAAATGTAATACACGAGCCATTAGTTAACAAAGACAGCATCATTTTACCACCGTTACATATAAAGTTGGGGCTCATGAAGAATTTCGTAAAAGCGTTAGATAAAACGAGCAAAGCTTTCACTTATCTTCGAGAAAAGTTTCCGCAAGTTAGCGGTGCAAAGATAAAGGAAGGTATCTTTGTAGGACCTCAGATTAGGAAAGTTATTGCAGACAAACAATTCGAGAACTTGTTACATGGTAGTGAACTTCGCGCATGGATGGCATTCAAATCGATCGTCGATAACTTTCTGGGAAATCACAAATCTGTCGACTATGTGCATATTGTTAAGCAGTGCATAGATGCATACAGAATTATGGGCTGTAACATGTCCCTCAAAATCCATTTGCTCGATTCGCATCTTGACTTTTTCCCTGACAACCTTGGCGAAGTCAGCGATGAACATGGAGAACGATTCCATCAAGATATCGCCGTAATGGAGTCACGTTATCAAGGACGGTGGAGTGTGACCATGCTTGCCAATTATTGTTGGATGCTTCATCGCGATGTACCACATGCCATTCACCGATGAAAGTCGACTGCAAAGAAATTCAAGCCTACATAACTGTTGTACTTCTTGTACAAATGATGTTGTAATACTGTATGCTTTGTTAAAAAACTTCAATTGCGTATTTCTAGAGATCCCGACCTGATAGAGAAAAACGGTTTGCAGATTTAAAAACAGCGCATTAAAATTGACCAGAAAAACATAGAAATGTTAGAGAAAGAAGAAAAAAAATTTTTTTTGTTAGCCAGTGTAACAGAAGATGGCAGATGTGAAACAGAAATCAAGAAGAGAATAGGAATGGCCAAAGCTACATTCAACAACATGAAACATATACTGACATCCAAACAGTTATCTCACAAATTAAAACTGAGAATCATAAAGTGTTATATATATTCTGCATTTCTGTATGGTGCAGAAACATGGACGATGAATAAGCATTTGGAAGAAAGAATTGAGGCTCTTGAAATGTGGATATATAGAAGAATGGGGCGTATCTCATGGAAAGAGATGAAAACAAATAAGGAGGTCCTAGAAAATCTAGGTATGAAAAGAGAACTAATGAGGGAGATCAAAGTTCGGCAGCTAAAATACTGTGGCCACATAAAAAGGCATAACACCTTGCAGAAGACCATAACAGAAGGGAGAGTTGAAGGCACACGTGCAAGGGGAAGACAGCGCTATAAGTGGGAAGATAACATCAAGAGATGGACAGGAAAGAGTCTATCAGAGTGCACCACCAAGACAAGAGACAGAAGACGTTGGAGATCCAATACAGCCAACCTTCGTTGTGGAGATGGCAACTGATGATGATGATGTTGTAGAGGTTTGGAAGAGAGAGCGTCAAACTATCATAGCGGCTGTCTTCCTCCTGGCCTGGTTCCATTCTAGTCCTCGGTCTACAATGTTGTCCTCCCATGGCCAAATCATCTTAGTTGGGACTGTTCTACATGGGTCTGCAATGGTTGGAATTTTAGGCGGACCATGTCTCTTCTTGTTACTTCAACCACCTTCCTCAGATGCCTCATTTGTGAGGTTCGGATCTGGCTTTTGTGGGAATAATAGAACAGACAAGAATTATGACATGAAATGAAACAAATATAACAATTTTCAAAGCCACAGAAACTCATTAAGAGGAATTTTTCCAAACATAAATTAAAGAAATGTGGAGTAAACATTGGACCAAGATAAAATGCACAGTGAGAAGTATTATGTCGTGATTATTAAAACGATATGCTTTAGTAACTGAGAAATTTTGTCAACATGGATGGGGGAATTTTCTAAATCAGGTCAAAAGATGAAACCACTGTGCATTAAATTATATAGTAAATGATGTATCCATAGCGAACTCCTGTACAGACCCGCACAACACAGTACCTACAGCGAGACTAAATGGTATCAGCGGGACAGTGTTGCTGTTTTCATAATTCCCAAATATGGACCTATAAATTCTCATGATCCGTAACTCACACAAGCCTTTAACGGACTCCCACAAAAATGCACACACAATGTTTTCATGTATACTAACACCTCCTTCTACATGAAGAAATCTCCCAGACTGTGGGAAATTCCACAGAAGTGGAATCACTACTGTGTGACAATTCCAGCATAAAACACGTGGTGGCATGCCTGGAGAGAGCACCAAGTGCGTGACAAATTGATATCATTGAGATATTATCATCAGACCTAATAGTCTTTTATGTTTGGACATGCGCCCTAATATAACCGACTAGGTTGAACGGGACACGCCTCACCAAAACGAGGAAAAAATTGTAATTTAAAAAAAAAATGCGAGGCCATCCAGTCATTTTAAGTTCCAAAGCACAGATTTGCATAACAGCATTTTTCTCGCACGTAACGAGGAGCAGTGCGAATTTGGTCTCTCGCATTTTTTTTTTTTATAAAGTTTAGCCTCGTTTTGGCGTGGCGCGTCCCGTTCAACCTAGTCGGTTATATTAGGGCGCATGTCCAAACATAAAAGACCCTTAGGTCTGGATTAAAAAGTAAAAAGTGTCTCTCGCGTATTAGCGAAATCGCACATAACGGAATTCGCATAAATCGAAAGACCCCAGTAATACTAACAAAAGTGTGTATAATTAAGGACAATCTGATACCCAATGGTAATAGAAAAATATTTTTGTGCGACAATAAATGTATTAAGATTTCATTTGTTTGTATCTGCACAATGAAAACCTACCACCGAACTAACAAAAATTCACCGTTTATTAATAGTGCAATCTTTTCCTTCAGTTAATGTATAATTTTTCCGGCACATATATATACTGGTTTATAGTATAAGACTTACGTGAAGACAGTGCAATTAGTGCTGATAGATCGGGTTCTTGTGTCTGTGGTGTTTCCATCTCTGGGGCAGGTTGCTGTGGTCCACGGCCGCTTTAGGATTATAAATGAAAGATAAGTGACTCTCACAGCGAAAACTCAAGAAAGAAGCGTAGATTAAAATGTCCAATATTCTGTCCGTAATCTAAACACCTCTCATTAAAAATTACCTCGCTGTGGAATTTCACGCAATAAAAATAACAGGGGCTATGGGAAAAGTGAGCGTCCGATTAAGGGAGTGGTTAGAGCGTTGGTCTCTCGTGGCTATGGTGCCGGGTTTGATTCCCGGTATCATCACGCTCCAGTCTACCCTGCTGTAAATTGGTACCCGACTTTGCTCTTGAGTTAGAGAAGGAAAAGGCAGCTAGTAAGGGAACTGGTCACCCCACCTCTCGATGCTGGACCTAGTATAGTGAAGTCTCTAACACTTCACTCCCCTACGGCAATATCTGCAATGGGACTACCTGTACCTGTTTATGGGAAAGTTAGAGTTAGTGGCAGAACACTCTAGGACACCGGCACAGTCTCGTAAGTCATACACTTTAAAAACAAAAACAACAACAAAAAAACCTAATAAAAATGCGGTGTTTGAAGCAACCACTAAGCTAGCACTACTGACACTAGTGTGTCCTAGCCACTACCTACACTAGTGTGTCCTAGCCACTACTGACACTAGTGTGTCCTAGCCATTACTGACACTAGTGTGTCCTAGCCATTACTGACACTAGTGTGTCCTAGCCATTACTGACACTAGTGTGTCCTAGCCATTACTGACACTAGTGTGTCCTAGCCACTACTAACACTAGTGTGTCCTAGCCATTACTGACACTAGTGTGTCCTAGCCACTACTGACACTAGTGTGTCCTAGCCATTACTGACCCTAGTGTGTCCTAGCCACTACTGACACTAGTGTGTCCTAGCCATTACTGACACTAGTGTGTCCTAGCCACTACTGACACTAGTGTGTCCTAGCCACTACTGACACTCGTGTGTCCTAGCCACTACTGACACTAGTGTGTCCTAGCCACTACTGACACTAGTGTGTCCTAGCCACTACTGACACTCGTGTGTCCTAGCCATTACTGACACTAGTGTGTCCTAGCCACTACTGACACTCGTGTGTCCTAGCCACTACTGACACTAGTGTGTCCTAGCCATTACTGACACTAGTGTGTCCTAGCCACTACTGACACTAGTGTGTCCTACCCATTACTGACACTAGTGTGTCCTAGCCACTACTGACACTAAATGGAGGCACTTCAGCAGGATTTTGAGATTTTTTAAGGTCTTCATTGCTAATGATTTCTCTTTAATTGTGAGACAGCTTGCCCCAATCGCTATTTTAGTTTGGTTTTTGGCTCACGCGTAAAGCAGTTTTTCCATTTCTTTTATTTCTTCTAGCCTTGTTCTAATAGACTTGGCAGCACGTGTAGTTCTTCCTGCTAAATAAGTTTCTTTCAATTTTGTCTTCGACGGTGTCTAATGTCCTTCAGGCTTGCTGTTCTCGTGATATCACATGCTCTTTCTCTTTTTTTCAAAACGTTTTATTATTTCATGCTTCTCCCCAATGCTTACTGCTTTCATTTGTCGTTTAAATATGCTTCTCCCCAATGCTTACTGCTTTCATTTGTCGTTTAATGCTTGGACTCACCAGGACTCTTACTCCCATTTAGGATCTTGTATTAAATGCTGTTACCAAGAAAAGAACACAAACTTGAGAGAACAGTGCAGTCCACATTCGTGGGGCGTGTGTTTTTGTGTATTTCCTCGCGGGTCACTACGTTCAGCTGAGTGGGTTGTTTTTTTTCCCCACACCAATACTCGGTAGAGCATCGTCTTTTTTTTTCCTCGCTTGAGGTCGCATATTTTTTTCCTCGCATGAGGTCGCATTGTCCCCGCCCAAACCCGGCTCTGGTCAAGACCACATGTTCCAACACAAGAAGACCCAATGACAAACTGTGTCACTGTAGTGATTTCTGTGTTCTCACACAAGAGACCTAATGACACATGAATGTCACTGTACCGGTCCCTGTGTCTAGACACATGATCCCAGCCAAAAGCCGGATACTAGGCATTGGGTTGTACAGCTTTTTTTTTTTTTTTTTTTTTTTCCTCGCATGAGGTCGCATTAGTACCCGCCCAAACCCGGCCCTGGTCAAGACCACATGTCCCAACACAAGAAGACCCAATGACAAACTGTGTCACTGTAGTGATTTCTGTGTTCTCACACACGAGACCTAATGACACATGAATGTCACTGTACCGGTCCCTGTGTGTAGACACATGATCCCAGCCAACAGCCGGATTCTAGGCATTGGGTTGTACAGCGTAAAATACTTTTTTTTTTTTTTTTTTTTTTTAATTCCTCGCATGAGGTTGCATATTTTTTCCTCGCAAGAGGTTGCATTTGCCCCACCCATACCCAGCCCTGGTCAAGACCACATGTCCCAACACAAGAAGATCCAATGACAACATGTGTCATTGTAGTGATCCACTGTGTTCTCACACTAGGTACCTCATGACATGAATGTCACTACTGTTTCCCGTGTGTAGACTTTTTTTTTTTTTTTTTTTTTTCCTCGCTTGAGGTCGCATATTTTTTCCTCGCATGAGGTCGCATTGTCCCCGCCCCAAACCCGGCCCTGGTCAAGACCACATGTCCCAACACACGAAGACCCAATGACACCATGTGTCATTGTAGTGGTCTTCTATGTTCTTACACAAAGGACCTCATGACATAAATGTCACTGTACCGGTCCCTGTGTCTAGACACATGATCCCAGCCAAAAGCCGGATTCTAGGCATTGGGTTGTACAGCGTAATTTTTTTTTTTTTTTTTTTTTTTTTTTTTTTTTTTTTTTTTTTAAATATTCCTCGCATGAGGTTGCATATTTTTTCCTCGCATGAGGTTGCATTTGCCCCACCCATACCCGGCCCTGGTCAAGACCACATGTCCCAACACAAGAAGATCCAATGACAACATGTGTCATTGTAGTGATCCTCTGTGTTCTCACACTAGGTACCTCATGACATGAATGTCACTACTGTTTCCCGTGTGTAGGCACATGATCCCAGCCAAAAGCCGAATTCTAGGCATTGGGTTGTACAGCGTAAAATACGCTGTGAAAAATCGCGTATGAGCTTACACGATTTTCCGTTTTAATGAAATTTGTTCCACTATGTATCTACCGCGTATGAACACATTCGCGCATTACAAATATGCTTTGTCATTTTTACGTTATCGAGGAAATACTTGTGCTTAACATTTGTCACATGATCTGGACAATTGTAAATTGTATTTTGAGGGTATTTACTTCCTAAATAGCCATTACCTTGAAAAGAAATGTAAATTTACTGTGCATTGTACACGGCTGTTTGCCAGCGATCTTTTAGTTATTTCCCCTTTTTCCCCCCGACCGTGCTATTTATAGCCCACTTGACAGAGGTCACGTGGTCAACATCTTGATGGAAAAAAACATGTGGCGATGTTTACTTTTGATAGGGCTTAATTAATGCTTTTAGGCTACTTTATTATTATAAATACCGGCTTTAATTTTGCGTAAAGCTAGACTAGAAATGTTAGAGTAAATTTTAGAACAAGAACAAACATTTTATCACAATTAGAACAGAAGATATAATAGTCTGAAATAGTGTAAAATTTACGTTTTTTTAATATTTTGGTATGGTTTGTTTCTAATGCAATTTTCACTACAACGGTCACAATCAACATGCATAACAAATTACATAAATCAAAAGTAGAAAACCTGCAGAAGATGGATATCAAATTTTTGTTTTGGTTTCATGCGTCAAACATTAATTACTGAAACATTAAATCGCAAGTCCACATTTATTACCTTAAAATAACACACCCATTTGTCCCCAAAACAAGAGAGCTAACAATTATCTCAATCATACATCACGATGGTCATGTAAAAATGAGTATGGTCATGAGTAAAACGAAATGTTCAATAAAAAAACATACGCCTATTAAATGATTTCCACACTCTGTTAATTCTGTCACTCTCACGCAAGAACTGCCATAATTTGCTCTAGCCCCAAAATTTCGCTCAATTATCATTCACACTTTTTTTTTTTTTTTTTTTAATAGGAGGAATCTGTACATTCACAGATGGAGAAATTTTTAACAAATGAGTTTACATTATAAATTTTAATTGTGAAGTTGTATTTTTAATACCGCTGGTGCGTCTTTCAATTTTGGAAATAGTGGAATGTACAAATTCTTCTCCTTGCACTCGATGCATGCCCATTCCAAAGCCATGAGTTCTGATCCAGTCTGCGCAATGTTTTTCTAATATGTGCTGTTTAGGAATTGTCTTACTGGGGAATAGTTTTCTGAACAAAGATATATATGTCTCTATTGATGCTGTTATTGGTTCTTTACTAATTGGTTTACTGTGTGATATTTTGTTGTGTACCGGTACTTTCTCAAATGCTTCGTTCCGCGAGTTGAATTGTTCTTGGGCAATAAAAGCTATGTCAGTTATATCTTGTTTGTCTTTAATTTTCAGTGTTTGTGTAATGATTGCTCTTGTAAGATCTTTATAAACTTTTTGTGTGAGATATCTGTGGCAGTGATTCCCTATGAATGCTCTGCTATGATAAACATGTGGTATGATTTTGTGTTTGGCTAGTACCTTGTCCAAGTGTGAGCAAACTCGACCAGACCTAGCACACAGATCTTGAAACTGAAGTTTGGCCAGCGCATCTTGTGTATTTTCAAGTTTAACTTTAAAACTATCTACTCCTCCTTATCCTCACAAAGTTAAATACCTGCCTGACAAAATTCAATTCTAGCTTCTAATTCTTCTGCCTGTTTCCAGTTCCTACCAAATATCTTCAAGCTCTTAATAGTACTAACGTTTGCATGTATCTCTTGCGGATTCTCAAATATCTTTGCGTCTATTGTATCGGCTACCCGTTCTAGACGTCTGTGGTGTTTCAAAACAATGCCTTAATATATGAAGGTAAGGAGGAGCTATATTTTCAATTTCAATCTCTAACATTGGTTTGTGTAAACAATTATGGTAACGTGCCACTTGCCTTTTATTCCCTTTCCCATATTTCATATATCTATTGTAATCTCTTATCAACATGGCCAAACTTCTTGGTTTGCAAGTTGTATGCTCTCTGGATGTCTTTATTTCCTTGTTTTGATGGAGACACCACAGACATGGGTATGTTCCTTGAGCTCCAGACAAACCAAACATTTTCATCAAAAAGTCATAATCCCCGAATAAGAAAACAACAACTTTTTTACCATTCCACTCTAAATCTTTTAGTGACTCTATCTGAGCTTTCATGCCATTCATAAATATTTCTAAATTATCATATGTATCTCTGACTCTAGCCATTGATAAAAGGATGGTATTAGATTTAGAATTTGGTTTCTCTAAATTTACTACCTGCATTGTAACTTTGAACTGTGAATGAAAGAAGATATACAAACAGTTACTTAGAATTCTTTGGCATCTGTCGTGTGCACAGGATTGTCTACCAAAGAACACTAATGGAACCGTCCTTATCTCTGTCGTGAAATATTCTAATCCACATATATAAATTATCAGGTAAATGTAAAGCCTAACAAATAAATTCTAATAAAGAAAAGAGCAATGGTAAAATAACAGTGCTGTCACAATAACTGTACTCGAAATCCCCCTTGTTTTATGCTTCGTCTGCAAATTGTAACGCTTTCACGTTGATAGTAAAAGCCTACTATATTATTACCCGCTTTCTTCAATGAAACGTGTGCTGTATTTCTTGGAAAAACATTTGAGATACGCAAGCTGAACAATGACCTAATTTTAATATTTCATTCATTCCATTTTATACACAGCGTAACTAAAAGACAGATAAAGCAGGATAGAGAGAAGGGAGAGGCAGAAAGCCGAACGCATGCAAAATTAAACACGCGTCTCGCTATTAATGCCACCCCAACAAGCGTAACGCGATACACAATTACTACTATCACGCGTGTAAGGCCACATGCACTAACTTTTTCGGACGGACAGTGATAAAAACACTAACCTTCCCAGAGTTAGGTTTTAAAATCACGAAAAACGCTTATTAGAAAAGATAACAATAGATGGGTTTACGGTTGAAAACATTACAGTACCCAGACAGCACATCTTCGAAACAGGAGGTAGAAGAAATTGCATATTTTGAACGCAGCCACTTAGCTCTTTTAAATTTGTATATTTGGGTTCCTTAGGGCTTGCTGACAAAGAATATGTAAAACGTTACGCAAATAGTCTAGGAATTAACAAGTTATAACCAAAATAAAATAGTGGGGATGCCTGACAGCATGAAATCATTTCTGCTCATAAAATTTTTTTTATAACGTGTTTGAAAAAACCTTGCGTACGGAAATAGCCTACCATGTAAACTCCAAATTGATTGGAGCGCAACAAATATAAGACTAAACACGATTGGTCGGACTATAAATACTATCTTTGGTTGTTAGGGGAGACGTAGGAAGGTAAAAATTTTTCAAACACTTGTCGAAACGTGGCTCCATTGGCCAGACTCGCTGATATAATCACTTAGGAGCGTTAGTTCGAGACCACTAGTTCAAATAAGCTTGATAAAGCAACAGTGCGTTGAAGCCAGCTCATATTTTTGCTAAATAAAAGCCTGGAACATAAGCAGATGGGAATTTGTGCCAGTATTTGTGCCAGAATTCATTGCTAGTCAACGTATCTGTGTTTATTCTATGAATTGTGGTAAGCTTGAAACATTCAGTATCTTTTAATGAAAATTGAATGTGAATTGTTAATTTATGCCTGTATATATGTGTAGTTCAGTAGCAAACATGATGTAAAGCCTATAATGCTCCAGCCTGAACAGAAGGTGTCGGAGGAAAGTAAAACGGCATGGAATGGCCAAACAGTACACTGACACCTAGATGATTGACTAGAAAGAAATAATGCTGGAAGTGCAGAGGCGTAGTAACCATTAAGGAGGTTAATACTGGTATAAAGTATTTCAGATGAAGCTGACAGTTGGCCTAACGCTCTGTGGTGAAGTGGGATGTTATAAATATTTATAGGGGACTTAGGGTACTGACTGAGATCAGCTGTGAAGGTATCTATATCTATTAAAAGTAGTGTATTATAGATAACCTTACTTGCTACCACATATCTCTTTATCTCAGTCAGAATTATTCTGGAATAGTGTGATGCTACGTTATGTGTCTAGGGTATGTGTATGAAGAAGTGTAAGTCACAACAACAGACAGATAAACAATTTAATGTAATCCACTACTCTTGACAACACTGTGACACTCACATACATATAACACTCTATGAGAATATCTTAAAGGAGGCACTGATAACTTTCAAATAACAATATGTATTCATTACTGGCATGAATGAATATGTGTCCTGATTCAACTACAAGGGAATCAGGAATCACAATCAATTTAAATTACAAGTTATGTACAGAATGTATTTAATATGAATATTGTAGTGACATATATTATTACAAATGTTCTATGTGTGTCAGTTGTGTAGTAGTAAAATGAGGTAATACTGGTTTTGTTTTGTTCAAGCTCTGTTGGTATTTGTCATCATGACTTCAATAGTTTGTCTTTAGGGATCAGTATTGGAGATGTTCACAGTTCCTGATTTTAAGACAAGTAAATTCCCCTCTGAATGGTATTTTTTATAAAGTTATTTCTAGATGAGGGGACATAATGTTGAGCTCAGCTGGCCAACTCTGCTTATCTTGAGTGATGGCGGCAGGAGAGGACTCCTCTGCTCGAATTCTCTTCTGGGCTCTGGAGACACCTCACTGATAGCTAAAAGGACCAAGGAGTATGCTGTCCGACACTGGATTCAGCAAATCTCTGACCAGGTGCTGCTCACTACCATCAAGACCACTGTCCCTGAAATCAAGAAGGATGTACCTTCTACTTCATAACTAATTTATATTCTCTTTTACACTGATCACAATACAGCACAAACATTGCGTTCAGAGCGTTAGGCCAACAGTCAGCTTCATTTGAAATACTTTATTCCAGTATTACCCTTCTTAATGGTTACTACGCCTCTGCACTTCCAGCATTATTTCTTTCTAGTCAATCATCCAGGTGTCAGTGTACTGTTTGGCCATTCCATGCCGTTTTACTTCTCTCCGACACCCTCTGTTCAGGCTGGAGCATTTTAGGCTTTACCTCACGTTTGCCACTGAACTACACATATATATACAGGCATAAATCAACAATTCACATTCAATTTTCATTAAAAGATATTAAATGGTTCAAGCTTACCACAATTCATACGAATAACACAGATACGTTGATTAGCAATGAATTCTGGCACAAACTGGCACAAACTTCCATCTGCCTATGTTCCAGGCTTTTATTGAGCCAAATATATGCTGGCTTCAACGCACTGATGCTTTATCAAGTGTATTTAAACAAGTGGTTTCGAACTAACGCTCCCAAGTGTGTATATCAGCGAGACTGGCCAATGAGCCACGTTTCGACAAGTGTTTGAAAAAATGTTATCTTTTCCCGTCTCCCCTAACAACCAAGATAGTATTTATAGCCCGACCAATCGTGGTTAGGCTTTCATTTGTTGCGCTCCAATCAATTTGGAGTTTACATGGTAGGCTATTTCTGTAACGTAGATTTTTTTCAAACACGTTAAAAAAAAAATCTTATGAGCAGAAATGATTTTATGCTGTCAGGCACCCCCAATATTTTATTTTGGGTATAATTTATTAATTCCTGGACTATTTGCGTAACGTTTTACATATTATTTGTCAGCAAGCCCTAAGGAACCCAAAAATACTAATTTAAAGGAGCTACGTGGTTGCGTTCAAAATATGCAATTTCTTCTACCTCCTGTTTCGAAGATATGCTGTCTGGGTACTGTTATGTGTTCAACCGTAAACCCATCTAATGTTATCTTTTCTAATAAGAGTCTGTTATGATTTATAAACCTAACTCTGGGAAAGGGTAGTGTATTTTATCACTGTCCGTCTGAAAAAAAATTAGTGCATGTAGACTTACACGCGTGATGGCAGCATTTGCGTATCGCGCGAAGCGTGTTTAGTGTTCGGCTTCCTCTCCCTTCTCGCTATCCTTTAGTCCAACTGTTCGTTCGTTTTGGTAACGTAATGTAGAAAAAGACATGAATGGAATTTAAAATTTAGGTCATTACGCAGTCTCTCAATTCTTTTCCAAGAAATACAGCACACGTTTCATTGAAGAAGGCGGGTAATAATACAGTAAGCTTTTATATCAACGTGAAAGCGTTACAATTTGCAGACGAAGCAGAAAACAAGGGGGATTTCGAGTACATTCTTTGTGATAGCACTGTCATTTTACCATTGCTCTTTTCTTTATTATATGTATTTATTAGGCTTTATATTTAATTGATAATTTATATATGTGGATTAGAATATTCCATGACACGCTCTGAACTCAATGTTTGTGGTGTACTGTGCTCAGTGTAGAACTAGAGTATCAATTAGTTATGAAGTAGAAGGTACATCCTTCTTGTTTTCAGGGACCGTGGTCTTGATGGTATTGAGCAGCACCTGGTCAGAGCTTTGCTGAATCCAGAGTCGGACAGCATACTCCTTGGTCCATTTAGCTATCAGTGAGGTGTCTCCAGAGCACAGGGGAGAAATCGAGCAGAGGAGTCCTTTCCTGCCGCCATCACGCAAGATAAGCTGATGTGGCCAGCTGAGCTCAAAATTATGTACCCCCATCTTAAAATAACATTGTAACATAAACTTAAGAGGGGAAGTAAATTGTTTTAATATCAGGAACTGAGAACATCTCCAATACTAGTTCCAATAAAGACAAACTATTGAAGTCATGATGACAAATACCAACAGAGCTTGAACAAAACAAAACCAGTATTACCTCATATTACTACTACACAACTAACACACATAGGATACTTTTAATAATATATGTCACTACAATATTCATATTGATAAATTCTGTACATATAACTTGTAATTAAAATTGATTGTGATTCCTGGTTCCCTTTGTATTTGAATCAGGACACATATCCATTCATGACAGCAATGAATACATATTGTTATTTGAAAAGTTATCAGTGACTCCTTTAAGATATCCTTGTAGAGTGTTTTATGTATGTGAGTGTCACAGTGTTGTCACGTGTAGTGGAATAAATTAAATTGTTTATCTGTCTGTTGTTGTTTTGACTTACACTTCATCATACACATACCCTAGACATATAACGTAGTCATCACACTATTCCAGAATAATTCTGACTGAGATATATATATATGTGCCAGCAAGTAAGGTTATCTATAATACACTACTCTTATTAGATATAGATACCTTCACAGCTGATCTCAGTCAGTACACTAAGTCCCCTATAAATATTTATAACATCCCACTTCACCACATATATTGGGGGCTCGTCCGGGATTTTGAATCTTTACCTATTAAAAATATTGGGGGTAATTCACTTCAGGGAATATAAGAATTAAAAGGTATCCTTGGGTGGAATTAAATAAGGTTGAGCTCACGGTGCCTGTGTTGTCCATTAGATATATATTTAGAGATTGAATTGTTGGTTAGACATTGTATAAATTTACCTGATAGACAATGGCGGACCTGGCCAAGTTTCGATCTGCTGCTGTTCAGACTGCAAAAGAGTTAGGATTAGATGGGCAAGTTATGGTTGCCTATGTCACTACGGAATGTGACAAATTTATTGAACGCGAAGAAAGAAGATTAGAAAAAGAGGCCGAAAGAAATTAGCTGCAGAAAGGGAAGCAGAAGAAAGAAGATTGACTGCAGAAAGGGAAGAGAAGAAATTAGCTGCAGAAAGGGAAGCAGAAGAAAGAAGATTGACTGCAGAAAGGGAAGCAGAAGATAAAAGATTACAAAGGGAACATGAGTTACGACTAAGGGAGTTTGAGTTTCAAGGCCATGCTCCTGAAAATGGTGCCAGTCCCTTTGCCTCTGATGCCACTGCTAGCCAAGGAGCCTCAACCTCAGCTATGAATTTTCATTTAGATCATTTTGTTGAGAAAGACGATGATATAGAGAGCTATCTAAATAGGTATGAACTATTAGCTACCACGTATGGGTTAGAGAGAGAAAGGTGGAGCTTAAAGTTATCTCAAGGACTTCGTGGGGCAGCTTATGAAGTTTTTGCAAAAATGAGCAGAGGTGATCAGGAAAATTATGACATGCTAAAGCAGGCTCTTTTGTTAAGATATGAAAAGAATGCAGAATTTTATAGGAAAAAATTTAGGAATGCTAAACTACTGTCAGGTGAAACCTATCACCAGTTCTCTACACGAATAGAGACATACTTGGAGAAATGGACTTCTCTGGGGAAAACCCAAGATCTTAAGGAAATGGTCCTTATAGAGCAACTAAGAGAGTCCATGGCTCCAGACCTGAGAAAGTTTCTCATGGAACAAGGTGCAGAGAGGCTGGGTGAGTTGCTAAATGTTGCTGAAAGGTATCAAGCAGCTCAAGCAGAGGTAACAGGTAATAAAAAGAAACAAGTGGATAACTTTAGGGCACCACAGAACTTTAATAAATTTGATCCTAAGGATCAAAATAAAGGTAAGCACCAATTTGATAGGCCACGGTATGAAAATAAAAATAAATTCCCACAATTCGATGAACGGAAATATGATGAAAGAAAATCTTTCAACCAAGGAAAAAGGTGGTGTAAGAATTGTCAGATGGACAATCATGACACTGACCGTTGCAGAAGGAAACCTGTGTATATGGCAACCCTTCAGGTCAGGTCGACCTCAAGACAGAAGGAGGATATTATGTTAGATACCACTCCAGAAGAGATGAGGAAGGCACAGGCTGGGGATAAAACACTCAAGCCTTGTTTCAGAAAATTGTCAACTTGTCATACAACTCCAGGCAAGGGAGATTTTTACATGAAAAACAAGTTGATGTATAGGAAGACTGGAGCTAGATCCAAAGGTCAGGGACAGCTGGTACTTCCTAAAAGATATAGGGCAGACTTAATAAGGAGCCTACATGTGAAACCAGATACATGGGACCAGTACCTGCACGCCGCCCTCTTTGCTTATCGGGAGGTACCCCATAGTTCAACCGGTATGGCCCCGGCAACATTATTGTTTGGAAGGCCAATAAAAGGTCCACTCGAAGCTTTGTTAAGAACGTGGACTGATGAAAAGGCAGAGGAAAACATTACATCTTCATACCAATATGTGAATGAGCTGACCACTCGTTTAAAAACTGGCTGGAAACTTGCCAATGAAAATTTGAAACAAGCCAGGAAGAAAAATGCTGCCTATTATAACAGGAAGGCGAAAGACAGAAATTTGGCTGTGGGAGAGAAAGTACTGCTTCTTTTGCCCGGGAGTCAGAATAAGTTACAAATTGGATGGCAGGGTCCATATACAGTTCTAGAGAAGGTGTCTAGAACAAATTATAAGATAGATAAGAAGGGGAAAGAAAAAATCTATCATGTGAATCTCCTGAAGAAATATTTGGAAAGAGAACATCAGGAAGAGACACACTTGTTGACCTTGTCCATCGCCATGGAGATGAAAAAGGAACCACTTTCATCATTTGAATATCCATTACACCCCTGTGAGACAGCGGCACAGGTGAAAATCAGTACACATTTAACGAAAACTCAGAAAGAGAGAGTGCAACAGGTTCTAAATAATCATGCAGAGGTGTTAACAGACCGACCAGGGCATACAAACTTATTGGAATATGATATGAAACTGATAGACCCCACACCTGTCTGTATGAAACCATATTCGATTCCGTTTGCTAAGGAGAAAGCTTTGAAGGAAGAGATAGACTATCTATTGAAGGAGGGAATTATTTCACACAGTGAATCCTCATATAGTTCCGGTGTTGTACTCTTAAGGAAGCCCTCTGGAGAACATAGACTCTGTATAGATTACAGGAGACTGAATGCTATTACAGAAGGACAGGTGGATCCATTGCCGGATACAAATCAGCTGTTTGCCAGACTAAATAAAGCTAAATATTTCTCAAAAGTGGATCTGAGTAAAGGATACTATCAGATTCCAGTAAAGCCTGAGGTTAGACCATACCTAGCTTTTAGTACCTCAGAAGGACACTATGAGTTTAATAGATTGCCATTTGGATTGAAGAATGCGCCTAGTGTCTTCTCTAGAATGATGAGAAAATTATTGGACCCTCTGAATAATCCATGTATAACAAATTTCATGGATGATATCCTGATAGCAACAGAAACATTTGAGGAACACATTGACTCTCTGAACATGCTGTTTAATCGACTTAGGGAGGCAAATTTAACAGCCCGACCAACCAAATGTTGCGTTGGATGTAAAGAATTGGAATTTTTGGGACACACAGTTTATCAGGGAAACATGACCCCTGACCCAAAGAATTTAGAGAAACTACAGAAAGCCCCGAGACCACAAACCAAGAAGGACGTGAGATCCTTTGTCTCATTATGTGGTTTCTACCAGAAGTATATCAAAAACTTTAATTCCATATGTGCACCGTTAACTGATTTGACACGTAAAGGACATCCAGATCGCATTACATGGACACCACAATGTGAACTGACTTACCAAGAATTGAAGGAAAAGCTCACAAGTAAACCCATTTTGAAATTACCTGACTTAAGTCAAGAATTCATAGTAAGGACGGATGCAAGTAATATTGGGTTAGGTGCAACTCTACTACAGAAATCAGATGCATTGGATGGGGAATTAAGCCCAGTGGCATATGCTAGCAGAAAATTGAATAAAGCTGAAATCAATTACTCAACTAGCGAAAAAGAATGTCTTGCAGTAATATGGGCAATAAAGAAATTCAATATTTATCTGTATGGGAAGGTCTTTAAGTTGCAAACAGACCACAAACCTTTATCGTTTCTAGCACAGGCTAGGCATGAGAACTCCAGGTTACTCAGATGGTCTTTACTTTTGGCTCCATATAATTTTAGCATTGAGTATATATCGGGAAAAACAAATTTGGGAGCGGATTTTTTAAGCCGCCATCCGTGTGATGAGAATCACCGTAAACCCCAGAAATAATAATAAATTTCTCTATGTGTATATAGAATAAAGGACTGACATATAATGTCTGTTTTAAGAGGGGAGGTGTCGTGAAATATTCTAATCCACATATATAAATTATCAGGTAAATGTAAAGCCTAACAAATAAATTCTAATAAAGAAAAGAGCAATGGTAAAATAACAGTGCTGTCACAATAACTGTACTCGAAATCCCCCTTGTTTTATGCTTCGTCTGCAAATTGTAACGCTTTCACGTTGATAGTAAAAGCCTACTATATTATTACCCGCTTTCTTCAATGAAACGTGTGCTGTATTTCTTGGAAAAACATTTGAGATACGCAAGCTGAACAATGACCTAATTTTAATATTTCATTCATTCCATTTTATACACAGCGTAACTAAAAGACAGATAAAGCAGGATAGAGAGAAGGGAGAGGCAGAAAGCCGAACGCATGCAAAATTAAACACGCGTCTCGCTATTAATGCCACCCCAACAAGCGTAACGCGATACACAATTACTACTATCACGCGTGTAAGGCCACATGCACTAACTTTTTCGGACGGACAGTGATAAAAACACTAACCTTCCCAGAGTTAGGTTTTAAAATCACGAAAAACGCTTATTAGAAAAGATAACAATAGATGGGTTTACGGTTGAAAACATTACAGTACCCAGACAGCACATCTTCGAAACAGGAGGTAGAAGAAATTGCATATTTTGAACGCAGCCACTTAGCTCTTTTAAATTTGTATATTTGGGTTCCTTAGGGCTTGCTGACAAAGAATATGTAAAACGTTACGCAATAGTCTAGGAATTAACAAGTTATAACCAAAATAAAATAGTGGGGATGCCTGACAGCATGAAATCATTTCTGCTCATAAAATTTTTTTATAACGTGTTTGAAAAAACCTTGCGTACGGAAATAGCCTACCATGTAAACTCCAAATTGATTGGAGCGCAACAAATATAAGACTAAACACGATTGGTCGGACTATAAATACTATCTTTGGTTGTTAGGGGAGACGTAGGAAGGTAAAATTTTTTCAAACACTTGTCGAAACGTGGCTCCATTGGCCAGACTCGCTGATATAATCACTTAGGAGCGTTAGTTCGAGACCACTAGTTCAAATAAGCTTGATAAAGCAACAGTGCGTTGAAGCCAGCTCATATTTTTGCTAAATAAAAGCCTGGAACATAAGCAGATGGGAATTTGTGCCAGTATTTGTGCCAGAATTCATTGCTAGTCAACGTATCTGTGTTTATTCTATGAATTGTGGTAAGCTTGAAACATTCAGTATCTTTTAATGAAAATTGAATGTGAATTGTTAATTTATGCCTGTATATATGTGTAGTTCAGTAGCAAACATGATGTAAAGCCTATAATGCTCCAGCCTGAACAGAAGGTGTCGGAGGAAAGTAAAACGGCATGGAATGGCCAAACAGTACACTGACACCTAGATGATTGACTAGAAAGAAATAATGCTGGAAGTGCAGAGGCGTAGTAACCATTAAGGAGGTTAATACTGGTATAAAGTATTTCAGATGAAGCTGACAGTTGGCCTAACGCTCTGAACTCAATGTTTGTGGTGTATTGTGCTCAGTGTAGAACTAGAGTATCAATTAGTTATGAAGTAGAAGGTACATCCTTCTTGTTTTCAGGGACCGTGGTCTTGATGGTATTGAGCAGCACCTGGTCAGAGCTTTGCTGAATCCAGAGTCGGACAGCATACTCCTTGGTCCATTTAGCTATCAGTGAGGTGTCTCCAGAGCACAGGGGAGAAATCGAGCAGAGGAGTCCTTTCCTGCCGCCATCACGCAAGATAAGCTGATGTGGCCAGCTGAGCTCAAAATTATGTACCCCCATCTTAAAATAACATTGTAACATAAACTTAAGAGGGGAAATAAATTGTTTTAATATCAGGAACTGAGAACATCTCCAATACTAGTTCCAATAAAGACAAACTATTGAAGTCATGATGACAAATACCAACAGAGCTTGAACAAAACAAAACCAGTATTACCTCATATTACTACTACACAACTAACACACATAGGATACTTTTAATAATATATGTCACTACAATATTCATATTGATAAATTCTGTACATATAACTTGTAATTAAAATTGATTGTGATTCCTGGTTCCCTTTGTATTTGAATCAGGACACATATCCATTCATGACAGCAATGAATACATATTGTTATTTGAAAAGTTATCAGTGACTCCTTTAAGATATCCTTGTAGAGTGTTTTATGTATGTGAGTGTCACAGTGTTGTCACGTGTAGTGGAATAAATTAAATTGTTTATCTGTCTGTTGTTGTTTTGACTTACACTTCATCATACACATACCCTAGACATATAACGTAGTCATCACACTATTCCAGAATAATTCTGACTGAGATATATATATATGTGGCAGCAAGTAAGGTTATCTATAATACACTACTCGTATTAGATATAGATACCTTCACAGCTGATCTCAGTCAGTACACTAAGTCCCCTATAAATATTTATAACATCCCACTTCACCACAATCTCACACACAATAAAAAAAAAATTCATATTATAAATACAAGAAGATTAACAAGACTTGAAAGATAGATCAAAGTATGTGGAAGAATCTATCTATAGCTTTACATGTTTTCTGACGCTTATATACGTAGCTAAATATCATTATAAATGAATGAAAATGCAAAAACAGATGGCGCTTTACAAAAAGTTATTTTTTACAACCTTATTTAAGATTTGCGAGTATCAGGAATGCGTTTACAGTAATTTAAATGTTATAAAATATGGTGACAATATGCTTGTTCTTGTAATGCCAAACTCACAGAACTGACTACCACACATTCTCAAGATATGAAACCAAAAAAAAACAGTATGTGGAAATAATCTTTAGCTTCCCTTCGAGAAATCTTTATAATTATAAACTCATTCGAATGGGCCGATTTTTAGATATTACATTAATAAATAGATTACTTTTGTTATGAATTTCCTCAAATGATGACGCTGTTTTCAAAAGTCTGTAACTCCGTCAAATATAATTTCAAACAAATAAAAATGCAATCTAAAATAGAACACAAAACAAAGTTATAGTACACAAAAGAATTTTAGCGCTATGTTTATCCAGAACGAGTGTGTAATGATTTATATATTAACGATTTTACACACACATCAGCTGATTTTCCCCGCCAAAACTCTCAGTAATCTTTTACTGTGCAAGGAAGATTTATCACCCGGTGTCAGAAGTCCGGTCACTGAAACTAAAAGAGCGCTCTGGTATAGGGCACAAACAGCCGTGTGTATGGCACTTAGACATCATGGGTTCATGGATTTTTCAAAACCCTGTGAAAGGGTCTGCTTTGTCTACAAGTACTATGCATGATAGTGTTGGTGATCATGTATCTCCACGATTTGGTGTCTCCAGCACTGTTCATAAATTATATTGTTGACTTCTCTGCATGCCGCCATGTCAGAAAGTCCAATGTATTCTCTCTTTGTCGTCTACCATCATATTATCCTTCAGTCTTTCCGTGTTGTCACAATATATAGCAGCTTTCTTCTTCTCCTGACATATTCAAAGAATTGTAATAGTGTAAGGGTGTAATGGTGTATGCAACAACAACACAAGAATAAGGACAGTTGATCGATGATGTCAGTATAGCAAAACAATGAAAGTTCTCAGAAGTCAAAGCGAAACCTGGACATGTATAACGCAGAGAAAGGTCTGATCTTTATATAATCGTTTATTTTTCCTTTTTTTTTAAATTTGTATTTCTCTATTTATTTATTTATTTGTCTTTTTTCTCTGTTCATTGTCACGTTTTGCCTCAAAATAGAGTAGAGCTGAGATAAGCCGAGTAGACCACATTCAGAAATTGGCAGCACAGACGTTTACAAAGACATAATTACTTGCACACAACACATGTAAACAGATAATCAAGCTTACAATACAACGGGGTCCCCACCCACCCAACCCCTTTCTGCAACCCCCCCTTCCCCCCCACCCACCCACCAGGACCAGCTAGATTACGGGGTGAATAACATAAAGGAGAAAGTTGTGTCTCATAAATTCGTCTGTAAAACCCTGTTTGTCTTCATTTCCGTGCACCTCTAGATACGTCTTACCAGAAGGCAGGGAGGGGGGGGGGAGGGCAGAGCCACTTAGCTCACATTATAGAGAGGGAAACCTCACCCCAGTCGAGAAAATATATAAAAATATGTTTACCCATCTTCAGAGCCACTTAGCCTGAGCCTCACCTCATAGAGAGGGAAACCCCACCCCAGTCAACGACTTATTAGAAAATACAGCAGAAACCAATTACATCGCAGGCACACTGTAATTTACTCCAACATTACTTCAACATAGCCACAAGACGGGCAATACACAACGCCTTATTCGACAGTAGCTCCAAAGCGGGACCAACTCACCGCCTTAACATGTTCTCCACGAACACTACCAAAGCTCCTCCAGGAACATTCGAGGTGGGAAGACATCGCCAATACAACAACGGTAAGATCTATCCATAATCATTATATCCATCACAACTGTACTTTCCCAATGACGGAAAATACGCTGCTCGACCACAAATCACAGATATCCATACAATCCAGTACTTTCTCAGTGTGACGTGTAAAAGAAAAAGAGTCTACAGTAATTGTCGTGAAATGACGTCTGTTTCACATCACGAATTCTAATAACTCTGGTCCTACGGTGCGCCTTACATTGTGAAAAGATAAAATACATCGAACAATGAAAACGCTTTCTGGTCCTGTGTTTACAACTGCTGGGAAGAATAAAGATGGCAAGACCCTATTCTGTGTAACATGATTAAATTCGGAATTTTGCTACGGCAGTATAGAGGAAGTATCACTTGACAGAGGGTATCAAAACGATATTAGGGATGTTACTCTACCCGTAAGTAGTAATACTTTTACTAATACTATTCTAGGACAGGAGAAATCTTGGGTTAAATGCATTCGAAGCTTAAGGTTGGCCTAATCTATTTAGCTGCTTAATCTATGCATACTATAAAATGCAAGTAGTAACCAAAAAGATTATTATATAGATATGTAAAGCTTAATTCTAAGTATAATGTAGACTTTAATTGACTAAAATCGCATCAGGAATAACGGAGATAATTAAAAAAGTAGTTTTCCTACATTGTACAGAAGGCCAAACGGTACCCATATTTTAGGATAGTTATTGCATTTGTAAGGGTATTCCGTCTCTTACGGCCGAGGTCAGACTATAAACAGACTTGCCAAACAAACTCCGGTCAGTCACGATTTGAAAAAACACAGCAAGCGAGGGAAAGCAGTGCATATGTTAATGCCAGCGTTTGCCTTTCTGCACTTGTTAGCAGACCTTAATTACCCATTGAGGGCTAGTCTGTGTGTGTGTACCTGAGGGTAAGAACGAATCTATTTATATATAAATGTATATAATTGTGGGTAATTATATTGATTAATCCAACTGTGCGATACGATGTGTATAAGATGTGTTAGCAATGGACTGTGTCTTATGATGAAACTTACAGGCTCATGTGTACTTCTAGAGGCAAAGCCCGCCTTCGGAAATAGTTTAAATATTGAGAAAGAATGCTAATTGTGTCTGTAAGTTGGGACAAGTATTTAAAGAATTATTTCTTTAATGGAACATCAAGAAGGATGAATTTGATTGATTTATAGTATCGTTTGACATTATTTAATAGTTTTACTCACATCCAAAATTATTGTATGGAGGCGAATCATGGGAAAATACTTACAATTAAAATGGTACAAGTAATTTGTGATCACTTTGAATTGAAATGATTGTTGATAACTACACTATATCTTGTGCTTCTGCTTGCACGCTTATCTGAAACTGTCTATCGTCCCCATCTGTGTCACAAGCGGGGTATGGATAGAAAATACAGGGATTGCATTTGAATTCATTGCAGGTTGAATCCTTTAACCAAAAGTCTCAAATCCAGAGGAGGCTGCTCTTATTGAAAGTTACAACGAATGCAGCGGCAGTCTAGAATACAGTGCCAGGCCATTACGTTTGTGATTACTGGAACGAGCTCAGATGAATCTTATATCCAGCATCTAAAGGAGCCATCTCCAGTGACTAAGTTAACTTGCAAAAAGCAACTGTGCAATTATCCAGATCAAAATCAGACATATACGCTTCAGTTTATGATGATTAAACTAATATAGTTTTTCCATAAACTTATAGTAATAAGAATAAACAATCCAACAAGTGAATAATCAAGCAAGTGAAAGTTGTCTACAAGAGGATAGACATTTTGACCCAAGAGGAAAATCTTTGTTAAATATTATTATTTATTTAATGTTGTAAAATATTTGAGTTTAATCTCTTTTCAAACAAAAAAGAGAAACTGTTTAATTAAATTGTACATATTCACCAGAAGACTTTCTTAGATTCTTTAAGTTGAATTACAGTTCTTGTTGGTGAATATATAGATATATAAATTACCCCTAGCAGAGTCGGAAAGATAGTAAATACCATAATCACAGAGGCGGATCAGGAGAGGTAGCAGATAGGGACTCAGAGTACTACATCACCATCTTCTCTGGGAACTTACATAGCTTGACCCTACCTTTGTGTCTATATACCCTTACTCTCTTCAGATTACTGATAAGACCAGACTCTTATCTGGCACTATCCTGGTATCATTTGATACACCTTTATGTCCAGGATATCTTATTCTTTATAACATCTCAAACCTCTCGTGACATCTGGGGGTCGTTCAGGATTTTATTACTACCCTGGGGCCTTTTCTTTGAGACATTCAGTCTTTTAATAGTTATTTACATCCTCTGAGTTAGCAGTAAGAGTAAAAATTAAAAATAAATTAAAAGTTAGAATAAACTAGCTAAATAAAGCATATTAAATTACCATTGAGGACAAAACAAAATTTTGGTGACTGGATAAGCTGACAGTGGTCTTATATTAATTAGCCTTGTATTAGAAGAGTGTGTTTGGTCTGTTAATAGTAGTGATTGAGTGTCTGCAAATATTATTATGGCAGACTTGGCAAAGTTTAGGTCTGCTACAGTGTAGGCGGCAAAAGATTTTGGATTAAGTGGGGAGGCTCTTATTCAGTATGTCATTACGGAATGTGACAAACATATAGAAAGAGAAGATAAAAAGTTGGAAACTGAAAGAAGATTACAATTAGAAGCTGAAGGTAAGAGATTACAATTAGAAGCTAAAGCTAAGAAATTACAAGTAGAGACTAAGGAAAGAAGACAGGTTGCTGAAAGAGAGGCTGAGGAAAGAAAGGTTGCTGAAAGAGAGGCTGAAAAAGAAGAACAGAGATTGCAAATGGAACATGAGTTGAGACTGAAAGAGCTTGAGCCAAGCTACTTTCTGGAGAAACTTACCACCAATTCTCTGCAAGATTAGAAACCTACTTGGAGAAGTGGACTACACCTGGACAGTGCCAAGACCTAAAAGAAATGGTCATGATGGAATAAGTGAGAGAGTCTATGCCTCCAGACATGAGGAAATTTCTTATGGAACATGGTGCAGAGCGATTGGGGAAGATTTTAACAGTTGCTGAGAGATATCAAGCAGCTCAGAAAAAAATAGCTGGAGTTAAGAGGAAACAAGTAGAAAATAGTTGGCCAACCCCAAACCAAGATGAGTATGATAATAGGAACCACCACAGATACAAACAAGACTATGACAAACCCAGATTTTATCACAAAAATAGGAACCCTCAGGTACAAGATAATAAACCCTACAGACAGCGAAATAAGTGGTGTAAAATATGTAAAATGAACAACCACAATACACTGGAATGTGGTAGGAAAGTCCCTCCCATATCACGCTGCATGTATGATAACAGTGGGAAAGGACAGGAAGGACCTGACAAACAGTCAGACAAACCTCCATCATCTCCTCACCTGTGAAGAAGTAACTTGTAATGGCAATAAGATTATGTGCCTTTATGATTCAGGATTGGAATATGACTTAGTTGTGAGTGCAACTCTGGTGCACCCTGATCAGTATACCATAAGAAAAGCGGAGATACAAGGGGCATTAAAAGGAACAGCCACCATGACACTTCCCCTAGCCAGAATCAGTGTCAAGACTCGCTATGTGGAAGGAGTGATCAGTGCAGAAGTGTGTGATGATCCTAATTACCCGCTGGTGTTATGAATAAGATGTGTTTTCCTAGGGAACCCAATAAAACCTGTGATCATGGCAACACTCCAGGTCAGGTCAACCTCTGGGAAAAAGGAGGGAACACCACTAACTATTCATCCTAAAAAGATGAGAAAGGCCCAAGTAAAAGATAAAACATTAAAACCTTGCTTTGGCAAATTGCCAGACAGCCATAACTCCCCTAAGAAAGGACAGTTTTATTTGAAGGATGGTTTGCTTTACAGAAAAGCTGCCACAAGACAAAGTGGACATGGACAGTTAGTACTGCCATTGATTTATAGGGACAAAGTTATGAAAATAGCACATGTTGTATCAGACGGTGGAGATGGGGAAATTGGTACCACCTGTCATAGAGCATCTGTGACATACTATTAGCCGGGTATTGCTGAAGACATATTTCAGTATGTGACCACCTGTGCACAATGCAGCAAGGTAACATCTCCAAGTTGGGAAACTCAACAAGACCTAGAAACGCATTGTGGTGAAAATAGGCCTGAAAATACCAAGAATAAGATAGACATAGTGAATAGGACGGCACCTTCTCACACCTCGTCTTCCAGTAAACCAGTTACCATCGCAATTCTCCGTCTCGTACCGAGACGGGAATCAGCCCATCCCGCGCCGACACAATTGTGTTCGAAATTCCTGGAACTGGCTAAAAATAGAATGGTTTGTCAGCCAAATTTGAAAACGAAACATAGGGATAACCCCAGAAAAATTGGAAGTGATAGAGTGGGCAATTGGCCTAATGCTCAGCTCACTTCGACATACGGCTATTAAATTAGCATTATGAGGGCACCGGCAACAGTGGTAGTTGGCCGGCTCTACACAGCCCATTGGAAGTATTGACACAGACATGGAATGAGATTATATATTATATAGAAAATGCTACAAGGAGAATTGATTTCATGGTGCAGGAAATTCATTTCCCCGTATGAATCATATTATCGCTCCAGTGAGGTTTAGATGAGAGAACCCTCTGGTTAACATAGGCTCTGCCTGGATTTGAGAAATAATCACAGTAACAGAGTCACTAGTGAATCTAGATAAGGGTATTACCAGATTCCCGTCAAGCCTGAGCTAAGACCATTGCCTTTGAGCACCTCGGAGATGCACTATGAGTTCCATATGTAGCTTTTTGGGTTGAAAAATACTCCGAGTTTTTTTATCCAGGATGATGAGGAAATTACTGGGTCCCTTATACAACTCAGCTATCACCAATTTTATACATGACATCCTCATAACTATTGGAACCTTGAGGAACATCTAACACCTCTGGACATGTCACTGAACAGACTCAGAGAAGAGTAATGGTGAACATTAATTGATAATCAGCATTTGACAGGCAGCAACACCTGTGCTGTTTATTAATACAACAGGCGGTATTATCCCTGGATCTCAGAGTGTTGAGGCACAATTCTTGTGTAGTGCCAACTTGAAATCACCCACCTGAAGGAAACCAGGAGAATAGTAAGGCAGAGTGAATCCAAGATTGGAAGAATATCGTGATTATGAATCCAGACAAGAAGCTCCAACAGCGGGTTTACGCTTTTGAATTGGGAGGCTATGTCGTGAAATGACGTCTGTTTCACATCACTCTGGTCATACGGTGCGCCATACATTGTAAAAAGATAAAATACATCGAACAATGAAAACGCTTTCTGGTACTGTGTTTACAACTGCTGGGAAGAATAAAGATGGCAAGACCCTATTCTGTGTAACATGATTAAATTCGGAATTTTGCTACGGCAGTACAGAGGAAGTATCATTTGACAGAGGGTATCAATACGATATTAGGGATGTTATTCTACCCGTAAGTAGTAATACTTTTATTAATACTATTCTAGGACAGGAGAAATCTTGGGTTAAATGCATTCGAAGCTTAAGGTTGGCCTAAGTTTAGCTGCTTAAACTATGCATACTATAAAATGCAAGTAGTAACCAAAAAGATTATTATATAGATAGGTAAAGCTTAATTCTAAGTATAATGTAGACTTTAATTGACTAAATTCGCATCAGGAATAACGGAGATAATTTTTAAAAGTAGTTTTCCTACATTGTACAAAAGGCCAAACGGTACCCATATTTTAGGATAGTTATTGCATTCGTAGAGGTATTCAGTCTCTTACGGCCAAGGTCAGACTATAAATAGACTTGCCAAACAAACTCCGGTCAGTCACGATTTGAAAAAACACAGCAAGCGAGGGAAAGCAGTGCATATGTTAATGCCAGCGTTTGCCTTTCTGCACTTGTTAGCAGACCTTAATTACCCATTGAGGGCTAGTCTGTGTGTGTGTACCTGAGGGTAAGAACGAATCTATTTATATATAAATGTATATAATTGTGGGTAATTATATTGATTAATCCAACTGTGCGATACGATGTGTATAAGATGTGTTAGGAATGGACTGTGTCTTATGATGAAACTTACAGGCTCATGTGTACTTCTAGAGGCAAAGCCCGCCTTCGGAAATAGTTTAAATATTGAGAAAGAATGCTAATTGTGTCTGTAAGTTGGGACAAGTATTTAAAGAATTATTTCTTTAATAGAATGAGACACCTGACAGGAACATCAAGAAGGATGAATGGGATTGATTTATAGTATCGTTTGACATATTATTTAATAGTTTTACTCACAACCAAATTATTTTATGGAGGCGAATCATGGGAAAATACTTACAATTAAAATGGTACAAGTAACTTGTGATCACTTTGAATTGAAATGATTGTTGATAACTACACTATATCTTGTGCTTCTGCTTGCACGCTTATCTGAAACTGTCTATCGTCCCCATCTGTGTCACAAGAGGGGTATGGATAGAAAATACAGGGATTGCATTTGAATTCATTGCAGGTTGAATCCTTTAACCAAAAGTCTCAAATCCAGAGGAGGCTGCTCTTATTGAAAGTTACAACGAATGCAGTGCCAGTCTAGAATACAGAGCTAGCCATTACGTTTGTGATTACTGGAACGATTACAGATGAATCTTATATCCAGCATTTAAAGGAGCCATTTCCAGTGATTAAGTTAAGTTGCATAGAGCAACTGTACAACTTATCCAGACCAAATACAGACATATACGCTTCAGTTTATGATGATTAAAACTAATTTAGTGTTTCCATAAAATTATATTAATAAGAATAAACAATCCAACAAGTGAATAATCAAGCAAGTGAAAGTTGTCTACAAGAGGATAGACATTTTGACCCAATATGAAAATCGTTGTTAAATATTATTATTTATTTAATGTTGTAAAATATTTGAGTTTAATCTCTTTTCAAACAAAAAAGAGAAACTGTTTAATTAAATTGTACATATTCACCAGAAGACTTTCTTAGATTCTTTAATTTGAATTACAGTTCTTGTTGGTGAATATATAGATATATAAATTACCCCTAGAAGAGTCGGAAACATAGTATATACCATAATCACAGAGGCGGATCAGGAGAGGTAGCAGATAGGGACTCAGAGTGCTACATCTCCATCTTCTCTGGGAACTTACATACCTACCTTTGTGTCTATATACCCTTACTCTCTTCAGAGAAGGGGGTATTACTGATAAGACCAGACTCTTATCTGGCACTATCCTGGTATCATCTGATACACCTTTATGTCCAGGATATCTTATTCTTTTTAACATCTCAAACCTCTCGCGATAGTATTCCGACAGCTTAGTGCCACCTAATAGCTGCTCTCTGGTGTGCTAGCTAGAAACCATGTATCTATACCCACTGTCTTTTTCTACAGCTTACTCTCTTGTTCAGTATAAAAGACGAGAGAAAGGAAGGGCAGAATGTCAGACGGGCCTGCGTGCCCAATTCTCAACCCTTTGAAAACAAAGTTCGTTCGTTCGTTCATTCGCCTCTTTGTTTCAACACGAGCTAACGCAATGTTTATAAACTGCGTGACCTGTCAGTCACAACAGGAAAGCAAATCAGGCTGTTTTTACCTCGCCCTCACGCGAGCATCGGTCAATCATAATAGTTCTCAGACAGGCTGGCACGTGGGGAAGACAAAAACATAGACCCTTTGAAGTTCGTACTCAGGGGAGTTAGAAACCCTTGGGCTCTTTGATTTTCAGAAGCGGGCATTCGTACAGAGAAAACCCTTTAGGGAACAGTAAGTCCTTTTGATGACTGTTGAAACCTCGACGAAGACCGAACGTAAAGCCTTTATATTGATACGCTTAGCTTCTGAAATTCTGGATAACACCGGACCGCGAAATTAACGCATTCAGAGATCAGAGAATCTTGATGATATATATTCTGTTGTTTTCTTAACCCCATCATCAGTTGTCAGTCAGAATTTTTAATAGTCTAAGCGCAATCCTAGAAACCAGATTTCCTTATAGGAGACGCAACCATATTAGGTGTTCACCTCAGGAACTAATGTCGGGGGATGGACTGGGGCCAATTTGGAGCTGCGACAACTGGGGTGACAGAGTATTAAGTGAATTGAATAGTGTTCACGGAGTAATTATGTTATCAAGGGATATTACAGACCTGCCATACCAGGCAATTATGTAAGAGTGTGAGAGTGGCCACTGTTTTTAAGAGTGTGCGAGTATTTTCTTGTTTGAGGAAAAACTATCCATATATCTGATTTGTCTAAAAGTTTGTTTATTTTACTATGTCTCATAGAGTACCCCTACTGTTCATTCTAAAACAGAGTGCTAACCTTCAACCGTTGGGTAAATAATTTTAGGGTTCTATTTCTCCATTTTTGGGATAAGGTGCGCGTTTTTTTTTTCTGCTTTATTTTATATTCATGTAAATGACTCTTTGATCTTTTTCCTTTAGATATTTTGATGTTGTCGAGTTTCAATGATAATAAACTACAAAGAAACTTACCTTTGTGTGTTGGTCAGACCTATACCCATTTATCCTTAGTTTTTTCATGTTTGTGTGTCTTGAGTCACACAGCTGTGTGTGTGTATGTGTGTGTGTAGAGTAACTTATTTATTCTTGATAGGGAGATAAAAGCTGTCTTGCACTAAAAGCACAGTCGTACGAATAAGCTTTAAGAGATTACCTAATCACTCCAGAGACAGATCTTTTTTACTCAATTCAACCACCTGTGAAAAATCTATTTCTATACCTTCTCAGGTATCTGTCGACATCCACTCTATATACTCAGAAGGGCCAATTAAAACAATTAACCATCCATACGACACTCAGTCACCCAAACTTGTGTTCACTAAACACGCTTTTTGCATGCGCACGGACAATTCACAAAATGCTGACATGAAGTCAGACATGAACTCAATCCCTGAGTTAAACTTAAACAAGTGTTGACAACCTCAGTGATCTTACTTACACTCGCTCCATCATTTACCTACATGAAACCGTTATGTGACAATATTCAATAATATTTAAAAGGGTTATTAATGCCAATAGCATCAGCAACATGAGAAACTACAGCAACCTACCTGCTGCAGTTCGCTGATGGTTGACCTATTGCGATGTTGTAAGCAGCTTTGATTAACGGGTATCTACCCTGGTTGCACGAAGCACCGGAGAAGTCATCTAAGTCCAGGGTCCAGAAAAGCATACCACCAAATCCATTTTGCTTGGCATAGCAAGCCTGGTAGAATAGTTTGTCTAATGAGACAACAGCTAAAACGTGGTAAAGGTTTATAAACATATCATGATTGTCAATGATGTCGGCGTCCGAAAGATGAGCAAATAATGGTAACGCAGTAATCTACAATGCATGTCGTAGAAGGCGACTAAGTAATCTTGAGCATGGGGCTGGCGATCGCATTCCGTAGAAACTTGAGCCAGAACAACAACAAATATTATGGAGAAGTTAACTAAAGAAACTAGTTCAACTCAACCATGCAAGACAGAAGAAGCTGCTCTGCTAAAGAGGTTCATGACGCAACCCTGAGAAGGCATGAATGAATTAGTGTTGATGACACACACATCTTTTTTCCCTTAAGGAACATTTCCAGATTTGGTACTTGGAATTACATTATACTAACAAAGGGGCGACAGGAAGACACTGGCGACAGAAATGACACACACTGAGGAAACCTGTTACGTAACAGTGCTTGTTCGAATTTCCAGGGTTAAACTGGAGCTGAAAGAGGAAAACGTGGAGTGACCTGGAACAAGCTACACGAGACATGAAGATTTGTCATCAGTTTGTTGAAGTTCTCATCTAATGGGGGGGGGGGGGGGGGGGGGAGGGGGGGGGGTGGGGGGGGGGGGGGGGGGGGGGGGGGGGGGGGGGGGGGGGGGGGTGGAGGGGGGGGGGGGGGGGGGGGGGAGGGTGTGGGGGGAGGTGGAGATGAGACAATGATGATGGTGATCATGACTCTCAGTGCCACACAAAATAATTTATATTAAATAAAAATGCAATCAGAGCCCCTTTAAGACTATCGCTGTCATCACACCGTGGACCGGGATCTGATCCAAAACACTGAGTGAAAGGAGGAGAGAAATAACAAAAGGTAACTCAAAATTGTGCAAACTGCTGTAACACATTACAGTGTGCGTGTGTGCCTGGTGCTTTTTCTGTCCAAGTTCAGTTGTTCATTCTTTGAATGAACATGAAACACAGCATAGTGAAGAGCAGATTTTCTCTTGTGTTGCTTTGTCAGTTTAAATATTTTTTTACCATCTTTAGTTATACCGTGTTAATTATAATAAAGCAGACCGAACGAGATGAGTAGAATCTTAACGAGTAGTTGAAATATTGTATAAGAGAGCAGTAGAGAAAACGGATATGACTTGATAATAATACAGTTACGGGAGACCTATATAAGCAGGTAAACGGGATAGCTAGCGCTCTCTCTCTCTCTCTCTCTCTCTCTCTCTCTCTCTCTCCGTCTTTCCCCATAGTTGCGTCAAGTACTCGAGAAGTGTTAATATGGTTTAAGCCGTGAAGACTCAGTGTCATTAGCAAACAGAACAGAGACGAGCAACTAAGAGCATGAAACTAGTGAATTGTGGATTTCTAAATCCATTCTACATCAATGTGTTATAGTGGCCATCCAAGGTGTAGTAATTCTCGTAGCATGAACAGATAGAGCAATATAGCGCATAACTGACGAGTAACATTATATTTTAAAATCGGAGAACATGTATGAAGAACCATGCGACAAGGTACTTGGTAACGTTCAAACGTATAAACTGTGAATCTTGAAGATATAATGTATTATGGTGAAGACTAGATAGATCTTGTTCGCCTTGGTGAAATATGTATCTCTTGTAGTTACCAGTTAAAAATAACCAAGCAGACAATTTATGATAACTGTGGGGGTTGCCTCCCGTGCTCTGCAGTAGTGGTTTAACAGTGGTCAAATGGTTAGACATCACCAGATAAGAAGAAGTAATTATGCAATCTAATGCTTGGATAGACAGCTTATTCCGTCTAGCTTACACAACAAATATGGCTACCAACATCAGCCAACTCTATGTGGCTAGGTTCCCCTTCTTGCTAAGCGCCGACGGACACGAAGAAGGATAAATAGGTCGGACGGGTGGCGGGCCAGTAAAGTACCTGGAGTTAACCTAATATCGACAGATACGGAAGGAAGCAAAAGATAATGAGCAGATGGAAAGGGAAGAAAGGAATGGCATAGGCCAGGGAGCAATGATGGACACAGGAAAATTAAGGACTGACTTATGACTTGTCACACTAACGAAGGAAGCTTCTGAGAAATCGCTGATTCATCATATATAGGACATAATGTTAATGAAGAAATGGAGCAGTCCAAAATTGTGGAGCAAATTTTTTTAAAAACAAGAAATTGTTGAACAATTGTTTAATTGAAGAAACAGGACGAGATTCCCTGTGATGTGTTTTGAACCAGACTGTAGACTTTTGTTGTGAAAATAAAACGTGGAAAAAAAACCGATCGTGTTGAAATAATCACTGACAACGTATTGAGAAAGTGTAAGACTGGTCAAGAGATGGAATATATCAATAATCAAATGGTTTGACCACGGGAGCCAAGAAACCTGGGTTGACTATCATCATGAGATGGAAATGACTACCTTGTGTGGTCACACGGTCACAGTACCATCAGCATGGTGCTCTCCAGATAAAAGATGGAAATGACTACCTTGTGCGGTCACACGGTCACAGTAACACCAGCATGGTGCTCTCCAGATAAAAGATGGAAATGACTACCTTGTGCGGTCACACGGTCACAGTACCATCAGCATGGTGCTCTCCAGATAAAAGATGGAAATGACTACCTTGTGCGGTCACACGGTCACAGTAACACCAGCATGGTGCTCTCCAGATAAAAGATGGAAATGACTACCTTGTGCGGTCACACGGTCACAGTACCATCAGCATGGTGCTCTCCAGATAAAAGATGGAAATGACTACATTGTGCGGTCACACAGTCACAATACCATCACCATGGTGCTCTCCAGATAAAAGATGGAAATGCTAAGAAGTATGGCGTCCTCCTCTAATTCTAAAGGTACCGGGTTCGATCCTGTTGTGACGAAATTCTCGTCTAAATGCTTTCGTTCTCTTTTTCTTTCACAGTCCTCTCCGGTCGTATTTACTCGACCTCCCTTCTAAGTGCACCTTTTCATTTTCTATTGTTTACGCTTTCATCGATCGAAGTTGTCTTGTTACCCCTCCCGGCTGCCATGACCGTTTGACCTAGTTTACGTAGCCATGTTGACATGTTTGTTTTAATTTTCAGCATCAACCGTATTCAAAGTCTACCTATAGCGACTTCGATGGTAAAATCGCCAGACTCATTGTGTAAGCCACATTGTGTAAGACGAGTGGTAAATAAGCAGGGATTGTCTTTGCACAAGATGGCATTTTAGATAATGTTTTAATTTTGCTAGATTGCTAAGCCAGGCTGTTGATGAACAAGGATGTCAGAAGGAAACAATTGTGATATTAGAGCATGAGGAGTAATGCAATCGTTTCCGCCCAGACTTTGTTGTAATATGAGACAGTAACATCTTGGTAGAAATTTACAGATGCAATAATAAAGATAGATGAGTGATGTGGTGTTTTTGGTAAAAATTGGCAAGTAACACGGAAGTCGCAAGACCTTATATGGTCATGAAATATGTTCAGATAATTTTGAAAATAACATGTAAGGAGCAATATCTTTTGTGTCATCTAGTAACGTTCAACAAGGAGGGGTGGGGGCTACCAAAATCAGACGCCTAATTGTGTTTGGTTTGGTATTGGAATGCTAACTAATCTACTTCTGACTGGGTCTTTCCCCAACGGAGACACATATGCCTGGGAGCACTTATTTCGCTTAGAACCTAGTGCATTCTAAGACTGCTTCACTGCCTTCCACTTTTGTCAAGGATAAATCATAGACAGCCATGAATACGTAATAATTAGGATCCCAGTATAGAACTGGCCAGAGAACTGTAAGTGGATTCTACAATTAGAAAGGAGTAACTCCAGAGTCATCCCTTTGCGCCCCAAGTTCTAGGATCCCACTTCAAACGCACTCTTTTAGACATCTAACTCACCTGAAGGTTACAGCACCTTAAACAGCTGCCCGACATATTATTTCGTTCGTATGCAAAATGTCTGTACTTCACCCGATATCAGGGTAAATTGTAATATGTATATTTTATCATTTTGTGTTGTGCATTTGACATAGTTAAATGGCTTTTGGATGTACAGTTCAGTTACACATGGGGCTAGCAACCTCATCATTTTGACAAAACGTTTGTACATATAATTTTTGCCATTCAATCACTCGTTCATCCGCTTTTTATTTGGCATATTTTATGCACCTTCATTCATTTTTTTCTGTGACCACTCCTAGACTTCTTTACGTTTCGCCAGGCCAACCGTAATAATACCAGATTAATTAGATCGGGCAGCGGATAATACTTTTATCACGTACGTCGCCTTGCCCCCTTTGGTAGAGGCGATCTGTGTTTGTACATTATGGTCTCGTACTATTGATGAAAAGAAAGCCGTCTGAGGGATTAGCAGACACACAGGTGATAAGTAGATAATCGCTTAAGAGGAACTATCCCTGTGTAGTTATTACAGATGACCTAGCAGAGGAGACAATCTGGGCGGAAGTATTGCAGCATTATTAGAAAGAGGTCACGCGATGGAATTTTTAAATGTAATATTTTAAAATACGCGCGGGTATTATTATTTAAACACCCCAACCCAGATATTGCTAAAGAGCTTTCGATTGGTTTCATTCAAGGCACGGAATAGGCTTTGACTTTCATTGGAAAATTCGTCGGAAGTACAATCTGGGATTTGAACTGAGAAAAGGAAATATAATCTAGCGAAATCGGAGTCACAAATCAGACTGTATCGCCACGTCAAGCTAGCAATTTACTCGAGCAAGAAAGAGAAGGATCGGACAAAGGATTCCAAAATTATAAGTGCCAGATCGAAGTATTTGGGCAACTTTAAAACTTACAAGTAAAGCGAATATTTAAATACAGATACTGAAAACTTAAAGGACCAACATCGAAGTATTTGGGCAACTTTAAAACTTAAAAGTAAACCCGCATTTGTTAAATACAAAGACTGGAGTCCTAAGGAATCAGATCACCCGTCATAAGAGGAATACAAACTTTTCCCAGACCAAGTGATTCGAAAGTATCCTAAGTGCTACGTCCACTCTAAACTGTGCCAGGAGATTCTGTTCCCAAAAGTTATTTTGAGGTAAGTGTAAACATTTATTTTACAAATGTGAAATTGACAATGCGCCAGTTAATTTGCAGCCCAAAAATGTACTTAGCAGAGGCTTTTGTTCTTTTCAATGTTTCTAAAGTTCGTGGAACGAAGCTATCAGACAGTTCGTGGAACGAAGCTATCCGACAATTCGTGGAACAAAGCTATCAGACTGTTCGTTGAACAAAGCTATCAGACTGTGAAGTGTCATCATCATAGAAGAACTGACGAAACCACGGCTGCAGGATTCAACTAGATCAGTTAAGTTCTGATTACCAGGAAACAGCAAAAGGACAATGTTTTTTTTTTTTAAGTAATCACTATGAAGATAAAACTTTCATCTAAAATTCACCATCATTTTATCTCTACTTTTACTTTTTAAAACTAATTGATTATTAAATTTGTTACATGTTATTTTAAAACATAACAATCATAATTGATTCAGTTATAAGTACGAAAGCAAATATACGAGCAAGATGCGTTACTATAGATATACATCTTGACATATATTTACATATATATAGCTAATTCTTAGATAATAATTTCACTAGATTTACACCAGCTGAGGGCTTGAACGGGCTAAAACCAACGCTTAATTCTTCACAAAAGGCGACGGATCAGATATAAGTTAACAATTGCCCTGCCCTATGCAGCATTATGCTTGACTTCTGAGATAGAAGCGTCATTACTCTTCTTTCTACAACTCTGCCAAGAGTAATCTAGTGCGAAGGTAGACACTTTTGACGACCCATTTTAGATACTCTTGCGTTTTGGCCCCTGGTGAACCACTACTGTAAAGCTAAGGAAAGGCAATACGTGATAATGATGTAAAATAATTTGCCTCATGGCACACTACTGCAAGAGCTGGCGACTGATTGGTGCAGGTTTTCTCTCAAGGAACAAATAGCTCAGGTATCCCCATGCTTCATATGGAGCAGGGAGTGTATGATGATATAATGAATGGTATATATACATATATATTAGAAAGGTAAAAAGGTAAAGGATCCCGTTACACGCCCACTGAAGCATATTGGGAATATGGTGTTAGACCCATATTGTCTTGACCATCGGTACAGTAGGGATGATGTGGTCAGCAACACGCCAGCCGCCTTAACCTCCCCAGAGTTGCTCTGGTACCCATGTCATGAGGCTGGGTCGACCCCGCAGCAGTTTGTGATCTAAAAAATCCCACCTTAACTGGGGATTGAACCATGGACCACCGAGCTAGGAAGCCAGTGCACTAACCATTGCGCTACCGCGGTTCCTATATATATATATTAGTAAGTTTTACAAATATAAATATGTATGTATAGAATGTTACAATTGTCTTCCGCTGTCCATAGGCACTTTCATCTGACTCAATATGCCTGGAGGAGGCATATCTGGAGTCATCCTTACATGACCACCTGCTATGCACAATCCTACAATATACATATGTAGAAGTGAACCTCTGTCTGTGAGGCTAATTACACCCTCATTGGCTCTTGAAATCCTCCACACACTTTCATAGGAATCCCCCCTGTGATGAAACTTGTTGAGAACTCATCATTGCATACTAAGCTTGGAGAAGTCATTTGAGCCCCAGATGTAATTCTTTGGCTTTGACCTGGTTGGCTGCATGCAGGCCGATCTCGCTATGGAGCCAGTGATAGGCAAGGGAAGCTAAGAAGCGTCACTTTGCAGGATCTGACAATTCCTTGGGAGAGCCCAGAACCAAACACAGTGTTATAGTTGGACAGCCAACTATGATACAGGGGAAAGCACAGTATGCCACATGCATCTTGCTCCTAGCTTGGGATCAGATGAGACTATCCTTTAAATGCAAGCCAAGATGTATTGGCAGCAAAATAGCGGGAATCTCAGAATGCCTAGTTAAACAACAACAAACAACAATCTGACACAGTGGATCCACATTTAATCCCCAGGGTTAGGAGCACAATGGTGAAATGGTGGATGGAAACGGAGGTTGCCTGATGTTTATATCAGGAGACCTAATACTTAAAAAGAGGCATTTGTTTCCTCTTAGTCTGTGGTACAAGTTGCTAGCAATCGACGATAGGCGCCTACGGGTCTTGAAGACGCTTACCTTGATAACCTAAGTATTTACCCCGGCCTTGCTGCAAGGGATATGCAACTGCAACATTATTTGACTCCTGTAGAGAAGAAACAGTCCAAAACACCTCGGGAACCAGCAGTGACTGAACCCGAAATCAACGACAAATCATTGTCAGCACCTGGCCAGATAAGAACAAAAGCACTGGCACAGTATACGAACTTTTCCACTCAAATCGTCCCATAATGACAACAGTTAATTGTTTTTTTCCTTGTCAAAATAACTTTATTAATTTTATCTTGTTAAACCAATAACTAATTATTAAGCATGTTTATATGTAAATATACATCTATAGTAGAATTAATCATTACTGAGGTGAATTTGCACATGCATGACACAGGTTTGTCTTTTTAATATATAACCATACAGAGCTACTTAGTTAATAGTTTGCTAATTCATCTTTAGCTGGGGGCTCAGAAAATATGAGACAATAATTTTCCTCACACGAGTGGCGGAGAATAATACGGTCATAACGGTTTAAATAATCTCAGTTGTTATGCCTGCCTGTGACGTATAATGGAAAGAGAGCCTACAGTAATCTGACAGGCTTGTAACCTCGTAGCGTTCTAGGATTTGCTAGCAAAACCACGCATTTTTTCTACCTGTGTTTTACTTACACAAGCGTATTTTTCGTCCCACCTCTTTTTCTGTGAACACGAGCTAACGCAATATTTACAAACTGCATGACCTGTCAGTCACAACAAGTAGTGAATCAGGTTTGTTTACCTAGTTTTCTCAGGCCAGCTTATCTGTCATTCATACGGTACCTGACAGACTGCACGTGAAAAACACTGAAGTCCACGAGGAGAGATCTTGGATTTTCCCGAGTGCGCTTTGATGTCAATTCACGGGCAAAAATCTTCGAGAACCCCGTTACACGGATAAGTCTTTGATGGTGGTCGAACTCCCGAGAAAGGCCAACCGTAAACTTTTATCTGGGGAACTCGTGTTTCTGATTCTGCGTTACTCACACAATAGTGCGAAAAGTAACATCATCTATAGATCAGAGAAACATAACGATATATAAACTGTGTTTTCTTAAACCTGCTATCAGTTGTCACTCAGAATTTTTGGATAGTCTAAGCACGTAGTTCTAGAACCATTGTGGAAAATGTGTTAATAGCATTCGTGGGGATTTTTACTCTGATTTTCTGGAAATAGAAATTAGTGCTTACGTGTTTAAAAGTGCTAAGCTTTTACCATTATAATTCACTTAGATTTTCTAGCGTTAAAACTAGTGAAATAAACTAACGCGTAGCTATTTCATACCAGATGTTCAGTTATAATGTTAAATTTCACCACACGCTTTCTCACACAAGAAGAGACGGTTAGCTGACTGGTTTAAATGCTAGGCGCGACCTAAAGTGACAGAAAATAATTCACGTTTTACTTCATTGTGCGTATTTATTATAAGCGCCTATTATTTAATATCAAACGACTAAACTATCAGACGCCGACCAAATTAATAGCTACTTTACGACCGGCGATAGCTTGTGACAACTTACAATTGTACGCTAATCGTTAAGCGCAAGGAAGAGGGGGGGGAGAGTCGCATAACCCATCCGACTTGAAAACTCAGCGCTAGCGACGGGCGATAGGGTAAGCTAACGACACCGTGTGCCTTTTAAATTTAATCAGGACTGACGGAGTGGATAAGAGATCGTCTTGTCCCCGTCTGTGTGCATATATGTAGCTATAAAGAATAGTAGCATTTTTCCATAAATGTTTCTTATATATTCCTAGCAGACCTGATCAAGGGCGTCCCGCGGTTTTTTTCTTCTTTCTTTTTTACTGATTGGTTAATGTTGTCTTTTCTTGGCTTGTGAGTCACCAATTTCATTGGTGAGCAAGTATGTGCCAACGATACATGAGAAACATTTTAACGTGTAAAATTTAATTGGATTTACACAGCAATATTTTTTTCAATTTTATCAGCCCACTGGGGTGGTTGAATAAAATAACATTCATTCCCGACTTCTGACAGTCATATTCAAGCGTAAGCATCCAGAATTTACGCTGTTTCAGAATCGGCACTCTACCATAGAGCCAGCCGATAGGATAATCATCATTTATCAATTGTAACATTTTTAACAACCAGATGTCTCCCAATACTGGAAGTATTTTCCTCTTTTAACTGTGAACCCCAAGATCACATTTCTACAGCAACCATTGGCGGTGACATTTTGTTCATCCAGGAAAAACCCGCCCCCGATTCGGCGTTCACCTCACTAGTCTTTATCAGACAGAGGATAGACTGAGCCCTATTTGGAAAATACACCTGAAATTTTATATAGTCAGGAAACATTGTAATTGCAAGGGATATCACCAAGAGTAGGTAAGAGTGATCGAGTGACCACTGTATGAAAGAGAGAGTGAATATTTTTCTTTGTTACAGGGACTTTACCAAAACTGGATTTGCTTAAACTTGTTAACTTTACTGGGTAGCATATAGGAGGAATCTGTTCACTTTACTGTCTACTCTGTAACATAGTGCTAACCTTTTACCTTTGGGTTATTAACTTTTTGGGGAGTTTTTTTCTCCATAGAGGAGGGCACCTTTATTCTGCTATTTCATTTGTATGTCTCGTAAATCTGATTTTATTTGATCTCTCTTTAGATATTTGGTGTTGTCAAGTTTAAATGATAATAAACAACAACAGAAATTTAACTTTGTGTGTTGGTCAGACCCATACCCATTTAACCGTAGTTTTTCACGTTTGTGTGTCTTGTTGTCACATAGCTGTGTGTGTGTGTGTGTAGTTAAACTTTTATTTATATGTATGAGGAGGCAAGGTTGTTGATGCGTGATGCCATATGATGATGGATGGTATCCGCATGTCTGGTTTTGTGTAGTGTGTAGATGTGTTCAGTCAAAACAATGTTCATACAACAATAACAGGGCAATCCACATAGGACGTCAGTAAACTCACGACGTATAAAGTCAATGAGTCTTGAAACAGCCGTTGACGTTTTTCTTCATTATTTATTGTGGACGCCACAGTGACAAAATGGTTACGCAAATGTGTAGGCACATCAAACAGTCATTATCACAGCAACATTCAATACAGCAATAGACGGTAGACAGCATTACAATGATGAGTCAGATGCATGTTATATTTCATAGTGCTGTAAATGTAGTCAGGTGGAAAACTCCATCCTTTTCTATAACAGCCAGGAGATAACCAGATGTATGAGATCAGTTCACTCTCCTTAGTTTGACTTCAACAAGACAGACACGTCTGCCGAAGTATAAATAATGTCCACAAAAATATCCTCTAGATAATAAAGGTTTTTCAAACCTAGTTCAGGTAATCAAGTAGCAAGTAATAGTCCTTGGGACCTGCATCAACCGATGCAGCACAATACAGCGACATGTGAGCTGGGAAAGAACATCTCGTGACGACGACTTTCGGAGACAGGCTATGAATCGAAATCGCTCACGACCCAAAATCGATAGAGTTAATGAAAAAGTCAATTTACCTTGCTTTCATGAAATACACAGAAATATCACGCCTCCCGACATGTGGGAAAACACTAGAGGTATTATCTCGAATAAACGAAATATCCATTAAGAGGACTACACATCCCTGACAGAACAAAAAATAGCGGAGATCCCCTCTTCAACGAGGCATCTCTTTCGCCATTCCAAATCGCTCACTCCACTAGTCGTGGGCGGAAACCGATCGACCAAACAACAAGACAAGTCATGCGCAGTCCAGCGCAAAAATGACCACAGCTCAAACTTAACTGCATTCGATACCAACGCGAGAAGACAAATGCTTACCGAGAAAAGTGACTATAAATTCCAAGCAGTTGTTGCCCTTGCGTTATAAAACAGACATTGAAACAAAACGATGTTGCGAGAATTTATCACGCAACAGTTGTCTTGTACTAAATTATAGTCGTATAGATAGGCTGGAATGGAGAAACTTACTCATTCCATAGACATATTTTGTTCCTTAAACTATCACCCGTGAAATCTATTTCTCACACCTTTTTCTCACGTGTCGGCGTCTGTTGTCTAATGGATATGAACGCAGTTTCATAATCCAGATATACCAGGTTCGAAACCTGCTGCAGGCGGTTTGGTAGCAGATCGCTTTGTGTGGATTTTTAACAATGGTATAGCGCCGTACCGTTCAGAAAGCAATGGCAAACTACTGAATGAAAAAATTGCCTAGAAAAATCACAAACAGCCAATAAAAGCTGGGGTTGATTGCCACGTCCTGTAAAGGATAAGCAACTAACTTTTTTTTTCTCACGTACTTATCATCATCCACTCTACTCAGACGGGACAAACATAACTCACAACCTATCTGTACGACACTGCCTTTTAGTAAAATTACCTTAAACAGAAACAGCATTCTTCTATTTACATCTCTGTCAAGAGCAATCTTGGGCGAAGGTTGATACCTTTTAAAACCCTCATCCTTTTGCACGGAGTTTGACCATTGGTGAATCACTACTGCAGAGCAGGGGCGACATTCTCGCCACACATGTACCGAGAATAATATTGATGGAAATAAACTATTTTCAGAACCATACTCGCCCTGATATTTAAGGTAGTGAGGTTGGATGCCTAGCCTTCTCAGGTAAGGGCGAAAATATAGGAGGTCCTGTGCGAAAGTTGTGCGCGTTAAAAATCCCTCGGCATTTGGAAATCGTACAGAGTAGGCCAAATGGCAGCTTTCATAGGAAACTTACCCACCACAACATTTTTATTATCATGTGTGATTCCTGTATGCACATATTGAGATTTTCGCTGGTGCTATGGAGATCGCGCGCAGTGCTGAGATCCTCCTTGTGTGATCTAAGGGAAGAGATCGGAGCACTGATGGAGTTGTCTGTGTGCAATGAAGGCGATCCTTAAAACCAAACCAAGTGATCAATTTTCATAAAACCAAACCATCTATTTCCTTAAAAACCAAATCAACCAAACCAAACCAGAAAAAAGAATGTAGAAAACAAGACACGTCTAAGTGAATCTTAACAACGCTGTAGATTTGTGTGTGGCACGAGTAAGATACAGCATCAGCGGTAGGCAACCCAAGCGCTGTGGTAATCTAGAAACTCTGAGCTGTCTAAAGATCTACTTTGATCAAATCAAATCTGTTTCCATGTTGCACAGTATTCATTCAGAGTTATGAATAAATGCAGACTATTTGTAAATTTTATCTCTGCCATGAGTTCTGAGTGGAAACGCGAAAGTACTTTAATTCCAGGCATTCCACGCTGTTAAATGATGACAGACGTAGGGTTAGTGAGACATTTTCCTATCTTAAAGATTTATTGTTTCCTTCCCCCTCCGTAACCTAAAGATCCACCAAACCATCTCCCGTGGGCTAACAGTCAATGCGATCGACCAGTTGCGATTTCTGATATAGTGGATAGTTGCGAGTAAGAACTTGCCGGAGAATACTAGTCTAGGCGCTTACCACTTGGCAACATTCGTCAATAGCGAGGTGGAATAAAAGGTAAAGGTCACCATACTAAGTCCAGCATCGAGAGGTGGGGTGATCAGTTCTATATTCTGTTTTTCTCATTGTTACCTTCGCTCCCTGATGGGGCATGGAGCCTCCATCGTCATTGCCACCACAGCCTTGCACCGCCAACATAAACCAAAGTACTTCATGTACTCTGTCAGTGCTGGTTTTAGTACCAATATGTTTTACATTCTGAGGCTCATTGGTGCATAAACAACGTGCTTAGTCGCTAAACAGGACGCAGTTTTTTTTAAGCCCGACTACCGGGCCCCTACATTCCAAGGATAACGAACTGTTACTTCTTATAAAAGCATCCAACTGCAGAATAGTTAAAGAGTGTTCATCCACTATCTCGGGTGAGTCTTCTCTGGTCAATCTACTCCTCGGTTAGATTATTCATTGTAATTTTTTTAATTTGTGTGATATTTATATCATAAAGTTATTTACAAGAGATAGTAACTGGAACAAAATTGTATATGTTTACATCAGAATGTTGGTGCTTCATTGATTTGTAGCAGCCAATACCAAGTTGAAGACTCCTTGGAATTATCCAGACTGCAGATCTAGACTTTTCCTGTGGATTTTCTTCCATTCCGAAACGTGCTGAGTTGAAGTCATGAGCTCCAGTTTCTCCAGCTTGGCTTGCATTTGAAGGATCGTCACATTTGGCCGCAATCTAGGAGTAAGAAGTGTGTTGCATACTGTGCATTCCCCGCCATCCTAGGGGGCTCTCAAAAAATGCAGAGCTAAAATACTGTGCTCTGGTTCTGGGCTCTCCCAAGGAATTGGCATGTCCTGCACAGAACTACTTCTCAGCTTCCCCTGCCTATCACTGTGTCCACCCTGAGATCCCACTGCATGCAGTGAACCAAGTCAAAGCCAAAGAATTACGCCTCGGGCTCAAGTGACTTCTCCAAGCTAGTGTGCAATGCTGGGTTGTCAACAAGTTTACCACAGGGGGAAATCCCTGGAAGTGTGTGGATGATTTCAAGAGTCAATTAGGATGTAATTAGCCTCACAGACATAGGTTCACTTCCACGTACATGTATTGTAGCATTGTGCATAGCTGTGAATTTTCGATATATTTGATTTCCTTTACTTTTACTTGTATTTTCCTTTCGCTATTGCAGTGAAGCGTTGTGTGGAACTGAAATGTGTATTGTGTCGCCTAGACTGCTCTGTGTACATGTTGTTAAGGGATATCTGTGTTATTGTCTCTCCATTAGCCCCTTGGCCTTCTCCGTGCTCTCAACCCAGATCTTCTAGTGTTGTAGACGCGTGCTGGTAATTTATCGGGCCCCGTTCTCATTAGATAACCAAACTAATTTATTTTCTTTGTCTCCGTGTACGTGATGCAGGGTGTAGTTCCTACAATTTTTCTGATGTCCCGATTTTTTCCACCTTCTGTACTTTGGTCAGGGACCTTGTTTGACAATGATAGCAAAGAGTTGATAAGAATATACTGTTTATCAGCTGTCGTTTAATTTCCATAATGATATTCTGATGTTTGCGTAATAGTGACAGTTGGTTAATCATTGCACTGGCTTTGTCACATCTCATTTCAATTTCTCTGTCAAAGTCTTCCATTTTCAGTTAAATATTTGATCTAGTGTTTGGAATGTGCAAATGATTTGTCCATCTTTGTTTTCCTATTGTATTTTTTTGCTGACAGCATCCATTATTTTGTTTGATATTCGTATTCATTGTTTCCTAATCTTCATAGTGATTGAAATATTTTTGGAGGTTCTACGTTTACCTTACTAATTATTACAGCCTATATTAACTAAATATAAAAAAACACAGTGAGGATCAGAACCTTTTTCTGAACACAAAGAAAACAAAGATAATGTCCGCAGACAAAATAAGATGCCAACCAAAAATTACCATCAATGATGAGGACATTGAAAGTGTCACAAATTTTGAATATCTTGGCTCCATAATTAACAACAATGGAGACTGCTCAAAAGAGGTCAGAAGGAACGAACGAACGAACGAACGAACTTTATTTTCGAAGGGTAAAGAATTGGGCGCGCAGGCCCGTCTAACATTCTGCCCTTCCACTCTCATTAATCTTGCATACTATATCCTTTCATTCCCACATGATGCTTTAAGCATTAATTTAAAGGCATGCAACATTATAAAGTTTATAAAGGAGACTGGCCATAGCAATGCAGAGGTTAAATAAAATGAAGAACCTATGGCATAACACCAGCAAATTAATAAAAGTAAAACTTCTGAGAACGTGCATCTTTCCGGTAGCAACATATGGATGTGAATCATCGACCATTACTCGAACATTAAAGAAAAAAATCGAATCTTTCGAAGCAAAGTGTTACAGAAAAATTCTCAGAATATCGTGGACCAAGAAGAAGAAAAATATAGACGTTCTTCACGACCTGAACATCGAGGAAAACTGGCTCATAAACAATATTATGTCCCGGAAACTGAAATATTTTGGCCACATTAAACGCCATAGTGGCTTAGAGAGAGCAGTAATGGAGGGTATGGTACCTGGAAGGCGAGGCAGGGGCCGACCAAGACGACGGTGGACACAGGACATTGAAGACACCTTGAACATGACATTGGAGGAGGCAGGAGGGCTGGCTAGAGATCGAGAATCTTTCAGGCGGGCTGTGATGAGAGCGACGTTCTGCAAAGGACATGCTACATGATGATGATATTAACTAAACCGACTAGGTTGAACGGGACGCGCCTCGCAAAAACGAGGTAAAACCTTATTTAAAATAAAAATAAAAATAAAATTGTTATTGTTATAATTTTATTTGGATTTTAGAGTGAGGTCTTTGGAATATCTCTCAGCCAGTGTTCAGGTGGCATGAAGCTACGACTAGTTTCTACCTTTGACATTTGTAACATACCTTTTCCTCAACACTTTGCACGTTATCGTAGCCGGCCCATATATTACCCTTGACGATGTAAGGAGAACGTTGATAAGGCTCATACACCACCTTAGCTCCTTCTTTGATCATGTCACAGATCTGTCGTGTGGGTCCAGGAAAATAAATGAATGTAGAGTAGAATAACATGTTATTTGTGTTACAAACAACAAAAATGACAAAACAGCAAAGAAGTGGGGAAACAAGTGGTAAAAGAGAAAGCGAGCTAATAGCAAGGCAGTCTCATTTCTTTAACCCTCAGGTAAATAACAATAGAAGACAAACATGTGAAACGAACGACCGAACGGAAGAGAACTACAGATAGGCAAGATGAGGCAACAGTAGACTCGGTGATCTTCAACAGGTGACACAGTATGACACTTTGACACTGACAACACTCACAAAGTTTCACAATAGTACATAGCTTCATGAAGTACCTCTGCGCTCCTTACAGCGACACTTAATTTAGCTGGTGCCCTTGCAGGAAGCCTGCATGAAGCATTCGCAGGCTCCTGCAGCTGCGGTTTCTGTTGTAATTTGTTTCACTTTATGACATTGCCAGCCCCATGCACAACCTCATATTAGAAGCCTTGTACGACATGCCTGAGGGTGCAGCAGTCCTCTCTTTAGAGACCCCCGGAGCTACATGAAGCAATAGTTCATTGGCTATCATTTATCTTTCCCACTAAACACAACAGAACGTTTAAGTCTTCCAGGCCCGCCAAACTCCACGTAAGAGGGTCCAATTTATGCACATGCTAAGGTATTAACTCCGCCTATGCCGGTCCCAAGCCCGGATGAAAAAGGAGGAGGGCGGCCTGCATGGAGGCCGTAAGGAGGCAGCCCCTCCACCATGCAAAGGCACAACAGGCCAATCACCTGTTTGATTTAAATCACTGTGGTAAAGTGGGATGTTATAAATATTTATAGGGGACTTAGTGTACTGACTGAGATCAGCTGTGAAGGTATCTATATCTAATAAGAGTAGTGTATTATAGATAACCTTACTTACTGCCACATATGTATACCTCAGTCAGAATTATTCTGGAATAGTGTGATGACTACGTTATATGTCTAGGGTATGTGTATGATGAAGTGTAAGTCATAACAACAACAGACAGATAAACAATTTAATTTATTCCACCACACTTGACAACACTGTGACACTCACATACATATAACACTCTAAGAGGATATCTTAAAGGAGTCACTGATAACTTTTCAAATAACAATATGTATTCAGTGCTGTCATGAATGTATATGTGTCCTGATTCAAATACAAAGGGAACCAAGAATCACAATCAATTTTAATTACAAGTTATATGTACAGAATTTATTAATATGATTCTTGTAGTGACATATATTATTACTGGTATCCTATGTGTGTCAGTTGTGTAGTGTTAATATGAGGTAATACTGGTTTGGTTTTGTTCAAGCTCTGTTGGTATTTGTCATCATGACTTCAATAGTTTGTTTCTATTGGAACTAGTATTGGAGATGTTCTCAGTTCCTGGTATTAAAACAATTAAACTCCCCTCTTAATTTTAGTTTACAATGTCATTTTAAGATGGGGTACATAATGTTGAGCTCCATGGCCACACTCTCTTATCTTGCATGATGACTGCAGTAAAAGACTCCTCTGCTCGATTATTTTAATGAGTTCTGGAGCCACCCCACTGGTTGCTATATGGACCAAGGAGTATGCTGTCCACCTCTGGCTTCAGCAAAGCTCTGATCAGGTGCTGCTCAATAACTTTAAGACCACGGTCCCTGAAACAAGAAGGTTGTACCTTCTACGTCAGAACTAATTTATACTCTATTTTTACACTGAGCACAATACATCACAAACATTGAGTTCAGAGCGTTAGGCCAACTGTCAGCTTCATCTGACATATGTTATACCAGTATTTCCCTCCCTAATGGTTACTACGCCTCTGCAATTCCAGCATTATTTCTTTCTAGTTAATAATCTAGGTGTCAGTGTACTGTTTAGCCATTCCATGCAGTTTTACTTTCCTCCGACACCTTCTGTTCAGGCTGGAGCACTATAGGCTTTACATCATGTTCGCTACTGAACCACACATATATACAGACATAATTTATCAATTTACATTCAATTTTCATTTAAAAATATTGAATATTTCAAGCTTACCACAATTCATGGAAATAATAATAAACAGTTTCGTTGACTGGCAATGAATATAGCACAACTCCGATCTGCCGATGTCCCAGGCTTTATTTTATAAAAAATATACACTGGTGCTCAACGTACTGTTTCTTAGTAGGTTTATTACAAGATGTGGCAATGAACAGACGCTCTGAATTGAGTATATTCGTAGCTCTACCCAATCAAACCATGTCTACACATCTTTTCAAAAAAGTACCCCTTTCTCACGTTTCCCCTGACAACACAAGATAATATTTATAGTCCGACCAATCGTGTTTAGTCTTTCATTTGTTGCGCTCCAATCAAATAGGAGTTAACATGGTAGGCTATTTCCGTAACGTAATGTTTTTTTCAAACACGTTATAAAAAAATTTTATGAGCAGAAATGATTTCATGCTGTCAGGCACCCCCACTATTTTATTTTGGCCATAACTTGGTAATTCCTATACTATTTGCGTAACGTTTTACATATTCTTTGTCAGCATACCCTAAGGAACCCAAATATACGAATTTAAGGGAGCTAGGTGGCTGCGTTCAAAATGTGCATTTTCTACCACCTCCTGTTCACTTCAATCCCCATGTGGTGTCTGGGTACTGTCATGTTTTCAAACGTAAACCGGTATAATGTCATAATTCCCAATAAGCGTTTTTCAGGATTTTAAAACCTAACTCTGGTATGGGTAGTGAATTTTATCACTGTCGATTTGAAATAAAGTTAGTGCATGTGGCCTTACACGCGTGATGGCAGCAATTGTGTATCGTGCGACGCGTGTTTAGTGTTGCAGGTGTCCCTGCTTTCCGCCTCTCCCTTCTCTCTATCCTTTAGTCCATCTGTCTTTTAGTTACACCGTGTATAAAATGGAATGAATGAAATATTAAATTTAGGTCATTGATCAGCTTGCGTATCTCAAGGTTTTTCCAAGAAATACAGTACACTTTTCATTGAAGAAAGCGTGCAGCGACACAGTAGGCTTTTACTATCAACGTGAAAGCGTTACAATTTGCCGACGAAGTAGAAAACAAGGGGGATTTCGAGTACAGTCATTGTGACAGCACTGTTCTTTACCATTCTTCTTTCCTTTTATTAAATTTATTTGTTATGCTTTGCATTTACGTTTTAATTTATATATGGGGATTAGAATAATTCACGACATCTCCCCTCTTAAAACAGACATTATATGTCAGTCCTTTATTCTATATACATATAGAGAAATTTATTATTATTTCTGGGGTTTACGGTGATTCTCATCACACGGATGGCGGCTTAAAAAATCCGCTCCCAAATTTGTTTTTCCAGATATATACTCAATGCTAAAATTATAGGGAGCCAAAAGCAAGGACCATCGGAGTAACCTAGAGTTCTCATGCCTAGCCTGGGCCAGAAACGATAAAGGTTTGTGATCCGTTTGCAACTTAAATGCCTTCCCATACAGATAAATATTGAATTTCTTTATTGCCCATATTACTGCAAGACATTCTTTTTCGCTAGTTGAGTAGTTGATTTCGGCTTTATTCAACTTCCTGCTAGCATATGCCACTGGGCTTAATTCCCCATCCAATGCATCTGATTTCTGTAGTAGAGTTGCACCTAACCCAATATTACTGGCATCCGTCCTTACTATGAATTCTTGACTTAAGTCAGGTAATTTCAAAATAGGTTTACTTGTGAGCGTTTCCTTCAATTCTTGGTAAGCCATTTCACATTGTGGTGTCCATGTAATGCGATCTGGATGTCCTTTACGTGTCAAATCAGTTAACGGTGCACATATGGAATTAAAGTTCTTGATATACTTCTGGTAGAAACCACATAATGAGACAAAGGATCTCACGTCCTTCTTGGTTTGTGGTCTCGGGGCTTTCTTTAGTTTCTCTAAATTCTTTGGGTCAGGGGTCATGTTTCCCTGATAAACTGTGTGTCCCAAAAATTCCAATTCTTTACATCCAACGCAACATTTGGTTGGTCGGGCTGTTAAATTTGCTTCCCTAAGTCGATCAAACAGCATCTTCAGAGAGTCAATGTGTTCCTCAAATGTTTCTGTTGCTATAAGGATATCATCCATGAAATTTGTTATACATGGATTATTCAGAGGGTCCAATAATTTTCTCATCATTCTAGAGAAGACACTAGGCGCATTCTTCAATCCAAATGGCAATCTATTAAACTCATAGTGTCCTTCTGAGGTACTAAAAGCTAGGTATGGTCTAACCTCAGGCTTTACTGGAATCTGATAGTATCCTTTACTCAGAGCCACTTTTGAGAAATATTTAGCTTTATTTAGTCTGGCAAACAGCTGATTTGTATCCGGCAATGGATCCACCTGTCCTTCTGTAATAGCATTCAGTCTCCTGTAATCTATACAGAGTCTATGTTCTCCAGAGGGCTTCCTTAAGAGTACAACACCGGAACTATATGAGGATTCACTGTGTGAAATAATTCCTTCTTTCAACAGATAGTCTATCTCTTCCTTCAAAGCTTTCTCCTTAGCAAACGGAATCGAATATGGTTTCATACAGACAGGTGTGGGGTCTATCAGTTTCATATCATATTCCAATAGGTTTGTATGCCCTGGTCGGTCTGTTAACACCTCTGCATGATTATTTAGAACCTGTTGCACTCTCTCTTTCTGAGTTTTTGTTAAATGTGTACTGATTTTCACCTGTGCTGCTGTCTCACAGGGGTGTAATGGATATTCAAATGATGAAAGTGGTTCCTTTTTCATCTCCATGGCGATAGACAAGGTCAACAAGTGTGTCTCTTCCTGATGTTCTCTTTCCAAATATTTCTTCAGGAGATTCACATGATAGATTTTTTTCTTTCCCCTTCTTATCTATCTTATAATTTGTTCTAGACACCTTCTCTAAAACTGTATATGGACCTTGCCATCCAATCTGTAACTTATTCTGACTCCCGGGGAGAAGAAGCAGTACCTTCTCTCCCACAGCCAAATCTCTGTCTTTCGCCTTCCTGTTATAATAGGCAGCATGTTTCTTCCTGGCTTGTTTCAAATTTTCATTGGCAAGTTTCCAGCCAGTTTTTAAATGAGTGGTCAGCTCATTCACATATTGGTATGAAGATGTAATGTTTTCCTCTGCCTTTTCATCAGTCCACGTTCTTAACAAAGCTACATATGGACCTTTAATTTTGTGGACCTATTTGTCCATGCACCGGTATGGTCTCTTCCACTGGAAGCGCTATAGTGATGATTTTTCTTCCCTGAATTATCATTCACAAAACGACCGCTACCAATTCTTTTCTTGGGGCTTTCTCCCCACTTAAAATTCTTGATGAGAGATTTCCTCTCTCCATCTCCTTCCTCCAGTTTGTTTAAGTCCGATTGAGGGATTTTCGGCTTATCCTGGGGTAAGACATCTTTTTGCACTCTCCGCATAGTGGCCATTGTAAAACAGTTAAGTGAAGCTTGTCCGTGAAAAGGGGCTTCCCATTCCCTTTGGTCCACTTTATCAAATTTATATCTCTTTGTATTTTCAGGCCTACTTTTGCCCCTTGGCGTGTCCAGGTCCTGATCAATGTTCCCACTTGTGGGTGTTCCCTCATGTGCTATGCTACACCTTTCTACAAAATTCTCAATGTCCCATCTTGCTTTGGGCCAATAATAATTGTGAGCCACCTTTTGGATGATGGTACCTATTTTCTCATGGTCCCCATCTGGTTTCACATGTAGGCTCCTTATTAATTCTGTCCTATATCTCTTTGGAAGAACCAGCTGTCCGTGACCTTTGGATCTAGCTCCAGTCTTCCTATACATCAACTTGTTTTTCATGTAAAAATCTCCCTTGCCTGGAGTTGTATGACAAGTTGACAATTTCCTGAAACAAGGCTTGAGTGTTTTATCCCCAGCCTGTGCCTTCCTCATCTCTTCTGGAGTGGTATCCAACATAATATCCTCCTCCTGTCTTGAGGTCGACCTGACCTGAAGGGTGGCCATATACACAGGTTTCCTTCTGCAACGGTCAGTGTCATGATTGTCCATCTGACAATTCTTACACCACCTTTTTCCTTGGTTGAAAGATTTTCTTTCATCATATTTCCTTTCATCGAATTGTGGGGTTTTATTTTTATTTTCATACCGTGGCCTATCAAACTGGTGCTTACCTTTGTTTTGATCCCTAGGATCAAATTTATTAAAGTTCTGTGGTGCCCTAAAGTTATCCACTTGTTTCTTTTTATTACCTGTTACCTCTGCTTGAGCTGCTTGATACCTTTCAGCAATATTTAGCAACTCACCCAGCCTCTCTGCACCTTGTTCCATGAGAAACTTTCTCAGGTCTGGAGCCATGGACTCTCTTAATTGCTCTATAAGGACCATTTCCTTAAGATCTTGGGTTTTCCCCAGAGAAGTCCATTTCTCCAAGTATGTCTCTATTCGTGCAGAGAACTGGTGATAGGTTTCACCTGACAGTAGTTTAGCATTCCTAAATTTTTTCCAATAAAATTCTGCATTCTTTTCATATCTTAACAAAAGAGCCTGCTTTAGCATGTCATAATTTTCCTGATCACCTCTGCTCATTTTTGCAAAAACTTCATAAGCTGCCCCACGAAGTCCTTGAGATAACTTTAAGCTCCACCTTTCTCTCTCTAACCCATATGTGGTAGCTAATAGTTCATACCTATTTAGATAGCTCTCTATATCATCGTCATTCTCAACAAAATGATCTAAATGAAAATTCATAGCTGAGGTTGAGGCTCCCTGGCTAGCAGTAGCATCAGAGGCAAAGGGACTGGCACCATTTTCAAGAGCATGGCCTTGAAACTCAAACTCCCTTAGTCGTAACTCATGTTCCCTTTGTAATCTCTTCTCCTCCTTTTCTGCTTCCCTCTCTGCAGCTAATCTTTTGTCTTCTCTTTCTGCCTCCAATTTCTTAGCCTCAGCCTCAATCTGCAACCTCTTAGCCTCAGCCTCAATCTGCAACCTCTTAATCTCTTTTTCAGCTTCTATTCTCTTATCTTCGGCCAATCTTTCAGATTCTAATTTTCTTTCGGCCTCTTTTTCTAATCTTCTTTCTTCCCGTTCAATATATTTGTCACATTCAGCAGTGACATAAGAAATCATAATTTGCCCGTCCATTCCTAACTCTTTCGCAGTCTGTACAGCAGCAGATCGAAATTTTGCCAGGTCGGCCATTGTCTAACCGATAAATGTCTAAAATATTTAACTAAACAATTTTATCTATGACTAATTAACTCAAGACAACACAGGCACTGTGAGCTCAACCTTATTTATTTTCACCCAAGGATACCTTTTAATTCTTATTATTTCCTGAAGTGAATTACCCCCAATATTTGTAATAGGGAAAGATTCAAAATCCCGGACGAGCCCCCAATATATGTGGTAAAGTGGGATGTTATAAATATTTATAGGGGACTTAGTGTACTGACTGAGATCAGCTGTGAAGGTATCTATATCTAATAAGAGTAGTGTATTATAGATAACCTTACTTACTGCCACATATGTATACCTCAGTCAGAATTATTCTGGAATAGTGTGATGACTACGTTATATGTCTAGGGTATGTGTATGATGAAGTGTAAGTCATAACAACAACAGACAGATAAACAATTTAATTTATTCCACCACACTTGACAACACTGTGACACTCACATACATATAACACTCTAAGAGGATATCTTAAAGGAGTCACTGATAACTTTTCAAATAACAATATGTATTCAGTGCTGTCATGAATGTATATGTGTCCTGATTCAAATACAAAGGGAACCAAGAATCACAATCAATTTTAATTACAAGTTATATGTACAGAATTTATTAATATGATTCTTGTAGTGACATATATTATTACTGGTATCCTATGTGTGTCAGTTGTGTAGTGTTAATATGAGGTAATACTGGTTTGGTTTTGTTCAAGCTCTGTTGGTATTTGTCATCATGACTTCAATAGTTTGTTTCTATTGGAACTAGTATTGGAGATGTTCTCAGTTCCTGGTATTAAAACAATTAAATTCCCCTCTTAATTTTAGTTTACAATGTCATTTTAAGATGGGGTACATAATGTTGAGCTCCATGGCCACACTCTCTTATCTTGCGTGATGACTGCAGTAAAAGACTCCTCTGCTCGATTATTTTAATGAGTTCTGGAGCCACCCCACTGGTTGCTATATGGACCAAGGAGTATGCTGTCCACCTCTGGCTTCAGCAAAGCTCTGACCAGGTGCTGCTCAATAACTTTAAGACCACGGTCCCTGAAACAAGAAGGTTGTATCTTCTACGTCAGAACTAATTTATACTCTATTTTTACACTGAGCACAATACATCACAAACATTGAGTTCAGAGCGTTAGGCCAACTGTCAGCTTCATCTGAAATACTTTATACCAGTATTTCCCTCCCTAATGGTTACTACGCCTCTGCAATTCCAGCATTATTTCTTCTAGTTAATAATCTAGGTGTCAGTGTACTGTTTAGCCATTCCATGCAGTTTTACTTTCCTCCGACACCTTCTGTTCAGGCTGGAGCACTATAGGCTTTACATCATGTTCGCTACTGAACCACACATATATACAGACATAATTTATCAATTTACATTCAATTTTCATTTAAAAATATTGAATATTTCAAGCTTACCACAATTCATGGAAATAATAATAAACAGTTTCGTTGACTGGCAATGAATATAGCACAACTCCGATCTGCCGATGTCCCAGGCTTTATTTTATAAAAAATATACACTGGTGCTCAACGTACTGTTTCTTAGTAGGTTTATTACAAGATGTGGCAATGAACAGACGCTCTGAATTGAGTATATTCGTAGCTCTACCCAATCAAACCATGTCTACACATCTTTTCAAAAAAGTACCCCTTTCTCACGTTTCCCCTGACAACACAAGATAGTATTTATAGTCCGACCAATCTTGTTTAGTCTTTCATTTGTTGCGCTCCAATCAAATAGGAGTTAACATGGTAGGCTATTTCCGTAACGTAATGTTTTTTCAAACACGTTATAAAAAAATTTTATGAGCAGAAATGATTTCATGCTGTCAGGCACCCCCACTATTTTATTTTGGCCATAACTTGGTAATTCCTATACTATTTGCGTAACGTTTTACATATTCTTTGTCAGCAAACCCTAAGGAACCCAAATATACGAATTTAAGGGAGCTAGGTGGCTGCGTTCAAAATGTGCATTTTCTACCACCTCCTGTTCACTTCAATCCCCATGTGGTGTCTGGGTACTGTCATGTTTTCAAACGTAAACCGGTATAATGTCATAATTCCCAATAAGCGTTTTTTAGGATTTTAAAACCTAACTCTGGTATGGGTAGTGAATTTTATCACTGTCGATTTGAAATAAAGTTAGTGCATGTGGCCTTACACGCGTGATGGCAGCAATTGTGTATCGTGCGACGCGTGTTTAGTGTTGCAGGTGTCCCTGCTTTCCGCCTCTCCCTTCTCTCTATCCTTTAGTCCATCTGTCTTTTAGTTACACCGTGTATAAAATGGAATGAATGAAATATTAAATTTAGGTCATTGATCAGCTTGCGTATCTCAAGGTTTTTCCAAGAAATACAGTACACTTTTCATTGAAGAAAGCGTGCAGCGACACAGTAGGCTTTTACTATCAACATTTATATATGGGGATTAGAATAATTCACGACAATCACGATTACGAGCAATACAAGAGAGAAAACTGGACTGATTCTTTCGAAAGGGAGGCATCAAAGAAGAGTTGGCCACTCGAAAAGCAGCAGCTGGGAGACTTTTTCAGGCCATAAATCGAGGATTCCTCAGCAAGAGAGAGGTTGGTAAGAAAACGAAGATGGCTGTATACCGCTCCACCTATGTCCCAGTCTTGACATATGGATGCGAGTCATGGGCAATGACTACAACCCATAAAAGCCAGATCCAAACCTCAGAAATGAGGTATCTGAGGAAGGTGGTTGAAGTAACAAGAAGAGACATGGTACGCAACCAGACGATACGTCAAGGCCTTAAATCCTACCTCCTGCAGACCCAAGTAGAACAGTCCCAATTAAGATGGTTTGGCCATGTCTGCAGAATGGGAGAAGATCGGATACCACGACAAGCATGGGAAACAAAGAGCCAAGGATCCAGACCCCGAGGACGACCCAGAGTCCGCTGGGAGAACAACATTAGACAATCTTTGAAGGACCGAGGACTAGAATAGAACCAGGCCAGGAGGAAGACAGCCGATAGGATAGTCTAGCGCTCTCTCTTCCAAACCTCTACACCTCACGGTAGAAGGGGAACGACTAAGTAAGTAAGCTAAGGTATTTACGTGAGGTAATCTCACACAACCGTTCTCGTATTATGTGCGTTTATTATGCCCTTACCAAATCCCTTTAGTTTTATTATGAACTTAAGATATATCACGTCAATCAGTGTCTTTAATCTTATGAAGAAGGCGCCTGTTACAGCTTGACCTCGTATGTAATTCTGCAATTATCTCATTACCACAAGGCCAACTGACTTCAGGTCTGCTAATGTTTCACGTCTTTGCACTGCATGCTCTTTCTTTGGTAGCCTTTCTCTTATGATCTCACCTTAGAATGAATGAATATTGCGCATTTGACCTACTTAACGGACTGTGGTAGATTAAGAGTGATGAGAAAGAAAATGGTCAAACTGAAGTAACCTGTTTTAATAGAGAATAGTAATAAGTGTAGTAAAGCGTAATTGAGTAATAAGAGTCTTCAACTCAAATGTGAAGTCAGTCCTATTGTATGGCTCTGAGACATCGAGAACAACAAAGACAACAACCAAAAAGCTACAGACTTTCATAAATGGGTGCTTGCGTAGAATAGAGGGATTAAAATGGTATGACAAGGTTACCAACGTGGAACTGATGACAAGAACTAGACAAGTGCCAGTGGAGCAAGAGATGAGAAGAAGACGATGGCGATGGATAGGACACACACTGAGGAAACCTGTTGATAGCATTACAAGGTAGTCATTGTTCTGGAATCCCCAGGGCAAGAGAAGCAGAAGTAGACCAAGAAGCACATGGAGAAGAGAGCTGGAAACAGATGTGAAAATGATGAGGAGATCATGGAAAGAACTTGAGATGATGGCACGTGACAGGAGGACTTGGCATGTGTTTGTTGAAGGCCTATGCTCCTTTGGGAGTGGAGCGTTATGAATGAATGAATGAGTAATAAAGGGACGCGGCATCAACGATAACATTGTACAGGTTCTAGGTGAGTCCATGAGCCTGTCGATAAATAAGGGCAAACCACGCGCCTCTGGCGAACTTATGCGGATTGTAACTCAGTTATCGACATTTGGTAGAAGTCATAACCTGCGGTTTGCAAGACAGATAAGTTACTAAGAGAACATGATGTTTGATGCAATTGGGATTCAAGGTAGCATCAACTTTGTGATCACATAATTCTGAAAGGAATCTGGTACGTAGAGAGTCATAGCAAAATCGGTAGCATTCTGAGCTATGAAATCCTCAAAAAGGTACCAAATACAACTCTAAGAGTGATTGCATCCCTCTACAACAAAATCTGGCACACGGGAAAAATACCGTGTTCATGGAAGACAGCAGTAGTCATCCCCATACTAAAGCCAGATAAGGAAACACATGATGTTAGCTCATACAGGCCAATATCGTTAACATCGCATCTAGGAAAAATTCTAGAAACAATAATCAACAGCAGACTAAAATTTCATCTAGAAAAGCATAATTTGTACAGTCCAACCCAGGCAGGCTTTAGAAGCCAACATAGTACAATAGAGCAACTGTTGAGGCTGGAACATGATGTTAAAACAGGCTTCAAAAGGAATGAAAAGACAGTAGCAATATTCCTTGATGTAGCAAGAGCATATGATGAGTGTTGGAGGGAGGGTGCACTACATAAAATCAGGAAATTAGGTATAGTAGGCAGAACCTACAATTATCTAGAAAACTTCCTGCAGGATAGATACTTCACGGTACAAATAAACAATGATAGATCTGAGGTGCATGAGCAACAGAATGGAATTCCCCAGGGATCAGTAATATCACCATCTATTTTTACGATTATGGCGACGAGTTTAAAGATTTAAAAAACAACTTATCCCAGTTTGCAGATGACGCTGCGATATGGAGAACGGGAAGAAATCTCCCATTCCTCTATAAAACAGTACAAAAGCAAATGGATAAAGTATCTGACTGGATGAACAAGTGGGGATTTAATCTAAACGTTAAAAAAACCATAGGAATGATTTTCAGTAGAGGGCATGTAATTAAAAACCATATAATTGACATAAGCATTAATGAGCAAAAAGTATGCACAGCAAAATCAACTAGATTTCTTGGTATGGTACTAGACCAGCAACTAAACTGGAACAAACACATAGACCTATTAGTGCAAAGCAGTAGGGGACTTATTAACATGCTAAGATATATGAAAGGGAGTGGTTAGGGAGCCTGCAATAAGACAATGATAACCTTCTACAAAATCATTTATTAGGGGCAAACTTGACTATGCCAGTGTTGTCTATGCATCAGCCGCCCCGAGCAATAAGAAAAAACTAGACACAGTCCAAAACCAGGCACTGTCAATAATAGCAGGTGCCTCAAAGGGGACATCAGCAGAGGCACTAGAAGTAGCGCTAGGCATTATACCCCTGGAGCTAAGGAGAAAAGAACTGAGATTCAGCTACTGGGCAAATGTGGCAAAAGATCCAACTCACCCAGCACACAAAACCTTTGATAGGGGTAACCAGTACATAGGCCACATTCCATTAAACCATAATAGATACCCGTCAGGGTGGAAAACAATGGATGAAGTAGATCAATACCCAGACCTGTTTAATGCGATAAGCAGTAGTGCTCAGTACAAAGCAAAGATCCCACCATGGGAACTGAGAGTGCCAGAAACTGACTCTCACTTATCAAAGATCATAAGCAGTAGTGCTCAGTACAAAGCAAAGATTCCACCATGGGAACTGAGAGTGCCAGAAACTGACTCTCACTTATCAAAGATCATAAGCAGTAGTTCTCAGTACATAGCAAAGATCCCACCATGGGAACTGAGAGTGCCAGAAACTGACTCTCACTTATCAAAGATCATAAGCAGTAGTGCTCAGTACAAAGCAAAGATTCCACCATGGGAACTGAGAGTGCCAGAAACTGACTCTCACTTATCAAAGATCATAAGCAAATCTAACGACATAATCTCAGCAAAAAGTAAAGCACTAGAGTACATAGAACGGTATATAAATAATAGCCTAACTATATATACTGATGGGTCAAAAGATGAAGAAGGACAATTAGGAGCAGAAATAGCAATACCAAAATTAAAAATTTACAAAAGATACAAAGTAACAAGTAATACATCCATCTTTACAGCAGAATTAGTGGCAATCCTAAAAGCTTTAGAAGTAGCTGCAGAAAACCCACCCAAAAAAGTAACCATACTCACAGATTCCCTTTCAGCAGTTTTAGCTATCAGAAACAGAAATGGTTGTAGTAGGCCAGATATTATAGAGGAAATACTACAGGTTAATACATATCTGCATACTACAGGATGCAGGGCAACACTAACATGGATACCATCACATGTGAGGATAGCAGGAAATGAGCTTGCAGACAAAGAAGCCAAAGGCGGTAGAACTAGCCGTAAAAAAATTGAAGTAGGCCTAGGGAAGTTCGAAATAAAGAGTTTAATTGCTCAAGCAATAACTAAAGAGTGGATAACAGCATGGGACCAAAGTAAAAAAGCAAGACACGCATATAAAATCCTAAAAAAAAACCAAGCAAAAAATGTCAAATAAAAGATGAACTAAAAATACCAATTAATAAAAAATTGCTGAGGCTCAAGCTTGGAACTGGATATTTCATGATTGAGGAACCCACATGCGAAGAGTGTCAAGAACCAAACACAATTAGACACTTTCTGGTGGACTGCAAGAAATATGACCAACAGAGGCAAAACATTAAGACATACTGTAGTAAACACAAGGTAGAAATGAGTCTAGAAAATCTCATAGGCACAAAGACCCATTCAGAAATGAAAAAGTTAATAAAACACTATATTACCAAAACAAAAGCTAACATATAAAAAATAAATAAGAATCCGAGCCAGTAGTCCAAACCGGAGAAAGATTTACCGCAGATACATACAGATTAACCAAATAAAACATCCAGCGAAAATTAAAAACATACCAGATTAGACAATTGCATATTTTAGATTTAAAAAAAAAAAACCATTATGAACTATAACTACAAAAGGAAAATACCTACTAGAGATAATATAGTATAAAATAAATACAAACAAAAACATATTACAACAAAGGAAACACATCCTGATATAACCAACAACTCCATGCACATGGTAGATGGTTGAAAGGGGCGTGCTACAAAGAAAAGTAGCAAACACGTTAATATAAAAAAAATAATATTCACTCATTCTCCAAGTGCAGTAGACGTGGTCACTGCGATCTAGATACTTAAACTTATAAGTGAAACCCTTAGTTTCGTTGTGATACAGTAGTTCTGCGTTGAGGTAAATATTATATTAAGTATCTAATATTTTGCGAGTGATTAAGTGTTAAATCGCTTATTTTATTTCCCGAGTTCTTTTGTGCAGAGTGAATAATTTATAAGTCTGGTACATTCTCTAGCTGATGAGTTTCAGTGGAAAGCAGAATAAATTATAATTTCTAGCTTATAAATCATGTAGCTAAATGAATTAAATTTAACTTCTAAATAATCAGACGAGAGAATATATTTTAAAACTAACTTATAAATGCTAGATGCCTCATGAGTGTTGACGGAATACGTATGTATTCCTAATTCATGATGTTTGATTTTTATATATAACTTATTTCACGGGAAAGTTTAAACGTCAAGTCAAGCTCTAGGCTTGCAGTTCAAAACGTAAGATATATTGAGTACATAATATGTAAAATATTTCATACGTGTTTTTTTTTTTTCTTTATTCAGTGAATACTGGGCTAACCCAACTTTGCCGGCGTTTAGTACAGAGACATACCTGTGAGAAACATAAACATTTTATATCTTTAACCACGTGGGTTTTCAAGTAACACCTGTCTGACAGGGCGTGTGCCTTCAGAGATAGACAGAATACCAATCCCACTAACGGGTTTTTTTTAAAGAATAAATGCTTATACTGGGCCTTTGAGCCAGATCATATTTCTCCTCGAACTCTAATGTACAGGCTGCCTTGTGGCGAGAATAATTACAGAAATAAAAAACATTAACTTTCCGACATTGTTGACAAAGTGTGTGGTGAACCAAGACTATCTGTTGAGAGAAGTTGTCCACCGGTCATCTTCCTAACTAAGGGAAACCTCGTGTTCTGACACTGTGTGCCCGCTGGAACCCTAACTCTTACCTCGTGAATAAGTGACATTAACTTAAATCTGAAAGAAAGAACGATCGCCTGAAGTGGACGCTCCCCGGACACAGTGAATGAAACCAATATCTGCAGAACTGGGTATCCGCTTCATCCACAGATAGACAGATTAAGAGAAGTGTACACTAAGGCTTGTGCCAGACGGCGAACAACGGCACGATTGTAGGTAAGGTTGTGTGAATCAGGGCCCTGATGAAAGAACAGAGTGAAAGTAGACCGAATGATGTTCTTTGTTTGACTCACCCACGTTGTAACTTACTTTATGCAAGATTTGTTGCGAAAATATATTTTCCTTAGAATAAATTGTACTCATATCCAAGTCTGTTCATACTATTTTAACAGGGAAAATATTAGACCCAATCCTATGTATCTGTGACTCTTTGGGGCTATCATCTTTCTCCTAACGGGACTGTGGGCTAAGCATCGAGGGAAGGATCATACCAACGGGTCTATCATTCTTGTAGCATTCATTGAGTTATGACTATTTGTATATACTTACTACTTACTTAGTCGTTCCCCTTCTACCGTGAGGTGTAGAGGTTTGGAAGAGAGAGCGCCAGACCATTCTATCAGCTGTCTTCTTCCTGGCCTGGTTCCATTCTAGTCCTCGGTCCTTCAAAGATTGTCTAATGTTGTCCTCCCAGCGGACTCTGGGTCGTCCTGGAGGTCTGGATCCCTGGCTCTTTGTTTCCTATGCTTGTCGTGGTAGCCGATCTTCTCCCATTCTGCAGACATGGCCAAACCATCTTAGTTGGGACTGTTCTATTTGGGTCTGCAGCGGATGGGATTTTAGGCCTTGATGGATCGTCTGGTTGCGGACCATGTCTCTTCTTGTTACTTTAACCACTTTCCTCAGATACCTCATTTCTGAGGTTTGGATCTGGCTTTTGTGGGTTGTAGTCATTGCCCACGACTCGCATCCATATGTCAAGACTGAGACATAGGTGGAGCGGTATACAGCCATTTTCGTTTTCTTACCAACCTCTTTCTTGCTGAGGAATCCACGATTTATGGCCTGAAAAAGTCTCCCAGCTGCTGCTTTTCGAGTGGCCAACTCGTCTTTGATGCCTCCCTTTCGGTCTATAATAGCTCCGAGATATTTAAAGTGGTCGACCTGCTCCAGGATCTGTTCTCCCAACTTAATCTGATGTTTTCTTCCTTCTCGTGATATCACCATGGATTTTGTTTTAGAGCTGCTTATGACCACCCTCTCTTCTCCAGCTCTTCCTTCCAGACTTGCAGGTTGGATTGGAGATGTGCCTCTGATTTAGCAATCAGGGCAACATCATCAGCAAATGCCAGCTCCGAAATACAGACCTGTCTCATCTTCCAGTACCCCACTGAATACTTTCTTGTTCTCTCGTTACATGCCTTGATGACATCGTCCATAACGGGACTGTGGGCTAAGCATCGAGGGAAGGATCATACCAACGGGTCTATCATTCTTATAGCATTCATTGAGTTATGACTATTTGTATATGTGTGATGTAATATTTTATGTTGTGATAGAAGTTTATTCTGATAATTAAAACTTCTCTTAAATTATTCCAGCGTGTTGGTCAGTTCGTTGCCATAATATCTATATAATCATTGTTATAGTTTCCCACATCTGTGTGTCTAACTGTCGTCACTTGTATGTGCGTGCACGTGAGTGGATATATATATATATATATATATATATATATATATATATATATATATATATATATATATATATATATATATATATATATATATATATATATATATATGTTTAGACTGTATGACTCCTCTAAAGCTGTCGTAGAAGATAGGCAGAGAGAGAGAAGATTTCTCGATCTCAGAGACAGCTTCTAACACATTCTACCATCTCACCCGTGGAAATCTATTTGTATTACGACCTCTTACTGTGACTATCACTTATTCTAATCTATTCAGAAGGGACCAACCCAAGTCTTAATTTTCCTATCAAAAATCTACGACAGGTCCGAAATGCATATTTAGTTTCAAACGGAGTGATAGAATAAAGAAACGGAGTAGTGAAATGAGTGACGGAAAAATGCACCCTTGACAAGCGTTGGTTTTTTAATCTCGAACTAGAACGACAGGCGACAGCTGACGTCACAGTCTTGCTTAGTCTAACACTAAACGTGCATGAATGGTTGGGAGTTTGAAATAAAAACTACTTGGCCTTGGTTACGCTGTTGCTAGGGGCATATTTTTTTCCCAAAAAGTTAAAGTTAAATAAAGCAGTAGTATCTGCTATTGAATGAGAGGAAAACGCACCGCTTTGTCTCCTACCCGTAGTGACAATTTAATCTAACGAAACCGTTTTGCGTTAGGCAAAACGCGTACAAGCAAGAGAGAGAGAGGGGAAAATGTAAGTGGGGGATTTGCATGGAGGCATATTTGAAAAGATAGCTTATGCAGTGTGATACTGAAAGTGAGAAGGGTAGAGAAAGGGGGGGGGGGGGGGGTTTACCATTTTGAAAGTGTAATTTATTTTTGAAAAAAAGAGGCTAGTGGGCATAACATAATTCGATTGGCTGCAGTAGAATAGGCTAATAGGAGTAATAAAAACGATTTGAAACCAGCGTTAGTTGCCACTCGAAGATTTAAATCTCACAAGAAGTGTTAGCATCAGAAGCAAGGAATACATGACCATTGCCTTCGCTGTTCTGCATCATTGGTGATCTGAATGTGACCATTAATCGCCGGTTAACCTACACATTGTGTATTATTTCATTGATGCGGTAAGATAAACCTTTATGTACACCTTATTATTGATATGTATTTGTATTATTGAATGTGTATGCATTATTGATAGGTAGAGGCTACACCAGAAAGGCGCCAAACTAAACCTTTGTGTTATGCCACAAATGTTATTAGGAAAGATTATCACCTTGTATTAAAGCCAGACAGGCTTACTTAAACTGTGGGAGTGAATGAAAAGATATAGTTGAAAATAAAAATCCATAAAAAGGGAAATTGATGTATATTATTATGATGTAAGACCAGAAAACCACTGGTCGTCTCCATAAAGTCACAGTGTTTGCACATGACTTTATATAATTAACTATAATTTCTTCTATGACAAGGAATGTATCAAACGGATGTTTGAAGATTACCTGATGATGAATAGGGCACGAAATCAGATAGGAACGATAGCTATTTATTTAGCCACTCCACTGATCTCGAAACTGTTGATAATGTTAAATTGTTTAGAGATGGAGATAGGTGTATGATGTATTGAGGAGGCCTTAATCCTCTGATTTCAGGGTTCCATCTTGAAACAATCAATGAGCCACATACCAAAATATACGTACTCCTGAAGCTGCAAGCTCGAGGTGAAAATTACCTGTTTGGCTTAATTCTAAAGAGTTCTGAAGCAATATTCAGACGTTGCAGTAGTGAAGAAGGTGGTTGTGAGAAGGACATCACAAGGTTCCAGGAAACAAAGTTAAGCCCAATTGTCCACTGGCGTGTGTTAGTTCATTTAACCATACTCTCCATCATTATTTTATCAAACAGTATTCTTGACATGATGATAAAAGTCGTTCCACAGAAGCGTGTCCATTCATAGGAGTTATTGCTTCATCAGAACACTTCCAGTCAGAAGCTATTTAGAGTAATATTAACAGACACAGTTGTGTTTTAAAATACTTTGTTGTAAATAAATTGCCTTATATTTTGAGTTTAAACAGTCCTGTATCCCAGCAATTGAGATACAGGCAAATAAAATTGTAAAAAATATTGTCATTCAAAATCTACCCAGTGACTTGTTTAATTACTTGTTCATTAAGTTATAGGTGTAGTTGTTGTCATTTTATTAACATTACATTGCATATTACCCTAGACCCCTAGCCAGATAACATCCAGACACTATAACATATAATTAGGATCAAAATATATAGCAGATTGAGGTCGTAAGGTGGTAGCAGACAGGTTCCCTGAGAACAACTTCATCAACAATTAGACTCAGGGGCTTGCATAGCTGACCTCACATCTGTAGACAATTAATACTTAACCTTTTAACATCTAAACCCACCACACTCTATACGCTCCACCTATGTCCCAGCCTTGACATGGTGCGAGTCATGAGCAATGACTACAATCCACAAAAGCCAGATTCGAACCTCGCAAATGAGGCATCTAAGAAAGGTGGTTGAAGTAACAAGAAGAGACATGGTCCGCAACCAGACAATACGGCAAGGCTTCAAAACACAGCCCCTGTAGACCCTAGTATAACAGTCCCAACTACGACGGTTTGGATATGTATGCAGAATGGAAGAAGACTGGTTACCACGATAGATATGGGAAACCAAGAGCCAGTCCTCCAGGACGACTTAGAGTTCGCTGGGAGGACAAAATTAAATAATACCCGAAGGACCGAGAACTAGATTCTAACCAGGCCTGGAGGAAGACCGCCGATAGGACAATATGGCGTCCTATGTAGCAAACCTCTACACCTCAGGGTAGAAGAGGAACGACTAAGTAAGTAAGTATTTTCAGACTCACTTGCCGCGATCTTTCACTTAAAACCACAAAAACTTCATTGTTTAGTCTCTCAGTTAACTGCACTGACTGGATGTCTGTGCGGATAACACTGGACAACAAATTTTGACTTTTTGTGTGTATCTGAGATTAAAACAAGTTACCTTTATGTTGTTTGGGCTGCTGAACATGAAAATGGCCGTTAAAGCACCAGATTAGCTCTAGTTTTTTTTTAAATATCTGTAAAACAAGTTTTACACATTTGCATTTACATACCATATGATAATAATGCTCATAGCGGAAATGATTTACAGCGACGCTTTTTTTGCCTGTCGCTTGTAATGAGTTTCTGGAGCATCTCTCACAAAGTTCCAACAAAGTCTGCTAGCATTGCTGCATTCCATTTCCCTTGGTACCTTTTTTCGATGGTAGTAATGTCCTGATGAAATCGTTCCCCATGCTCGTCACTGACAGCACCGCAGTTAGCAGGGAAGAAATCCAGATGAGAGTGTAAAAAGTATAATTTCAAAGACATTTTGCACCCTAATCTCTCGAAGCGCTGCAAGAGGGTTTCTACAGGCTCCTGGTAATTGTCAGCCTTATTGTTTCCTAGAAAGTTTGTGGCCACTTGCTGGAAAGCACTCCAAGCTAACTTTTCATCACCTGTGAGGATATCATCAAAACGCTGATCTCTGAAGAGCTGACGTATCTGTGAACCGACAAATACACCTTCCTTGATTTTGGCATCACTAAGTCTGGGAAATTTATCAGAAGGTATAAAAAACCTGCCCCATTTAGATCCATGGCCTTTACAAAATTCGTCATTAGTCCAAGTTTGATGTGGAGAGGAGGTACGAAGATATTGTGGTAAAATGTTACCATTATGGAACAGCACAGCTTTTAAGCTCAACTTGGACGAATCAATGAACAGCCTCCAATCGTCGTCTTTGTAGTTGATGTGCAGTGCTGCCATCAGACTCAGTATACCAACGCAAGCAATGAGGTTATCTGTTATTTTGAAATATGGAAGCAGACCTTTTTGCCGAGCACGAAACACAGACACATGCACATTCTCTTCTAGACGATTCCATTGCTGCAGTCTGGACCCCAACAGCTCTGCTTTATTTTTTGGCAATTCCAGATCTCTCACTAGATCATTCAATTCGCTCTGGGTAATTGTATGTAGCTGTACAGACTCTTCAATAGGCACGAAATCAGGATCTCATGATGTAGATGCTTTCACGGGTGACGGATATCCACTGGCCTTATTATCTTCTTCATCATCCAGAGTATAAGATTCTGGTGGGTCCGGAACAGGAAGTCCTTCCCCGTGAGGCACTAGCCGCATAGCAGAGGGAATATTCGGATAGGCCACAGGCCGCTTTTTCTTCTTAGAAATACCATATCCAATTGGAGGAGTCATGCAAAAGTAACAATCATTAAGATGGTTTGTCGGTTCCCTCCACACCATTGGAACTGCAAAACGCATTGATCGTCCTTTTCGGTTCAACCAGCAGCGCAGATTCGTTGCACAGGATTGACAACATATGTGTGGGGCCCAATACCGGTCCTGGTCGCCGATCTCACAACTGAAATAAAGGCTGTAAGCTTTCTTTAAACCCCCCCCCCCCCAATTCTTCTCCCCCCCCCCCTCCCCCCCCGTCGCCCCCTCAGATCTTGAAAACTAGACCTAATTCGCGATTTTTAAGTTCATATTCGTGATCAGCATGTCCAAATTAGTTTAAAATAGCTACGTTTGTCTCGGATACATGTGGATCTGCTCTATTTGGAAGTTAGGGATTGAAAGGACGAGTCACGAATTACGTGACATGATAGGCAAACACTACCAATAGCGATCAAGTGCAACCAATGATTCTTCTTATTTTCCTTTTTATTCTTTATAGACTTTGGAACCACCATTGCAGCTGGTCCAATTCCAGGAGGCATGCACCAAGCAGTCATGCACTCTTGCGGTGGTGGTTTTTGTAGCAATGTGTCTACATGATCAGATTACCAGCACCATCTACAACATCACATTAATCGCTTCATACTCCGTGCAAGCCACAACAATAGTCATACTCTTTGACTGATTATTAAGGCCTAAGTTACGTTTAATGGCGTCAAACAACAAAAATCAATATATACATATTTATAAAATCCTAGCTTTTTCTGTCACTAACGGTAAGGGGTGCAACTTTGGTTGAAAGTTAGACATTAATTGTATTGTTTCCCTTATACTTACTCTCTCGAAAATAATACCACTAGACAAAGAAAAGTGCGCAAATGACGGTGTGCACAAAAATATTTATAGAACTGTGGTGATGCACAGTGGTTTTTTTAATACTTTTGAATTAGTAAAATTGCCATTAGGTATTGGTGCTTTTGAATTTAATTCCCGTCTTATAGCGGGCTTTTACACTGGGGCCAATATAAATTTTTTTACACTAGTACCAAAATTAAGTTTTAAAATAAATAATGTTTTTTATAACTGTGACGAAATAACCCTATCCGTTACATTTTCCTGTGCCATCCTTTAATTCATTCTGTGCTCTTCCTTTTCTATTTTTCAACCTCTGACAGTATTTATGATTTTCACTTCATTGTTAGCACTTTCTTCCTTCAATCCATGTCTTGTCTGGGCCTAATTGGCCATCCCTTGTGATACTAGACACCGGTGGGACAATACTGGTCTTAAATCATGATGGTCAAGTTCGAGTAGTGATACCAGGTCTTAATAGGGAGATAACGACAGTGAATTGGAGCGCACGGATTAAAACATAAAAAGCGGAGATACCACAGTGGGTTTGTCTTATCGCTTATACGGCTATTGTTACTCCCGACGTTCTGTCTGGAAAGATACATAATACAACGTGAGCTGGGGACGTGGTCAGCCAGATAATTGCCACAACCCAGGTTTTGTGACTGAGAAGTTGTAAAAGTCTGCATATACCATTCCCCCCCCCCCCCAAAACCCGTAAATATCAATCTGGTGACAGTAAAGACACATACTTAAGATAACGAATGGAATTTTTGGATCACGAAAGCGATGTAACGGTCTAGAGCTAGATTTTGTTGTTATGAATTATTACAAGACAATGAAATCTTGGAAGAGATTTTCCGTGATAGATCTATGAAGTCTTGAGTGTAAACATGATGAAAATCACCAGAAGAGGGAAAAACTTATATGGTCCTGTAAGTCAGACACTACATGACAACCCTTTGTCGCAACTGAACAGTTAAGTTGACCTAATCGACACAGATACTGGACGCTCAAGCATTATTCCACTACATTTTCTGTCTTTCCATGAAGACAATAACAATTTTCTGAAAGATTATATACCAATTTTTTCACTCTTTCTAAAATTCACTCATTGCCAATTTCAATCTTGTTTCAATTATATTTCATAAATTAATATCGTTTATATATTTGTAAAAATAAATCCTTCACTGGAGGTGATAACGCTGTAGTTTGAAGTAATGGTTGCACCAGTATGACGTATTTCTAAGATACTTATATACAGAGCTAATATATAAATAATACTTTGCTGAGTTACTTTCGGCTGGGAGTTATTCAAATTGTCAAAAATTACATCGCGACACCATTACTTTTCTCACAGAAGAAGGTGGAGTATAATAATTTCGAACAAACCTTGTAAACGCAGTTGTTTTACTTGCCATCTTAAAAACTCCCTGAAATAGGAACATAATCCTCTTATTTACTTCACTGGCAAGAGTAATCTTAAGCGAAAATTGCTACCTTTGAAAAACTCATCCTTTCACTCCACTGTCCATTCGTGGACTACTACGGCAGATCAAGGGAGACGATATGCGACAATAATGATGAATGATGATGATGTAGATGATATTACCTCGTAATATGCATAGACCCCCGCTTCACGAGTGAATGGGCCAGCAGTTCCTGCACTGATCGCTGGTGATAAAATCGTGTCTTTGCTTGGGTCGGCTAGAGTGAAGCACCGACCATAGGTGGCGATACCAATGTTTAGTTTTTCCTTCGGTGCCCCCAAGGACACGTAGTATTTCGCAACCCAATCCTGTTTGTGTTGACAGTAGATATTTAGTGAGTATACTGTAACACGTCATCAGTCGACGATTTAGAACAAAATGTTCATTCTCAAATATCTACACCACTGAATCCTTGGCAAAACTAAGAAAAACTTTTAATATTTTATGCCATCATCATCGTGTTCTTTTGCGCTCCTTACAGGGCATGAAACCCCAACTGTAGCCCCCCCCCCCCCCCCCCCCCCCCCCTGGCAAGAAGCCTGCACCAACCATTCACATGCTCTTGTAGCTGTCGTTTATGTGGCAGTTTGTTTTATGTGATGCTTTTTGTGTGACTATTTAGTTTTATAAAGTGAGTTTTCGCACTATTCAACTTTGATTCACAACTGACCAATATTCAACACCCCAAAACTTGGCCAATAGAATACGTCTCGGGAATGAACTTGAATCTCCTCATACGAAACACGCCATTTATTTTCATTTTTTCCCATATTAAAATAATCGTTCTATCGAATACAGTATATGATTAATATATGCCGTCCATTCTATTCACATATTTAGGATTCCTGTAAAAACACTCAAATCAAATGCATTGTCCACTTTACTTATAACTTGTCCATACACGGACGCTATTACTCAAAGAATAGTGGGCTGAGCGGCACAAACAGTATCACTTATCACTCTCCACTAATTCAAATGTATAAACACGGAATTCTTCGCATACACCTTGAGGTTTTTTTTTTTCTTCTTCTATATCCAGCGGCACTCGAGCTTTTCCAGCTCTTTTGGCCTAATGACATGTCATTGCGAGGCTGGGGGTCAGTGGACTTTCCTTCCAACCCGGTCAGGAGCTTCGCTCCTTCCCATCCACACGGGATTTATGTGCAGGAGCCGTTCAGGTTTTTCAGTCAAATTTCCGGTCGTAAACATTTCTTCAAACGCCGACGGCCGGGTTTGAACCATGAACACCTGGTCGCCAGTACAACGTCGTAGCCATTACACCAGCGCGGCTCACACCTTGAGGTTATCTGTACTCAAAGCAGCCACACATTAAAACATAAACGGTCCCACGGGACATAAGGAATAAAACCCACACTCGCCAGGTCCCTCAAGACACTAAGTATCAAATGACTTGTTGCTGCCGCAAACAAAGTCACGTCATCCATACCAACCACGCATAAAAAACATTCGCATCGATGCTTTGTAGACATAGCCTACAAATACATTCCCACCCAGCGTGCAGAAAAGATCGTAACGGGGCCCATAGCCTTCGCCAGATAATCAAAGGAGCTCATGGCCTTCAACTGACAATCAAATGGATCCATGGCACACAAAGAAAAGGTTAAGAACCCTGCTTTAGTTCAAGGAAACTTCAGTGTGGATGTAAAGTTACGGAATCAGTTAATTTACATTACATTTATCATAACATGTGACAACTTTTCCAACTATCTTAAGAGCTGCAATCTGAATAAAAATCTTCACAAAAAAGTTAAAAAAGGTGTTACAATGTTTAGGTATCTGGCATCTTCAGTCTCATTCGGGTGGGCGTACAAGGGTGAGTTTAATCCAGTGTCGTTCTCCCAATCGCCATGGAGGTCATAGGTCATGATATTTATAAAATCTACGTATCTGAGGAGAAATAAATACTACCTGAAATTCTTATAAGGAGAGACGCAAAGAATACAGGGATAAATATGTAGTTATGTAAATGTTATCCATGTTTTATTTGTTTGTTTTGTATGGCCTACCTGAGGTACCAGGAAAATAATTGAAGGGAAATTTGCTGTCTGAAATTGTTGTGGAGTAAATCGTTCTGTGATTTACTGGGGTATATTTAATAATTTGTTATTCTCTCTCCCCACACTTTCACGTCTTTTGTACACACGACGTATTAGCAGAAATATCAAGTGACTACTACGAAAATGTGTTGTTGTATTCTGCCTCTTCTTCTTCTTCTTCTTTTACTTCTTCATCCTCAAGTGATATGACGGTGGATGTAGGTACTAATGTCCCTTCACAACGTGCTGCCTACATTATTGTTGATCAGTTATTGTTGATTTCCTCCATGCAACGATGTTAAACATTCCAATATCTCCTTTGTGTCTCGCTATATACACGTCTTATCCACCATTCAGTGCATTCATTTATTATTCATTTATTTTTCCATTGCGCTCCTAACGGAGCATGGACCTTCATTTGCAGCTGCCCCCCCCCCCTTTCCCACAACAGAAAGCCTGCACCACACATTCATATACTCTTGTAACAGTGGTTCCTGTGGTAATTTATGTTAGCCTCGTGCACTAGACGGTTTGACCGCATGAGTGAGTGTCGGTATACAGAATTATTAATTTTTATTTATTGTTTTGTTTATTTTATTTTATTATTACTTTTTTCCCCAATTACTATCTTGTTTGTTTTAAAAGAACAAACCTACTCATTTTTTATTATGATTGCGAATTGTAAATGAATGCTGTTATGTTAACTTTATAAGGTTGCATGCCTTTAAATTAATGCTTAAAGTAGCATGTGGGAATGAAAGGATATAGTATACAAGATAAATGAGAGTGGAAGGGCACAATGTAAGACGGGCCTGCGCGCACTATTCTTAACCCTGCGAAAATAAAGTTCGTTCGTTCGTTCATATCACTCGCCTTATATAACATGCCTGTCAGCACTAAGCAGTGTATACATGCTTTGAAGGACAGCTTGTGACATCACGTCGACATTTGTCACTTTGTCCTTCCACGACATAGCAAGGAAGTGGCGTTCACACTATAGATGGAATGTACTGAACCTTTTATTTCCTTGCTTGGTGTGATAAAGTACATTGATACAGCGATAAAATCATTAATTATATGTAATAAAGTCATAATAATATGTATTGAATTAGTAAAGTTGTAACGCGTCTTCTTCCCTGCGCCAGAAAACGCATTGATTTAAGTAGGACAGAACACAGGGAAAAGCCTTATTGCAGCGCTAGTAGTATTGGACTTTATAACGCGCCCGTCAAGGGTTAACGATAAAAATTTTAAAAAATACTAGCGTAGTGGTTCCAGGAAAGATAGTAAGAATAAAACACACGAACGCATAAGATTGAGAGAGCGGACACATGCTGCCGGCTTGTCAAGTGTTAGAAGTTTGAATTAGCTACTCAGGCCGACAGTGCGAGACGATGCCGTTAGCTTGTGTCGAAAACGATGTCGCGAGCTTTAAAATTTAAAAATTAAACCGCCAAGTCCAATACATTTTCTAACAAAAGGCACACTGTAGAATCATATATACACACACGCATAATTACTTACTTCCTGCCGAGAAAAAAGGAAGATCTGCGATGATTTTTATAGCATTCAAGTAGTTGAGACTTAGAAAACAACGAACACCAAAATGGAAAATATATTGAATTCTTTATTAATAGGTTTAAGATCATAAAAGTTAGCTAGTCTTAGAGCTGGTCTTGTCCTGAATATGCTTTCGAATAAAAAATCCGACAGATAGAAATAAAGTTATGGACAAAAGACTATATTTGTTCGTACAGACAGACCAACACATGCTCGTTTGGACTTGCCTAACGGTAACATTTCTTGACGCGTCCTTGAAAAAGGCAAGAAAGGGTACATGTAGAAAGGGGTAGACAAGGGGAGAAAAAATTATGGGATGGCTCAAACTGAATATGTTTTTTGGTAGTGTTAGGCCAAAACCAAGTTTATTTTTGGTGAATGCCAAGTTCGGACGGACAGACCGACAGAAGTACACTAACATTGGACCAAAATTGGACCTTAGATTTAAAGATTTGAATGGAAAATCTTAGTAGTAGATCCCATTGGTCAAAACATTTCATATTATTGAGTACATTCAAAGGCTTGACGCCATTTGTAGAAGATAGTCCCTAGAGCAGGACGTTGTTTATTTCTGGAAAAAAGTGATTAGCCTTATTAAAGCAAATATATATTAAAGTAATAGGCATCACAGTTCAGCCAGCAGTATATCTGGAATCTGCTTTTCAACGTACCTGTGTTTTTTTTCATTGAATTTCTGGGTTTTTATCTGGCACTAGTCCGGTGCCAGATGTCTATGAGAAGCAGTGAGAAGTCGTTTCATGCACAGTAGTGACAGGGACCTTCAGAGTCTACCCTGTTACTTTTGGCCATTATCATAGCGAAATCGTGTGACACCAAGTACAGACTGTTCAAGTGTGCCCAGATAAATAAAATATCTGGCACCCTAACTCTGCATCAGCTTTAAGACCAACACCCCCCTGTATAACAAGAATAAACTATTTCCCCAGGGAGCTTAACAGTGACATTGTATATTAAAGAGACTGGGAGTGATTATAGAATCCCAAACCGCCATCCAGTGTTAGAAACCAGTAATAGACAAATTTTAGTAACACTATTAGTATAGTTAAACAGTATTTGTTTGGACAATTGTCCCTTTGGGTCTAAAATTTACATTTTGTATATATCTTGAATTCTTTTCATTTTAAAGTCCTGACCAGAAGAATACTAGGTTCAGGACCAAATAAATCATACAGAAAATTATTAATTGTACAAATTTATCCCAGATGTTATTTCCTTTAATCATAGACCTTAATACTTGGTTGTATAGATGTGTATTATTGTTAAAGTACCATCACACCACACTTGCATATCTCTAGACAGTAGATGTAGCTATCATTCATACTAGTAAAGAATAAGTCTGCTTGAGGCCATAAGGTGGTAGCAGCAAGGCACCCTGATAACTCAACCCTAATTTTGTTAGCATCAGAAACCTTCACAGCTGGCCTCATTCAGTACAATAAGGAAACATATCAACAACATTTCATAACATCAAAATCCACCACAATAAATTGGGGTCTCTTCTTACGGAATTTGAATTTGTTAGTTGTTTAGAAATTCAAATATTGTAGCACAAGTGTCCCTAAAACATATAAAAGTATTTAAAAGGGAAAATAAAAGCTGATGAACTGTTAAAAGCCAGTAATTAGTTAATTGATTGGTTAATTCATTAGTTAGAGTTAGTACTCTGTTAATTAAGAGTTTTGAAAATTGTATTAGAACATTTTAAAGATTGATATTATGGCAGACCTAGCAAAGTTCAGATCTGCTGCTGTGTTGGCTGCAAAAGAGATGAATATTGATGGACCAGAGTTGGTCCAGTATGTAACCTCAGAGGTTGATAAATTTATTGAACGTGAAGAAAAAAGATTAGAAAAAGAGGCTGAAAGAAAATTAGAAGTTGAGAAAGAAATCAAAAGGTTGCAGATTGAGGCTAACAAAGAGGCTAGGGCATTGGAGGCGGATAGGGAGGCTGAAATAAAACGGCTCCATTATGAAGAGAAGAAGTTAGAAGCCGAGGAAAGAAGACTGGCTGCTGAGGAAAGAAAACAGGCTGCAGAAAGGGAAGCTGAAAATGAGGAGAAGAGATTACAGAGGGAGCACGAGCTACGACTAAAAGAGTTCACATTTCAAGGCCATGCTCCTGAAAATGGTGCCAGCCCTTCTACCTCTGATGCCACTGCTAGTCAGGGAGCCTCAACTTCAGCTATGGGGTTCCATTTAAACCATTTTGTTGAGAGCGACGATGACATTGAGTCATTTTTGTCTAGATTTGAGGTTTTAGCCACCACCTATGGGTTGGAGAAAGAAAGGTGGAGTTTAAAGTTATCTCAGCGTCTTAGGGGAACATCTTATGAAGTGTTTGCCAAGATGAGCAAAGACGACCAAGACAATTATGACATGTTAAAGCAGGCTCTTTTGCTAAGGTATGAAAAGAACGGAGAATTTTACAGGAAAAAGTTTAGAAATGCCAAGCTACTGTCGGGTGAGACCTATCACCAGTTCTCTGCACGTTTAGAGACGTACTTGGAGAAATGGACTGCTCTGGGGAAAACTCAAGATCTTAAAGAGATGATTCTTATTGAGCAATTGAGAGAGTCCATGGCTCCAGACTTGAGAAAGTTTCTCATGGAACAGGGTGCAGAGAGGCTGGGTGAGTTACTTAATGTCGCTGAGAGGTATCAGGCAGCCCAGGCAGAGGTAGCTGGCGCTAAAAAGAAACAGATTGACAATTATAAGGCTCCACTAAACTCTAATAGTTCTGATAACAAAGATCAGGGGAACAAAGGTAAGCACAATTTTGATAGGCCACGCAATGATTTTAGAAACAAAAACCCACAATTCAATGATAGGAAATTTGATGAAAGAAAACCTTTTCATCAAGGTAGATTATATCGTAAATGGTGTAAGAGGGAAGGTCATGACATCAAATTTTGTCATAAGAAAACTTCTGGATTTGCTGCTATGAAGATGGGGAACACGGAAAAGAGGACAAACCTGCTGGACAGCAGGAACCTTATCACCCCCAGTGTGTGAGGATGTAGTCTGCAATGGGGTCACCATTAGGTGTCTCTATGATACAGGCTTAGATTTTGATTCTGTTGTGAGTGCGCATTTGGTGAACCCAGATCAGTATACGTTAGAAACAGTGGAGAGACAAGGGGGCGACCAAGGACATACTACTTATGACACTTTCCATTGCCAGGATAACGGTGAAAACTCGCTATGTGGAAGGAGTAATCAGAGCAGCAGTGATCGACGCACCCATCTACCCTCTGATATTGGGGTGTCGTTATGTCTTCTTGGGGAATACCAAGAGACCTGTGGTCTTGGCAGCCGTCCAGACTCGATCACAATCCAGAAAGGAAGAAGATGAACCTATAAATACTCATCCAGAGGAGATGAGGAAGGCACAGGCTGAGGACAAGACACTCAAGCCTTCTTACAAAAAATTACCTAAATGCCACACACATCCAAGCAAAGGGGACTATTACATGAAGAACAAATTATTATATAGGAAGACCGGAACTGGAACAAATGGTCACGGCCAGCTGGTTCTTCCTACTTCATATAGGGAGAGAGTGTTGGAATTAGGACATGCGATTCCCTTCAGTGGTTACATGGGGATCAGCGCAACAGGACAGCGTATAGCTTGTCATTATTTCTGGCCAGGAATAACTGAAGACATAAAGAGATATGTAAAATCCTGCCCAGAATGTCAAAGGGTAGCTCCAAAGCACTGGACTGCTCCAGCAACTCTAGGGGAAATGCCCATTGTGGGAACCCCTTTTGAGAGAGTTGCAGTGGATATTGTGGGACCTCTCACTCGGACCAAGAGGAGGAACAGTTACATCCTTTCTCTGGTGGACACGTGTTCTATGTGGGGAGAGGCGGTAGCTCTGTCGTCAATCGATTCCAAGCATGTCGCAGAGGCATTACTTACAATATTCACAAGGTTAGGATTCCCGCATTAAATCTTGACTGATAGCGGCTCACAGTTCAAGGGGAAACTAACGGAAGAAGTTTTCAGGATCTTCCAAGCCAGGCACTTTCATTGCAGTCCGTATCACCCCCAAGGGAACGGCCAATTAGAGACGTTCAACGGGACTCTCATTTCTATCCTGAGAAAGCTGGCACATGAGAAACCTGATACGTGGGACCAATACCTGCCCGCTGCGTTGTTTGCGTATCGGGAAGTTCCACATAATTCAACCGGGATGGCACCCGCAACCCTGTTATTTGGGAGGCCAATAAAAGGTCCATTAGAAGCCTTGTTAAGGACATGGACAGATGAGAAGGCAGAAGAGACTGTTACCTCATCATACCAATATGTGAACGAGCTGACCACTCGTCTTAAAACTGGCTGGAAACTTGCAAATGATAATCTCAGACAAGCCAGGAAAAAACATGCTGCCTATTTTAATAAGAAAGCTAAAGATAGAGAATTATTTGTGGGAGAAAAGGTGCTTCTTCTACTGCCCGGCAGCCATAACAAACTACAAATTGGATGGCAAGGTCCATATACTGTTCTAGAGAAGGTGTCTAGAACAAATTATAAAATCGACAAGAAAGGGAAAGAAAAAATATATCATGTGAACCTTCTAAAGAAGTCTGGACAGGGAAATCCAGGAAGGAACACACTTAATGTCCTTGTCGATAGCAACAGGGATGAAGAATGAACCGCTCACCTCCCATGAGTATCCCTTGAAAACATGTGAGACACCGGCACATGTAAAAGTCATTAAACACTTGACGAAAAAACAGAGGGAACAGGTTCAAAAGGTTCTGACTGATCATACGGACGTGTTAACGGACAAACTGGGGCACACGAATTTGTTGGAATATGATATGAAACTAGTAGACCTAACACCGATCTGTATGAGAGCCAAGGAGCCGTTTGCCAAGGAGAAAGCTTTGAAAGAGGAGATTGAGTACCTATTGAAAGAAGGAATTATTTCTCATAGCGAATCTCCCTATAGTTCCAGTGTGGTTTTGCTGAGAAAACCCTCTGGAGAACATCGTCTGTGTATAGATTACAGGAAACTGAATGCTGTCACAGAGAATCAGGTGGATCCATTACCTGACACAAATCAATTATTTGCCAGGCTAAACAAGGCAAAATATTTTTCGAAGGTGGATCTGAGCAAAAGCTATTATCAGATTCCAGTGAAGCCTGAGGTCAGACCTTATTTGGCGTTTAGCACTTCGGAAGGACATTATGAATTCAACATGTTACCTTTTGGGTTGAAAAATGCTCCAAGTGTATTTTCTAGGATGATGCAAAAATTGTCGGATCCACTAAATAAATCATGCATCACTAACTTTATGGATGACATCCTCATTGCTACAGAAACATTTGAGAAACACATTAACTCTTTGACTATGCTGTTTGATAGACTAAGAGAGGCTAATTTGACGGCTAGCCCAACAAAATGTTGTATTGGTTATAAAGAGTTGGAGTTCTTGGGACATACTGTGTTTCAGGGTTGTATGACCCCTGACCCCAAGAACCTTAAAAAATTGCAGAGAGCACCTAGGCCACAAACAAAGAAAGACGTGAGATCTTTCGTGTCGTTGTGTGGATTCTATCAGAAATATATCAAAAATTTTAACTCTATTTGTGCTCCTCTGACGGATTTAACTCGCAAAGGAAATCCTGATAGAAATATTTGGTCAGCCCAATGTGAATCAGCCTACCAAGAGTTAAAGGAAAAACTTACAAGCAAGCCTATCTTGAAATTACCTGATTTGAGTCAGGAATTTGTGGTGAGAAGTGACGCAAGCAATGTGGGCCTGGGGGCTACGTTGTTGCAAAGGTCATCGTCACCAGAGGGAGAGCTGGACCCAGTCGCTTATGCTAGCCGCAAGTTAAACAAAGCGGAGCAAAACTATTCAACAAGCGAAAAAGAATGTCTAGCTTTGATCTGGGCAATACGAAAGTTCCAGATCTATCCATATGGTAGAACATTCGTGGTCCAAACGGATCATCAGCTTCTCGTATTCTTATCACAGGCCAAGCATGAAAATGCCAGATTATTACGATGGTCGTTATTATTACAGCCATTTCAATTTACCATTGAATATATTCCGGGGTCACAGAACGTGGGTGCAGATTTCCTCAGTAGGCATCCCTGTGATCCAAATCAGAGTATTCAGCAGGCGTAGGGAGTTAATTTTATCTATGTGTATCACTGTTATGGAACTAGCATCAGGCATGTTCTTAAGTGGGGAGATGTGTGATGAAGTACATTGATACAGCGATAAAATCATTAATTATATGAAATAAAGTCATAATAATATGTATAGAATTAGTAAAGTTGTAACGCGTCTTTTTCCCTGCGCCAGAAAACGTATTGATATAAGTAGGACAGAACACAGGGAAAAGCCTTATTGCAGCGCTAGTAGTATTGGACTTTATAACGCGCCCGTCAAGGGTTAACGGTAAAAATTTGAAAAAAATACTAGCGTAGTGGTTCCAGGAAAGATAGTAAGAATAAAACACACGAACGCATAAGATTGAGAGAGCGCACACATGCTGCCGGCTTGTCAAGTGTTAGAAGTTTGAATTAGCTACTCAGGCCGACAGTGCGAGACGATGCCGTTAGCATGTGTCGAAAACGATGTCGCGAGCTTTAGAATTTAAAAATAAACCGCCAAGTCCAATACATTTTCTAACAAAAGGCACACTGTAGAATCATATATACATACACGCATAATTACTTCCTGCCGGGAAAAAGGAAGATCTGCGATGATTTTTAAAACATTCAAGTAGTTGAGACTTAGGAAACAACGAACACCAAAATGGAAAATGTATTGAATTCTTTATTAACAGGTTTAAGATCATAAAAGTTAGTTAGTCTTAGAGCTGGTCTTGTCCTGATGGGTAATATGCTTTCGAATAAAAAATCCGACAGATAGAAATAAAGTTATGGACAAAAGACTATATTTGTTCGTACAGACAGACCAACACATGCTCGTTTGGACTTGCACTAACGGTAACATTTTTTGACGCGTCCTTGAAAAATGCAAGAAAGGGTACATGTAGAAAGGGGTAGACAAGGGGAGAAAAAATTATGGGATGGCTCAAACTGAATATGTTTTTTGGTAGTGTTAGGCCAAAACCAAGTTTATTTTTGGTGAATGCCAAGTTCGGACGGACAGACCGACAGAAGTACACTAACATTGGACCGAAATTGGACCTTAGATTTAAAAATTTGAATGGAAAATCTTAGTAGTAGATCCCATTGGTCAAAACATTTCATATTATTGAGTACATTCAAAGGCTTGACGCCATTTGTAGAAGATAGTCCCTAGAGCAGGACGTTGTGTATTTCTGGGAAAAGTGATTAGCCTTATTAAAGCAAATATATATTAAAGTAATAGGCATCACAGTTCAGCCAGCAGTATATCTGGAATCTGCTATTAAACGTACCTGTGTTTTTTTTCATTGAATTTCTGGGTTTTTATCTGGCACTAGTCCGGTGCCCGATGTCTATGAGAAGCAGTGAGAAGTCGTTTCATGCACAGTAGTGACAGGGACCTGCAGAGTCTACCCTGTTACTTTTGGCCATTATCATAGCGAAATCGTGTGACACCAAGTGTCGTAATTTTTATCTGAGAGGGTGCTGATGAATATTGGTCCCTTTAGAGTGTAAAGTGATATTGAAGGCTCTGTGAGAATAAGGATTTGGGAGAATGAGGTAGTAGATTCACAAGCGCTGGGAAGGAGCAAGGACAGTCTCTTATTACGACAATATCTGTTTTCTCACAGACTACTCCTATCTCTCTTCTGCACAAACAATTGTTTGTCAGTTCCAGTCGCTCAACATACATGAATACAGCCTACACAGATGGAAATGTTTGGAGTTTTAGGCCAACCGACAACCAACACAATTGATGATTAATACCTTTATTATCATAAAGGACTCACACATAATTGTACATTTACAGTCAAAAATCAAAGGTTACAGAATACAAATATAACAAAGGAAGAGGGGTTTTTGAGGAGAAATATCCCATCCACCGTTTCCCGTTTATATTTACTAACAGACAAAACCCGGTCCCAAAGACAAGAAAGGGGGGGGGGGGGGATCAGAGATAGGCAATTTAACCCACTGGTAAATTTATTACTCTGAGGCAAGGGGTTACAGTAAAAGGGGGGGGGGGGGGGGTAGAGGAAAAGCTAGGGTTCTCAATTGTCTCCCTTTAAATCAACAAATTTTACGGGAGGGGGGAATGAACACAGTTACCCAATCCCGCTAGGAGAGATCCCGTACAAGGAATATAATGCACCTTAGTACAAGGTCGAACTAATTAAAAAGGTAAAGAAAAGATAAATCTCCTTTCATTCAAAAAAAACACACTAGGGCTGGCCATCCCCACAAACACACACGCAGACTTACCGAAAGGTGAATTCTGGCACTTCATAGCAAATACATCAAAAAACAGCACTAAACCTTGGCTAAGGTAAAAGTAATTTCTTCCGTGTACAGCCCCAGATTTTGCGGGTTGTTGAAGTTAACAAAGTGTCCCGAAATCGCCGGACGTTGAAGTTTAACGGTACTGTTTGTTTATTAGATAAAGTTCCTAAAGAAAGGCACAGGCACTTGGCTAAGCGTGAAATTGGCACAGCTGGTGGAGATAACTTCCTTTTTCCGTAATGTCACAAGTTAAGAAAACACTGAGGTAAGTTCTTCTTCGGGGGGGGGGGGGGGGGGGTAAAAACCACTGGGGGGGGGGGGGGGGAAGATAATCAAAACAAGAAATGCATTACAAATCATATTATAATCTGACGCAATAAATTACAGTTAGCCTATTTACTTATTAGCGTCGTCAATTAACAAATCAGGAAAACTTCCCGTGAGTTAAAAATAATTAAAAGCACATCTATCTATACAGAACTAAACTGTATTAAAGTTATAATTCTCTTTAACGTCTGCAAAATAAATTTACGCGTCAATTGTATTAGGAAATACTTTTAGCTGTAACATTAGTTTGCACTAGAACTTTGAAAATGGGTTTATTTAATAAGGTTAAATTTAAACCACAATCCATTGAAATCAATTGAAATAACTCGACCACTGATCATACGAAGCTAATGTATAAATTACCGTCTGCACAGAAAGAATACACTCCAATAGTCACGAAGGTAGATGAAATCCAGCAGGAATCCGACTATGCTACTGCAACTAGGATTCTGTCAGAGCGAACGATAAAATGCAGTTTTTCGGAGTTCTCTATTTATACTTCTGGAATGTAACTTGAATGGGGCGTGTTAAATTTTCGCACCTTTCTTGAACTTGAGCAAAATTCGAGATACCTCGCCGTGGTGTTAACCGTGGCGATTCCTTCGTTTCCCCCGGTCTACCGATTTCCTTCCGTCTCAGGCTGCTCGCATAAGAGTGCGAAAATTTCCCGAGAAGCTAACTCTGTGAGCTGAAAGTTCCTGATTCTTTAGATCGCGGCCGCTCCACGTTGAATTCTGAAGATCAGCCTGTTCTTTGATGGTACCGCTGTTCTGAGAGCTTTGGCAACTCCCACCAGGCGGGGTGACAGCCAGGTAAGAAAATGATCTGCTGTTATTGCTCTAGAAACAGGAGTGAGTCTGTGGCCCGTCCTCTTTTGGGCCGGCGTTAAGGGAAAGATTGCTATAAATCGTCCTCAGAAATGGTTGTGGGCGGGATTTAACCTCCCATCAAAGGCCATGCGATCTCAAACGTTCACATAAGATAGCAGGCTACATATTAATGATCCAGCGTGTAAGGTTCTCGTGGAAATGATGCATGCCGGTAAAAGTTAAAACAGATGATCAGGGGTTCTAAAGTTATGAGAGGCCAATATTCTGTTATCATCCATCGAGTCAGGGAAATTCATTTGTCATACTTAGACGTACGTCACACCAAGTACAGACTGTTCAAGTGTGCCCAGATAAGTAAAATATGTGGCACCCTAACTCTGCATCAGCTTTAAGACCAACACCCCCCTGTATAACAAGAATAAACTATTTCCCCAGAGAACTTAACAGTGACATTGTATATTAAAGAGACTGGGAGTGATTATAGAATCCCAAACCGCCATCCAGTGTTAGAAACCAGTAATAGACAAATTTTAGTAACACTATTAGTATAGTTAAACAGTATTTGTTTGGACAATTGTCCCTTTGGGTCTAAAATTTACATTTTGTATATATCTTGAATTCTTTTTATTTTAAAGTCCTGACCAGAAGAATACTAGGTTCAGGACCAAATAAATCATACAGAAAATTATTAATTGTACAAATTTATCCCAGGTGTTATTTCCTTTAATCATAGACCTTAATACTTGGTTGTATAATAATAATAATAATAAATTCTTTAAGCGCCAAACACGGCGCATAAGGCAGAAACCAGTGCTCTCCAGGTTGTTCGTTGTGACGCCACTCCTCTTAGCTCTTGCACATTATTTAGGCCCAACGTTCTTCCTTCTCTTATTATTGTTCTTCTGAGTGTTTCTTTTGGTCTTCCTTTTTTCCGCTTACCCTCAGGAACCCAAGTGAGCGCCTGTAGTGGTATTCTGTTGTTTTGCATTCGTAGGACATGACCGATATATGACCATCGTCTTTTCCTTATATAGTCGGAGACATATTTCTGCCTAGAGTCTTCTCTTATTTGTCGATTAGTCTTGAATTCTTTCCAACTGATGTTCATGAGTTTTCTAAGACATTTGTTCTCGAATGTATTCAGCTTGTTCTCCAATGATTTTGTTATTTTCCAACTCTCACAGCCGTATGTTAACACTGAGATAACATTTGAATTAAACAGACGAAGCTTGGTATGTATATTCAATGATCGTAATTTCCAAATGTTAGATAATCTATTGAAGGCGCTAGCTGCCAAAGCAATTCTAGTATGGATTTCTCTTGTTGTGTCACCATCCTGAGTCATTTTACTGCCTAAATAATTGAAACTTTCAACTTTCTGTAGTTTTTCCCCGTTCAAGATGATATCAAAGGTCTCGTTAGAAAAGTTCATAGCTTTAGTTTTAGAGGCATTTATTTGGAGACCAATTTTAACCGAGAGATGACACAAATTATTTATTGCTTCTTGGGATTGTCTTGGTGTTGAACTTAAGAATGCTACATCATCTGCGAAATCCAGGTCCCCCAGGAATTTTCCATTTGTCCATTTTATACCCAATTGTTCATTGTGGGTATAGTTTCTCATAACCCAATCAATAGCTATTCCAAAAAGTAGTGGTGACATAATACAGCCTTGTTTCACCCCTGTTTCTACTGTAAACCATTCTGTATTCCCTTTATTTGTTCTAACACAACATCTTGCATTGTCATATAGCGCTTTGATTATATTCACATATTTTGTTGGAAAACCATAGATTGTAAGTATCTTCCACAATGATGGGCGGTGTAGACTATCAAAGGCTTTTTGAAAATCGACGAAGGTGATAATAAGTGGCGATTGCCTTTCCACTGATTCTTCTATAATTGTTCTTAGTGTGAATATTTGATCAATACATGATCGTTTCGGCCTGAAACCCGCTTGTTCTTCTCTGATCTTTTCGTCAGCATGCAATTTAAGTCTTTCTAACATCATGCAACATAATAATTTTCCAGGTACTGATAATAGAGATATACCACGCCAGTTATTACAGTCTGATAGATCACCTTTCTTCGGTAACTTTACAATAATACTGTCTTTCCATTGTTGTGGTGGTTGTTCTTCTCTCCATACTTCATTTATAATATCTAAAATTCTCAAGAGGTTGTTGTCATTAACTGCTTTAATCATTTCCCCTGAAATTTCGTCAACTCCAGCAGCTTTAAAATTTTTTAATCTTTTAACGGCTTGTTTGATCTCGTCCAGCGTGAATTCATCGCAAGTTATTGGCAAGGTGGTTGTGGGTGTTTCATTATTAAAATCAGGTGTTACTGTTGGTGGTGGTCTGTTTAGCACCTCCATGAAGTGCTCAGCCCATCTCTTCATTTGTTCTTTTTCTGTTGGTATTGAATTCCCTAATTTACCTTTAACAGGTGTTTCCATAGCAGTAGGCTGGTGACATAGTTGTTTTGTAATTTGATAAAGGCACCTACTATTACCAGTTCTTGCAGCATTTTCAGCTTCTACGGCCAGTTCATTGATGAAATGTCTTTTATCTCTTCGAGTTTTTGTCTTCACTTCTTTATTTAACAAGTTATAAGTTAGTTTGCAAGATTCAACTTGGTTGTATAGATGTGTATTATTGTTAAAGTACCATCACACCACACTTGCATATCCCTAGACAGTAGGCGTAGCTATCATTCATACTAGTCAAGAATAAGTCTGCTTGAGGCCATAAGGTGGTAGCAGCAAGGCACCATGATAACTCAACCCTAATTTTGTTAGCATCAGGGACCTTCACAGCTGGCCTCATTCAGTACAATAAGGAAACATATCAACAACATTTCATAACATCAAAATCCACCACACTTGGCGAAGGTTATCCACGTCTCGTTGCCATTTAGGCGCGTGATGGTGACGCAACCATTGCTTTCTGCAATACTGAGTACCTATATTCTCACGCCCATTTTAAATATTAATGCAAAAAATATAACACTGTATCAATATTCTCACATTTACAGCATCTAATTATAATCAATGAATTAAGTATATAGAAAAGTGAATAAAATCATAATTAAAACATACACAAAGTATTATATTGATTTGCTCAGTTTTTACAGTCCAATACGTGATTATTTTGTATTTTTCCAAAAAGCGAGCTGGATTATTTCATTGTTTTATACCGACGGTTCGGTAAATAAATTAGTGTTAGCTAAAAACCAGCAAATGTATATAAAAAAAAAAGGTTCACTATAGTGCCAACTGAGAAATGCATGCGACTTATTTGCATTGAAGAAGGTTCAATGTTTATACATTTCTTTTGTTTATTTTGTATGTCCTACTAACTAAATTTAATAACACAGTTTCTATGAGGAAAAAAAAAATTGCGAAAATGTACGACAAACATTTACCGGCTACATAAGCAGGATCTCAAGACTCACACATCGTACTTTATGTCCAAAGCAAAGACATAAAAATAGCTACATTAAGTGGCAATACTGTAGCAAAATAGAGTCCCTGCAGATAAAGTAACCTAATAAAGCAGTAAGACCGTTGGTTAACTGTAAGACCAAACACTGTGTTTTTATTAACTGTCCGCCTTCGCACGATCACTGCCTATAGAAAGTTACCACGAAATACTGGTACTATAATTTCCACATAAGACTTTTGAGAAATGGGCGTGAGCCGGTTTGAGGGGGGTCGGGGGGGGTGGAGTTGACCATCTCTATAGTGTATTCACCAAGCCTAACAATTCTTTTATACCTGCCTAGATTAGTGACGTCAAAAATTAATTTAACCAGACCTAACGGTACTGTTATGTTTGCGCAGAGTGGTGACGTCAATACTTATGTTTTGCTGAGGGAGACTGAGCACCTGTGGGTTTGCCCAGATTGCAGTGAGGTCGATTCTGATTAACAACAACAACAAAAACAACAACAACAATACTTAAGCAATACAGACTGTAGTCCGTTAAATAAACATTATGCCAGATTTTCCTCTGAAACATGTACATCAATATTATCATATAGCCAATCTGAAAAATTGCAACAAAAGGGGAACAGGAACGACCCCAGCGCAAACAAAAGGAAGTAATTTTGTTTAAGCATGTTGTATGGATCCTTTTTTAAATTATCATTAACAAGAGCACTAAAAACAGAAAGTAAGTTGTCGATGACTTGGCTCTTCTGTCCCATAACCGTAATCAGATGCTGGACAAATTGAAAACACTCGATGAGAGGTCACAGCAATTGGGTCTGAAAATACACAGGGAAAAGACAAAGATAATGAGAATAAATGCAGGTAATGAAAACAGGGTTGAACTTGAAGAAGCATCAATACAAGATGTAGAATCGTGCACATATCTTGGCAGTAATATAGACAAAGTTGGAGGGACAGACAGTGATATCAAAATAAGAATACAAAAAGCAAGAGGAGCTTTCATTGCATTGGGAAATATATGGAGATCAAGAGAAATCGCATCCAACACGAAAATAAGAATCTTCAACTCAAATGTGAAGCCAGTCCTATGGAATGGCTCTGAGACATGGAGAACAACAAAGGCAACATCCAAAAAACTACAGACTTTCATAAATGGGTGCTTGCGTAGAATAGAGGGATTAAAATGGTATGACAAGGTTACCAACGTGGAACTGATGACAAGAACTAGACAAGTGCCAGTGGAACAAGAGATGAGAAGAAGTCGATGGCGATGGATAGGACATACACTGAGGAAACCTGTTGATAGCATTACAAGGCAGTCCTTGTTCTGGAACCCCCCGGGCAAGATAGGCAGAGGTAGACCAAAAAGCACATGGAGAAGAGAGCTGGAAACAGAGATGAAAATGATGAGGAAAACGTGGAAAGAACTTGAGATGATGGCACGTGACAGGAGGACATGGCATGTGTTTGTTGAAGGCCTATGCTCCTTTTGGGAGTGGAAGGTTATGAATGAATGAAGTTGTCCATATTTTGTTGCACAAAATAGGGATGGGCTTTTGTGATTAAACAGTCGTTCGTCACATTGTTTATACAAATCTAAATTTTTAAATGATATTTCGAATTACTACTTAATCATTAGTGGCAATCCACTTTTACTGTGTGCAAAACAATGTATGTTCAAGTCACTAATGAATATTCAATTTTTTTTTTTTTTTAAGTTTTCACCTTCGTCAAGTGAAATTCGTCTTTCAGTAAAATATACTTGGTGTCGCGAGAGGGTTGATGGTTATTGAAATTATAAGAAAGAAATAAAGTATCCTGGACACAAAGTTGTATCAGGTGATACCAGGATAGTGCCAGATAAGAGACTGGTCTTACAAGTACGAGGCGCGTTTTTTAAGTAATTCCCGTTTTAAAATAATAATAAAAAAACCATCATATATAAAAATGATCTATTGCAGCCAAAAGTGGACCACACATTTACATTATTTCTCAACATAATCACCATTGACTTCAACACATTTTTGGTATCGTGGCACCAGGTTCTTAATTACAGTGTCAAGGAAGTCTGCCGTCAATGTCTTGAACCATTCATTAACGCCTGTCTGCAGTTCATCATCAGTTTCAAACCGCTGGGATGCCAGCCACTTCTTTAGGTGCATGAAAAGGTGGTAATCACTTGGCGCGAGATCGGGGCTGTAGGGCGGGTGGTCAAAAATTTCCCAGTGAAATTGAACAGTTTGATCTGAGGTGTGAGGTCGAGCCTTATCATGCAAAAACACAATCCCAGTGGACAGCAACCCATGTCTTTTGTTATGGATGGCACGTCTAAGTCTTATCAGTGTCACAATAAGCATTGGCATTAACTGTCTTTCCACGTTCAAGAAAATCAATAAACAATACCCCTTCTTTGTCCCAGAAAACAGTGGTCTTGATCTTTTTGACAGAAGGTGCTTGCTTAAACTTCTTTGCTTTCGGGGACCATGAGTGTCGCCATTGCATCGACTGTTGTTTTGATTCGACGTTTGCGTAGGAAATCCAGGTCTCATCTCCAGTAACAATGTGGCCCAAAAATTCATCTCCTTCATTTCGATAGCGCTGCAAAAATTTTTGAGCCGAAGCCAGGCGTTTCTGCTTTGTTCATCGGTTAACATTTTCGGCACCCATCTGGCGGCAGACTTCCTTGACACTGGAATTAAGAACCTGGTGCCACGATACCAAAAATGTGTTGAAAGTCAATGGTGACTATGTTGAGAAATAATGTAAATGTGTGGTCCACTTTTGGCTGCAATAGATCATTTTTATATATGATGGTTTTTTTATTATTATTTTAAAACGGGAATTACTTAAAAAACGCGCCTCGTAATACCCCCTTTTCTGAAAAGTGTAAGGGTGGATAGACATCAAAGGTAAGATCAAGCTGTATAAGTTCCTAGGAATGATGATAGTGTTTTATCCTAGGTCCCTAAATGCTCCTCTCAAGATCCTCCTCTGTTTATATTATTAGCTCTGCTAGGGGAAATTAACTAAATTATCTACCAACAAGAACTGTAACTTAACTTAAATAATTTAAGTAAGTCTGCTGGTAAATATTTACAATTTATTTTTACAGGTTGTGTGAAAATCTTTCACCGAACTTAAAATTTAATTACAACACTAAATAAATAAAATCACTTGTAAAATGGTCAAAAGTATCTAAAGTCTTTAAAATTTTAGAAAAGTTCTTCTATCTTGGTTGAACTCACTCTGGTTGAAGAATATCTATATCTTAATAACACTTGTATTTCACTGTCATTGAATTTTAGGCTATCACTGGCTTTAACTATGCCGAACAAGATGTCATCATTAGATATGTTTTTCTTAGAATAGTGGTTTTACTGGGTACTCTGAAAAGTAGCCTTGTTTAGCCACTGATCTGGTGAATTGAAGCCTGTCACACTCCTGACATGGAAGGAAATGTCACATGAGATTCCTCCAGGCCGTGGATACTGGGTGGCTGTCCCTATGAACAACACGGGCGCTCGCACCACTAGTTCCTGCAGTAGTGTACTTGGATGACAGGATATAACCTGAAACATAATTGATTAACCACTATATTGTCTATCACTATCCCTCTAGTACAGAAGTAGGGGATGAGAGACAGTTTTCAGACAGTGTGCAAGTAGACGCAAAGGGCATAATATATTAGTAAAAACACAGTCCAGTTCACTGTGAATACAATTTTCTCCAAATCCTTAGTTAGAGCCATTTGTCCATGATTCGCCTAGATAAAGTTATCAGGTTTTGTGAAAAAATACTGAGTGATATCTTAAACAATACAGTAAAGTAATTCCTTTTATATTTTCCTTTGTTCCTGATGTGTGTCCCATTCCTTCAAGAAATAATTCTTTAAATACTTTTATAAAGCCATGGACACCCTTTCTGCTTCCATTGTTAATTTATTTGAATATACACAGGCTTGCTTTAGCCTCCAGAAATTACACAGTAGTTTGAAATACATCTACACACTTCCTAACGCACAAGTTAATTAACTAAAATTACATATATAAATATATATATTCTGGAAAAAGAGGAAGGGGTCGACCTAGACGACGGTGGACCCAGGACATCACCGAGTGTCTGAACTTGTCTTTGGCTGATGCAGGTCGACTTGCCCAGAATCGTGATGCGTTCAGAGCAGCTGTAATGGAGACAACGTTCTGGAAAGAATACGTCACATGATGATGATTATATATATATATATATATATATCTATCTATATATATATATATATATATATATATATATATATATATATATATATATACATTCTTTCTTACCCTCAAGTACAAACAGTCGAGCTGTTAATGGTCACACAGTCTGCTCTCAGATGCAAAAGGCAAAGAAGTCTCTCTCTGACAGAACTGGGGCTTCTCGCTGTATTTAAACATTTGTATGGCCTGCTTTCGAAAGAGGGCACGTTCTATATATAGGCCAAGGCCGAACGACAGAGGGAGCCTTACTGCTAAAGTGTGTTTGCGTTCCGAAATACAGGCATACATTTGTCCAGATGTGCAAATATGAAAAACTAGTAATCTTCATATCCTCCTTATTCCTGGACTGATTTCCTTCATCTTAGGCCTATATTACGCCCTGGATTATTCTTTCTTTTTCTAGATAATTGTCTTTTGTTATCATACTACCATCTTTTCCTGCGTGTAGCCTAAACAGCAAAATGTTTAACTTGTCTGATGTCTCGATGCAGTCCACTCGAGATTTTCCCATTCCTATATTACTTCCCGTGGAAATCTTTGCACACACTATTAAATGAACATTCCTATTAGTGAATTCTTGACCTCTGCCATGCTTTACTTCGCTCATACGTCTGTAGCTTACCTCCAATTGAATCAAGGTTACACTGATTTGAGCTCGCCATTGTTAGGCTAGTACGTTTGCAAACACTATACATGAAAGTGCGATTCCATTGGTCAGTCTATCATACAGATTTATAAAGTATGGCGTCCCGTTATGGTAAGAATGACGTGTTGTGAATAAAGATTTCACGACACTTGGACATGTTTAAAATAATAGACATATGGACCTAGTTGTTTGAAGAAACCCATTGATTTAATATATACATTTAACTGAACATGAAACTCGTAAGCAGCAACTAATGAGGGTTGCGCATAGGACCGACGACCCTATCCTGTAGAAATGTTTAGCCCCAAAAACTTTAAGAAACAACATGGACAGCTCAACCAAAGAAAACTGAACTCAGCCATTCAAGACAATTGTCACGGGTTGCCTCCCTTTTGCGCCGCAGTGATGGTCCAACAGTGGCCAAAATCTAGAATATCTAATGTATTCTTCAAATGTGTGTACCTTCGCTCTAGATTTCTCTTAACAGAGATTTAGATAGAAGGATGCTGATGCTTCTACCTTGAGGGAGTTTTCATAAGATATTTCAAAAGTCAAGAACAATGCTGAATGTGTCTTAGCAATGTAAACTATTCTCTGCCCGCCGCCTATTGTGAAAATGTATTATATACGAGGAGGCGTTCAGAAAGTAATGCACCCCATCGTTTTTCTCAGATAATAATGAAAAAAGAAGCATGAAATTTTGCACCGCAACCGGCCAAATATTACGGCTGCCCTAAACCGTTGAAAGTGAGCGTGTTAGCAACTTGCGTTATAAGCAGCGAATTGTGATAGAATTTCTCCTTGCAGAGAAGGAAACTGTTGTGAACATTCACAAGCGTCTATGTGATGTGTATGGAAGTTTTGCAGTCAACAGGGTACAGTCAGTCGCTGGGTTCAGAGAATCAAAGAATCAGGAAGTGGAGATACGGAGCTGCTTGATCTGCCGCACTGTGGACGTCCTGCCACAGCCACCAACTCAGAAATGTTGAAATGCGCTGAGGGCATTACTCGTACTGATAGGCGAATCACTACTCAACATTTGGTCTTATAGCTGTCAGTCAGCATTGGTAGTGCAAATGCAGTTATAAAAACTCTCGGATTTTCTAAGGTTTGCGCAAGATGGGTTCCTCGAAGTCTCACAAATGACCACCGATTGCAAAGGAAAGCAATTTCTTCTGAATTGTTGGAGCGTTTCAATGATGATAAAATAACTTTTTGGCTAAGATCGTTAAAAGTGACGAAACCTGGGCATGTCGTTTTGAACCTGAGACAAAAAGACAGTCAAAGGAGTGGCATCATCCGCAATCCCCACGAAGAAAGAAATTCAAGACAATTCCTTCAGCTGGAAAGGTCATGATCACTGTCTTTTGGGACATTGAAGGTGTGATTCTTGTGGACGTTATGCCAAGAGGAGAGACAATCAATTCGCAAGCTTACATTAAGACATTGAAAAAACTCAATCAACGTTTTCGCAGAGTTCGGCCGCACAAGAATCCAGCAGACCTGCTTCTCCTTCCCGACAATGCGCGACCTCACACAAGTCTGGCAACACGGGAAGCAATCACCAAATTGGGTTGGACTGTACTACCCCATCCACCCTATAGTCCCGATTTGGCACCCTCTGATTTTCATCTATTTGGTCCACTTAAAGATGTACTCCGTGGGACAAGGTTTGAAGATGATGAAGGAGTGATTCATGCAGCGAAGAAATGGCTACATGATCAAGACAAAATCTGGTTCGGGCATTACTTTCTGAACTCCCCTCGTAATTTAATTAGCTCGTAAAATACCCAAATGAATTAACTGTAAAATTCTGCTTATTATTTGACTCTATAGATGTAAATATAGATATATTAATGATGATGATTTATCCGTGTGCACTTCTCTCTGTCATAACTAAATCAACTATGAATTTGTAAAAATAACATAGAACAAATGTAATGATCAATTACTTTGGAATAAATGTAAATAAATATGAACTAGTGATAAAACATAGATTTCGTCATTGAAACTGATATCGGCCTTCTGATGCTTAGTTGTGGAATATAGATCAATAAGTTCTGTTGTATTGGCCTGCTAAAAATGCCACTTAGCTTCCAAACTGCTGGAGTGTTGATGCTGCTGTTTCTGTCAATTCGTCTCTGTGGCGAGGGAACTTCTCATGGTCAAGGCAGGTATCTTCATACCCCGTTGAATGTAGGTTTCAAGTGCCGATCGCAATCTCAGAACCACAGAACAGCTGGTATCGTAGAATGGTACCTCTAATGGTCTCATAAAATCGTACCACAAATTGTAGAGGGAATAAAAGAACAAATTCCGCTCGCTGTGAAGTCTTTGTTTTCCTGATTTTAATCAGGCGCCTTTACCGCTATCCGTCAATCAAATCTTTTCTCGGAATTTTTACTCTCCCTGAGCTTATATCATATAACTCAGAAGATATGATGAAAATCACCATTCTTTTAGTTAATTTACTGGGAAAATTTCGGCTGGAGAGCGGCAAGTGGATTGTGTCTGGTTGGACATGTTTAGATATGCATACACTTTGCTGTGGTGGTTCAAGAATATATGATTTTCACATTCTGAGGTTGCCAGACTCGTAAGGACCTGTATAACCATCAGCAAGTTCAAACATGTCAAATTAAAAGTATAAAAATATGTTACAACTTACCCCAAACTATTTAGAAACTAGACGCTCGTTCAGTAGAATATTCTTGGCAACTTGATGAAGATGCCTCGAACACGTGTCTGGGGTATTAATTCTATTATAGAATCCCTCTGTGACTTTGTGAGTAGATACTATAGGTCCAGTTTCCGTATTAAAAGGTAGAGTTTCCTTATTGTATTATTCAAAAGGTGCTCCAATACTTGTTTTCCGTTCCTATAAATTCAGAATCCTAACGTCAACTCTTTCCTGGCTTCAGTCCGAGCTGTCTGCTTTGACGGTTCTGGAAATGCAGGGGTGTATGTCTAAAATGTTCTACTTTAATTGCAGTTTTTTTCTGTCTACGCTCAGACATGGCGTTTCCGACAAAACTTCCACCCCAAATGCCAGCCAATACATTCAAAAGTTCATGTTATGATTACTTTCCTCATGGAATTTTCAGCGTGACATATGTTTGTAAAAACTCAAATGGTCAATTTTCCGAATATGGAGTTGCTATATCCGTCTATTCTCGGTAATGATTACCATAACAACTTCTTACATCATCCATGTGTCTGTAATCTGTCACCAGTTTCGATAATTGACCGGCGCTCTCTGTGCAACCACACACTTGTCACTACACGAAAATGACCTTGCCAGCCAATCTGGTCTGATGTGTATCAAACTCTCAGGTAAGCAAACATGACACAAATGAATGGAAGAAGTGCAAACAGTGACTCGAAAAAAACCAAATACTGTCATAAGGTAGGAAAATAAAATGTGCCGACAATCGAATAGTCCCCATAATTAGTACACACAATAAAGGTAGTTCAATACTGCCGTAGAGGAAGAGAGAGAGCGAACCAAATTATGTGACAACAGTAGAAAGTCCCATTGTAAAGAGGCGCATGATGACGCAACCAAAAAAAAATTCACTAATGTGAAACTGATGAAAAGAGCAAGACAAGCGCCACTGGAACAAGAGATGAGAAGAAGACACTGGGGATGGATAGGACACATACCGAGGAAACCTTTTGATAGCAGTCCTTATTCTGGAATCCACAGGGTAAATGATGTAGAGAAACACCCCCCAAAAAAAATACACGGAAAAGAGAAGTGGAAACAGACATGAAAGGAGTAAAGAAGACAAAGAAATAATGTGCTGATGGCATGGAACAGGAAAGGTTTGCTATACGTTTCTTAAAGGCCCGCGAAGCTGAAGTGTGAATGTGACATAACGTCTGAACATGCTCTTTTATGTGATCTCTCACACCTTCATGCTCTTTTGTGTGATCTCTCACAACTTCAGCCCTCTGGCAGTAACCTTTCTTTTTCTTCAGTTTCCTCACATCGCTTTTATTTGGCATAAATCATGCCTTTTCATTTGTATTTTCACTATTTTGCTCTATGCTGGACATAGCATGGTGAAGTCTCTAACACGCCACTTCCCTATGGAAGTATTTGCTACGGGAGTAATTCATATCTTATTGTCTCGCATTCACGCTTAACGAAGATGTGTTAATAAGTTACGCCAGGTTATTAGACGGTCAGCGACAGTATTTTATCACAATATCGATCTGACCATATTTTCAAGCGACAAGGAGTGTTGAATAGAACCAGATTTGTTTGTCTGGCGAAACACATGATAACCCATGCAAGAGGCGGAACTTATGACATAAGCGCTTCCGGGTCATCCTTGCTACACCAACATTACTGTCTGTGTGACACATGTGGGCAGACAAATGTGAGATAATTGCTTCCGGTCCTTGGTTAAAAGACATTATCATGTGTTTTTAGACAATATGAGTCTTCAAATGCGTTTGTGAGAGTGTATGCAAGACATCATATTACCATATATGGGAGACGTGACCTTTTGGAAAATTTTCCGTGTAGGAAATATTTGGAAAGGGCCACACCCGACCTGTCTGAAATAATTGGATCTTTCTGATTACATTCATAATATTATTGGAGGGAATATAGGCTAACAAATTTTACAGTTGTATTTCTCTGTAATTGCACGCTCGCCAAGACAACATCAAACGTTAGCCAGAGTGAAGAACTAGATTCATAATTCCTATTTGCTAACCGTACCTTTTATTGGAGAACAAGATAAGACTTACAAAAGCACAGAAATCTCTACATTTTAATAAGAAACCCCGAGACTAGGAAACTGAAGAAACACGGAGTCAGAAGGGGCAATGTAAAATAAAGTTTTATCCCGAGGGATTAAATTTAATTCTCTTCGAGGGTAAATTCTGACATGGGATGGTAGGATAGAAGAGATGGGGAGGGGGGGGGGGGCATAACTGTGTCGGGAAAACGCCATACTCAGAAGAGCGTTTTGTTTCTATTTCTATTACCTGTTATTGGTGGTACCAGCAGAAAGGACCATTTCTGGCACAAGCAGGGACAAGCGGTTTACGCATTAAGACGGCAGACCAGCTTTGAAGACTCTCCTAGAATTTCCTGGGAAACAAGCTTCACCCTACAAACCTTGACCAGAGGCGAGTGACAGCAGTGTACAGAAAACCTACCCATCAGGAGGAGGATTAGAATCATCATTGGCAGCTAAGTTAACCTGTATGCTGCCACTTGAATTTCTTATAACCCCACACTACCATCACCAACGTGATAACTTTTCTTGATTCATAACTACTCAAATTATTTTTCAACTGTTGAAACCTAAAGTGATTATTAAATTTTACTTACTTACTTACTTAGTCGTTCCCCTTCTACCGTGAGGTGTAGAGGTTTGGAAGAGAGAGCGCCAGACTATCCTATCGGTTGTCTTCCTTCTGGCCTGGTTCCATTCTAGTCCTCGGTCCTTCAAAGATTGTCTAATGTTGTCCTCCCAGCAAACTCTGGGTCGTCCTGGGGTTTGGATCCTTGGCTCTTTGTTTCCCATGCTTGTCGTGGTATCCGATCTTCTCCCATTCTGCAGACATGGCCAAACCATCTTAATTGGGACTGTTCTACTTGGGTCTGCAGGGGGTAGGATTTAAGGCCTTGACGTATCGTCTGGTTGCGTACCATGTCTCTTCTTGTTACTTCAACCACCTTCCTCAGATACCTCATTTCTGAGGTTTGGATCTGGCTTTTATGGGTTGTAGATTATTAAATTTTGTTATTTGTAATGTTACAAGTTTAACTTCGATTTAATCTTTTAAATGTACTACATGATTGTCTCAGTCAAATTTACTAAACACACACTCTAAACAGAGCTACATAAATATATTTTAATAATAATTCCACTGATTAACTCAGCGGTGGGGGCTTAACGAGCTAGAATAAACCATTGCTAAATTCTTCATAAAAAGGTCAGCAGATTATAGAATTAACGTGCTTAGCGACAGCCAGCATTGTTTTCTCTTATCTGAATATCTTATGAAGACTCCCATGTGATAGAAGCTTTACTACTCTTCTATTTACATTTCTGCCAAAAGTAATCTTGTGTAAAGATAGACTCCATTGAAGCCTATAATATACTCGAGTTTTGGCCACTGTTGGACCACTACTGCAAAGCAGGGGAGGCAACACCGTCACAGTAAAGATGATGATACATTGATGTCTTTATATCTTTAAAAATCGGTTATATCCATGCTAATCAAAACTTGAAAGATTAATATGTACTAAGAAGGAGAGGTGCAGGCAAAGTTTCAGCTCTCTACGATAACTACAGCATACAGATTTTTAACGTCAAAAATTTGAAGCACTACAAATATACAAAGCTCAGATGATTTAAAATAAAAGTGTTAAAACACGAACAGGGGGAATGACACTGGGAGGGTCGTGACGCAACTGGGTCTTATGGGGATAAATAAGCCGAAACATTTGTCCGACGGGGAACAAATTCTGATCAATTGATTACCTACTGCCGTACTGCTCTATTTTCCTATCATTAAAGAAGTAATTAATTAAGTAATGCATACAAGCGGTGCAAGGCCTAGTGAATATATTCTTCTTATACTGCCTTCATCCTCAGACGTCAACTTGAATATGTTCAAAGAAAGCAGTGGCCAGTTTAAGGATGTTGATATCTCCATAGATCTTCTCCAGCAATGGTACTGGTGAAGGCCACATGTGTTTTCTCTGTTCCTCATATGTTGGGCACCTTTGAAGCAGATGTTCGGCAGTCATTTTATTGGTGCCGCGGTTACACTCATCAGTAGTTCCTATCTTTAACTTGTTTAATAGATGGTATCTCAGTCTGTTATGGCCTGTGCGAAGTCTGAAGATTACCACTTTTTCACTTCTGCTGAGCTGGTAATACGCATAATTTTTTTTCTATTTTTGGTGTGGTCTGGATGATCTGCTTCCCACTTTCTCGTGCATCTGAATCGTATGCAGGTCTCGAACCTCAGACAGAGAGCATACCGTCCCATTTTCATTTTGGTGCTAGGTCCCCTGATGGCGCCCCCCGCCCCTTTTAAAACCTTAAGGTAGGGTTTTTTTTTTTTTTTTAATCTTTTTTTTCTCTTTATGCGTGTGTTCAATTACAGAAAGACGCTTAAAGCGCAGTTTTTGACAGAGGAAAAATTCAGACATATAGGAAAACTATCAGATTCATTTAAGAAAGTACTTTCTTTTATTTTACTTTGACCTTTTTTGTAAAATGTTTCATGTTCTTTAAACTTTGTGACTTTTTTTTTTAATTTTTTTTTTTTTTAAACAATTTTCATCTCTGTCCTCCGAGAGCCATTGATGGTATGGAGCCCGTTTTACAAGTCACGAGTAACACTTACTGTATTATTTATTTGAGCGTACAGCTGGATAGTGCTGCCCTCTCGGCGGCTACGTTACCCAGCTGTTAATAGGCACCTGTTCTGGAATTAGTATGGCGAAGTCCCTATCACTCTAATCCTCTATGGCAGTAACTTGTAGTTGCTACCCCATTATAGGCGGTAGTTCCTTGTTCTCAGTGTTACTGCCTTCTCGTTAACATTGTATTCAACAGTGGCGAGTTACAGAATACGGGCGTGATGAAATAGATTTAGCTTACTTGACGAAATTAGGAACATCGTATCCATTGTCGAGGTTCTTTTTACCGGCAGGGAGCGCTGCGCACAAGATAAGGCGGGATCTTCCGGTAGTTGCTGTATCGGCATCAAAAACTCTTCTGAGTTCCTAAAGTAAAGAGAATCTTTTGACATCTAACACAATGAAGCGTAATAAATTCTCTTAATTTGAAATAGCGCTAGTAATTTAACAAATTATATTCATAGTTTAAATTCAATGAACTGACAAGTCTGAATAAACTTGACACGACGAAAAAAAAAAACTGAGCCACAAGGGACACGTGTTCTAATTATATAATTGTGTTTTTTGAATGTTTGATGTTATCTGCAATACTTACTGTCTTGTTCTTCTTCTATACAATGAAAACAAGTAGAGAAATATAGCAGATTTTTTTTAAAAACACAAACATCGGATTATCCAACAGTATATCCCACAAAATCTCTTTTCAATTCAAAAACGAAAATACGAGGACAGGGATGGGAATAAAACAATACATCTGCTACCTACAGAGACAGAAAATTAAATAGTATGGGAACTTCTTTAGAATGAAGCCTAGTTTTCATTAGTTTCATCCCGCTCACACAGAAGTGCACCCTTCGAGAGAAGGAGAACAGAGATCATACGTGCCACTATTAGCAGAAAATATGTAACGCTGACCAAGGATCGAAAGGCGGTTCATTGTGTATGCGCGGATGTGTTGTGTGCGTATGTATGTGTTTTACATGTCATCATTTCTCCCACCTCCATGAGAAGTTGGAGCTTTTGCTTGTCAGTAGGAGCACTTCCTTTTGCAGCAGGATATTCCCAGTCCATGTCCAAACCATCGAAACTCCTCTTCCGGAGAAAAGCCAGTGTATTTCTGGCAAACGTTGACCTGGAGCTCTCAGTCTGCACTAGTGGTATGAAGGGTTCTGATCCCATATTCCAACCACCAATAGCTAGTACGATCTTCAAACTGGTATTCCTTTGCTTTAATTTCATGACACGTGAATACCTGGAGGAAGTACACACGAGCAAAATCATCAAAATACCATGATGATTGTGGTGATTTTCTAAATACAATATCTAAATTAGAATATAACAGTATAGTGCATAAAGTCAAGATAGAATAGTACTAAAAATTTTTGGCGACAATCGTAAGTTGTCGCCTACGCCTTCAGCTTATTATTTGCAAACGCATAAGCCGAACAAAACGGTACCCAATTTTTCAAATTCGTCCTTGACATAAACGCCCCACTTTTCCAAGTTTTAAGAAATATTTGCCTAAATGCATTGGGGAAGGAGGGGCAAGGCTAGATAACACACGCAAATCACGTCTCACATTGGTTCTAACTCTACAACCAACTTGCACGCTTTGCCCTAGGCGGTTTTCAGAATACGAGGAAAAAGTTAGAAATGTGGACACTACGGTCGTGAAAACACGCTTAGCTCTTATTGCGAATGACGTAAATTCTCGTGTATTACGAGAGACTCTCGTATTTATCTCGTAAGTACATGGAAAAAGAAGTGAACAGGAGGTAGTTTAAAAAAAACAACTAACATAGAAAAAAAGATAGAATTTTGAACCAAAGCCTTTAGCCCCATAAAAATCGTATATTCGTGTACCTGAAGACTTGCTGACCAAGAATATGTTGTTAGTTATCTAAATAGTCCATTAAATAATCAAATATTGATAAAACAATACATAGAGAATCAGAGATACTGTCAGGTCAAGCCATATCTGCTTAGATTGGATCGCATATTTTTGGACAAAATTAGGTGAAAGCTAGGCTAAGATGGTACGATGAAGGGGATTGGGTGGAATTTGAAGTGAGGCAAAATATTATTGGCCGACCTCGTACTAAACATATATCACCCGAGTAACGTAGTAGAAAGTTGAATTGTATTTTTGAAAGACTTTGTTTACAAGTGAAATAAGGATAATCATTGGCCAGAGTAGTTGATATTGGGGAAAAAGCATTAGTTGAGGACGCCATTTTATAACAAAATTTTGACAGGGAGCGATGAGAGCAGGCTTGTGCTGTGAAAACCATATTTCTCAAAAGCCTGGACAGAACGGCAGATCGAAAGTGGGCCAGTCATCGTTCACTTGTGTATTTCATTGAATAAATGTGGTAAGATTGACTTTATTAACATGTATCTAAAATAAAAAATGAATGTGAGATAATAATGTTCGACAATAAGTAAGTGGGCTTGTAGCAAACTTAGGCAGAGCCTAGAGATTGATCCACCAGGTGATAGATTATCAGAGAGGTGTTAGACTACAAGAAAATATGTATGATTGTCATCAAGGAGCATAACACCTATCCTATTGCATGGAATGGATTACAGCTGGAATTGCAGTGGCGTTGTAACTATTAGGGGAGAGGAATACTGGTGTACATTGTCCCATCAAAAGATAATGGTGGCACAGGTTGGTATAAAGCTATGACCCTTTTCGTTTGTTTGTAATGTACCTGTACTTAAATGTGGAATAGTATAGTATACTAGGTATAAAGAAGGATGCATAACCTTCACATTTCAGGGTCCTGGGTACTGACGTTAATGTAGTACCAAACGCCTGAGAACTGCTCGATTCAGGACTCTGTCTGTATACTTCGAGCCCATGCTAGTGGCCATTGCCTATCAAAAAGGTGGAAAAGATTGTCAAGCGAGCAGAGGAAACGTTCTAACTGTATTCTCCTGCCAAGTTAAGTTCTTGTTCGGCACCTGGCAGCTCAACTTAAAAGACTAGAAAGTGATAGTGAAGAAAAATGTGAATAGTATTAATATTTCCACAAGTGACAAACGAAAACAGACATAACTTAAAGGGAGTGATTATAACCAACAACCTATTGTTTGATACCAGTATTACTTCAAGTAGAAGAATACAACTACACACTTAGATTAGAATAATATTGTATGTATGAACAGAAGATCTACTGTGTTATTGGACTGTTGTAAATGATTCTTTTGATTTCACTTTTGATTGTCAGTCCTGGTTCAAAATAAATTAGAATCAGGATAACAAATTGTAAAAAATTCTATTTCCACAAATTTCAACCACTGTCTTAAATAAGATAGCCTTTTAAAGTGTCGTTGGTATGTTACTGTTGTAGTACTGTTGGTGGTTGTGGATAATAAACTATTTGTTTGTATGTTTGTTGGTTATTGCACATTACACTCTACATTCATAACCCTAGATACTACACGAAGTCATTTTATATAATAATATAGAGTAATTTTGAAGGAGATCAAAAGGGTGGTAGCGGAAAGGTACTCTGAAAGGTTTACAATACTATTGGTTAAATTCAGGGACCTTCATAGCTGATCTCATTTAATACAATAACAATACATAACAACAATTCATAACATCAAAACCCACCACAACGATAATGGTTATTACTGATAACAATAATGATAAAGTTATGATAGAACGATCCGGCGGAAGACATTATTAACATAAATAAAATAAATGAAGACTTACATTCCCTCACTCCACGCAGTATTATCGTCGTTCCACTCAAAAGGCTGAAGATCAAGTCCTACAGGTTTTGCGAAAGCATACGAAATATGAGTACACAGACTGGGGTTCACATCTTCCGGCACAAATCGTCCTTTGCCTGGTCTGTACTGGCCCCAGTTCGTGTAGTAACACACACTCAAGAAGCCGTCTGAAGTTACAATTAATTAATGAGTAAACTCTACAGATTTACAAACAATGAAGTTCTGAACTTACTTAATGAATAATTTCTCAATGTGCAGATATCGGCATATAAATTAATATCTATTTATTTAAAATAAATTTAGAAAAAGCATACTTTAATGCAAAATGCTGTTTTTCAAGAAATAAATATACTGAGTAATTCCCGGTGCTACTCCTTCTTCGACTTGCCTTTCAGCTCATTATGAAGCGCGGCACTAGTTGATGAAGACTCTGGTCTTAGATATAGCACACAATAAAGCGCAGCACTAGTTGATGAAGACTCTGGCCTTAGATCACACAATAAAGCGCAGCACTAGTTGATGAAGACTCTGGCCTTAGATAGAGCACACAATAAAGCGCAGCACTAGTTGATGAAGACTCTGGCCTTAGATATAGCACACAATAAAGCGCAGCACTAGTTGATGAAGACTCTGGCCTTAGATCACACAATAAAGCGCAGCACTAGTTGATGAAGACTCTGGCCTTAGATAGAGCACACAATAAAGCGCAGCACTAGTTGATGAAGACTCTGGCCTTAGATCACACAATAAAGCGCAGCACTAGTTGATGAAGACTCTGGCCTTAGATAGAGCACACAATAAAGCGCAGCACTAGTTGATGAAGACTCTGGCCTTAGATATAGCACACAATAAAGCGCAGCACTAGTTGATGAAGACTCTGGCCTTAGATATAGCACACAATAAAGCGCAGCACTAGTTGATGAAGACTCTGGCCTTAGATATAGCACACAATAAAGCGCAGCACTAGTTGATGAAGACTCTGGCCTTAGATCACACAATAAAGCGCAGCACTAGTTGATGAAGACTCTGGCCTTAGATAGAGCACACAATAAAGCGCAGCACTAGTTGATGAAGACTCTGGTCTTAGATATAGCACACAATAAAGCGCAGCACTAGTTGATGAAGACTCTGGCCTTAGATAGAGCACACAATAAAGCGCAGCACTAGTTGATGAAGACTCTGGCCTTAGATAGAGCACACAATAAAGCGCAGCACTAGTTGATGAAGACTCTGGCCTTAGATATAGCACACAATAAAGCGCAGCACTAGTTGATGAAGACTCTGGCCTTAGATAGAGCACACAATAAAGCGCAGCACTAGTTGATGAAGACTCTGGCCTTAGATATAGCACACAATAAAGCGCAGCACTAGTTGATGAAGACTCTGGCCTTAGATCACACAATAAAGCGCAGCACTAGTTGATGAAGACTCTGGCCTTAGATATAGCACACAATAAAGCGCAGCACTAGTTGATGAAGACTCTGGTCTTAGATATAGCACACAATAAAGCGCAGCACTAGTTGATGAAGACTCTGGCCTTAGATAGAGCACACAATAAAGCGCAGCACTAGTTGATGAAAACTCTGGTCTTAGATATAGCACACAATAAAGCGCAGCACTAGTTGATGAAGACTCTGGCCTTAGATATAGCACACAATAAAGCGCAGCACTAGTTGATGAAGACTCTGGCCTTAGATATAGCACACAATAAAGCGCAGCACTAGTTGATGAAGACTCTGGCCTTAGATCACACAATAAAGCGCAGCACTAGTTGATGAAGACTCTGGCCTTAGATAGAGCACACAATAAAGCGCAGCACTAGTTGATGAAGACTCTGGCCTTAGATATAGCACACAATAAAGCGCAGCACTAGTTGATGAAGACTCTGGCCTTAGATATAGCACACAATAAAGCGCAGCACTAGTTGATGAAGACTCTGGCCTTAGATAGAGCACACAATAAAGCGCAGCACTAGTTGATGAAGACTCTGGTCTTAGATATAGCACACAATAAAGCGCAGCACTAGTTGATGAAGACTCTGGCCTTAGATATAGCACACAATAAAGCGCAGCACTAGTTGATGAAGACTCTGGCCTTAGATAGAGCACACAATAAAGCGCAGCACTAGTTGATGAAGACTCTGGCCTTAGATCACACAATAAAGCGCAGCACTAGTTGATGAAAACTCTGGCCTTAGATAGAGCAGACACTGGCGAACCAGTCATAGAACTGCACGGTAGCCATTCTTCGATAATCACCAGGGTACGAGATCTAGATGTACGCATGGCGAAGGGAACCGACGACAAAAATGATTGAGATGGGAGCGACATAAAAAGACCTTTATTGGACAGCACAAGGTATACTTTGTATGAATGTGTTGAACGCCTATGCTCCTTTCAGTACTGAAGGGTATTGAATGAAGGATTTGTTCGTGACAAATGTGCCATTCTTTTAAGTTCGTCGCTCGCTGTATCTTCTGTATCCCTCTTAGTGGGTCTGGTGTGAACTTCACTAATGTTAAGCCTGCTGAGCTGAGGAAGTCCTCTGAGGTTGCAAGATTGACTAGGAAACAAATCCCCAAATGCCACAAGAGCACTTTAATATTATTCATTCAACTGTTGCTGTGAATATATATATATATATATATATATATATATATATATATATATATATATATATATATATATATATATATATATATATATATATATATATATATATATATATATATATATATATATATATATATATATATATATATATATATATATATATATATATATATATATATATATATACCTACGTACGTACGTACGTACGTACGGACGGACGGACATACGTACGTACGTACATACATACATACATACGTACATACGTACATACGTACATACATACATACGTACATACATACATACGTACATACGTACATACGTACATTTATATACATACGTACATATATATATATATATATATATATATATATATATATATATATATATATATATATATATATATATATATATATATATATATATATATATATATATATATATATATATATATATATATATATATATATATATATATATATATATATATATATATATATATATATATATATACGCGGCATTGTCCAAGTAAAAAAAAACAGATAGTAACTGAATTCTAAAATATAGATTAGATAGCCCAGTCGCCCAAATTATGGCCCGAATGAGCCCAAAAACCTACCAAAGTAGCCCGAATAAGCCCAAAAAATCGCCAAAAGCAGCTCAGTCGCCAAAAAAATCGCCAACAGCAGCTCAGTCGCCCAAAATATAGCCCAAAGTAGTCCAGTCACTCAAAAAATGACCCGAAGTGGCCTTTAAATCGCAAAACGTAGCCCAAAGTGGCCAAACAATTACGCCCTAGTAGCCTAAAATACCGCCTGGAGTAGTCAAAAGCCGCCAAAAATATCACCCGAAGTAGCACAAAATATAGCTCGAAGTAACCCGAAGTCGCCCAAAATATCGTCCAAAGTAGCCCAAAATATCGCTCGTCGCCCAATATATTGCCCGAAGTAGCCTAAAATATAGCCCGAAGTAAGCTAAAAATCGCCCTAAGTAACCGAAAGTCGCCAAACTATCGCCCGAAGTAGCCCAAAGCCGCCCAAAATATCGGCCGAAGTAGCCAAAAGTCGACCGAATACGCCCCAAAGTAGCACGAAAATATTGTTCGAAGTAGCCAAAAGTCACCAAAATATCTCCGGAATTCGCTCAAAATATTGCAGAGTAACCCAAATTCGCCCATAATATCGCCCAAAGTTGCCCAAAATATCGCCCAATGTAGCTCAAAAATCGCCCGAAGTACCCCAAAGACGCCCAAGAAGTCGCTTAAAAAATCATCTTCTTCTTCTTCCTCGTTCGCCCTGAAAAGGACGGTGGTTGCGTTGTGTCTGTTTACGCCGTAGCTGTAATATCTGCACCTTCGGTCGACACATCCGACTTCAGCACGGCATTTTTTAGGGACCGGGTTTGCCTTCCCATTTCGATCCGTACTCGGTCAGTCAGACTGCACTGCTGCAGACTGTTTCCAGGACCACCACGCGGAGGTGGAGTACGGTCTTGGTCAGCTATGGTTCGCTGGTCCTGATGCAAGCAGTCAAGCTATGGGTCGCTGACTGCATTCACTATTGCTGCATCTTTGGGTCCCAAAAAATCAACTGAAGTAACACAAACAGGTCTGTTTTTTTTTTTTTTTTTTAAATGGGAACCAAGGCAAATAATACAATTAATGTCTAACTTTCATTACCAAATAACTTGTTGCGTCCCATGAAACAATGACACAAACTGTGACACACAAACTGACAGAAAGAGGTTCTAAAATATAAATTAAATATATACAAATAACATATATATATATATATATATATATATATATATATATATATATATATATATATATATATATATATATATATATATATATATATATATATATATATATATATATATATATATATATATATATATACGAGAGGCGTTCAGAAAGTAATGCACCACATCGTTTTTCTCAGCTAATAATGAAGATAGAAGCATGAAATTTTGCACACTTCAAATATGGCATGTGCCAACTGTGTGCACCAAATTGCATTGCAACCGGCTAAATAATACGGCTGCCCTAAACCGTTGAAATGGAGCGTGTTAGCAACTTGCGTTATAAACAGCGAATTGTGATAGAATTTCTCGTTGCAGAGAAGGAAACTGTTGTGAATATTCACAAGCGTCTATGTGATGTGTATGGAAGTTTTGCAGTCGACAGGAGTACAGTCAGTCGCTGGGTTCAGAGAATCAAAGAATCAGGAAGTGGAGATACGGAGCTGCTTGTGGACATCCTGCTACAGCCACCAACGCAGAAATGTTGAAATGCGCTGAGGTCATTATTCTTACTGATAGGCGAATCACTACTCAACAATTGGCTTTACAGCTGCCAGTCAGCATTGGTAGTGCAAATGCAGTTATAAAAACTCTCGGATTTTCTAAGGTTTGCGCAAGATGGGTTCCTCGACGTCTCACAAATGACCACCGATTGCAAAGGAAAGCAATTTCTTCTGAATTGTTGGAGGGTTTCAATGCTGATGGAGAGAACTTTTTGGCTAAGATCGTTACAGGTGACGAAACCTGGGCACATCATTTTGAACCTGAGACAAAAAGACAGTCAATGGAGTGGCATCATTCGCAATCACCAAGAAGAAAGAAATTCAAGACAATTCCTTCAGCTGGAAAGGTCATGATCACGGTCTTTTGGGACATTGAAGCTGTGATTCTTGTGGACGTGTAGTGAATTTCTAAATACAATATCTAAATTAATATATAACAATATCGGGCATAAAGGAAAAAATAAGAAAGTATAAAAGAAATTTCTACTAGAACTGTTGGTATCGCCTACGCCTTCAAATTATTATTTGCTAACGAATAGCCGAACAAAACGGTACCCGATTTTTCAAATTCGTCCTTGACATAATCACTTTTCCTAGTTCTAAGAAACATTTCCCTAAAATGCATTGTGGAACGAGGAGGGGCAAGGATAGTTGAAATGCTAATTCGTTTCGCATTGATTTTAAACTAAAAGCCAACACTAGCACATTGGCAAGCCTTGCCTTAGGGGTTTCCCCAAAATACGAGGAAAAAGTTAGAACATGCAGACAACTCGTGTCACAAAAACAACCTTAGCTCTTATTTCAAAGGACGTAATTATCACGTAAATAGAGAAGACAGCACATGGAAAAGAATTGAACGTGTAGTAGACTAAAAATAAAAACACTAACATAGAAAAAAAAACTGTGGACTTCTGAACAAAGCCAACTAGTCCCATATAAATTGTATATTCGTGTACCTTAGGACTTGTTGACAAAGAATATGGTAATAGTTACGCAAATAGTCCATTAATTAACTAATTGATCTTTGTCCTCTCAAGACTGTGTGTGGTCCCGGCTGCCGGGTCCTCCCAGGATAGTAGAGGCAGTGCTATGTGTCTGTGTCCGTCTGGATAACGTCATTTGACAGTGGTAGAGGCTCGGTCGTTGCTACGCCATTAATGAATAAGGCCGTGTCCTGCCGAGACTGTGTGTGGTCCCGTTTGCCGGGTCCTCCCAGTTCAGGCGGGCCAGAGCTTGTTTCTTCTTGGTAATGCAGCTCGGCAGTGGTAGAGACTCGGCGACGGTTGCGCCTATGCCTCGATACGTCTTGTCACGGAGATATAACCCCCTTTTGCAGGGTAGAGAACCTCTTGTCTCGTGGCATTGCACCTTCGCTACCCGACGGGAGGTTCCCTGGGGTTGCAACAAAGCCCAAGATCGACCGTCTCGGAGATATAATCCCCTTTGCAGGGTAGAGAGCCGTCAAACCTCGGAACATGGCATACACTCCATAGTGGGACTGGTGCATTATGCTTCTGAGTCTAGGATGCTCCCTGGGGTTGCAAGAAAGCCCACTTTTGGCAGATATGTGGAGGCGGTGGCTCCGCCACCGCGCCACTTGCTGTCTGGCTACTCGTGCCATGACCGGTGACTGATTGCTCGTGTCAGTCTCGTCTCGGAGATATAACTCCCCTGCACCGGGTAGAGAGTGTCAAACCTCTTGGTATCGCACGCACGCCAAAATGGGCCTGGTGTACCATACCGCTGAGTCTAGGATGCTCCCTTGGGGTTGAAACAAAGCCCACACGTCACCTCCCATAACTGGCTCAAGGGTATGAGTGTACAACTCGTTCCCTAAAGGGCAAAAGAGTGAATAACTCGCGCCCAGGGATTCTCAATCAATCAATCAATCAATCAACTAATTATAGCCATAATACTATGGTGGATCCGACCAGACTGTCAAGTAAAGATCATGCCTGCTTGTAATTTTTTATGGCATGTTGTTGCGCACATATTCTTTTGTATGGAATTATGCGAAGCACGGATTACTGTAGGTAGGTAGGCATACAAATGTAGTGTATGACTATTTGATATGAACAGTATTTATTTTGAAATGCTCTCATGGTCAAAGTTATATCACCCATGATTAATTCATACTTATTTTTTGTATGGGTGATCTCTCTTGAATATCGATTTGGCGGATGGATCTAGACTCCGTTGATCTATTCTTTGTTCGGACAGAAAACAGATTATTCTTGCTTAGGTTTATGCAGGGATGTTTATGGTCCGAGTCTATGTTTACTCAGTGCCTGTTGGAGACGATTCTGTCTTATATCGGGTTATCTTTGTATGTCTATGTCGGACTATTTTCCTTGTACTGTATTTTGGGGTCAGGTGCTTTTCGGCGCATGAAGATACGTTAGGGAGTTCTTCGGTGATGTAGAAGCCTATGGCGGGAAGTCATGTCTTAGACCTGCCCAAAGTTTGTGATCTCTTTTTGATGATGGGAACGAAGATATTTTCTTCTGGGATGGTTAAATCCATGAGTTCCCTAGTGTTCATTCCATAACGCGAGGAGAAGAGCGTTTTTGTGTTTGCTAGTTGGTTTTTTCCTATGCCAAGGTAAAGAACTGTTTACCGAACTTTTTCCATTCCTAGGCCTAATATGGGCAGACAGCTACATGAATTGAACCATGTCAGTATGTCGGAACGACATGTTATCTAGCAGCGCTGATTATGTATATATGCAGCAACTATGAGGAAAGAATATGCTGAATGTTATAGAAACAGTTATGTTCATGGACTGCAACATTATTGAAGCTTCATTGTGCATCATTATCGTGAGCGAGGCTCACAAGACTAGAAGCCATTTTGGAATGCTATTTATTGTTGATCATTTACCAGAGAACAGGGACGCCCTTATTATCAGGTGATGATAAAGAGATCATACTTATGAAAGGAAAACCTACTATTGGTAGTTTAACGTTTTCTCTGGAAATATTGGCTGAACTGTATTTAACGGAATCTTCGCTAGAGTGCAAGTTACGTTTATGCTAAAGAGGTTCGGTCTAGGAATCAGGTGAGAACTTTGTATATTAACTGACATGATCAGTCAGTAAGGCCTGATGAATATTTATATAAGATATGGAACTCTGAATGCTTGTATACTGATGTTCCATTGTGATTTTCCTCAACATGAATGCCAATTTATTATTGTACACCGTGGGTCAACAATATGCTATTGATGTCGACCTGTGTTCTTGTAACTGTACCCATTCTGTCAAGTGTGTGCGTCAAATTAAACTATTGAAACGTCTACAGTAGTCTGCATCAGTAACTTCTAGATACGTATGAATGAGTGTTTGAACCTTCAGTCAACTCCACAGAACAGTCTACACATTCGCGTATTGACATTTATTGTAACACTCATTGTCAACAATGCATTCTTGTCGGGGCCTCATTGTGTTCCAGGACAAGGTGACCTGTATACCTGACACTGTGCCCGGTTATTAGAGTTGACCAGTTACACCAATACACCTTTACAACGTGCTCTGATATCTACACAGTTACGATGAAGCAGAGTCCAGCGTTATCAATGTGGTAGGCCATATTTCTGCGCTTAACCTGCACAGTGGACATTGCCAGAAGTTAACAGCTACTGATACCAGTTCGTTTCCCTGACGCCTGATACGACACACCAGCAGTGTTAGTCTACACTTGATTGACAGTTACTCACGTGACCTGTCCTATCGAGCGTATGCAGTAACTAGGTCAGCGCGTGTTGACATTTGTCATAGTACAGACATCATTGAGCAGACTGTGTTTATGGGAACAGCATCACACATCAGTGTTGGAGCGTATATTTGTCTGTGTTTGCGAAATGTACAGTGCAACTGAAGTGAAAAGTCCTACTTGTGATTCTTAGGAACTGTAAACAGTGGATTTTCCTGCACTGCCATAGTTTGTGTTGAACTTTAATATTTAAGGCCAGAATCAATTATTGATTAAAGTGGTAGTTAATTTTGATAAAACTGTACCATAACTCTTTATAACTGAGCCTTCTCCGCAACACATTCTATCTGCAACACATTTCATTATATAATATAAATATTTATGCTATATGTATTTATGTTACATGTTATCTGTTTATATGTAATAGTTGTCTATATGTCTGCGGGCCTGGTAGGGAGGAGACTAGTATAAGGTATACCGAGTAATATTGGTCTTATATTAGCGTTCTGTAGGGAGCAATTTTCGTAATTGAAAATTTGCTTGCAACATCTGTTGCTATTTTTGTTAGTTGTGATGAGGTGTTCGTTTCTTCGTTGTTTTTGTTAATAATTTTGTGTTCCTTAGTTTTGTTTGATCTGTTTGTATTTGTAGATCTACTCTGTCCTATAATTTAGTTTTATACACCATTTATGTTTATACACTGTGGCGTTATTTGTCTTGTTGATTCCATTGCAGTTATCATCACATACTTTGTGACATTATTTTTGGTTAAGCTATTAGACAGAGAAGCTGAGGCTGAACAAAAGAGATTAGACAGGTAAATTGAGGAATTTCAGGAGAGAAAACTTCAGCTGCAGAGAGAACATGAAGATACACTCTTAGCCGTGAAACTGGAAGAAACGATAAATGAGCTTCAAAGTGATAAGAAAGCTCTTACTGATAAGTTATCAGAAGTGAATTCTGAAAATACAATATTAAAGGATAAAATGATGATGTTGATAGAAGATAATAAGAAAGTCTATGACTCTTCTCTTAGTCAGAAGAAAGAGTTAGAGAATGAAGTGACCTCATTAATGGACATAGATATTGGAGAAGAGAGTAACGATGATTGCAATACACAGGTGGCTCAAATTCAGAGCCTGGAATCTGAGATAACTCTTTTGAAAGAAAAGATTACTAAGCAAATCACGATGGAGCAGAACGTGAAAGTTCTGGATAAAAGAGTAGCAGAGCTTGATTGGGGTAATCAAGAACTCAGAAAGGTTCTGTGTCAACAGGAGAAAGTGACTGAGGAAAAACAAAACAATATTGGAAAACTGCTTATGGAGAAAAAGGAGCTGCAAGATGAGATGAGTTTGATGAAGAACAATCTTCTTTGTAGAGAACAGGCTCTTATTGGTGACCTGAAACAAGCAAATATGGACAATGAGAATTTAAGGATTGAGATTCAGTCACTACAACTGGAGTTGACACAGTTGAGAGCGAATAAGGGAAAAGATAAGAAGGTTGATGAACTTAGTCATCATAGTGCTATAGAAGCACTGAAACTTGAACTTGTTCAAGAGAAAGCTAAGGTTTTAGAAACCACATCTCAGAAGAAAAAGTTGAGTAACGATCTTAAAGATAGTATTGCTAAAGAGAAGACTCTTATTTCTCAGTTACAAGACATAAGGTTGGATTATAACAGGAAAGTTAAAACTAACGAAAGATTATACAAAGCTGTTGCTAGAGAGAAAGCTGTTGCAGAAATAGAAATTGCAAAACTTTGCAACAGAATTGATGGTTTATTAGATATTGTTTTGGAGAATAGAATGTTGTCTAATAATAAAGTGGATAGACTTCAACATAGACCTGATGTTCAACAAGTTGCTAATGCGAAGAGCCAGCCTCTTGCACTCAATGCTCATGGTAACATGAAACAATATGTGAACAAATCTTTTCGTGGCAAATATGGTTTCCCACGGAATAACGATACTGCCTCTAATGGGAGTTGGCGTGAGGCCAACAAAGGTAAATCAAGTTTGGATCACGGTGAGGACTTTGATAAATGTCATGACAAGATTCCTCAGAAAAACCGTGCATCAACTTTTCAAAGTTATGATAGAGTTGTAGAAGAACTCCGTTTTCAGTACGACCCATTAAACACAGTGACACGAGGAAAAATAAAAGCAACTTTGCTAAGAGAGATAATCGTGATTGTGGACAATACCAAAAGCGTCCATCACGTAATGGTTCTTCTTTTAAGAACTGGAGGCAATTTAATGCTCCTCAACATTTTGAATCCAGTAACTATAGGAACTTTGATAGAGGATACCAACCTTATAATAGTTTTGCTTGCAGACAACAAAATCCATTGAGAAAATATTTTGAGCAAAGAGAAGATAACAATAGCAACTATGCTAATTGGAGTTCAAATAAGAGCAATGGGCTCAACAGAGATAAGAATTTTGATAGATCTCGTTATGACGGTAGATCTCAACATGAGTCCACTTAAATCTATTGTCTTAAGATTTCCTGATACACTTCCAGACTTATGTCTGTCTTAATGTATGATATATTGATTGTTTCACTACTTAGCGGTTCATTGATGTATATTCACCGCCGGGTCTTTTTAATGTTTTCTTCTTTGGTAATCATGAACTTAAGATATCTAATATGAAATTATTGGATAAACTATTGTATAAATTGTGGCATTGTCAGTAGTGTAGTAGGCGTTGGTGACACCTCTCTGGAAATATTTATACTTAGAGAAATACTTTCTCTGAGATCTTGAGATATATTCTCATTTGTCGTTTCATATGACGGCTTAGCCTCACATTAGGCGTTATATTTGTTTGGAATGCTTATCATCTGCGCATTGTTATTCGTGCGTTGTGAGCCAATTGTATGTTGCTCTTAGATGTATTTGATTAAAAAAAATGTTCCATTTTTTTTCCCGGGGGGTGTGGTAATCTGTTGCGCACATATTCTTTTGTATGGAATTATGCGACGCACGGATTACTGTAGGTAGGTAGGCATACAAATGTATTGTATGACTATTTGATATGAACAGTATTTATTTTGAAATGCTCTCATGGTCAAAGTTATATCACCCATGATTAATTCATACTTTTTTTGTATGGGTGATCTCTCTTGAATATCGATTTGGCGGATGGATCTAGACTACGTTGATCTATTCTTTGTTCGGACAGAAAACAGATTATTCTTGCTTAGGTTTATGCAGGGATGTTTATGGTCCGAGTCTATGTTTACTCAGTGCCTGTTGGAGACGATTCGGTCTTATATCGGGTTATCTTTGTATGTCTATGTCGGACTATTTTCCTTGTACTGTATTTTGGGGTCAGGTGCTTTTCGGCGCATGAAGATACGTTAGGGAGTTCTTCGGTGATGTAGAAGCCTATGGCGGGAAGTCATGTCTTAGACCTGCCCAAAGTTTGTGATCTCTTTTTGATGATGGGAACGAAGATATTTTCTTCTGGGATAGTTAAATCCATGAGTTCCCTAGTGTTCATTCCATAACGCGAGGAGAAGAGCGTTTTTGTGTTTGCTAGTTGGTTTTTTCCTACGCCAAGGTAAAGAACTGTTTGCCGAACTTTTTCCATTCCTAGGCCTAATATGGGCAGACAGCTACATGAATTGAACCATGTCAGTATGTCGGAACGACATGTTATCTAGCAGCGCTGATTATGTATATATGCAGCAACTATGAGTAAAGAATATGCTGAATGTTATAGAAACAGTTATGTTCATGGACTGCATCATTATTGAAGCTTCATTGTGCATCATTATCGTGAGCGAGGCTCACAAGACTAGAAGCCATTTTGGAATGCTATTTATTGTTGATCATTTACCAGAGAACAGGGACGCCCTTATTATCAGGTGATGATAAAGAGATCATACTTATGAAAGGAAAACCTACTATTGGTAGTTTAACGTTTTCTCAGGAAATATTGGCTGAACTGTATTTAACGGAATCTTCGCTAGAGTGCAAGTTACGTTTATGCTAAAGAGGTTCGGTCTAGGAATCAGGTGGGAACTTTGTATATTAACTGACATGATCAGTCAGTAAGGCCTGATGAATATTTATATAAGATATGGAACTCTGAATGCTTGTATACTGATGTTCCATTGTGATTTTCCTCAACATGAATGCCAATTTATTATTGTACACCGTGGGTCAACAATATGCTATTGATGTCGACCTGTGTTCTTGTAACTGTACCCATTCTGTCCAAGAGTGTGCGTCAAATTAAACTATTGAAACGTCAACAGTAGTCTGCATCAGTAACTTCTAGATACGTATGAATGAGTGTTTGAACCTTCAGTCAACTCCACAGAACAGTCTACACATTCGCGTATTGACATTTATTGTAACACTCATTGTCAACAATGCATTCTTGTCGGGGCCTCATTGTGTTCCAGGACAAGGTGACCTGTATACCTGACACTGTGCCCGGTTATTAGAGTTGACCAGTTACACCAATACACCTTTACAACGTGCTCTGATATCTACACAGTTACGATGAAGCAGAATCCAGCGTTATCACATGCTTTGAAAAAAAACGACTTTGGGTAAATGAGGTTAAAAGGTACGGGATATCTGATTGGGTGGATTTTAAAGGAAAGCGAAGTATGATTGGTTGACCTAAAACTAAAAATATATTTGCCTTGGAAACAAATTGGGGGTTGTTATTTGAAACGATAGATTCAAAAATAAATGTAAACATGGTCCCATTGGACAAAGCAGTAGATACTGGTACGAAACGGGGACTGTTCACTGCCATTTCAAATAAATTTTGTGTAAAGCAAGATCGATGAGAGCAGGCGGAGAAATTTTCTAACATAGGAAAAGCCTGGACATAGGGCAGATCGAAAATGTGCCATATTGCCTAGTCATCGTTTAATTGTGTTATTTCCTTGCATTTGTGAGGGTTTTGGTTGCTGTCAATAACTGGTGCCAGACTACAGTGGGCCGATATATTCATGCCACAGTCTTGCTTTTTCGGAGACAACTGTAAATCACCATCATTCTTGAAGAAGTGTGAGCGAAGTGCAGGAAGAGTCCTACATCCTATTACAAAGATAGGTGCATGTTTCGGCACCTGATCGCTCAACTAACATTATATTAAAATAAGAGACTGAGAATAGTGATATAAACATTCCATCAGTGTCCATAAAAACTTACAAACAACATGCAGAGATGATGATAGTAAACAATCAACCAGTGTATACTGGAAGTCACCTCAGTTAAACAATACAACTACACCCTTATATAATAATATGTGTATTATGGTAATAAGACCCATTGTGTAAATTAATTTCTATGATTTCACTTTGATTGTCAGTCCTGATTCCAAATAAATCAGATTCAGGACAATAAATTGAAAAACCTTAACTTTCAACCACTGACTTACTAAAGATAGTCTTTTAAAGTGAAGTTTGTATGTGATTGTCGTGGTACTGTTGTGTTGTATTAGATAATAAAATAATTTGTGTAATTGTTTATATGTTTAGTTGGTTAATGCAACCTTACACTAACATTTCATAACCCTAGACACCAAACGTAGTCATCTTACATTCTATCTAGAATAAGTCTGAATGAGATCATAGTGGTGGTAGTAGAAAGGGGCCCTGGAAATTTACTCTAATATTTATTATATTCAGGGACCTTCACAGCTGACCTAATTCAGTACACTAAGATTTCTTAACAACAAACTGTATTAACATCAAACCCACCACATATATTGGGGGCTCGCTCCTGGGGATTGAACTTTTCATAACACCAGCTATATTGGGTAGTTTGCTTCTGGGATTTTAAATTCTTAAAATATTATCAATTATATTAGGAATCTCAGTTAGTATAAAACTAAAAGCATTCCTTTTTGGAGAAATTAAATAGTGGTTGAGCTATAAGTGCCTGTGGTTGTTCTTAGTTATAATTAGAAATTGTTAGTTATAACTAGAAATTTGTCTAGTTAGAAATTTTAAATGGTTTGCCTAGTACAAAATGGCTGATCTGGCTAAGTTTCGATCTGCTGCTGTGCAGGCTGCTAAAGAATTGAGAATGGAGGGGCAAATTATGATTGCTAATGTCACAACTGAATGTGACAAATTTATTGAACGCGAAGAAAAAAGATTAGAAAAAGAGGCTGAAAGAAAGTTAGAGGCTGAAAAAAAAATTAAGAGGCTGCAGATTGAGGCTGAAGCAAAAAAGTTAGAGGCAGATAAAGAACTTAAGAGGCTGCAGATTGAGGCTGACAAGGAGGCTAGGGCATTGGAGGCAGAAGAAAAGAGACTAGCTGCAGAAAGAGAAGAAAAGAGATTAGCTACAGAAAGCGAAGAAAAAAGATTGACTGCCGAAAGGGATGCAGAAGAAAAACGACAGCAGAGGGAAGCAGAAGATAGAGGATTGCAGAGGGAACACGAGTTACGACTAAGGGAGCTAGAAATTCAAGGCCATGCTCCTGAAAATGGTGCTAGCCCTTTTGCCTCAGATGCTACTGCTAGTCAGGGAGCCTCAACCTCAGCTATGAGTTTTCATTCAGACCATTTTGTTGAGAAAGACAATGACATAGAAAGTTATCTAAATAGATATGAACTTTTAGCTACCACATATGGTTTAGAGAGAGAAAGGTGGAGCCTAAAGTTATCACAAGGGCTTCGTGGTACAGCTTATGAAGTTTTTGCAAAGATGAGCAGGGATGTTCAGGACAATTATGACATGCTAAAGCAGGCTCTTTTGTTAAGATATGAAAAGAATGGGGAATTTTATAGAAAAAAATTTAGGAATGCCAAACTACTGTCGGGTGAGACTTATCACCAGTTCTCTGCACGGTTAGAGACCTACTTGGAGAAATGGACTGCTCCGGGGAAAACCCAAGATCTTAAGGAAATGATCCTTATTGAGCAGCTAAGAGAGTCCATGGCTCCAGACCTGAGACAGTTTCTCATGGAACAAGGTGCAGAGAGGCTGGGTGAGTTACTCAATGTCGCTGAGAGGTATCAGGCAGCCCAAGCAGAGGTAGTTGGAAATAAAAAGAAACAGGTAGACAATTTTAAGGCAACTCAAAACTTTAATAAGTTTGACCATAGAGACCAGAACAAAGGTAAGCACCAGTCTGATAGGCCACGCAATGACTATAATAATAAAACCTCACAATTCAATGAAAGGAAATATAATGACAGAAAACCCTTTAACCAAGGAAAGAAGTATTGTAAACATTGTCGGATGGACAACCATAACACTGAAAATTGTAGAAAGAAAACTCCTAATTTCGCTGCAATGAAAATGGGGAGAAAGGGAGTAAAGGTCAACCTTACTGAACAACAGGAACCTTACCACCCCCCAGTGTGTGAAGATGTAACATGCAATGGTGTCACCATAAGGTGTTTGTATGATACTGGATTAGATTATGATTCAGTTGTAAGTTCTCACCTGGTGCAGGCAGATCAATACACCACAGAAACAGTGGAGATTCAAACTGCAACCAAGGACGTAGCGACCATGACACTTCCCGTCGCCAGGATAAATGTGAAAACGCGATATGTGGAAGGAATCATAAAAGCAGCAGTGATAAATGAACCAATGTACCCTCTGATATTGGGGTGTAGATATGTCTTCTTGGGGAATCTGTCACGTAGGGTTTATATTCATTTAATTTCCTACATCTTCTTCCTATTCTTTCACATAAATTCTCTCTTTTATTATCTCTGTATTTTTTTTTTCCTGTGTATTTTTCATCCATTCGTTTTGCGAATATTATTTTCATATAATTCGCAAACTTTACCTGTTTTCCTTTCTCTTAAACTGAGAATCGCGCTAGGACGATATTACGTAGATGTCAGGGCTGCAGGGCGTCAGAAGGCGTGATAAGTCGGTTCGCTGAACATAGGACGTAGCAAATCGTCTACATTCTCACCGAGCGCGCGAGCTTCTTCTCGGCATTAGTCCTGGTGAGGTGTGATACTTTACATCTGCACCGGTCACTATCCAGACATTTGTCTGGAAAATCCCAAACTGACACGGCGCTCACGGTGGGCCATGGTCAGCTGTAGTGCTAAAACTGCCCTGAAATGGAGTCAGGCTGTCTGGGATTTGAAACTGACACGCGTACATCGTGGTCAGTACATGACAGTTACGACACGCGTTAAGCGGACGTAAATGTTGGGAGTAGGGGAGATAATTTCGCTTGGCGAAATAAGTTTGGGCCCTTTGTCTGATTTTAAGATATTGGCCAAGTTTGAAACTTTAATTTCATTCTCGCTCATAGACTCACAGTGATAGGTCGCTCGTAAACAGAATAGCTGTTAGCGAAGATCTCAGTTTGTTTCGGCAATTTGTCGAACTTCTAGACTCCCAGAAATATTTTCAGCATTTTTATTCTTAAGTTGTGCGACTACCTGTAATTCTGTGGTTGAGGTAATTAATATGATAGATATATAGGTTTTGTGAGTGTTAAAGTGTTAAATCGCTTAATTCATTTTAATCTATTTCTTTAGCGCAGAAGAGAAATAAAGTGGTAGGCTATTATATTTTCTAGGGAAGCATTCAGTGGAAAGCAGACTAAAATTTAATTTCTCGCTTATAACGGCAATTGTAGCTATTTATAAATTTAATTTAACTGCTAATACTCAGTCGAGTGTATTTTTCTAAACTAACGTATAAACTCTAGAATCCAGCCTCATGAATGGTGACGGAATACGCACGTGTTCTTAATTTATGAGGATTGCTGATTTTTAAATATAACTTACGTCACGGGAAGTTTAAATGATAAGCAAAGCTCTCTGCTTGCAAGTTTAAATGTAAGTTTTAACCAGTACAGATTCTGTTTATTATATTATATGTGTTATTTTTCCTCCACACAGTGAAAGTTTTGGGGTGACCCTAACTTTACCAGCACCTAGTAGTAGTTTCCATACTTGTGAAGAAATAGACAGTCCTTATTTTGAACCACGTGGGTTTTCTCAAGTAACACTGATCTGACGGTGCAAGTTAGACAGAAATACTAATATCCCTATAACGGGTTTTCAAAGACTGTAATGATAAATACTGGACCTTGGAGCCAGCACTTAATTTCTTCTAGAAACTCTATATGATTTGCTGCCTGGTGGCGTGAATATTAACAATCATTTCCCGACTAGATTATATCTTGTGGACAAATCTGTGGTGTGACTAAAGTGAATCCTATACTGAGGGAAGGCACCGACCTGACATTCATCATTTTTTTAGAAACCTACGCTATTGACACTGTGCTCTGCTAACTCCCGCGCCTGGAATAATTGTTAGGTGACTTAATCAGACATTTGAACAAATTTGCATACCCAAGTAGTCGTTCCCGGAGACTCCGAGTTAAATACGTCTTTTGGAACTGGGGACTTCTTGGCAGAAGACTGCATTTTTTTTGAGTCTGTGTGAAGATCTAAAATCAGTGTGTTCCAAGAGGCAGCGAGCAAAGTCGTGAGTACCTGAATGAGAAGCCATGGCGGAATGAATGAGTGTACGCTGGTCTGAGTGATATTTTCACTATTATATCTTTGACACCCTGTTGCTGTCCTAATTTTTTTTTTCCAATCTGCATAATTTGTTGCTAAGGCTAGAGTTCTTGTGTTTTTGTCTTAGGTTAAATCAGATTTTTTTCAAACTCTGTGCATATAATTACGAGATAAAACAAAGAAAAACTCTTAGACTCAAACCCTATGTATCTGGGACTCGGGCGCCATCATCTGTTCTCTTAACGGGGCCGGGCTAAACCTAGAGTTAACACTATAACGGGGCTATCATCCTTGCAACATTTCCTTGAATTTTTATGACTATGTGTATATGTATTTTCCTTGATGTACTTTCTTTGATGTTGTGAGCCGATTTTTTCCTGATATTAAAAATCGCTCTTGAACTTAATAATCGTGTTTGGTCAGCTCGTTCTAGATAATATATATATCATTGTTATAGTTTTTCCCACGTCTGTGTGTTTACCTGTCGTCACGTGTATGTGCGTGCCTGTGAGTGATAGAAATATACGTAATATGTATATTGGTGTAGTCTGTCTGACGCTGTAACAACTGTTGTAGAAGATAGGTGAGAGAGAGAGAAGAATTCTTTTCGCTTTCAGAGACAGCCACTATATCAAATCTATCATCTCACGTGTGTGGAAATTCTATTACCTTTCACTAACTCTCACTGAGTCTATCACCTATTCAAACCTATTCAGAAGGGACCAAACCTAGTCTTAATTCTCCTATCGGAAATCTACGACAAATGGGGACTCGTTTCCGGTCTTTGAACTTAGAATAGGAAGACGAGTACGACAAACGTGGACTCGTCTATCTGTATTTTGAACTTAAGATTCTGTATTCTGATATAGAATAAGAGTGTGATGTCTTGTGAGTTGTTATATCTTTAAATATTACCCCCTAGACTAGCGATCTGTTTACGGGCGTGCTGACCACACAAACTAATAAGTTTTTTTTTCCACAGCATCTTTGAATAATATACATTTTGGTTACAGGTTGATTTTGTCGGGATATATGTTAACTGCTGATTGTAATACTAAATGCTGGTAAAGTGGTGAGTGTATAACATTCACTGGGTACTGAGACAGAACGGCGTTTGAACTAAGTTAAGGAGTGTGTTTCGGACTTTTTGTCCAGATTAATTCCCTCCCTTACCCGATCTGACTTCAGGGGCGAACTTATAGTGGATTTTTAAAAATTAAGGGATTATTTTTCTCTTTAATTTTTGCAATATTCTTTTGCTTTTCCACTGTAGCAACTTATTTTTCAGTTGTAATCTTAACTACCATTTATTTGGCGTAGTCGTGTTTTGCAATGAGTGCTTTATTGCCGATAATAGCAGCGATAGTTAGATTTTATTTTGGAGGAGGTATCCCAGGGTTAAGGATATCATCTTTTGAACTTTTGGGTTTTTTTTCTCGTAAGTGGTAGGAACCAGTGTATCCTTTTTCCTAATTTCGTTCTCCACTAGTCTCAGTCACTGACATAATATGGCCGAGAGGGCAAAGCTTAGACAATTTCTCAGGGACGAAGCGAGAGAGGAGGGACTGGAAGGAGAGGAAGCGAAAGCTTTTGTCAGAGACGAACTTGAGAGATATGACGCGGAGAGGAAAGCAGCTGAAGCTAAAGAGGAAAAAGAAGAAGCTAGGAGGAAAGAAGAAGCAGCCGAAGCTTTACAGCAGAAGAAAATGGACGAGGAAATGGAAATTCGCAGGATGCAGCAGGAGGAAAGAGAGAAGGAGAGACAGCACGAGAAGGAGAGGGAACAGAGACAGCACGAGTTGGCGCTTAAAACTCTTGAGTTCCAAAGTCGTGGTGCTGCCTCTACCTCCAGCAATGGAGAGTCTTCTCCTCATTCTTCCTTAACTGACCCTGCTAACACTCAATCCCTTCAACTAAATGCTATGTCTTTCACTCTTGAATCTTTTCCTTGTCCAAATGAGAAGATTGACACATGGTTAGAAAAATTTGAGAAAATTGCAACTCTGTACGGGTTAGAGAGGTCGCGTTGGAATATGAAACTTTCCCAGGCCCTAAAAGGTTCTGCTTATGATGTTTATTCTAAGCTGGAAAGTAGCCAACAAGACGACTACGATGTGTTGAAGAAAGCGTTACTGGAGCGCTTTGAAATGAACGCTCGCAAGTTTTTGCAACTGTTTCGCAACAGCCGGAAAGAGAATTCTGAAACTTTTCACCAGTTCTCATCTCGTCTTAAGGGATATCTAACAAAGTGCCTTGAGCTTTCGCAGCTCCCCTCTACCTATGAAGGTCTTGAGGAACTTGTTCTAACTGAACAAATAAAGAACACTTTGTCTGCTGATACCCGGAGATTTCTCGCTGAGCAGGGGGCAGAAAAACTTGAAGACATTTTGGAAAAGTCTGAGCGTTATCACAATGCGCTGGCTGAACTACCGGCCACAAAGCGGAAACCGACAGAGGAGCATTTTCGAAAACATAACCTAGAGCAATCTTCTCAGGCTTCTAACCAAAACAACCACAGAGAAACTGGACCTCAAAACCCCCCTCCTGAAAAATCCAAGTTCTACAAGAACAAGTACCCCAACCACCCCAAACAGTCTGATCAACCCGACCGCCCTACATGGCAGCGCAGCCAGAAAGGACAAGGTGGCAAAGGGAAAACCCCTGAGCACGGGACATATGATCAGACCGAGCACACCGAGCCGAAACGCATCGGATGCTTATTGACAGTCTCGCAAGGCGGAATTATTGACAGTGATTCCCAACCTGTTGGGGATAGACCCTCAACGCGAGGTACTGTTACTTTGAACGGTTCTCAAACTTCTTGCTTATTTGACACGGGGCTTTCTTATGATTGCATTGTTGCCAGGAACCTGGTCAAACCCGGTCAAGAGACAGCAGAGACCGTCCAACTTTGTGGAGTTCGTAAGAGTGAGGCACCTACAGCGCTTCCCATCGCATTGGTGGAGATACACTCTGACTTTGTCAGAGGCGTGATCAAAGCGGCTGTTATGGATGATCCCATCTACCCAGTCATACTTGGCGGGAGATACGTGTGTATTGGGAAACCGGAAGAGCCGATTGTGGCAGCAGTAACTACAAGAGGGCAAACCAAAAAGGAACGGGAGCCTGCGCCAATTTGTTACCTATGGAACTTAAAGAAGCGCAATACAAGGACCCTACTTTGGCACCCTGCTTTAGGAAACTGCCCATGGCTAAGGAACCCAAACAGCACGGGGACATTTTTTCTAAGGATGGCGTACTTTATCGAAGAACGGGCAAGCCTGACCAAGGTTACAACCAGCTCCTAGTACCGAAACAGTACAGAAGCCAAATCCTAGAAATGGGGCACTCTCTTCCCTTTAGCGGACATATGGGACAGAACGCCACAAACCAACGTATAACCACTCATTATTGGTGGCCAGGAGTAAATACTGATATTATCAGATATGTCAAATCCTGTGCCCAGTGCCAACGTGTGCCACCCAAGCAACGGGCACCCCCAGTTTCTTTGGGTGAAATGCCAATAGTGGGTACACCATTCGAACGGATTGTGATCGACATTTTAGGGCCTTTCGAAAGGACTAAAAGAAGGAACAGGTTCATCCTGACCTTAGTCGATACATGCACTTTATGGGCAGAAGCTATCCCGCTAACATGCGCAGATGCCAAGCATGTCGCAGAAGCCCTCGTGCAGATTTTCACTCGGTTGGGATTCCCTCAGCAAGTGTTGACGGATAATGGATCTCCATACCGAAACCTGTTGATGGATGAGATCGTTAAGATCTTGAGGACCCAACGCATCCACACTAAGCCATATACTCCGGCGGGAAATGGGCTCGTGGAACGTGCTAATGGAAACCTCACCATGATGCTAAGTAAGCTGGCACAAGTGAAACCTGAAGATTGGGATCTCTGTATTCCTGCAGCATTATTTGGCTACAGAGAATCTCCTCATACTTCCACAGGATTTCCGCCAGCTACACTCTTATTCGGCAGACCCATTAAGGGCCCGCTTGAAGCCTTACTTCAGTCTCTGACAGACGAGAAGGCTGATGAGACAGTTGTCTCAGCCAGTAAATATGTGTCGGTTTTAAAGGAACGGTTGAAACTAGGGTGGGACCTAGCAACGACTAACTTTAAGCGAGCACGCACCAAGCACGCTAACCGATACAGGAAAGTCGCGGAAGAGAGAGAACTGGAAGCAGGAGAGAAAGTTTTGGTGTTGCTCCCTACCGAGAACAACCAACTGAAGATCGGATGGCAAGGGCCGTTTACCGTCCTGAAAAAGATTTCTAAGGCTAACTACCAGATCTCTATTGAAGGAAAGGAGAAGGTTTTCCATTTAAATCTCTTAAAGAGATACTTGGAAAAACCAGTGCCAACCTCCGACCATCTCCTGACGATCGCCAAAACTGACGAAGATGACGATAGTGGCAGGGATATTCCACCGCTATCACAGGAAATCTTTCAAAAATGTCAGCAGCGGCGACGCTCTTTCAAGCGCGCATATGAGACATTCCAGGGGAAGGAAACTTTGAGGAGTGGACGTGAGTAGGAATTGGACAGAGATGGAGGGGGAAGAGGAGAGGGAAGAGGACAGACACCCCGAAGCTACGGTTATAGGAAATTAAACTCCATAACGTAGACATGGAGTGCTTCCATATCTTAAAGGGGGGAGGATCTGTCACGTAGGGTTTATATTCATTTAATTTCCTACATCTTCTTCCTATTCTTTCACATAAATTCTCTCTTTTATTATCTCTGTATTTTTTTTTCCTGTGTATTTTTCATCCATTCGTTTTGCGAATATTATTTTCATATAATTCGCAAACTTTACCTGTTTTCCTTTCTCTTAAACTGAGAATCGCGCTAGGACGATATTACGTAGATGTCAGGGCTGCAGGGCGTCAGAAGGCGTGATAAGTCGGTTCGCTGAACATAGGACGTAGCAAATCGTCTACATTCTCACCGAGCGCGCGAGCTTCTTCTCGGCATTAGTCCTGGTGAGGTGTGATACTTTACATCTGCACCGGTCACTATCCAGACATTTGTCTGGAAAATCCCAAACTGACACGGCGCTCACGGTGGGCCATGGTCAGCTGTAGTGCTAAAACTGCCCTGAAATGGAGTCAGGCTGTCTGGGATTTGAAACTGACACGCGTACATCGTGGTCAGTACATGACAGTTACGACACGCGTTAAGCGGACGTAAATGTTGGGAGTAGGGGAGATAATTTCGCTTGGCGAAATAAGTTTGGGCCCTTTGTCTGATTTTAAGATATTGGCCAAGTTTGAAACTTTAATTTCATTCTCGCTCATAGACTCACAGTGATAGGTCGCTCGTAAACAGAATAGCTGTTAGCGAAGATCTCAGTTTGTTTCGGCAATTTGTCGAACTTCTAGACTCCCAGAAATATTTTCAGCATTTTTATTCTTAAGTTGTGCGACTACCTGTAATTCTGTGGTTGAGGTAATTAATATGATAGATATATAGGTTTTGTGAGTGTTAAAGTGTTAAATCGCTTAATTCATTTTAATCTATTTCTTTAGCGCAGAAGAGAAATAAAGTGGTAGGCTATTATATTTTCTAGGGAAGCATTCAGTGGAAAGCAGACTAAAATTTAATTTCTGCTTATAACGGCAATTGTAGCTATTTATAAATTTAATTTAACTGCTAATACTCAGTCGAGTGTATTTTTCTAAACTAACGTATAAACTCTAGAATCCAGCCTCATGAATGGTGACGGAATACGCACGTGTTCTTAATTTATGAGGATTGCTGATTTTTAAATATAACTTACGTCACGGGAAGTTTAAATGATAAGCAAAGCTCTCTGCTTGCAAGTTTAAATGTAAGTTTTAACCAGTACAGATTCTGTTTATTATATTATATGTGTTATTTTTCCTCCACACAGTGAAAGTTTTGGGGTGACCCTAACTTTACCAGCACCTAGTAGTAGTTTCCATACTTGTGAAGAAATAGACAGTCCTTATTTTGAACCACGTGGGTTTTCTCAAGTAACACTGATCTGACGGTGCAAGTTAGACAGAAATACTAATATCCCTATAACGGGTTTTCAAAGACTGTAATGATAAATACTGGACCTTGGAGCCAGCACTTAATTTCTTCTAGAAACTCTATATGATTTGCTGCCTGGTGGCGTGAATATTAACAATCATTTCCCGACTAGATTATATCTTGTGGACAAATCTGTGGTGTGACTAAAGTGAATCCTATACTGAGGGAAGGCACCGACCTGACATTCATCATTTTTTTAGAAACCTACGCTATTGACACTGTGCTCTGCTAACTCCCGCGCCTGGAATAATTGTTAGGTGACTTAATCAGACATTTGAACAAATTTGCATACCCAAGTAGTCGTTCCCGGAGACTCCGAGTTAAATACGTCTTTTGGAACTGGGGACTTCTTGGCAGAAGACTGCATTTTTTTTTTGAGTCTGTGTGAAGATCTAAAATCAGTGTGTTCCAAGAGGCAGCGAGCAAAGTCGTGAGTACCTGAATGAGAAGCCATGGCGGAATGAATGAGTGTACGCTGGTCTGAGTGATATTTTCACTATTATATCTTTGACACCCTGTTGCTGTCCTAATTTTTTTTTTCCAATCTGCATAATTTGTTGCTAAGGCTAGAGTTCTTGTGTTTTTGTCTTAGGTTAAATCAGATTTTCTTTTCAAACTCTGTGCATATAATTACGAGATAAAACAAAGAAAAACTCTTAGACTCAAACCCTATGTATCTGGAACTCGGGCGCCATCATCTGTTCTCTTAACGGGGCCGGGCTAAACCTAGAGTTAACACTATAACGGGGCTATCATCCTTGCAACATTTCCTTGAATTTTTATGACTATGTGTATATGTATTTTCCTTGATGTACTTTCTTTGATGTTGTGAGCCGATTTTTTCCTGATATTAAAAATCGCTCTTGAACTTAATAATCGTGTTTGGTCAGCTCGTTCTAGATAATATATATATCATTGTTATAGTTTTCCCACGTCTGTGTGTTTACCTGTCGTCACGTGTATGAGCGTGCCTGTGAGTGATAGAAATATACGTAATATGTATATTGGTGTAGTCTGTCTGACGCTGTAACAACTGTTGTAGAAGATAGGTGAGAGAGAGAAGAATTCTTTTCGCTTTCAGAGACAGCCACTATATCAAATCTATCATCTCACGTGTGTGGAAATTCTATTACCTTTCACTAACTCTCACTGAGTCTATCACCTATTCAAACCTATTAAGAAGGGACCAAACCTAGTCTTAATTCTCCTATCGGAAATCTACGACAGAATCCCAAGAGACCTGTGACCATGGCAACAGTGCAGACCAGATCAGTCTAAAAAGGAGGAGGATAATCCGATAAATACCCATCCAGATGAGATGAGGAATGCACAGGCGGAGGATAAGACCCTCAAGCCTTGTTTTAAGAAATTGCCCAAATGTCATACACCTCCAGGCAAGGGAGATTTCTATATGAAGAACAAATTGATATATAGGAAGGCTGGGAATGGATCAAATGGTCACGGACAGCTGGTCCTTCCAATTTCATATAGGACTAAAGTGTTGGAACTAGGGCATGCGATTCCCTTCAGTGGTCATATGGGGATCAGCGCAACAGGACAGCGTATAGCTTGTCATTATTTCTGGCCAGGAATAACTGAAGACATAAAGAGATATGTAAAATCCTGTCCAGATTGCCAACGGGTAGCTCAAAAGCATTGGGCTGCTCCAGTAACTCTAGGGGAAATGCCCATAGTGGGAACCCCCTTTGAAAGAGTTGCCGTGGACATTGTAGGACCTCTCACTCGGACCAAGAGGAGGAACAGTTACATTCTGACTCTGGTGGACACTTGTTCTATGTGGGGAGAGGCGGTAGCCCAGTCATCAATTGATTCGAAGCATGTGGCAGAGGCATTACTCACAATCTTCACCAGGTTAGGTTTTCCAAACCAAATCTTGACTGATAATGGCTCACAGTTCAAGGGGAAACTAACAGAAGAAGTATTCAGGATCTTTCAAGCCAAACACTTTCATTGTAGCCCGTATCATCCTCAAGGAAATGGCCAAGTAGAAAGATTTAACGGGACTCTCATGTCGATCCTGAGGAAGTTTGCACATGAAAAACTAGATACATGGGATCAGTACCTTCCCGCCGCCCTGTTTGCCTACCCGGAGGTACCCCATAGTTCAACCAGTATGGCCCCGGCAACATTGTTATTTGGAAGGCCAATAAAAGGTCCCCTGGAAGCCTTGTTAAGGACATGGACCGATGAAAAGGCAGAAGAAAATATTACCTCATCATATCAATATGTGAACGAGCTGACCACTCGTCTTAAAACTGGCTGGAAACTTGCCAATGAAAATTTGAGTCAAGCCAGGAAAAAGCATGCTGCCTATTACAATAAGAAAGCGAAGGATCGAGAATTATTTGTGGGAGAGAAGGTGCTTCTTCTACTGCCCGGCAGCCAGAATAAATTGCAAATTGGATGGCAAGGTCCATATACAGTTCTAGAGAAGGTGTCTAGAACAAATTATAAGATAGATAAGAAAGGGAAAGAGAAAATCTATCATGTGAATCTACTGAAGAAATATCTGGACAGAGAAAACCAGGAAGAGACACACCTACTGACCTTGTCTGTTGCAATGGAGATGAAAAAGGAACCACTCACTTCTCATGAATATCCTTTACATCCCTGTGAAACCGCCGCACAGGTAAAAATCAGCACACACTTAACGGAAATTCAAAGGGAGAGGGTTCAACAGGTTCTGAATAATCATACAGATGTGTTAACGGACCGTCCGGGGCATACAAATTTATTGGAGTATGATATGAAACTCATAGACCCAACACCAATCTGTATGAAAGCCTATTCGATTCCGTTTGCTAAGGAAAAAGCTTTAAAGGAGGAGATAGATTATCTGTTGAGAGAAGGGATTATCTCGCACAGTGAATCTCCCTACAGTTCCAGTGTGGTTCTGTTAAGAAAACCCTCTGGAGAACACAGGCTGTGTATAGATTACAGGAAACTGAATGCTGTCACAGAAGGTCAGGTGGATCCATTACCTGATACAAATCAGCTGTTTGCCAGGCTGAATAGAGCTAAATATTTCTCTAAAGTGGATCTGAGCAAAGGCTACTATCAGATTCCAGTAAAGCCGGAGGTAAAACCTTATTTAGCCTTTAGCACCTCGGAAGGACATTATGAATTTAATATGTTGCCATTCGGGCTGAAAAATGCACCGAGTGTGTTTTCGAGGATGATGAGAAAGTTACTGGATTCCCTGAAGAATCCATGCATCACCAACTTCATGGATGATATTCTCATAGCAACAGAAACATTTGAGGAACACATTAACTCTCTGAATATGTTGTTTGATCGATTGAGAGAGACCAATTTGACAGCTAGACCGACGAAATGCTGTGTTGGATGTAAAGAGCTGGAATTCTTGGGCCACACAGTACATCAGGGAAACATGACCCATGACCCCAAGAACCTGGAGAAATTAAAAAAAGCACCAAGACCACAAACAAAAAAAGATGTGCGATCTTTTGTCTCATTATGTGGTTTTTACCAAAAGTATATAAAAAACTTTAACTCCATATGTGCTCCATTGACTGATTTAACGCGGAAAGGAAATCCTGATAGAATTATTTGGACGGCGCAATGTGAATTAGCATACCAAGAATTGAAAGAAAAGCTCACAAGCAGGCCTATTTTGAAATTACCTGACTTAAGTCAAGAATTCATTCTGAGAACGGATGCGAGTAATATCGGTTTGGGTGCAGCTCTATTACAACGGTCAAATTCACTTGATGGGGAATTAACCCCAGTTGCTTATGCTAGCCGTAAGTTGAATACAGCAGAACAAAAATATTCAACAGGTGAAAAAGAATGTCTCGCTGTCATCTGGGGTATAAAAAAGTTCCAGATTTATCTCTATGGACAATCATTTAGGATCCAGACAGATCATAAACCACTCGTGTGTCTGTAACAAGCAAAGCATGAAAATGCTAGGTTACTACGCTGGTCTTTGCTCTTACAGCCATCCAGTTTACCATAGAGTACATTCCCGGAAAAACTAATGTGGGAGCTGATTTTTTAAGCAGACATCCGTAAAACGAACATCAGAGTAGTCATCAGGCATAGATAGTAAATTCATCTATGTGTATTTAGAAATAGGAACTGACATATGATCGTCTGTTCTAAAGGGGGGACATGTGTAGTGAATTTCTAAATACAATATCTAAATTAATATATAACAATATCGGGCATAAAGGAAAAAAATAAGAAAGTATAAAAGAATTTTCTACTAGAACTGTTGGTATCGCCTACGCCTTCAAATTATTATTTGCTAACGAATAGCCGAACAAAACGGTACCCGATTTTTCAAATTCGTCCTTGACATAATCACTTTTCCTAGTTCTAAGAAACATTTCCCTAAAATACATTGTGGAACGAAGAGGAGCAAGGATAGTTGAAATGCTAATTCGTTTCGCATTGATTTTAAACTAAAAGCCAACACTAGCACATTGGCAAGCCTTGCCTTAGGGGTTTCCCCAAAATACGAGGAAAAAGTTAGAACATGCAGACAACTCGTGTCACAAAAACAACCTTAGCTCTTATTTCAAAGGACGTAATTATCACGTAAATAGAGAAGACAGCACATGGAAAAGAATTGAACGTGTAGTAGACTAAAAATAAAAACACTAACATAGAAAGAAAAAAAAACTGTGGACTTCTGAACCAAGCCAACTAGTCCCATATAAATTGTACATTCGTGTACCTTAGGACTTGTTGACAAAGAATATGGTAATAGTTACGCAAATAGTCCATTAATTAACTAATTATAGCCATAATACTATGGTGGATCCGACCAGACTGTCAAGTAAAGATCATGCCTGCTTGTAATTTTTTATGGCATGTTTTGAAAAAACGACTTTGGGTAAATGAGGTTAAAAGGTACGGGATATCTGATTGGGTGGATTTTAAAGGAAGGCGAAGTATGGTTGGTTGACCTAAAACTAAAAATATATTTGCCTTGGAAACAAATTGGGGGTTGTTATTTGAAACGATAGATTCAAAAATAAATGTAAACATGGTCCCATTGGACAAAGCAGTAGATACTGGTACGAAACGGGGACTGTTCACTGCCATTTCAAATAAATTTTGTGTAAAGCAAGATCGATGAGAGCAGGCGGAGAAATTTTCTAACATAGGAAAAGCCTGGACATAGGGCAGATCGAAAATGTGCCATATTGCCTAGTCATCGTTTAATTGTGTTATTTCCTTGCATTTGTGAGGGTTTTGGTTGCTGTCAATAACTGGTGCCAGACTACAGTGGGCCGATATATTCATGCCACAGTCTTGCTTTTTCGGAGACAACTGTAAACCACCATCATTCTTGAAGAAGTGGGAGCTGAAGGTTGTCGTTCAGCGAAGTGCAGGAAGAGTCGTACATCCTATTACAAAGATAGGTGCATGTTTCGGCACCTGATCGCTCAACTAACATTATATTAAAATAAGAGACTGAGAATAGTTATATAAACATTCCATCAGTGTCCATAAAAACTTACAAACAACATGCAGAGATGATGATAGTAAACAATCAACCAGTGTATACTAGAAGTCACCTCAGTTAAACAATACAACTACACCCTTATATAATAATATGTGTATTATGGTCATAAGATCCATCGTGTAAATTGATTGATGTAATTAATTTCTATGATTTCACTTTGATTGTCAGTCCTGATTCCAAATAAATCAGATTCAGGACAATAAATTGAAAAACCTTAACTTTCAACCACTGACTTACTAAAGATAGTCTTTTAAAGTGTAGTTTGTATGTGATTGTCGTGGTACTGTTGTGTTATATTAGATAATAAAATAATTTGTGTAATTGTTTATATGTTTAGTTGGTTAATGCAACCTTACACTAACATTTCATAACCCTAGACACCAAACGTAGTCATCTTACATTCTATCTAGAATAAGTCTGAATGAGATCATAGTGGTGGTAGTAGAAAGGGGCCCTGGAAATTTACTCTAATATTTATTATATTCAGGGACCTTCACAGCTGACCTAATTCAGTACACTAAGATTTCTTAACAACAAACTGTATTAACATCAAACCCACCACAGGACGTTATACCAAGAGGAGAGACAATCAATTCGCAAGCTTACATTAAGACATTGAAAAAACTCAATCAACGTTTTCGCAGAGTTCGGCCTCACAAGAATCCAGCAGACCTGCCTCTCCTTCAGGACAATGCGCGCCCTCACACAAGTCTGGCAACACGGGAAGCAATCACCAAATTGGGTTGGACTGTACTACGCCATCCACCCTATAGTCCCGATTTGGCACCCTCTGATTTTCATCTATTTGGTCCACTTAAAGATGCATTCCGTGGGACAAGGTTTGAAGATGATGGAGTGATTCATGCAGCGAAGAAATGGCTACATGATCAAGACAAAATCTGGTACGGGCTAGGAATACATGCACTTGTTTCGCGCTGGCATAAAGCCGTACAAGTTGATGGGGATTATGTTGAATAATACCGATGTTTACATGACATATCCATGTATATTGTGTATAAATTTCATGCTTTTTGAATAAACGGCTTCTGAGAAAAACGATGTGGTGCATTACTTTCTGAACGCCCCTCGTATATATATATATATATATATATATATATATATATATATATATATATATATATATATATATATATATATATATATATATATATATATATATATATATATATATACACTAATTTTTATGAGTGAAGTTTTTGGAAACTATTTTGATAGGAGAAATCTAACATAAGAAGTCAAAGTTAGGGAAGTTCATCCTCAATAGTGTAAGATTTCTAGTTTTTAAAATTACAGCAGTTCTCTATATTTTGTTTATTGTCATGATTTACGCCATTTTGACTCACTTGCGTATGCCACCAGAGCAAAGAAACTCACTGACCACAGCATATTGATGGTATTTCTTGATAAGACTGAAAAAAAAAAACAGTTACAGTGTTTATTGCTACTATTAAAAATATATTGTAAAGTGACATATTTCACGAAACGTTTCATTTATGAAACTGCTTGTACATCTGTACATCTTCGTGCCCAATTCTCAACCCTTTGAAAATAAAGTTCGTTCGTTCGTTCGTTCGTTCTGTCGTGATGGCCAGATTTTTGCTCTTTACGGTAAGCATAAACAGTAGAAGTAGTTCCATAGCAAAATCATCTGTAGGGGAGTGAAGTGTTAGAAACTTTACCATAATATTTCCATTTGTTAATGAGGTAGGGTAACTATAGTGCGTTTCAAGAAGATCGGTCGACGATTGACTTCAAATATCTCCATATTCATTGCACTGATAAACATGATTTTTTTGCATGTGGTCTTATATTTTCAATGTCCCAAAGTTTTTATAAAATTCAATGTTGCAGGTAGTGTTCTTTTCTTGTAACGGTTAATTCCTTTGATCTTTTTTGAGGAAGTAATTATTTTGTCCTGGAAGAAAATAATTTACCGTAAATGACGGAAGTTGCATATTTTCGACATAGGCGTCTATACAATTCGAATGTTAGAGGGGTTTGTTAACTGATTACTACGTGAGGTCCTTTTTTATTTCTTGGAAATATTTGAGAGAATAATAACGCCTATTCGTTGTAAATGTTACTTTTTATACTAAAACGTGAATGGATGCATGAAGAGGTGAAAGTACTGTGTATGCTAAAAATAGTAGTGAAATCGTGGAGATAAAAAGGAAATGAATTGGTTTACATATACACATAGATGGAGGAGAAAACATATAACACATATAAGGTATTTACACACTTATTCTGAGTCAGACGAGTCTAACATATTGATGACTATTCTCGGCTGAACGAACGACAGTCCATCTTTTTTTCCAATAGTCATTTTCCTCCTTTAAGACATTTCACATTTACACCAATAATCTTTGTCTATCTGCGAGAGGGCGGCATATGTTAGTTCTTTCATATTGCATAGTTTGAAAGTTTTAGTTTAGCTGCTACCTGTCCTTTTGCCCAAACGAGTTCAATTGGGTTTAAATGTGAATGATAATGTGGCAGTCTCAAACACATATGACCATGCTGTTGAATCAACTTGTCTATATGGAATATCTTGGTCTTTTGTGATTTCTTAACAAGGGACAGTAATTCAGGTTTCAGAAACCCTCTCGTTAAATGGAATGTCTTCTTTTCTGAGCCAAATCTTTATATCATCTTTTGTACTCGAAGATGTCGGGATTTTGTCTTCTTCTGCCACAGCGTTGTGGTATGATGCGTTGTCCATTATCAGACAGGATGGTCTGTCTAGGGACGGAAGAAGAGTATTTTCAATCTACTCTCTAAATATATTACCGTTCATCTCGGTATGATAGTCCCGGTTGTCCGTATAATTGGAAGTGAAAATAAGTTCAGCATTTTTCACTAACCCATTATATCTGCTGCCTGCATGTGCCATTATCAGACGTTGTCCTTTTCCACTGGGTACACATCTTTCAATCGTTCCATCTGATAACTGCCATTCCTTTTCACTTGAGTGGTGTGCATCGATCCAAGTTTCATCCACATACACAATATCATAATCTTGATTACGCATTTCCCGTACTTCACGTAAATATTTACTTCTCATAGATACTAAGTGCGGCTTCTCGCAGATGACGTTTCTTCCCCTAGCGTACTTCCTAAACGTAAAGCCAATGCTTCTAACAGTTCTCCATAATGTTGATTTCGAAACATCAATGTCATTGTGTGTTCTCAGCCGAATTTTCAGTTTTCTTAGTGTCACAGTTTCTTTGGAATTGAACATTCTACAAATCTCTCTTCTAATCACATCCCTGTCAAAACTATCTATTACTTCCTTTCTTCCTTGCGTCCTGGTATTGATTGAACTGAAAATTCCATTAGCTTTGAGTAATTGATGAAATGAGCGTTTACTTAAACCCAAAGCGTGAATAGTTCTCTTTTCAGGATTTGAGAGACTCCAATACAGTTTACCACGCTTAGCGTCTCTGCAGAAATATTTATACATCTTCACTGCCATTGTATGCAGTGTAAGTAACTTGTCTTTCATAACCATTGTATTACAGACCTAGAATACCTCAAGATACGCCTATGCACTGAAATACACAATCAGTAGAATGGTAACAGAAGGCACCGGAAGGATCAATGTAATGTTCAAAACAGTGCGATAGTGAGCTGAAACACTGGGAAAATCCCGCGAAATGCGTTCAAGATGTTAAATCGAAATAGCTCACAAATATGAAGGGGTAAGACCTCTCAATACACGGTTGGACTAGGAGGTGGTCGATTTTGTATACTTTAAATAAAGAAAATTTAAAACCATAAGTTTGTTAACGAGGAAAAAAATGTCCCCCTCGGGACATAGCGATCATTAGGTCATATGCAAAGTTGTAACAACTACGGTCAAGTGGTTGCAGAGATATTGAATATTAAACAGCGGCAAACATTGTGAAACGCACTATAGTTCCCATCCACGCAGGCCTTTGACTTCCCTAACTCAAGAGCCGAGTCGGGTATCCATTTAGACTGGAGCTAGACGCTACCAGGTTTGGATTCCAGAACTCGGGTAATTGTGCCACGAATGGAGAGCGCTGAAAGCGATTAGCCAGTCCAGCGTTTATTTTATTTTTTTTTAAAGGGGGAGAGACGGTAATGCGTCTTACTAGGACCAAATAAAAAGAAAACTGCCTACGTTGTGGCCACTAAACCTTCGTCACAGAATAAGAAAGACAGCGAGAGTTAAGAGCCATGAAACAAAAAATAATATCACCTTGTCCTATCAGTCCGACATGCGTTGAATATGCTAAAGCTAAATGCTTCCTCATCCGTGTATCGAACAGTAAATACTATATAAGGAAAAGACAAAAAATGCAGCCCAAATACTTTTTTAATATAACATAAGTAAAAGAAAACAGCTATTTCTTCTTCTTCTTCGTTCACCCTCAGATGTCAACTTGAATAAGTTCAAAGAAAACAGTGGTCAGCCTGAGGCTGACGACATCTCCGTAGATTTTATCCAGGAATGGTACTGGTGATGGCCATGTGCGTTTTCTCTGTTCCTCATATGTTGGGCACCTTTGAAGCAGATGTTCGGCAGTCATTTTATCGGTGCCACAGTCACACTCATCAGTAGTTCCTATCTTTAATGTATTGAATAGGTGGTATCTCAAACTGTTATGACCCGTGCGAAGTATGAAGATTACCACTTGTTCACTTCTGCTGAGCTGGTAATATGGATCATTTTTTTTGATGGCCTGGATGCTCTGCTTCCCACTTATGCCTGCATCTGCGCTTGATGAAACTCTTGGCCTCATCATAAGTTATGTTTGTGTCAAGTTGAGGAAGCTTTCCCCCTTCCTTTGCCAATCTGTCAGCCTCTTCATTTCCAGGGATGTTGCAGTGAGAAGTGATCCACTCTTTTGTATTGCTGGCATAGTCTGTGAAGTGTTACTCTTCTTAGTCATCCAGTTCAGCATGTCTTTGACTTTTCAGCGTTGCAATTACTGACATCGCGTCTGAGAAGATAGTTACTGATCTCTCTGACCTTTCTTCTGTCATCGAGATTTCTGCTGCAGTTTTTAAAGGCCTCTGCTTCTGCTATCTTTTTTTGTGTGCTTAAACTCAGCAAGACTCCTCCACCCCCATCTTCTGTTGCATTAGTTGCCGATCCATCTGTGTATGCATGGATCCAGGTGTTGCTTGGGTAATGTTTCTCTATATATTTTGTGGTTAGGACTCTCCTTTCTGTTTCCTTTTCGCTGTTCTTTCTCTCAATACCAGGAAAATTTTCTACCATTTCAAAGAAGCACTGTTGTTTCCAAATTGGTAGCTTGTGTGCGGTACATATGGGCGTAGCTGTTGATATTGCATTTATGGGGTCTGCTCTCATCTTTGATTTGACTGTCTTATCTTTGTTTTGACAAAGTTGCTTCGCTTCAGTCTTCCCCTTCCAAGTCCATTTATTCTCTGGTACATTGCGTGGTCTATCAGCCTCCTGAATTTCTCGGCTTGTTGCTGGGTTCTGCTATCTCTTCTTTCCTCCATAGACTGGAAGTGAGTAATCTTTTCCAACTCTTCAATGGCATTTACTTCATGCCCCCTGTTATGATTCTCATTGCTTGGCTTTTGGTTCTGTTTATTATGTCAAAGTTCGACAGCTACCGTTGACCATGCTGCAAGGCCATATTATAAGACTCTCACTCGCCCAGTATATAGCTTCTTTAGTACTCTCTCTCGTCTGCTCCCAAACCCGTGCCAGCACGTTTTTCATAATTGCCGTTCTCGGCCTTGCTCTTGCCCTGTTTCTTTCAATCTGGGTTTTCCAAGTCAAGCAGCGATCAAAAGTAATGCCTAGGTAGTTTGGGTTTTCATCCAGATGTAGAATTTTCCCATTTAGCACCAATTTGGAGCTATGTGATTTGTTTGAAAGAGAAAACAATGTGTATTTTGTTTCACTTTCATTTATCTTTATTAGCCATGCCTTGGCCCACTCCAAAATGATGTTAGGGCTTGCTGCATCCGAATGCTTGCCGTAGTGATATATTCCTCTGAGACCCACAGGGCTATGTCGTCTGCAAAGGAAGCATTGTGAGTTCTTCTTGGAATATTCTCTGACATGTCATTTATATATGCTAGGAACAACGTGGGTGACAGGACTCTCCCTTGGGGAACACCGTGCTCCAATCCATCTTTCTACAGGTCTGTCCTTGTAGTTTGACTCTAGCAGTTCTATTCTCAAGATAGGGCTGATCCATTTGAACATTCTCCCACACACTTCACTTCTTTGCAGCTTGACTTTCAGTCCATCTTTCCACACTTTGTCAAAGGCTTTTTGCAAAAGTCCACCCAAACCACCAGTGTGTGCTTTTTCTCTTGGAAAGCGTCCTCCATTTTCTGAGTTATAGAAGTGATCTGATTTTCACTGGATCTGTGTTTTCTGAATCCTGATTACTGTGGGGCTAAGAGATGTTTTTCCTCCAGATGCAAAATCAGTCGGGTATTAATTATGCGCTCCATCAATTTTCCAACACAGCTAAGTAGACTGATAGGTCTGTAGCCATTTGGTTCTGTCTGAACTTTGTCTTTCTTAGGTATTGGAATCAGTATGGCGTTTTTCCATGCCTTTGGCACTATTCCTCTTTTCCAGCTGCAGTTTAGGATGGCCAGAAGCTTCTTTTTTGCCTTTGTTCCTAGGCCTGTTAGCATTTCATTGGTTATCCCATCTTTTCCAGGTGATTTCATTTTCTTTCATTACCTCTTCCATTGCTTCCATTGTTAACTTTGCCATCATGTGTTCTTCTGGTGCAAGCTTTTGTTGTCATGACTCCATTGTTCATCAATGATGGCCTTTCTTCTGGCTATCGGGACATCAATGTGGTTTGCACTATCATCGTGTTCAATGAGTGCATTTGCAGCTTTTTTTCCCCGAGAGCATATTTTCACCTTGTTTGATTGTGATGTGATTTATGTAAGGTTCTTCGTTGTTCAAAGCTCTAACTAGTTTCCACAGTTTGTTCCCTTCTTTATCTAGGTTGAGAGTTTCTGTTGTTTGCTTCCAGTAGTTTCTTGTTGTTTGATTTACTGTTCTTTTGTACTTAGCAGTGATTGCTTTAGCAAGATGTTTGCTTCAGTTGTTTGTTCTGCTTCTGCCGTGTCTCTGGCTTCTGTTACCTCATCTTCAAGGTTTTGAAGTTTTCAGTCCAGAATGTTTTATAGTTCTTTCTTGCCCCTCTCGAAATGGTCTCGATAGCTGCTTGAAGTATTGCTCTATTAAAGCTTTGAACCATATTTTACATGCTGTGGTTTCGTTCGTGTACTGATGGTCTCGTAAAGACTGTCAGTCAGCACTGCAAACGTGTCCCAGTCAGTTCTTTTGTAATTCCATCAAGGCAATGGTTTCACTTAATTGGGAACATACTCCATATTAACTACTAGCTTTATTGGTCTGTCGTCGCTGCCTGCTAGCTGGCCAAGTACCTGTCGGTCAATTTTTTGAAGGATGTTCCCTGTGGCAAAAGCTAGGTCTGGAGTGGAAGTGGTGTGTCATCTTCTAGAGTAAAAACTGGGTTTATTATCTGGCCTGATGATAAGGTGTAGATTTGTGTCTATCGCACAGTCCTCTACTTCCTCTCCTCTACTGTCTGTGACCGAATATCTACATCTTTCCGAGTGGCTGTTGAAGTCTCCAACCACTATGCAGTTTGAGCTCTTTATTTCCATATTTACAAGTGACAGGTCTTTGCTTTGTGGGTCATACAAATTGTAGATTCGCATTATCGTGTCCTTTATTGTAATGTCAACACCTAAAATTTCCGACTGGTCGTTTGAGTTGACGGATACCTCGCCACTTGGTATTGATTTCGGTTACGTAATAGCACACTCCCTTCCCCCCTCCCCCCGGTGTCCTTCTTGATCGAGTCGGAAAGCCTGGTATCCTCTTATTGAGAATCTGTGGTTGCTGTTGAGATGTGTTTCTTGGATGCAAGCTACATCGATTTACTCATCATAAAGGCTTTTTTTTTTCAGGGGGACTTTTTTGTTCAGAACTCCTTCTGCATTCCAATGCAGAATATTGAGTGTTCTTGGTGTTTGGTCAATAGCTTTTGCCCTTTCCCTCTGTACCTTGACGCCACAATTTAGGGGAAGGTGACCACCAGTAGTATTGGTTGGACCCCTTCGAGGCGGGGGGTCCAGCACTCTAGCCGCCTGGTGGGACTCCACGGGACGAGCACCATACTACTTAAACTGTATTCATGACATCTTCATTAAGCGAAATACGTTGCACCGTTTCGCTAAGCGTGTAGCCCAGTGCATCCGATTTCAACAGGCGTTTCTGTAGGGTTGCGTTCCCTAGCCCTTGATTGTCTCCAGCTTACCTGAAAGGCAGCAGGTGGTTTAAAATTAGTGTTTTCCTTCTCCTAGTTGTCTCTCCTTGAAAGCTGTCTTTGCGGACTAACGAGTCTTTCCTACCCGGGTTTGTGTGAAGGTGTCCTTCACTTAGGTGGATTGTCAACCAAGACTATCGTGCACCTCCTGCACTGATGTTTTGCAGGGTTCACTCCCTGACTTTAGAGAATAGACAACAAACAGTGAAGAATGAGGCAAGAAAGCATAACCCATGAAGTGGGGGTGGATTGGTGCAGACCAGAGCGTGTACCACTCGCCGGTGGGTTCTGCATCTACACCTATAGGGTTCCACCAACTCCTAAGCCCATTTAGTCTAGCCCCTCACCAAGGACCTGTCCGGCTTGGATAACCCTGCCAGGAGTAAACCTCCCACCGCCATAGCTCCCGGGATCATTGAGGCTCTCCAACCAACGGCAAGGTAGGCTTACGTATGGAGAGTTTATGTATTCTATTCTGTATCACCGGTGACACAAATTTTAAACCTAATATCTCTACAAAGAAAAGAGTCTCAACTTAATATACAAACAAGAGTAAACTTTTAATATTCACTGGTCTGTATTGAAAGTGGCTGAGCGGGTAGAGGACTCATACACATAGCTAGGCGGCAATATAAACAAAGCTAGTGAAATGCAAAGTGACAGCAAGATAATAAAACAAAATTTACGTTGCCTTGACAACTAAAATGTAAATCAAGAAATCCAAGACAAAAATAAGAATCCTCAACTCAAATGTCAGGACAGTCTATTGTATGACGTGGAAATATGGAGGATAGATTAGATTAGACAGACAGACAGACAGACAGACAGACAGACAGACAGACAGACAGACAGACAGACAGACAGACAGACAGACAGACAGACAGACAGACAGACAGACAGACAGACAGACAGACAGACAGACAGACTAGATAGATAGATAGATAGATAGATAGATAGATAGATAGATAGATAGATAGATAGATAGATAGATAGATAGATAGATAGATAGATAGATAGATAGATAGATAGATAGATAGATAGATAGATAGATAGATAGATAGATAGATAGATAGATAGATAGATAGATAGATAGATAGATAGATAGATAGATAGATAGATAGATAGATAGATAGATAGATAGATAGATAGATAGATAGATAGATAGATAGATAGATAGATAGATAGATAGATAGATGCACCTTACAAACTGACAACATGATATGGACAAATGTTGCATGCACAGCTGGTTCAAGATACCACAGAACAAATAGAAAAGACAATATCGACAAATCAAATTACCTTGTCACTAAGTTATGAATATGCAAATATTTAACATGGACATATTATCATTATTATTATCATGGACAACTATATTTCTTATCAGCAAAAAGAAATAAAAACATGTCATTCACGACTTCATAATTTTATGGGAGAGCATAAATTAAGATCAATGTTAGGACAAATTTGTCGCTTTCAAAAGAAACAATTATTACAGAAATACCTACACGTCAAAGAGAAATATTTGAAGTATTGGTGAAAAACAACCATATATAATAGCATTTAACAGCATAAAAGAATATACATGCCCCACAGTACAGCAGCAAACTGCATAGCGCGACTTTAATACGAGATTATAGATTTAAGTAGCCTTTTTACAATTAAAAAAAAAATAAAAAAATTAACCGCACTGTAAAGAATGGAATAAACCCATTAAGATAAGTGTAAACAAGGAAAAAATCGTTTATTACGATTTATCTAACATTTCATAATCCCACAGAAACCTGTCTGGTATAATAAATAAATAGACATAATGGTCAGTTTATGTGTATGTTTTGTTGTTGTTGTTGTTGTTTTTTTTTTAGGATGGGGTAGTTGGGAGTGGATTGGTGCCTAGAGTTTAAATGCCATTTATTGTAGAAGAAAGCATAAAATATCAAATTAAATGCAGTAATAAGGAGTGAGTGGAAGGAAAGACAATGATAACTTGGTAGTCTTAGAGATATAATGCTCCAGAAGAATTTTAATGATCCCTTAGTTTGATCACAGAAATACGGTTCTACATAAGTATATTAAGAACTCCTTACCTGCGTCACAGAGATGGGGTTCTACAGAAGTATGTTAAGAACTCCTTTACCCTGTGTCATGGAGATGTGGTTCTACAGAATTATGTTAAGAACTCCTTACCTGGGTCACAGAGATGTGGTTTTACAGAAGTATGTTAAGAATCCCTCAGCTTAACTGTGCCACAGAGAAGTTGCTGCGCAGAAGTATATATGTTAATAATTACTTAGCATGTTCACCACTGTAGTTGCACATACTATCGTCATTATCAGCTCCCCAAGGGACACAGGCCTACAAATAACTTATGCTCTGCCATATCGTGTCCAGTGCCATCAGAGCAAGGCATTTCCGTGTTGTCCTCATGCGTTTCAAATCTGTCTCCAGTTATCTTCCCCGCGTGTTTTTCTGTTTCCCTCTACTTCTCTTATCCTAAGAGTTCCAGAACAAGGCCTGCCTTGTTATGCTATCAACAGATTTATTTAATGTGTGTCCATCGCCATCGTCTTTTTTCTCGTCCCTTGTTTCACTGGAGGACTTTTCCTGGCGCCGACATTGGTAGTGATCACGACATGGTATTGATGACGCTCAAGCTTAAACTCAAAAAGAACTATAATCAAAACAGATGTTCTCAGTTAAGATTCAATTTAGACAAATTGAAAGATCCAGAAATCGCGGGAATCTTTGAGGCAACTGTTGGAGGAAAATTCGCAGCTCTCAACTTTTTGGAGGATGATATCAACTCAATCACAGAGAACATGAAAGACGTGCTCATTGAATCAGCAACAGAAATACTTGGTAAAAGAAAGAAAATAAACAAACCATGGGTTACAGATGAAATTCTGAAGTTATGTGATACACGGCGAGAAATGAAAAAGGTTAAGAAAGAGGTTCCTGAAGCAGCATGGCAATACAGTATGGTGAATAAAAATATTAGAAAGAAAATGAAACAGGCCAAAGAAAAATGGGTAGCTGATCAATGTGAGTCCATTAATACGGGGCTAATAAAAGGTAACAGCAAGGCAGTTTTTGACACATTAAGAAGACTATCAAAACCCCAACAGCCCAGGGTAACTGTCATAGAAGATAGCAATGGGGCTCTGCTCAATGAAAAAACAGCTGTAATGAGAAGGTGGACAGAATATTGTAAAGAATTATATAACTGTAAACTTGACACTGACTTAGGCATATTAAACAACATTAAGTGCGAAAACAGAGAACTCGGAAATGCAGCAATACTACGGGAAGAAGTGGAAGAGGCTATATGTTCGATGAAAGATGGGAAGTCACCGGGTGTGGATAATATACCAGCAGAGCTCTTGAAATATGGAGGACCAGATATAGTAAAAATCATGACAACAATTTGCCAGAAGATATGGAGTACAAAAAAATGGCCAAAAGAATGGACGCAGTCATTAGTAATACCGCTTCCAAAGAAAGGAAATCTAAAAATGTGCAAGAACTACAGAACCATTAGCCTTATTAGTCATCCAAGTAAGGTGATGTTAAGGATACTTTTGAACAGAATAAAACAGAAATCAGAAGAAATCTTGTCAGAGGAACAGGCTGGCTTTAGACCAAAAAGAAGTACCTCAGAACAAATCTTCAATATTAGATTACTGATCGAAAAACATCTCCAGCATCAACATGATTTATACCATAACTTCATCGATTTCACAAAAGCCTTCGATCGAGTCTGGCATGAAGGTTTATGGCAAATAATGAGAAAATTCAATTTTGATACCAACATCATAGATATCATTGAAGCACTATACAAGGACGCAAGCAGTGCTGTTTTTGCAAGCAATGACATTGGAGAATTTTTCAAAACAACTGTAGGAGTTCGCCAGGGATGTATCCTGTCACCAGTGCTCTTTAACATTTATCTAGAACATATTATGCAGGAGGCTCTCTACGATTATAAATCAACCATATCGATTGGAGGCCGACCTCTGTGTAATCTACGTTTTGCTGATGATATTGATCTGATAGCTGGAACAGAATCAGAACTTCAAGACCTTACCTCTAGACTGGAGAAAGTAACAAGAACATATGGGATGGAAATTAATATAGAAAAAAAAGCAAGATATTGGTGAATAGCCATAAGAAACATGTTCCGACCAACATTACGTTAAATGGGCAAACGTTAGAAGAAGTTAACACCTTTAAATATCTCGGGTCCACTATATGTAGTGATGGAAGATCAAATAAAGAAATCAAGACAAGACTTGAGATGGCCTCAGCTGCCATGACAAGGTTGAATGTGATCTGGAAAAGTAACATCAGTTTTCCTGTGAAGATCAAATTATACAAATCACTTGTATTATCTATTCTCTTGTATGGGTGTGAGGGCTGGACACTCACTGCAGATACGGAGCGAAGGATTCAGGCTTTCGAGCATAAATGTTATAGAAGAATTTTGCGCATTTGCTATAAAGAGCACAAAACAAATGTCTATGTTAGAGAGAAGATAAACACCTATGCAGGCCATCAAGAACCACTTTTGTCAATAGTGAAACGTCGAAAGCTTGCCTGGTTTGGGCATGTAACTCGTCATGACTCCCTTTCGAAAACGATCCTCCAGGGAACAGTCGAAGGTAAACGGAGAAGAGGAAGGCAAAGAAAATCCTGGGCTGATAACATCAAAGAATGGGCAGGACACGGTTTCTCCACACTTGTACGCATTGCTGAGAATAGAGAGCAGTGGAGGACCCTGTCTGTTGATGCTTCCACCATGGCACCCCTACGACCCATGACGGGTTATGGGTTGAGATGATGATGATGTTTCACTGGCACCTGTCTCGTTCTTGTTATAATTCCACATTAATGTTATACCACTTCAATCATGTTCTAAATAAGCACCCACTTGTGAAAGTCTGTAGCTTTTTGGTTGTTGTTGTTCTTCATGTTTCAGAACTATACACTACCATTGACTTTACATATGAGTTACAGATTATAATTGTTGTCTTGGACCTGGCATCTCTTGATCTCCAAATATGCCCTAGAGTGAATACTTAGCACTGTCTGACTAATCTACGAGGCAAAAATGTTAAAACAAAAATCACCAACAAAGAACACACACACACAAAAAACCGCCTTTGTTGAGAGAGGCATATTGCAAGCTCCAGTCAACACGGTACTTGTTAAAAATGAAGTTAGAAACTGGTTTTAACTCATCAAGATATTGGCAGTGTATATGATGGGACAGATGAAAAGCAGTTACGAACCAGCCACTACTCGCGAAGTGGTTGACTCGTGACGGTCAGTGGCGTATTCTCTATGTATGCTGTGCGTGCTGCGCACACCTATGCGCGAAGGAAAATAAAAATTTAATTTATTATTCTATATAATATTTCTCCTCTAAGTTCTGCGGACCGCACGCATCAGGATAACGGATTTTCCCGCATAGAATCTACGAGTACATCTAGTTTCAGTTTCACATACGCGTTTTATAGTGCAGTTTTTATTAGTTGTAGTAATCGCCCGAAGTTTCTCGGGTAATTCCGTCACAATGCGTGCTGGACCGTTCGGATTCACGACTAAAGACTGCTTTGTGTAAATCGGGGTCATGGGCAGATACGTCAATACAATGCTAACATGCGTGCGGTGGCCTAGCAGCTCTCGAGTTGTAAAAATCGGCTGTGTCCGTTCAGTGTTTTTTGTGATTAATTTTTGTTAGTTGCCGGGAACGCAGATTATTACAGTGACAGTGAGTTTCAAGTTGTAAGTTAATTAGTATTTCGAAGATAATTGACATATACCCCTAATAACTATCGTTGCGTAATTGAATATAGATGGTTTTTAAATTAAGAGGGGAAGAAGTTAAATAGTAGGCGTACATATTCATTTTAAGTAGTAGCACGCCTAGCTCGCATTACCAGGATACGCCACTGGTGACGGTGACTGTTAAAACCAAGACATGAAGCGAGGAGACTGGCGCTTTTCTGCCCCAACACACACACACGCACACACACACACTCGCACACACACACACACACACCCACATATATATATATATATATATAACATGAATGTTTTAAAGCGCTAAGTTTTAAATGGTTCGTAAGTACACATATTTTTCTTCTTACTTAAAAAAAAAAAACAATTCAAAAAAAAAAATTATGTTCAGCCTTTGATGGGTATAATTAGGATATCATCATCAGTCTCATTTGCGCTCCTTTTGGAGCATGGAACCACCACTGTAGCTAGTGTTGTTGCTGGAAGCCTGCACCAACCATTCAAATGTTATTACAGCTGTGGCTCTTGTGACATCATAAGGTTTCTAGCCCCATAGAAAATCTTATATTAGTCAGGTTGTACAACATGCTTGAGGGTGCTGTAGGCCTATTATTTGTTCATCTCTTCAGAGAACCCTCGAAACTACACGTGACAATAATTAGGATATACGGTGTCTTTATTTGTAGATAGTATGTTGAACAGCCACAGATCGCTACTATCCCTCCTGGCCAGTTTGTGAAAGTAGAGTCAATAAAAATCTAGTATTAGTGTGTGTGTTTTCTTCCTTCCCTTGTCATAATTTTCTTCTTCTTCATGTACCATACCAACTGGCGTAGGCGTTCAAGTCTCTCCCCAACCAACTCTCTGTCCCCACTGCCGTTTATCCATCCTGATTTTGATTTCTTTCTATTCTATGAAACGATTTCCAACCGTCCAGTATCTGTTTTTTCTGTTATTTATGAAGAAAAAAATATTCCATGCAACCTCTGAAGGGTTGTAATTAGGATATATAGTGTCTCTAATTCCAGACAATAATTTCAGTTGATCGTGATATCATTTCATCACTCAAATTAGTGCAGAGTAAATTACAATTGTTACGCTGTGTGGATGTGTTTACCATTGTCCCACATTGGCAGCATCCTCGTATCTGTCGTGTTGCTTATAGGTGAGAAGAGGGTGGAAAATTCTGGGGTGTTGGGGTGACACAAAAGGCTACATTTTTTTCAGTAATTATCAATATGCACTACGACAGTATTACTAGACTCTCAATTTCCCGCCATTACTCCTTACTTACTTACTTAGTATTTCCTCTTCTACCCTGAGGTGTAGAGGTTTAGCAAAGAGAGCGCCATACTATCCTATCGGTGGTCTTCCTCTCAGCCTGATTCCAATCCAGTCCTGAGTCCTTCAGGGACTGTCTAATGTTGTCCTCCCGCGAACTCTGGGTCGTCCTGGAGGTCTGGATCCCTGGCTCTTGCTTTCCCATATTTGTCGTAGTACCCGATCATATTCTGCAGACATGGCCAAACCATCGTAGTTGGGACTGTTCAACAAGGGCTGGGTTTTGAAGCCTTGCCGTATCGTCTGGTTGCGGACCATGTCTCTTCTTGTTACTTCAACCACTTTTATTAGATACCTCATTTCTGAGATATGGAACTGGCTTTTGTTGGTTGTAGTCATTGCACATGACTCGCATCCATATGTCAAGACCGGGACATAGCTGGAGCGGTATACAGTCATCTTCACCCTCTTGCCAATCTCTCTTTTGCTGAGGAATCCTCGATTTATGGTCTGAAAAAGTCTCTCAGCTCTCGCTCTTCGGGTATCCAGTTCTTCTGTGATGCCTCCCTTCTGGTCTATGATAGCTCCAAGGTATTTAAAGTGGTTGACCTGCTCCAGGATCTGTTCTCCCAGCTTGATATAATGCCTTTTTCCTTCTCTTGAGATCACCGTGGTTTTTTTTTGGGGGGCTGCTGATAACCATCCCTCTCTTCTCCAGTTTTTCTTTCCAGACTTGCAGGTTGGATTGAAGTTGTGCCTCTGATTTAGCACTCAGGGCAACATTGTCGGCAAATGCCAGCTCTGGAATACAGACCTGTCTTATCTTTCACTACCCCAGTGAAAACGTTGTCTTTCTCTTAGATGCTTTGATGACATCGTCCACGAGGAGTATGAAAATGTGAGGTGCCAGAATATCACCCTCTCTTACACCAGTGGTGGTCCCGAACTCTTCTGACTTATGGTTTGCCGTCCTCACCTCATTTCTGCAAGTTTTGTAGAAGCTCTGTATAGCATGGATCAGAGGTGCTGGACTATTCTTCATTGCCAAGCTGTCCCAAAGTTTGCTACGGGGAACCATGTTAAACGCCTTCTCCACATCCAAGAAACAATGATGCATCTCACTCGTATACTCAAGGGCCTTTTTATTCAGCTGTCTGAGCGTGAAGCTAAGGTCCGGAGTATTTCGATTTGCTCGGAAGCCACATCGGGACCTCATCAATTTGTGGCTCAGCCAGGCGTCGGAGTCTCTGCTCCAGTATTCTAGAGTAAATTTTATCAGGGACACTAAGCAGGTATACGCCTGTATGATTTCCGCATTTTCGGTTGTCGCCCTTTTTTAAGACGTGTTATGATGGCGATCTCCCAATCTTTTGGTATGGTCTTGTGGCGCCAGGCTGCCTGTAGGACCCTTAGGAGTATTAGGTCACCTGCTGCTTCCATTTCTGGTGCTATACCAGCATGTACTGCTGCTTTGCCCACCTGAATTTCCACCAGTGCTGCCTTCAGTTCTTCCATCTTGATGCCATCTTCATCACCATTGATTTTCTCTGTAATAGTGGTTATCATGTCTGAGGTTTGACCTTGCTCACAGTCAAGAAACTCTGAGAAATATTCTTTTCATCGTTCCATCACTTCCTTTGAGGTAGTAAGCAATTTATCTTATCACTTCCTTGGGGTAGTAAGCAATTTGTCTTGTTTGTCTTTTATAAATTTAAGAGGGCACTGTTGTTCCTTCCTCATGTTCTTTAGTGTCTTTAGAACAATTTCTGGTTTTCTTGAACATTTTTTTCTAGCTTTTCTCCAAATTCTTCCCAGGATTTATGTTTTGCTGCTAGCTCTTTGTTCTTTGCTTCTGTTCTGATATCAAGTATTCTCTATATTTATGTTTTCCTCTTGTGTTTTTAGCTTCTAAGTATTGTCTCCATGCATTTTTCTGTTTTCTTATTTTCTCTTTAACTTCTTCTGTCCACCAAAGTGTCCTCTTTTGCTTCTTCCCAAGTTGAACTTCACCACATGCTTCTGCTGCAGCTGTTTTTAATGATGTCCTGGGTGAGGGAGGGGGAGGGGGAGGGAGAGGAAAAGTGAAAGTCTATCGGTGTTCTTATAAAACGTATACTTATGACACATGAAAATCAATTAAATATTGAGCTAAACACATCAGGTTTTACACTCCACTTGCATATTTTTTTTGTTTTTGTGTGTGTTATACCTTGTAATTGCAAGGAAAGTGAAGAAATAGGCAATAAATAACAAAACAAGTTTGAGTAAGGCGGGACTGTACTCTTTCAACCTACAATCAACTGCTTAATACAGTTTTATTAGTATATATATATATATATATATATATATATATATATATATATATATATATATATATATATATATATATATATATATATATATATATATATATATATATATATATATATATATATATATATATATATATATATATATATATATATATATTTATTTATTTATTTATTTATTTATTTATTTATTTATTTATTTATTTATTTTATTTATTTATTTATTTCCTTACCAGTTATACAGCAGCTCCCTAATTTATTTACTTACACTATACTACAATCATTGCTGCTACCCTGCTTTCGTTTCTTGAATACAGTCATACATCCCATTACGACGATTAGCTTTCCGACGCTTCGCTCCTTCGACGGTTTTCAATTAACACCCATTCCCAGGAAACGACAGCGTGACTCGCTAATACTCGCTAATAAGACGCTTTTTCCACAACACTTTTTCGAAACCGCTTATCTTTGCTCTCTCTCACTGCTACACTTTATACTTTGTGACTCAGTGCGTTTTTGTTGCATTTCACGCACATCATTGTGATTTAGCTCTGCTATTTTGTGATCAAAAATGTGCTTCCAAAGTGATTTCACTATTGTTATATATTATTGTTGTTAAATAACTATTTCATGTAATACTGAAAATATTGAGAAGGTCGCTAGGCAGCTAGAACTTGAAGTGGAGACAGAAGATACAGCGGAACTTATTGATTCCTATGCGCAGCCCCTGAGCAACGAAGATCTTCTGGAGCTTGAAGAACATCGGCGAGATAAAGAGAATTCTGCAGTAGAAAAAGTTACTCCAGCAAGGAAGCGCTATGAAGAATGGACTGCCGATCTAGAAAATGAGGCCTCTCATTCGGACTCCCTTCAATAAGTCGGCAGTCGCAGCTACCAACAGAAGAATTCAACAGCTATAGATAAGTAAAATACTGTTTTACATTGTTTGTTTAAAATCAAGTTCATTAGTAAGGTTTGTAAAACACATTATGAGCATTCTAGTACGGTACTTGTGTGGCAGTAAGGGAAAGAAGAATGAGAAGTCTAACATGATTTGGTATAGACGGTGTAGAAAAAAGGGATGTGCGGAAATGATGCGCAAAGGAAGGGTCAAAACAGAAAAATGATAGGCACGTTTCTCAGCGAGCAGCCAGAGGCGTGAGCGACGTCGGGACAGAACTACCAGACAGAAGGAGGGCAGCCATGTTGAAGGCGATCATAAGTTAGAGGAGGCTTTGTGTCGTTTCTTAGTTATCCAGGGTCCGGATTGTGTAGACATAAGCATCAACATATAGATAGATTGATGAGTCCCAACAAGGCACAACAAGGAAGGAGCGGTTAAGCTCTATTCTGAAAAAGGGGTACGTAGAGTGAATTAGTTATGACAATTCGATGGCTTGGATATTTGTGCCAAGATAGCGGCCACCTAGAGTCAGGAAAAGTAATCTTCCCCGGAGTTGTCCGGTAACTATCTAAATAACCTGAACCTTAACCAGTAGTAATAACCATAACAAGAGAACCATAAGAAGGAAGAAAAGGACATAGGCAGTAGTAACACCCAAAGAGACAATAGACATATGACAGCGCAATTCCGAATACATGGTTGTACGGAAGCTAATATTGTTAAAGAGGGAAGAGTCGGTCGGACCCAGATTGTTGGAGTCCCGCCGACGGCATTGTTCTATATAGTGTAAATAAACATTTATTCTAGTTGAAGGCGGCATTCCCATGTTGTATGGAAATGCTTGTGACGTATAATGGAAATATAGCCTACAGTATATGACAGTCTTTCGTGACCTCGTAGCGTTATATGATTTGCTAGCAAATCCATGCATTTACAGCCTGCGTTTACTCACTTTTTAATCCACGCCTCTTTTCCTTGAACATAAACAAACGAAGTAGTTTACCAACTTTCGCGACCTGCCAGTCATAGCGGGGAGCGAATAGGGTTTGTTTATCAAGTTTCTCACGCGAGCTGATCTGTCAATCATCGGATATCTGACAGACAGCACGTGGGAAAACACCGGACCTGTTTGAAGTCAGAGATACGGGCAAAAATATTTCCCCGAGTACCCTTTGATGTTCGTACACAGAGGGAAACCCCGAGTTCTTTGATCTCCAGAAGCGGGCAAAATCTACGAGAACCCGTTACACGGATTTAAGTCTCTGATGCCGATTAGCAACGCCAGAGAGAGCGACCATGAAAACCTTTTTATCTTGGGAACTTAGATTTCTGATTTTCTGCTATGCACAATAGTGTGAAAAGTAGCATCATCTATAGATTATACATCCATGATGATACATAAACTGTGTCTTCCTAAACCAGCTATCAGTCGTCACTCAGAATTTTTTCCGATAGTCTAAGCACGCAGAAGCTAGAACCATTTTCGCTAGCTGTGTTAATAGTATTCGTGGGGATTGTCATTCTGATGTTTTGGTAATAGAAAATTAGTGCTTACGTGTTAAAGTGTTAAAGTTTACCATTAAAATTTACGTAAAGTTCTAGCTGTTAAAGACCAGTGAAAAATAACGCGTAGCTATTTTTTTACCTATTGTTCAGTTTAATGTTAATTTTACCACCCGCTCTCTCACACAAGAAGAGACGTTTTAGTTGACTGAGTATACGCTAGGAGCGACTGCTAGGGACCATAGAATTCACGTTATATTTCATTTTGTGTATTTACAGCAAGTGACTATTATTTAATACCATACGATGACCAACAGACGCCGACAATTTGATAGCTATTAACGACAGGCGATATTTATGTAAGTGCGTGTATGGATAATTAAATAATAGTTGACATTGTACGTCAATCGTTACAGCGCGTGCAAGGGCGGGGAGGCTGCATACCTCCATCCTACCTGTAATCTCAGCGTTGGCGACGTGCGATAGTTTAGGCATAAAAGAAAACACCTGTGCTGGTTAACTTTAATCAGGACTGACGGTGTGGATAAGAGATCGTCTTTGTCCCCGTCCGTGTGCATATATGTAGATACGTAATAGTAGCATTTTCCATAATGTTTCTTTATTCTTAAGCAGACCTGATCACAAGAGCGGCCAGCGGTCTGTTTTTCTTCATTTACTGATTGATTAATGTTGTCTTTTTTATGGCTTACGCGTCCCCAAGTTCATTTGTGAACAGGATTGGCCAAAGAGACAAAGTAACATTTTAAATGGTAAATTTAACTGGACTTATATAACCCAGAAATAATTTGTTCAATTTTATCAGCCCACTGGGTTGTGAAACAAAGAACATGTCTCCTGACTTTTGACAGTCGTATACAAGTGGATTTTATCAAGAAGAATTACGCTGTTTCATAATCGGCATTCACCATAGAGCGAGCAGGTAGGATTACCATCATTTAACAATTGTAACAGATTTTAGCAACTAGATGTTTCCAAATACTGGAAGTATTTTTTCACTGTTTACTGTGATCACAAGATCTCGGTTTCTACACTAACTATTCGAGATGACGTTTGTTTATCCAGGAATGCACCACCAAATTTGGCGTCCCCCTCATAAAATCTTATTTGTTATAGAGAATGGACTGGGGCCAACTTGGATAATACCCCTGACATTCTGTATATTCAGGAACCTTTGCAATTCCTAAGGGATATCACAAAGAATAGGGTAAGCGTGATTGAGTGGCCACTGTATAACAGAGAGAGAGAGTGTATGACAGAGAGAGTGAATATTTTTCTTTGTTACAAGTATTGTACGAACATTGATTGTGCTTAAAAATTGTTTACTTTACTGGGCAGCATTTCGTAGGAACCTTGTTTTTTCCTTACTGTTTATTCTGTGACCTTTGGGGTTATTAACTTGTTGAGTTCTTGTTTCAATAAGGGGAGGGCACATTTATATTGTTATTTTCTATGTACGAAATTCTGATTTTATTTGATCTTTCTTTAGATATTTGGTGTTGTCAAGTTTAATGATAATAAACAACAAAAGAAACAACTTTGTGTGTTGGTCAGACCCATACCCAATTAACTATAGTTTTGTTCACGTTTGTGTGTCTTGTTGTCACATAGCTGTGTGTGTGTGTGTGTGTGTGTAGTTAAACTTATATTTACTTGAATAGGGAGGGAAAGATTGTCTTGTACTAAATTATAGTCGTATAGATAGGCTGGACTAGAGAAACTACTCATTCCAGAGACAGATCTTCTCCTTAACTATTGACCCGTGAAATCTATTTCTCACACCTTTATTTCCCACGTACTTATCACCATCCACTCTACTCAGACGGGACCATAAATAACTTCCAAACCTATCTGATTACGACAGTGCTACGTAGTATTATGTTGTCACTCAATATGAGTTGTGTAAACAGTCAACAACCGTAAAGTCAATCACCAATGCTTGAGGCAAAAGATCCTAGGTAAGCAAAGGCTGTGTGCAGCAACCAACGGTTAACCAGCGCTGCCACACTTGCTTCAGCAGTGAAGAAAAGGCCAGGTTTCGCTTTACGTCGATTTTAGCTTTGAGACTGTGGCCTGGAACCTAACGTGTATGAGCGAGGTATGCCTGTACTGTATTTTGTGTATTTTTCTTTTACCTGTCTATACTCCTAGTCGAATTGAGACTCTTGAGATGTGGACATATAGAAGAATATAAAGAGAAGGAAAAAAATAAGGAGGTCCTACAAAATCTAGAGATGAAAAAAAAACTTCTGAGGGAGATAAAAGTTAGTCAGCTAAAATACTTTGGCCACATAAAATGTCATAACACCTTGCAGAAGACCATAATAGAAGGGAGAGTTGAAGGCAAACGTGCAAGGGGGAGACAGCGCTATAAGTGGGAAGATAACATCAAGAGATGGACAGGAAGGAGTCTATCAGAGTGCACCACCAAGACAAGAGACAGAAGACACTGGAGATCCATTACAGCCAACCTTCGTTTTGGAGATGGCAGCTGATGATGATTCCTTGTCCTTGTTGCCTGTTTGTAACTGTGGCTGACGAAGTGTGAAACCTAAAACGTCCCATGTTTTCCGTGTACGGTTAATTTGTAAAACTGGTTCAATACCGTTTTATTTGTATATATATATATATATATATATATATATATATATATATATATATATATATATATATATATATATATATATATATATATATATATATACATGGAAAAAAGTAAGTGTGCAGCACTCAACAGGGCACTGTGCGTGTGTTCTTGGGTGAACTCAAATGCAAGTTGGCACACTTTTTTGTGTGAGTGTTGTTCACTTACCCGTGCAATTACAACTGGATCGCACTATTCATGGGGAGATAATCACAATGCAAGATAAATCACGTGAAAAGTGCCGTAGAGGAGAATTTATCACAGATAAAATGAAGGTACGTGTGTAGCTCTAATCACAAGCGTGTGAAAACATAATCGTTGAAATAGAGAGTACCAAGAGTTCAAAAGAAACATCTTTTTTGACAATGCCAGGATTGAACCAACAACAGCGAGCAATAACTATTGGGATGTTAGCTGCTGGAGCGACTATATTAGCTGTATCACAACATTTCAATGTTCACAGGAACACTATATCACCATATCACGCATTCAAGCTCATTTCCACCAAACGGGAGCCACTTCTGATCGCCATAGAAGTGGCCGACCACCAGTTACCACCCCTGCACAAGACCGTTACATACGCCTTATGCACTTGCGTAACAGGTTTATTTAGGCAACATGGACTGCCAGGAACATTCTAGGTTTAAGACCCGTGTCGTGCAGAACAGTGCGGAATTGGCTAAGAGAGGCAAGATTTCATTTTTTCGTAGGGATGCCACATTGACTTTAGTTTTATCTTTCTTTCATGACACTTTCACTGAAATCAAAGTGATCACTTGGTCTTTTATTCAATATTCAACCACATTGTGTGCCAACTTTTATTTAATTTCGTCCATGAAATCACGCACAGTGCACTATAAAGTGTTGCACACTTACTTTCTTCCAGGAGTATATATATATATATATATATATATATATATATATATATATATATATATATATATATATATATATATATATATATATATATATATATATATATATATATATATATATATATATATATATATATATATATATATATATATATATATATATATATATATATGTACGAGGGGCGTTCAGAAAGTAATGCACCACATCGTTTTTCTCAATTAATAATGAAGATGGAAGCATGAAATTTTGCACACTTCAAATATGGCATGTGCCAATTGTGTGCACTAAAGTGCACCGCAACCGGCCAAATAATACGGCTGCCCTAAACCGTTGAGTTGGAGCGTGTTAGCAACTTGCGTTATAAGCAGCGAATTGTGATAGAATTTCTCGTTGCAGAGAAGGAAACTGTTGTGAACATTCACAAGCGTCTATGTGATGTGTATGGAAGTTTTGCAGTCGACAGGAGTACAGTCAGTCGCTGGGTTCAGAGAATCAAAGAATCAGGGAGTGGAGATACGGAGCTGCGTGATCGGCCGCGCTGTGGACGTGCTGCCACAGCCACCAACGCAGAAATGTTGAAATGCGCCGAGGGCATTATTCTTACTGATAAGCGAATCACTACTCAACAATTGGCCTTACAGCTGTCAGTCAGCATCAGTAGTGCAAATGCAGTTATAAAAACTCTCGGATTTTCTAAGGTTTGCGCAAGATGGGTTCCTCGAAGTCTCACAAATGACCACCGATTGCAAAGGAAAGCAATTTCTTCGGAATTGTTGGAACGTTTCAATGCTGATGGAGAGAACTTTTTGGCTAAGATCGTTACAGTTGACGAAACCTGGGCACATCATTTTGAACCTAAGACAAAAAGACAGTCAATGGAGTGGCATCATCCGCAGTCACCACGAAGAAAGAAATTCAAGACAATTCCTTCAGCTGGAAAGGTCATGATCACTGTCTTTTGGGACATTGAAGGAGTGATTCTTGTGGACGTTATGCCAAGAGGAGAGACAATCAATTCGCAAGCTTACATTAAGACATTGAAAAAAACTCAATCAACGTTTTCGCAGAGTTCGGCCGCACAAGAATCCAGCAGACCTGCTTCTCCTTCACGATAATGCGCGACCTCACACAAGTCTGGCAACACGGGAAGCAATCACCAAATTGGGTTGGACTGCACTACCCCATCCACCCTATAGTCCCGATTTACCACCCTCTGATTTTCATCTATTTGGTCCACTTAAAGATGCACTCCATGGGACAAGGTTTGAAGATGATGAAGGAGTGATTCATGCAGCGAAGAAATGGCTACATGATCAAGACAAAATCTGGTACGGGCTAGGAATACATGCACGTGTTTCGCGCTGGCATAACGCCGTACAGTTTTATGGGGATTATGTTGAATACACAGTACAGCACAAACACCAAATTAAGACTGTATGAGAGCTGTGTACTTTCTGTGCTTCTCTATGGTGCGGAATGTTGGAGAGTAACAGAGAAGGAAATGTCGAAACTGTCCTCCTTCCACACAATCTGCCTAAGGAAAATTCTCCGAATCTTTTGGCCAAACACCATCAGTAACCAAGAACTACTTATTCGGAGTAATCAGGAGGACATGCACACCATCATAGCTGGCAGACGCTGGAGTTGGGTTGGCCATGTCCTCAGAAGGGACCCTGATACCATCACAAGAACAGCTATGCTATGGACCCCTGAGGGAAAGCGAAAGAGAGGCCGACCAAAAACAACTTGGCGGAGAACTGTGGAAGCTGAGATGCAAAGAATGAACCACAGTTGGGGCACTGTACGAAGGATGGCCGCCGACCGAGCAAAGTGGAATCAATTTGTTGCTGCCATACAAGACGCCACCAGGCGTGATGGCCGCTGACTGCTTTGACGGTTGGCGGTTATGGATCAAAGAAGAAGAAGATGTTGAATAATACCGATGTTTACTTGACATATCCATGTATATTGTGTATAAATTCCATGCTTTTTGAATACACAGCTCCTGAGAAAAACGATGTGGTGCATTACTTTCTGAACGTCCCTCGTATATATATATGCGTGCGTGCGTGCGTGCGTGCGTGCGTGCGTGCGTGCGTGCGTGCGTGCGTGCGTGCGTGCGTGCGTGCGTGCGTGCGTGTGTGTGTGTGTGTGTGTGTGTGTGTGTGTGTGTATACAGCCATACCTCGACTTTCGTCGCTTAAGAGTTTCGTCGCGTCGCTCTTTCGTCGGTTTTCAATTATAACCACGTTTCCAAATTTCGTTGCTAGCTTCGCTCTTTTGTCACATTTCGTCACAAATGCACGTTATCTTGTTTCTGTCGTCGTTCAGTCTTTGAACAGAAGTCGTTCGGTGAGCACTGTTTTTTGTTGTTGTCCGCATTGAATCTCTTATATTTGTGATTAAACATATTATTACTACTTATTTTTGTGATTAAAATACCAAACTATTCATTCTATATTATTTTTGTGATTATACTGTAAACAGTTCATAGTTATTTTTGTGATAACAGTATAATGACAGTGTTCGTATCGTGATTATAAGACACGAGTACAGTATTCATACTGTACTTTTTTGTGATTAGGCCCTATACTACTTATTTTTGTGATTATACTGTAAACAGTTCATAGTTATTTTTGTGATAACAGTATAATGACAGTGTTCGTATCGTGATTATAAGACACGAGTACAGTATTCATACTGTATTTTTTTGTGATTAGGCCCTATACTACTTATTTTTGTGTTTTAATATATTCATAATGGGTCCTAAGTGTAGTGACAAAGTTAAAAGAACTCATATGTAGAGGGTGCATTTGCATACTGGGAAAGGCTGGATCCCAATTTCGACAGAAGTTCTAAAGTAAATAGTGGGCTAGAGCACTAAATAGCCTGTTACATAGAACTTCTTAGGGAAAGGAAGAAGACATCAATGAGGCAAAAGTCTTTACTCTCCTTTTTCAAGACGCAACCGCCACAACCAACTTCAGTCACACTTCCCCCTAACCCTTCATATTCCGAGCCATTAACATCAGCCCCTGTTAGATCTCCTTCAAAGTCCCCTTCTACTAAAAGAATTAGATTGAGTTCCTCCAGTTCTGAAGCTGAGCCTCCTCAATTTTCTCCATCTGATTTTCTAAATCTAGAATCCCCCTAAATAACCAACATTCAAAAATGTACATACTGTATATATTCATCGTCTACTTACTCAAGGATGATTTTAAGGTTAAGAGGTTATTTACGTATTTTTTATTATTATTTATTACTGTATTTTCTTTATTCTTATGTTTATTTCTGTTTATTTAGGTGTTGCACGCATTCGCAAGTGTTATATAGTTAGTGGGTAATGTCCTATCTTTGTGATTCCCGTTATTTGTGTGTTGCATGCATTTGCAAGCTAAATAAAGACTATGCTTCGACTTTCGTCGATTTTCGACTTTCGTCAGTGCTCCGGTCCCTAACCTGTCCAAAAAGCGAGGTATTGCTGTATACATATATATATATATATATATATATTTATTACTCTGTACACAACGTCTTTACCAAAAGCCAATGATAATGTTTTTAAAGTTACCTGCAAGATGTATGGATAAAAAACAGCAAGAACAACTGTATTAGATGTTAAGTTTTCAGCTCAACGACTTTCAGTTGTCCTAGATTTCATTTTTACACAATTTTTATTGTACAGCTGTAAATGAATCGCTGCCATAGAGATAACATTAAACGTCATCTACATAAAATTATTAAATAGTTTACATCCGCGGATTTCCCGCATATAATGATGACGTCATTTGCGGACATTTCATTGCATTTATCATCAATATTTTGAAAACATTATTCCTGAAAGATAGATTCTTCTTCTTCCGTCCTTAGCCACCGACCATCAAAGCAGTCAGTGGCCATTACGCCTAGTGGCGTCTTAGGGCAACAGCAGATAGGTTTTCTTTGCCATTGTTTCCCATCACGCCTATTGGCGTCTTTAGGGCAACGGCAAATCAATCCATTAGCCTGTGTGAAGTCTGAAGAGTACCACTTGTTCACTTCTGCTAAGCTGGTAATATGCATCATATGGCCTGGGTGCTCTGCTTCCCATTTGCTCCTGTATCTGCTCTTGATAGAATGTTATTTCTGATATAAAAATATGACATTATTGCGTTAACTTCAGTCAGTACAAATAGAGTAAATCAAAAGTGTCACATTGTGTGGGTGTGTGTGTTGACGTTGGTTGCGTTGTGTCTGTTTACAGCGGAGCTGCGATATCTGCGCCTTTCGGCTGGCACATCCGACTTCACATAAGGAAAGAAAACCCGAGGCCTGTAAACAATAGATAAATATTAGACAAACATAAAGGTATGTTTTCAGGCACTCGTAAGAAATAAAGAAGTAGAACACTAGACAACAGAAAAACAACAGACGTGAGTGGCTTACCCAGGACTCGAACCCCGGACCTTCCGTGCTACAACACCGCCTGCAGTGATGCAGCCTGTTTCCGGGACCACCACGTGGAGGCGGAGTAGGGTCTTGGTCAGCTCTGGTTCGCTGACCCTGACGCAAGCAATCAAGCTATGGTTCGCTGACTGCATTCTCTATTGCTGCGTCTTTGGGTCCCGTGTCATGCATTTAAAATGTTTTTAATATCTTCAGATCTTCAGATCTGTTTTAAGTCTTCCTTCTTTTTCCCTCTCTGTGTGTTTTTAGTTTTTCTCTCTCTCTTTCTTTCTCTCTATCTCTCTCTTTCTTTCTCTCTATCTCTCTCGCTCTTGCTCTCTCTCTCTCTCTCTTTCTTTCTCTCTATCTATCTCTCTCGCTCTCGCTCTTTCTCTCTCTCTCTCTCTCTCTCTCTCTCTCTCTCTCTCTCTCTCTCTCTTTCTCTCTCTTCTTATTCCCGTCCCTTGCAGCCTTTCAGAAGCACAAACAGAATTGAAAGCAGAAAAGAGAAACTAATTGTGGTAAAGTGGGATGATATTAATATTTATAGGGGACTTAGTGTACTGACTGAGATCAGCTGTGAAGGTATCTGTATCTAATAAGTGTGGTGTATTACAGATGACCTTACTTGCTACCACATTTATACCTCAGTCAGAATTATTCTGGAATATTGTGATGACTACGTTGAATGTCTAGGGTTATGAAAATGATGAAGTGTAAGTCACAACAACAACAGACAGATAAACAATTTAATTTATTCCACAACACTTTACAACACTGTGACACTCACACACATATAACACTCTATAAGACTATCTTAAATGAGTCAAGTGTAAAGTTTCAAATATATATGTAATAATTCCTTTCAATAATGGATATCCTGATTCAACTACACAGTGAACCAGGAATCACAATCAAATGTAATTACAAGTAGTATGTACACAGTTTATAAATATAATCTTTGTATTGACATATTTTATTATTCTTATCCTATGTGTGTAAGTTGTGAAGTAGTAATATGAGGTAATACTGGTTTTGTTTTTCAAGCTAGGTTGTTGTTTGTCATCATGACTTCAAGTGTTTGATTATCTTGGAAATAGTATTTGGAAAAGTTCACAGTTCCTGTCATTTGAAACAATTTATTGTCCCTCGGTGTTTAATATAATGTCAATTTAAGAGGGGGGGGGGCACATAATGTTGAGCTCCTCTGGCCACAGAAGCTTATCTTTCGTGATGGCGGCAGGAAAAGACTCCTCTGCTCGATTGCTTCACTGTGTTCTGGAGACACCTCACTGGTCGCTATCTGGACCAAGGAGTATGCTGTCAGCCTCTGGATTCAGCAAAACTCAGACCAGGTGCTGCTTCAATAACTTAGTACCACGGTCCCTGAAACAAGAAGTTTGTACCTCCTATTTCAGAACTAATTTATAATTTATTTCCACAATGAACACAATACATAACAAACACTGAGTTCAGAGCGGTAGGCCAACTGCTAGCTTCATCTGAAACAATTTACACCAGTATACTCCTCCGTAATGGTTACTACGCCTCTGCAATTCCAGCATTAGTTCTTTCTAGTCAATAAGATAGGTTTTACTTTTCTCCGACACGTCCTGTTCAGGTTGGAGCAATATCTAGGCTTTGCCTCATGTTGGCTACTGAACTACACACATATACAGACATAAATTATCAATTCACATTAAATTTTCATTAAAAAGATATCAAATATGTCACGCTTACCACAATTCATGGAAATAATACACAATTACGTTGACTGGCAATGAATATGGCACAAATTCCGATCTGCCTCTGTCCCAGGCTTTTATTTAGAAAAATATGCACTGGTTCTCAACGCACTGTTTCTTAGTAAGTTTATTTCAAAATGTGGCACTGAACAGACGCTCCTCATTGACTATATCAGCGGGTCTAACCAATCGGGCCATGTTTACACAGCTTTTCAAAAAATGTTACCCTTCTCACGTTTCCCCTAACAACCAAAATTAGTATTTGTAGTCCGACTAATCGTGTTTAGCCTTACATATCATTCCCGCCAATCAAATTGGATTTAACATGGTGACCTATTTCCCGTACCATGGTGGTTTCAAAACATGCCACTGTGCGATTATTATTTGGTGCTGTCCGACACCCTCACTATTTTCTTTTGGCTATAATTTGTTAATTCCTAGACTATTTGCGTAACACTTAACATATTATTTGTCAGCAAGTCCTAAGGAACCCAAATATATAAGTTTTAAGGGAGCTAAGTGGCGGCGTTCAAAATATGTATTTTCTTCTAGGATAGTCGTGCTATTACCACCTCCTCACTTCCAAACTTTAGGGTGTCTGCTGTACTGTCAGGCTTTCAAACGTAAACCAGTATAATGACATGTTTCCTTATAAGCATTTTACAGGTTTTTAAACCTAACTCTCGTATGGGTAGTGTTTTTTATCACTGTCGATTTGAAAAAAGGTTAGTGCTTCTGGCCTTACGCTTGGGGTGGCATTAATTATCGCGAGACGCGTGTTAGTGTTGCATGCGTTCCTGCTTTCAGCCCTCCCTCTCTTTCTATCCTAAGTCCATCTGTCCTTTCATTACGCCGTGTATAAAATGAAATTAATGGAAGTATTAATTTAGGTCATTACGCAGCTTGCGTATCTCAAGGTTTTCTTAGAAATGCAGTACACGTTTTATTGTTTTGTGGAAACGCGTGTATGCTGCTATAGGCTTTACTATCAACGTGGAAACGTTACAATTTGCAGACGAAGTAAAAAAAAGGAGGTTTTTTGTACGCCATTGTGACAGCACTGTACTTTTACCATTTCTCTTTCCTTTTATAGAATTAATGCGTTAGGTTTTACAATGTACTTTGTAATTTATATATGTGTATTTAGAATGTAAGAAAATGGCATGGAAACAATACTTAGGAGCTAAAAACACAACAGGACAAATGGAAAAATATAGAGAATATGTGACACTCAGAACAGAAGCAAAGAACAAAGTGCTAGCAGCAAAACAGAAGTCCTGGGAAGAATTTGGAGAAAAGCTAGAAAAGATGCACAAGAAAACCAGAAATTGTTCTATAAGACCCTAAAGAACATGAGGAAGGAAAAACAATGCCCTCTCAAATTTATAAAGGACAAGCAAGGCAAATTGCTTACTGCCCCGAAGGAAGTAATGGAAAGATGGAAAGAATATTTCTCAGAACTCCTGGATGGTGAGCATGGTGAAGCATCAGAAATGATAACCACTAGCACAGAAGAGAAAACCAATGATGGTGAAGATGACATTAAGATGGAAGAACTGAGGGCAGCACTAGAGAAAATCAAGATGGGCAAAGCAGCAGGGCATGATGGTATAACACCAGAAATGTTTAAGTACATGGGAGCATCAGGCGACCTATTACTCTTAAAGGTCCTACGGGCAGCATGGTGCAACAAGACCATACCAAAGGATTGGGAGATTGCCATCATAACACCAATTTTCAAAAAGGGTGACAATCGACAATGTGGAAACCATAGAGGCATATCCCTTCTCAGTGTCCCTGGTAAAATCTACTCTAGAATCCTAGAGCAGAGACTCCGACGCCTAGCTGAGCCACAATTGGATAAGGTCCAGTGCGGATTCCGAGCAAACCGAAGTACTCAAGACCTAATCTTCACACTCAGACAGCTGAGTGAAAAGGCCCTTGAGTATAAGAGTGAGATCCATCTTTGTTTCATAGATCTGGAAAAGGCGTTTGACAGGGTCCCTGGAGCAAACTTTGGGACTGTTTGGCAAGGAAGAATATTCCAGCACCTCTGATTCATGCTATACAGAGCTTCTACAAGTCTTGCAGAAATTATGTGAGGACAGCAAACCATAAGTCAGAAGAGTTCAGGACCACCACTGGTGTAAGACAAGGTGATATCCTATCACCTTACCTCTTCATACTCCTTATGGACGATGTCATCAAGGAATGTAAGGAGAGAACAAGAAAGTATTCAGTGGGGTACTGGAAGATGAGACAGGTCTATATTTCGGAGCTGGCATTTGCTGATGATGTTGCCCTGATTGCTAAATCAGAGGCACATCTCCAATCCAACCTGCAAGTCTGGAAGGAAGAGCTGGAGAAGAGAGGGATGGTCATAAGTAGCTCTAAAACAAAATCCATGGTGATATCACGAGAAGAAAGAAAACATCAGATTAAGTTGGGAGAACAGGTCCTGGAGCAGGTCGACCACTTTAAATATCTCGGAGCTATTATAGACCGAAAGGGAGGCATCAAAGAAGAGTTGGCCACTCGAAAAGCAGCGGCTGGGAGACTTTTTCAGGCCATAAATCGTGGATTCCTCAGCAATAAAGAGGTTGGTAAGAAAACGAAGATGGCTGTATACCGCTCCACCGATGTCCCAGTCCTGACATATGGATGCGAGTCGTGGGCAATGACTACAACCCACAAAAGCCAGATCCAAACCTCAGAAATGGGGTATCTGAGGAAAGTGGTTGAAGTAACAAGAAGAGACATGGTCCGCAACCAGACGATCCGTCAAGGCCTAAAATACCATCCGCTGCAGACCCAAATAGAACAGTCCCAACTAAGATGGTTTGGCCATGTCTGCAGAATGGGAGAAGATCGGCTACCACGACAAGCATGGGAAACAAAGAGCCAGGGATCCAGACCTCCAGGACGACCCAGAGTCCGCTGGGAGGACAACATTAGACAATCTTTGAAGGACCGAGGACTAGAATGGAACCAGGCCAGGAAGAAGACAGCTGATAGAATGGTCTGGCGCTCTCTCTTCCAAACCTCTACACCTCACGGTAGAAGGGGAACGACTAAGTAAGTATTTAGAATGTCTCACGACACTAATCACTTGGTGAAATAACCTATAGAATTAGAAGACAGCTGGAAACAGCGGTGAAAATGATAAGGAGAACGTGGAAAGAACTTGAGATGATGGCACGTGACAGGAGGACTTGGCATGTGTTTGTTGAAGGCCTATGCTCCTTTGAGAGTGGAGGGTTATGAAGCACCTATAGAATTGGCAACAAATTTAAAGACATAAAACCAAAACAAAATCTTTACATTTAATTAATAGTTGTCTTTACAGCTATTTTGTTTACTTTGGGGAGAAAAAAAAACTCTTTGGTACCGCAATATTATAGAAGCCAGAACCTTTCATGTTTGTATTTCTCACAGACTCCAAGACACCTGGCACAGATACAGACCATACAGGATCCACTTGTTCTCGCTGCACGTCATCACAAAGGTATAGCTGTGATCCGCACAACGCTGCACCATTCAGGCTTCTGTCAAAGTCCCACAGCATTGTTAGATACCTGAAGACAAATGTGATCTGAGAGTAAGATAGTTACAGTTAATTTTCTAGTTATAGCTAGAATTGTCGCTGGATGTTAACATTTAATAACTCCCATTTAATAATAAACCGAGTACCGTAACGATAAGATTTCTTTTTCTCCTTCTCCTCTTCTTCTTCTTTTCTTCTTTCTTCTTCTTCTTCTTCTTCTGCGTTCAATTTGTAGTCTTGCTAAATCTGCAAGCCTGTCGCCAGGAAGACGTGCACAGTCTTTTCCAGGAGCAAGATTGTTAACATTAATGATACTTAACGTATCTGTGGCCGTTGGCAAATAAGCTATAAGATGATGATGATATGTATAGTGGTTCGTCTACGGGAATAGTTATGACTTTTCTGTGAACACAGAAACAAGCCAGACTGATGGCCTTATCACGCGATGCAACTCTCAACTGTTGCCCGTCTCCTGCATAACATATACTGTCTTAACACTTGGGAGAAAACCCATATAGATCTGTGGTTCGTCTCACTACCCCAACAGCAGGCAGCTCACTTATGCATGGTGATAATAGTAGAGCAAATTTCTTTCTTACACAACGACAAACGGTTTACAGTTGACAGTTATGAATGACCTCAACAACGATGATGGACCTCACTCGAACAGCAGTGTCGATTTAACATGGCTTGCCCTCTCTCTCTCTCTCTCTCTCTCTCTCTCTCTCTCTCTCTCTCTCTCTCTGTTCAGTAGTTCTAGTTGTTATAGTGGTCACGTCTTTCAGCGCACTGCTGTCGGTTCTTTTATGCTTGTCTCTAAATTCTTCATAGGTAACCTTGTCTCTGTAACCACAATCTGCTATGTTTTCTTCTGCTAAAGCGTAAATTATGTCCTTTGTTTCTATAGCCTTACTTGGTACCTCTTAGTGAAAGTATACTGGTACACCACCAAGGTTGGTAATTTTCCAAGTCTTATACTATTTCTTAGTCTATCACCTTGCCTACTGTTCTTCGTGTTTGCTAGGCGACTTAAATGATACAACATACCTGGATTTCGAATGTCTTGAAATCACATCATAATTCTTGAGATGGCAACACTGTCTCTTGTCCTCAGACATACTCACGAAAACAGTTGTCAAATATGAATGGGACATGTGGGCGGTCGAGCGTCTACGTGAATAGTTATGACTTTTCTGTGAACATAGAAACAAAGCCAGACTGATGGCCTTATCACGCTATGGTAACTCTCGACTGTTGCCCGTCACCTATGTAACAAATACTGTCTTAACACTTCAGAGAGAATCCATATAGATCTGAACTGACTGTATCTTGTACCACGATTTTCAATTACGACTTTATTAGAACCTCCTAGATCGTTTGTCTCCATAACACAACTCACAAGAAGATATAATTTTCCCGTTCAACGTAACTTCGCTCAGTTAACAGAAAAATTGGAGTCATCTCTTTCTCTCAAGGGGCGTAACAACACTACTGTTGATGCTTATTTTGGATTATCACCCTTAGCTTACAAATCAATAAGTCATAGATTTATTACCCTTAAATTAAAAATATACATCTCCGTTAAATTTTGCGCATACAAATTTATAAAACCAGATTTCTAAAACTTTGCTCCTTCTTATATACTGACCTCGAACTTCTTGTTATACAGATTATATTGTTAGTTAGATACCCACACCTAAAAATCCTTTGTGTTTGGAAATGCGCCCTAATATAACCGACAAGGTTGAACGGGACGCCCCTCGCCAAAACGAGTCAAAACTTTATTTTTTTTTTAAATTATAAAAAAATTGTTTTATATCTCCATGTATCGTACTGAGTACTCGTGCGTTCAACAATTTAATGTACAGTGTTGGAAAGCAAAGAGCCAAGACCATAATATTCTGCCCGTTAATTTATCAGTATCCTTCATCTCCCCACGGAGCACAAGGACTCGTATGGTCCAAAAACAATATGTAAAGTGGTTAGTTAAATGTCACGTCTGTTCAGATATTAAGCACAGTGTGGCTATCTGGTCTGAAAGGACCTGTCATGTCGAAAACCGGCTGCTTCCCAACCGTCTGTCTATGATCCAATTCTCTCAATTGTGAACCTGTTTAATATTTTTTCTGGCATTTGTATGAGTATTATTCTTTTCTAATTGTCGTAATCATTTAGGTTTGAAAGTTATTTATGGTCCCGTCTGAGTAGAGTGGATGGTGATAAGTACGTGAGAAGTAAAGGTGTGAGAAATAGATTTCGCGGGTGAATAGTTTAAGGAGAAGATCTGTCTCTGGAATGCGTAGTTTCTCTAGTCCAGCCTATCTATACGACTACAATTTAGTACAAGACAATCTTTCCCTCCGTATACATGTAAATATAAGTTTAACTACACACACACACACACACTTATGTGACAACAAGACACATATACGTGAAAAAAACTATGGTTAATTGAGTATGGGTCTGACCAACACACAAAGTTAAGTTTCTTTTGATGTTTATTATCATTAAACTTGACAACATCGAATATCTAAAGAAAGATCAAATAAAATCAGAATTACATACATAGGAAATAACAGAATAAATGTGCCCTCCCCTTATTGAGACAAGAACCCAACAAGTTAGTAACCCCAAAGGTCAAAGGTTAGCACTATGTTACAGAATAGACAGTAAGGAAAACAAAGTTCCTACTAAATGCTACCCAGTAAAGTAAACAATTTTAAAGCAAAATCAAGGATGGTATAGTAACAAAGAAAAATATTCACTCTGTCATACGTGGCCACTTAATCACTCCTTACCTACTCTTGGTGATATTCCTTTGGAAATACAATTATCCTGAATATAAAATTGCCAGTGATGTTATCTTCCAAATTGGCCCCAGTCCATCCTTTAATAAATAAGAATAACAAGGTGGACGCCTAATTTGGTGGTTTATCCTGGGTGGAAAAATGTCACCTCGAATAGTTAGTGTAAAAAAACAGATCTTGGGTTCACAGTAGGCTGATAAAAATTGAACAAAATATTTATGGGTTTTTATAGTCCAGTTAAATTTACCAGTTAAATGTTTGTTTGTCTCTTTTGTAAATCCTGTTCACAAATGAACTTGGGGACGCACCAGCCAAGAAAAAGACAACATTCATCAATCAGTAAATGAAGAAAAAAAGAAAAACCGCTGGCCGCTCTTGATCAGGCCTGCGAGAAATAAACAAGACATTTATGAAAAAAAATGCTACTATTCTATGTATACACGGACAGGGACGAGACGATCTCTTTTCCACTCCGGTAGTCCTGATTAAAGTTAAAAGGCACACGGTGTTTTTAGCCTATCCTATCGCGCGTCGCTTTTCGCCCGCGCTGCAATTTCAGGTCGGATGACGGTATGCAACCCTCCCCGCCCCTTTATGCGCTGTATCGATTAGCGTACAATGTGAATTATTATTTAATAATCCATACGCGCACTTACATAAATATCGCCTGTCGTTAATAGCTATTAAATTGTCGGCGTCTGTTGGTCATCGTATGGTATTAAATAATAGTCACTTACTATAAATACACACAATGAAATATAATGTGAATTCTATTCGGTCACTATCAGTTGCGCCTAGTCAACTAAAACGTGTTTTCTTGTGTGAGAGAACGGGTGGTAAAATTAACATTATGACTGAAACATCTGGAGAAAAAAATATATAGCTACGCGTTATTTTATTTCACTAATTTTAAAGCTAGAAAATCACAGTGAATTATAATGATACGCTTTAACACTTTAACACGTAAGCACTAATTTCCAATTACCAGAACATCAGAATGACAATCCCCACTATTAACACATCTTCCACAATGGTTCTAGATAACGTGTTTAGACTATCCGAAAAATTCTGAGTGACGACTGATAGCAGGTTTAGAAGGACACAGTTTATATATCAGCATGGATGTATAATCTATAGATGATGCTACTTTTCACACTATTGTGCATAGCAGAGAATCAGAAAACTAAGTTCCCCAGATAAAAAGGTTTTCACGGTCGATATGTCGGACGTTGCTAATCGACATCAGAGACTTACAGCCGTATAACGGGTATCTCGGAGATTTGTCCCGCTTCTGAAGATCAAAGCGTTAACTCCCCTCTGTGTGCGAACTTCAAAGGGTAGTCCGAAAAATATTGCTACCCGTACGTCTACTTCAAAAGTGTCTGGTGTTTTCCCACGTGCGGTCTGACAGATATCCGATGATTGACAGATCAGCTCATTCCAAAGCGTAGATGGAACTTCATTCGCTCCCTGTTATGACTGGCAGGTCGCGAAAGTTGGTATTCGTTTGTTTGTGTTCAACAAAGGAGGCGTTAATGAAAATTAAGCTTGTGTGAGTGTAGTGGATTTTGATGTTATTGTATGGTTGATATGTTACCTAGTGTACTGTATGAGGTCAGCTGTGAAGGCTCCTGAGATAAAAGCTTATGTGAGTTACAGGAGGCCCTTCTGCTACCACTTTACGACCTCAAACAGACCTATTCTACTATAATGAGTGTTAGCTACGTTAAAAGTCTAGGGTACTGAAATGTAATGTGTAGGTAATAAAATACACTGACACACACAGGTAAATAATAAGTCTAATAATAATAATAAACTCTACAATACACTGAACTAACACTGGCTGTTAAAGTTTAAATTTAAAAAAAAAATTTTAATTTATTAGTCCTGAACCAATTTTTTCTTTTGGTCAGAACTTATGAAATGACAGGTATTTATCAATGAAATGCATATATATATTGCATAATCAAATATAACTTTTGTACATAGGTATATTATTACAATGGTTAACATTAATGGTATCTACAAAGTCCTGGGAACACTAGCACTGGATGGTTAGTTGGGGTGGCGTCATCATGCTCAATCTATGGTTACAAAAGTTTATAGTCCTTAACATATGGACTGATGTTAATGTTTCTTTAACACGCTTTATTTCGTTATTTATGGTGGAATTATTGAATGAATGAATCTCCAGCAGGCCAGGTTTGCAGTTTACTGGCCTGAAATGATGTAGTATAGAATTCTTGTAGCCCACTCCTCTCAGTAGCTGGAGTAAAATGTTAGGCTGCACAGACACCCGCTCTTGCACTTCTACAAGAGTATCTGGCACAATCGTAGTGCCAGATCAGAAACTCTGAAACAAAATTTGTGCCATGTGTCAGTACTCTATCCACTGCGCCACTCTTACACACAACACCACAAAACAACACCACACAGATTGAGTCAGATCTCTCTGACCAACGTAACACATCTCACCCAGTTGTTATCAATTTGTACAAGTTCCCCAGGACTTCATTGCATCCGAAATATGTTCAATAGTTTCTTCTTCTATTTAATAAGGTGGGTGATATGTTCCCACTGATGTCAATAATCAATCCTCCTTCCATAGTCTTAGATAGGTTTCCATATATTATTAGTTTGTCTCTAGGCCCTGGACTGCGGCTGGGGACCTAGAGCAAGCACTTACTTGTCGTAATCATTTTTCATGATATGGCAGTATCAATCACTCAAAATATTAAAATAAACAAGATAAATGCTTTTTGCCTTACCACAATTCAGAAATGAGAACACAGTTATTTAGGACTAGCAAAACTCAGCTGAGCTGCTGGCTAGACTAGGGCATCCCACTGATTTTTATTTATTAATTCCGGGAAATCACCGCTATCAGTCTAGAACTGTGTTACTGGACAGTCTTCTAACAAATGGTACAAGTGCACGTCTCCCATTCACCAATATAAATACATTTGTCCAATCACGGACTTCCCCTCTAACTTTTTTTCAAATATTCAAACTAAAAGTCAAATTTCAGTCACATCTCAGTCAAGTGTGTATTATTGTCTGTTGGTCCGTCTGTCTCTACTTGGTTTTTCACAAAAATACACTTGTTTCTTGGACCAACTACACGTAAAAACTGCACAAACCTGCGCCATTAAGTTATTTTTAGCTTCTATCCTCCGACTTTCCCCTCTAGTTCATTGCAGTTTGATTTTTACATTTTTAGGGCTCAAGGACACCAAAACGTAACTTTAGTGAAATATGCACAAAAACTGTTCGTTAGTCTGATGTGAACAATACAGTCTTTCGTCAATATCTTCCGTGTTATCTGTCCGTCTGTATAATTAAAAGTATATTATTTCTCTGCTCGAGATGGGCTATCAAACTAGTTAGGTTTTATTTTCATAACTTTATTATTAAAGAGAATCCTACTTTTCTCAAGGTTAGTTTTTTTGAAAGATGTTTTTGAACCTTCGTCCACTGCGTTTGCCGCTGTATTCAAATAAAACAACCAATTACCATAAAAGCGTCCAAGATATGACTGTTTCTAATAAGAGCCAAGGTCCCTTTTCTACCAATTCCTTACATTGTGTCAACTAGTGGCGTGATTTTTTTTCTTTAAACTACCAATTGCGTCTTTTTGCTTTTTAGATTCAAACACGTGTTCAGTCATATTTTTTCTTTTTTTATCTCCGTTTCCCCTCCCGTCTAAAAGGGTAAACCGTTTCGTCTGCATGTCTAACCAGTTAGTTTCAATGGCGGTAGAAACCGCGGGCGTGGGCGAGAATGTATCCTCGTATCTTACGTATAATTTTATCCCTACATTTTATCTTACCCGTTATCTTTATAATTGGAGATATTTTAACGTTGTATCACTGTATTTTTCATCACACATCTCCCCACCTGAGAACATGCACTAATGCAAGTTCCAAAACCAGTGATACACATAGACAAAATTACTCCTCACGCCTGCCAACTACTCTAATTTTGATCACAGGGGTGCCTACTGAGGAAATTTGCACCGACATTCTGTGACCCCGGGATATTTTCGATAATAAACTGATAAGGTTGCAACAATAAAGACCATCTCAACAATCTTGCATTTTCATGCTTGGCCTGAGATAAGAACACTAGGGGCTGGTGATCCGTCTGGACCACAAAAGTCTTACCATACAGATAGATGTGGAACTTTTTTATTGCCCAGATTAACGCTAAACATTCTTTTTCGCTTGTGGAATATCCCTGCTCCGCTTTATTCAACTTGCGGCTTGCATAAGCGACTGGGTTCAGTTCCCCATTGGGTGACGAGGACCTTTGCAACAGAGCCGCCCCCAGGCCTACATTACTTGCATCTGTTCGCACCACAAAGTCCTGAGTCAAATCGGGCAATTTGAGAATAGGCTTGCTAGTGAGTTTTTCCTTTAACTCTTGAAATGCCAATTCACATTGCGCAGACCAAACAATTTTATCTGGATTTCCTTTGCGAGTCAGATCAGTCAGAGGAGCACATATAGAGTTAAAATTTTTGATATATTTTTGGTAAAACCCACATAACGACACGAATGATCGCACGTCTTTTTTTGTTTGTGGTCTAGGTGCTCTCTGCAGTTTTTCCAAGTTCTTGGGGTCAGGGGTCATGTTACCCTGATATACAGTATGTCCCAAGAATTCCAACTCTTTGCATCCAATACAACATTTTGTTGGTCTAGCAGTTAAGTTCGCTTCCCTAAGCCTATCAAATAACACATTCAGAGAGTTAATGTGTTCCTCAAATGTTTCCGTGGCGACAAGAATATCATCCATGAAATTTGTGATACATGGATTATTCAAGGGATCCAACAATTTGCGCATCATCCTAGAAAATACACTCGGAGCATTTTTCAGTCCGAATGGTAGCAAGTTGAATTCATAATGTCCTTCCGAGGTGCTAAAGGCTAAATAAGGTCTAACTTCAGGTTTCACTGGAATCTGGTAATAGCCTTTGCTAAGATCCACCTTCGAAAAGGATTTTGCCTTGTTCAGTCTGGCAAATAACTGTTTTGTGTCTGGTAATGGATCCACTTGTCCTTCTGTGACAGCATTCAGTTTCCTGTAATCTATGCACAGTCTATGTTCCCCAGACGGTTTCCTCAACAAAACTACACTGGAGCTAAAAGAAGATTCACTGTGTGAAATAATCCCTTCTTTCAACAAATAATCTATTTCCTCTTTCACTGCCTTCTCCTTCGCGAACGGAATAGAATAGGCTCTCATACAGATTGGGTTTGAATCTACCAGCTTCATATCATACTGTAGCAAATTTGTATGTCCTGGTTTATCTGTTAATACATCTGTATGTTCCTCCAGAACCTGTTGAACTCTCTCCCTCTGAATTTTAGTCAGGTGCTTACTGACTTTTACTTGTGTGGCTGTTTCACAAGGATGTAATGGGTATTCATGAGGTGAGTGGTTCCTTTTGCATTTGAGTTGCGATAGCCAAGGTCAGTAAGGGGGTGCTTTCCTGGACTGGTCTGTCCAGATACTTCTTTAAAAGGTTTACATGATATACTTTCTCCTTCCCCTTTTTGTCAATTTTATAGTTTGTTCTAGACACCTTCTCTAGAACCGTATATGGACCTTGCCATCCAATTTGCAACTTATTCTGGCTGCCGGATAGTAGAAGAAGCACCTTCTCTCCCACAGCTAATTCTCTGCCCTTTGCTTTCCTATTAAAATACGCTGCATGTTTCTTCCTGGCTTGTCTCAAATTATCATTTGCCAGTTTCCATCCAGCTTTCAGACGAGTGGTCAGCTCGTTCACATATTGATATGATGAGGTAACAGTTTCTTCTGCTTTCTCATCTGTCCAGGTCCTTAATAGTTTACATATGGACTTTTAAATTTTTATATTCATTTTTCATGGCACCCATCGGGTCCTTTCCATTAGAAGCACTATAGTGAGGACCTTTCTTCCTAGAATCTTCACTCACAAATCGACCGCTACCAATTTTTTTCTTGGGTTTGTCCTCCCACTTTAAATTACTTATGAGAGATCTTCGCTCTCGTTTAGTTTCCTCCAGTTTATATAATGCTGACCGAGGGATTGTCAGCTTATTCTGGGGTAAAATTACTCTTTGTACTCGTCGCATAGTGGCCATGTTAATACATTCAAGTGAAGACTGGGTGTGAAAAGGGGGCTCCCATTTCACTTTGTCTACTTTATGATAAGTATTTTTCCTTCCAGGCGTAAGTTTGCCCCGTGGCGTTTCTAGGTCCTGCACATATTTTTCCTTTGTGGGTGTTCCCTCATGAAATATGCCACATGCTTCTACAAAGTTTTCAATATCGACATTTACGTCGGGCCAATAGTATTTTCGAGCAACCTTTTGGCAGATGGTACCTACTTTCTCATGGTCACCATCTTTTCCAACATGTAAGCTCCTTATTAAATTTGCCCTATATACCTTGGGAAGAACCAACTGTCCGTGACCAGTGGATCTAGTTCCTGTCTTCCTGTATAGTAATCTGTTCTTCATAAAGTACTCTCCCTTGCTTGGAAGTGTGTGGCATTTGGGCAATTTTTTAAAACATGGCTTGAGTGTCCTATCCTCAGCCTGCGCCTTCCTCATCTCCTCTGGATGAGCATTTATAGGTTCACCTTCTTCCTCCTTTTTCTGTGACCTGGTCTGCACTGTCGCCATGATCACAGGTCTCTCGGGATTCCCCAAGAAGACGTATCTACACCCCAGTATCAAAGGGTAGATTGGTTCATCTATCACTGCTGCTCTGATTTCTCCTTCCACATAGCGAGTTTTCACCGTTATTCTGGCGATGGGAAGTGTCATGAGTGGTATGTCCTTAGTTGCCCCTTGTATTTCCACTGTTTCTGTGGTTTACTGACTTGGGTCCACTAGGCTAGACTTCACAACTGAATCATAATCCAAACCTGTATCATATAGGCACCTTATGGTGACCCCATTGCAAATAACATCCTCACATACTGGGGGGTGATAAGGTTCCTGCTGTCCATTAGGATTAACCTTTAATCTTTGTTTCCCCGACTTCATTGCAGCAATGTTTGAAGGTTTTCTTTTACAAAATTCGGTGTTATGTTTGTCTTTCTTACACCATTTGCACCATCTCTTTCCTTGGTTAAACGGTTTTCTTTCGTTATATTTTTGGTCATTGAACTGTGAGTTTCTATCACGATAATCATTTCGTGGCCTATCAAAGTTTGTCCTGCCTTTATTACCTTGTTCTCTCGTATCAAATTTACTAAATTGCTGTGGAGCTTTAAAATTGTCTATGTGCTTCTTTTTAGTGCCACTTACCTCTGCCTGGGCTGCCTGATACCTCTCAGCGACATTTAAAACCTCCCCCGATCTCTCTGCACCTTGTTCCATGAGAAATTTTCTCAGGTCTGGAGCCATGTACTCTCTTAATTGCTCTATCATGATCATCTCTTTAAGATCTTGGGTCTTCCCCAGAGCAGTCCATTTCTCCAAATAGGTTTCCAATCTGGCAGAGAATTGTTGGTATGTCTCCCCAGACAACAGTTTGGCATTTCTAAACTTCTTACGATAAAATTCACCATTCTTTTCATATCTCAATAACACAGCCTGCTTTAGCATGTCATAATTGTCTTGGTCGTCTCTATGCATCTTAGCAAAAACTTCATAAGAAGTACCTCTCAGTCCCTGGGATAACTTAAGACTCCACCTCTCTCTCTAACCCATATGTAGTAGCTAATAGTTCGAATCTACTGAGGTACCCCTCGATGTCATCGTCTTTCTCACTAAAATGGTCTAAATGAAACCCCAGAGCTGAGGTTGAGGCTCCCTGACTAGGCGTAGCATCTGAGGCAAAAGGGCTGGCACCATTTTCAGGAGCATGGCCTTATAATTCCAGCTCCCTTAGTCGTAATTCGTGCTCCCTTTGCAATCTTCTATCTTCTGCTTCCCTTTCGGCAGTCAATCTCTTTTCTTCTGCCTCCCTTTGATGTCGTTTTTCTTCTGCCTCAATCTGCAGCCTCTTAAGTTCTTCATCAGCCTCAATTTTTAACCTCTTCTCTTCAGCTAACCTCCTATCTTCCCTTTCAATATACTTATCACATTCTGAAGTCACATATTGAATTAAAACTTGACCCTCCATATTCATCTCCTTCGCCGTCAGCACAGCAGCCGATCTAAATTTTGCTAGATCTGCCATACTCTAACATACAACTTAGCAATGACTAAGGTAAATTCCAAATATATAATTACCAAGGTAAACAACAAAATGTAATTATCAAGGTAATATATTAATTAATTACCACTGGCTGTGAAGATTCATCAACTTTTATTTTCAACTTTTTATTTTAAGGGACACTTTTAAATTTATTCCCTTATGCCCAACTAGTTTAATTCCCAGACCAGGAGACCCTAATATCTTTAATAACTTAATCTCGGACGAGCCCCCAATATTTGCAGTGGATTTTGATGTTATTGTATGGTTGATATGTTACCTAGTGTACTGTATGAGGTCAGCTGTGAAGGCTCCTGAGATAAAAGCTTATGTGAGTTACAGGAGGCCCTTCTGCTACCACTTTACGACCTCAAACAGACCTATTCTACTATAATGAGTGTTAGCTACGTTAAAAGTCTAGGGTACTGAAATGTAATGTGTAGGTAATAAAATACACTGACACACACAGGTAAATAATAAGTCTAATAATAATAATAAACTCTACAATACACTGAACTAACACTGGCTGTTAAAGTTTAAATTTAAAAAAAACTTTTAATTTATTAGTCCTGAACCAATTTTTTCTTTTGGTCAGAACTTATGAAATGATAGGTATTTATCAATGAAATGCATATATATATTGCATAATCAAATATAACTTTTGTACATAGGTATATTATTACAATGGTTAACATTAATGGTATCTACAAAGTCCTGGGAACACTAGCACTGGATGGTTAGTTGGGGTGGCGTCATCATGCTCAATCTATGGTTACAAAAGTTTATAGTCCTTAACATATGGACTGATGTTAATGTTTCTTTAACACGCTTTATTTCGTTATTTATGGTGGAATTATTGAATGAATGAATCTCCAGCAGGCCAGGTTTGCAGTTTACTGGCCTGAAATGATGTAGTATAGAATTCTTGTAGCCCACTCCTCTCAGTAGCTGGAGTAAAATGTTAGGCTGCACAGACACCCGCTCTTGCACTTCTACAAGAGTATCTGGCACAATCGTAGTGCCAGATCAGAAACTCTGAAACAAAATTTGTGCCATGTGTCAGTACTCTATCCACTGCGCCACTCTTACACACAACACCACAAACCGACACCACACAGATTGAGTCAGATCTCTCTGACCAACGTAACACATCTCACCCAGTTTTTATCAATTTGTACAAGTTCCCCAAGACTGCATTGCATCCGAAATATGTTCAATAGTTTCTTCTTCTATTTAATAAGGTGGGTGATATGTTCCCACTGATGTCAATAATCGATCCTCCTTCCATAGTCTTAGATAGGTTTCCATATATTATTAGTTTGTCTCTAGGCCCTGGACTGCGGCTGGGGACCTAGAGCAAGCACTTACTTGTCGTAATCATTTTTCATGATATGGCAGTATCAATCACTCAAAATATTAAAATAAACAAGATAAATGCCTTTTGCCTTACCACAATTCAGAAATGAGAACACAGTTATTTAGGACTAGTAAAACTCAGCTGAGCTGCTGGCTAGACTAGGGCGTCCCACTGATTTTTATTTATTAATTCCGGGAAATCACCGCTATCAGTCTAGAACTGTGTTACTGGACAGTCTTCTAACAAATGGTACAAGTGCGCGTCTCCCATTCACCAATATAAATACATTTGTCCAATCACGGACTTCCCCTCTAACTTTTTTTCAAATATTCAAACTAAAAGTCAAATTTCAGTCACATCTCAGTCAAGTGTGTATTATTGTCTGTTGGTCCGTCTGTCTCTACTTGGTTTTTCACAAAAATACACTTGTTTCTTGGACCAACTACACGTAAAAACTGCACAAACCTGCCCCATTAAGTTATTTTTAGCTTCTATCCTCCGACTTTCCCCTCTAGTTCATTGCAGTTTGATTTTTACATTTTTAGGGCTCAAGGACACCAAAACGTAACTTTAGTGAAATATGCACAAAAAACTGTTCGCTAGTCTGATGTGAACAATACAGTATTTCGTCAATATCTTCCGTGTTATCTGTCCGTCTGTATAATTAAAAGTATATTATTTCTCTGCTCGAGATGGGCTATCAAACTAGCTAGGTTTTATTTTCATAACTTTATTATTAAAGAGAATCCTACTTTTCTCATGGTTAGTTTTTTTGAAAGATGTTTTTGAACCTTCGTCCACTGCGTTTGCCGCTGTATTCAAATAAAACAACCAATTACCGTAAAAGCGTCCAAGATATGACTGTTTCTAATAAGAGCCAAGGTCCCTTTTCTACCAATTCCTTACATTGTGTCAACTAGTGGCGTGATTTTTTTTTTTAAACTACCAATTGCGTCTTTTTGCTTTTTAGATTCAAACACGTGTTCAGTCATATTTTTTTTCTTTTTTATCTCCGTTTCCCCTCCCGTCTAAAAGGGTAAACCGTTTCGTCTGCATGTCTAACCAGTTAGTTTCAATGGCGGTAGAAACCGCGGGCGTGGGCGAGAATTTATCCTCGTATCATATGTATAATTTTATCCCTACATTTTATCTTACCCGTTATCTTTATAATTGGAGATATTTTAACGTTGTATCACTGTATTTTTCATCACAGTGAGTAAGACAGGCAAAAAATGCATGGTTTTGCCTGCCAATCATAGAACACTAACGGGATTACAAGGCTGTCAGATTACTGTAGGCTAGGGGCAAAGTCTTTTACAGACAGGGGGTATGATGTGTTGGTGTTGTGGGTAGTGGGTTTCCCCCCTTGCTTCACCCTAGGCCTAGTGAATTCTTGTTCATGAAAGGAGCGACCATTGCGGTGTTAGTATCTTGGTCTAGCAAAACCTCTCATACCCCAAGATCGTTGTGCGTGGTGAAGAGCCACACCCTCCTCGAGGTAGTCCTGGTAACTGAGGGTGCGAATCCTCAGGCTAAACACAACGGATTTAGAGGAGCAAACCTCGATAATAAAACCGGTGCACTACACCGTACACGCCCTCTGTGGGTGGGAAGGAGCCAGATGGATACTGAACAAGTCTTGGGAGTGGGAACGAGTGTGGACTGCTCCCTGAAGATCGGAACCCATCGTACAGGCACAGAGACTCAGGACGTGATGATCCTATTGTCTTCAACTCTTGGTCACATGCCTAGAGCCTCGGAGAACTCGGTGTAACCAGCAGGCAATTTGGTGGTGGGGAAAGAGCACTGTGAGCCCTACCTTGGCTACGTATCACAAGGAGATGCAGAAACACCCCCTTTATCTCCCCCAGAGCTGGCACAGTACACTTCTGGCTCCTACCCGGGGCGGTAGGAAATCCACAGGCACCCCAGCATCACAATGCCATGAAGATGACAAAGTTGGAATTTACTAACTCAAACCTGGCAGAGCCAGTCCTCCATCAGATGCGGCCGATGCTGGGCCCACTGGCGCGTGGACACGTCCCGATCCCCATCGAGACTTGCCCAGGGAGCCCACCCCGGCTCAAAAAAGCAGAGAAGGCCACTCTCCAAACCTCCGATGTCTTGCGGGCAGGGTTAGGATGTGCAAGAACCTGGACAGGAAGACTCCACAACTTCCCCACTGAAGACACGCCCACGACGACTGTTGCCTCAATTGGCTGTGTGTGGTGTACCCGGAAACGGGGCCTCCCAGTACTGAGGCACAGTTAAGTCCCCGATGTCACTTATCGGTGCAGAGTTGAGAGAGATGGCTGAGCATCACAATCCCCCCTGTGTTGCAGCATGATGAGAACCCAGCATTGCACACTGAGCTTGGGGGGATCACTTGGGCACCAGACTTAATACTGGCTCTTGACTGGATGGCCGCATGCAGGAGATTTCTACAATAGAGAGATGGCAGGTGGTGGGTATCTGGAAGTGGCTCTGTGCAGGACGTGAGGATTCCTTGGGAGAGCCCAGAACCAGAGCACAACATTGTGCAAGCTCTGCATAGTTGGAGAGCCCCCCTGGATGACGGGGAATGCACAGTGTGCCACCCCACCTATCCCCAACTGCTAACTTAGAACCAGAAGTGGGGTCCTCTGTATGCGTGCCAGGCCAGGATAAAATGCCTGGGAAAGAGACTGGAGCTCAGAACTCCCTAACTCAAAGTTGCAGGATGGCAGAAAAGCCACGGGAAAGACAGGTTTATTTTGAAGATAACGCAACCATATTTTCACCATACGAGCTCGGACGCCGCCTCAGTAAACAAGGTCCGCGCAGAGCAGTGACACCCCCAGGCTGCTTGCGAATAGTCTACTACTGGGAACATAAACAGATTAGGGATGAGCCCACTCTCCCGTTGAAGAGGTGCTAAAGTCGTAGATACTGGGCCAGAAGGCGCACCGGAAACCACAGTATCACGCAACTCGCTTTTTTTTATGGATGAGTACACCGTCACTGTGCCCAACGGGCTGATCACCCGTTTGCCAGTCACTTTGATTACGGAAACAACAGCAAACGGATTGATTTGTCGTTGCCCTAAAGACGCCATTAGGCGTGATGGGAACAACGGCAAAGAAAATCTATTCGCTGTTGCCCTTAAGACGCCACTAGGCGTAATGGCCACTGACTGCTTTGCCGGTCGTTGGCTAAGGACGGAAGAAGAAGAAGAAGACACCGTCACTGTAGGCTATATTTCCGTTGTACGTCACACTAATTTATACAATCTTCATTCTTTTGTAAGCTCACCAGGTATCGGGTCTGTTGGTATTTCTTCTCTCTTTCAGACTTTACATAGTAATTTGTATTATGTCCATGAGATGGGATTAATTGTATCACAACCCTTTTGACTCATTGACATAGTTTGTCGAGCACTACATGTAGGTATGCACATTCCTGGATATTCAGCGTTGTAATTACTGACGGTGCGTCTGTGAGAAAAGCAACTTTTCTCTGTGTGTTTTCCTTTGTTACTAGGACCTATGCTGCAGTTTTCAAGGCATCTGCTTGAGAATTTTCATGTTGCCATTGGATGTTTTTTGTGTGTGTACCAGTGCTTAAGCTCAGAAGGACACCTCCACCTTCATCTTCTGTTGCATTTGTTGCTGATCCATCTGTGTATGTATGGCTCCAGGTATTGCTTGGATAATTTTTCTCTATTTTCGTCTTCTTCGTATTTTATAGGTATGGCTTTTCTCTGTTGCAGCCTGGCCCTTCTTTCTCTCAATTCCAGGAATGTTTTCTATCATTTCAGGGAAACAATGTTGTTTCTACATTGGGATCTTCTGTGCAGTGCGGGTGTTTATTTGTTGATACCGCATTTATCACCCGTGTTGTACCGGGGCCCGAAAGGGGAGCAAAGAATAGTAACACTGTTCCCTGCCAAGCACGTCGTAGAAAGCGACTAAGGAGGGTTGGGCATGGGGCTGGTTACTCCATCCTGTAAAAAATTTAAACCACAAAAAACTTCAACAAATATGGAGAAAATTAAAGAAAATAAAACACAGCCATCAAAGACAGGGGAAGGTCCTCTCGCAGGGAGGCGTGTGATGCAATACAGAGAAAGCCGAAAGGAGTCTGTGTTACTGACTAACCTTCTTTCTTCTAGGAGAACTTCCAGATTTGGCACCTGGAATGTTCGGACATTAAACGAACAAGGGAAAGTGATACAAGTAGCAGCAGAAATGAGAGAATATAAAATCGAGGTTCTGGGACTGTGTGAAACAAAGTGGAAGGGGGTAGACAAGAAGAAATTCATCACAGGTGAATTGGTGCTGTCCTCAGGACATGAAGACGTAAGTTCACACCTCAGTGAAGGGGTAGCTCTTATGTTATCTGAAGAAGCACAGAAAGCACTCATTGAATGGGAAGCCGTTGGACCCAGAATAATAACAGCCACTTTTAAAACAGCAAAAAAGAAAATAAATGTAAATGTCATCCAATGTTATGCACCAACTAATGACAAGGAAGAGTCTGTGAAAGAAGCATTTTATACTAGACTACAGGAAATTATGGAAAAAGTAAAAAGAAGAGACATCACAATTTTGATGGGTGACATGAATGCAAAGACAGGTATAGTCAACACCGGCTTTGAAGAAGTCATGGGAAAACATAGGCTAGGAATAATGAATGAAAATAAGGAACTATTCTCAAACTTATGTGCTTCAAATCAACTGGCTATAGGAGGAAGCATGTATCCACATAAGAGAATACACAAGGCAACATGGATATCACCAGACCATAGAACAGAATATCAGATTGATCATATATGCATAAACAAGAAGTTTAGATCATCATTGCAGGATTTAAAGGTATACAGAGGAGCACCACCTTCTGATAGCCAAAGTAAAAATGAAACTCAAGAGATATGCAACAATGCAAAATTATAGACAACAATTTAATGTAGGACATCTAAGAAATCAAGAAACAAGAGACAAATGTGCGGTCACAATATCCAACAAATTCCAAGTGCTCCAACAGCTGAAAGATGTAGAGAATACAGAAGACTATTGGCAGAAAATCAAAACGGTATGGAATGAGACATGTGAAGATATACTGTGGAAAAGGAACGACAACAAAAAGCATGGATAACAACAGAAACCATCAATAAGATAAAAGACAGAAAAAAAACAAGAAAGCAGATTTAAACACAAGCAAAACCAGAAGTTCCAAAGCCAAGGCTCAAGAAGTGTACACATAAGCAAACAAAGAAGAAAGAAGAAGTATCAAAAGAGACAAGAGGAAGTATATTGAGGAGTTGGCAAGAGAGGCAAAAGATGCTGCAGCCAAAGAATATATGAGAGAATTGTATAACAGCACAAAGAAGCACTGGCTTCCTAGCGCAGTGGTCTATTGTTCGATCCCCAGATGAGGCGGAAAATTTTTAGGCCACAAACGGCTTCTGGGTCGACCCAGCCCCAAATGGGTACCAGAGCTACTCTGGGAAGGTTAAGGCGGCCGGCGTGATGCCGACCACATCACCCCTAGTGTGCCGACGGTCAAGATAATATGGGCCTAACACCATATTCCCAATATGCCTCAATGGGCGTGTAACGGGTTCCTTTACCTTTTTTTTTTTACAAAGAAGCTGACAGGAAATACAAGCAAATAAGTTGCCTCAAAGAAGACAAGAATGGAAAACTGCTCAGCAATATACATAAGCAATATACAATGAAGAGGTGGACAGAATATTTTGAGGACCTTCTCAATAGACCAGCTCCACAAACCCCCCCCCCCACCTCTACCCTCCCCCTCTTCCCCTCCCTCCCCTCTCCCCCTCCCCCCCTTTCCCCCAGACATCCAGCAAGCAGAAGAAGAGCTACAAATTAACGGTGAAAGACCAACGAAGGAAGAAATAAAGAAAGCCATAAAGCTTCTAAGAGATGGAAAAGCGTCTGGACCTGATCGCATTCCAGCAGAGACCATCAAAGCAGATTTCGCCACGGCTACAGAGATCTTATTTAAGTTACTTGGTAAAGTCTGGGAAAAGGAAGAGATACCAGCAGAATGGAAGGAAGGATATCTGGTTAAGTTGACTAAGAAGGGAAATTTACAAGAGTGCACAAATTATAGAGGAATAATGTTACCATCAGTGACAGGAAAATTATTAAATAGGATTATCCTTGAGAGATTAAAAGAGTCCATAGATAAGAAACTGACAGATGAACAAGCAGATTTTCGACAAAACAGATCCTATACAGACCAGATAGCCACTTTGAGAATAATAGTTCAACAAAGTCTGGAATGGAATTCACCACTATACATCGGATTTGTGGACTACGAAAAGGCATTTGACAGTGTAGACAGAAAATCACTTTGGAAATTGATGAGGCATTATGGAGTTCCCCTGAAGATCATTAATTTAATAAAGAAAACATATGAAGACACGGCATGCAGAGTTCTTCATGAAGGAAAGCTTACAGAACCATTTGGGATAAGAACAGGAGTGCGACAGGGATGCCTCTTGTCTCCATTTCTTTTCTTACTAGCAATAGACTGGGTTATGAGAACATCAACAACACACAACAGAAATGGAATCCAGTGGACTCTGACTAAGCAGTTGGATGATCTGGATTTTGCAGATGACTTGGCTCTTCTGTCCCATAACCGTAATCAGATACAGGACAAATTGAAAACACTTGATGAGAGATCACAGCAATTGGGTCTGAAAATACACAGGGAAAAGACAAAGATAATGAGAATAAATGCAGGTAATGATAACAGGGTTGAACTTGAAGAAGCACCAATACAAGATGTAGAATCGTACACATATCTTGGCAGCAATATAGACAAAGTTGGAGGGACAGACAGTGATATCAAAATAAGAATACAAAAAGCAAGAGGAGCGTTCATTACACTGGGAAATGTATGGAGATCAAGAGAAATCGGATCCAACACGAAAATAAGAATCTTCAACTCAAATGTGAAGTATGGCTCTGAGACATGGAGAACACGAAAGACAACAGCCAAAAAGCTACAGACTTTCATAAATGGGTGCTTGCGTAGAACAGAGGGATTAAAAAGGTATGACAAGGTTACCAACGTGGAATTGGTGACAAGAACTAGACAAGTGCCAGTGGAACAAGAGATGAGAAAAAGACGATGGCGATGGATAGGACACACACTGAGGAAACCTGTTGATATCATTACAGGGCAGTCCTTGTTCTGGAACCCCCAGGGCAAGAGAGGCAGAGGTAGACCAAGAAGTATATGGAGAAGAGAGCTGGAAACAGAGATGAAAATGATAAGGATAACGTGGAAAGAACTTGAGATGATGGCACGTGACAGGAGGACTTCGCATGTGTTTGTTGAAGGCCTATGCTCCTTTGGGAGTGGAGGGTTATAGATAGATAGACCACATTTATGGGAAATGCTCTCATCTTTGTTGTGGTTGCTTCGCTCGAGTCTTCTCCTTCAAATAGCATTTATTCTGTCGTACAAAGGATGGTCTGTTAGTCTCCAGAATTTTTCATCTTACTGCTGGGTTCTGTTGTCTCTTCTATCCTCCATTGGTTAAGAGGTGTGTATTTTTTCGAGTTCTTATATATATATATATATATATACTCGAAATAAATACATACCTCCAACCAATGGAGGATAGAAGATATATATATATATATATATATATATATATATATATATATATATATATATATATATATATATATATATATATATATATATATATATATATATATAGACACACACACACACACACACACTGTATTACAATTACAGGTACCGATCCCACTGTTTCCCATTGGCTACTGTTGACGTGAATCCGCTGTACTTGATCTGTGCCCCCAACCATATAAAAGTAGTCTCCAACAGAAGCCAGGGCTCATAATTACAACAGCAACATTCTAAGCAGTCAGAAAGAAAATAAAGATAAATATCATCCAAAGTAATGCACCAACCTGTGGCTAGACGATAACTGAGAGTCGAGAGGAGAAATAATGCGTATAGCTAATAAAATTATAATTGATATCTACATTAGGAGATGGCGCAGGTCAGATAGGTAGTTAACTTCACAGGGCCAGGTGATAGCTGTAAAAATAAAGCTGCAAAATAAGTCGCCTTCTCGCTGGATCTATCCTATGCTCTAGGGGTGTATATCCTATGTGTATGAATTCTGCTCGTTTAAAAATCCCCAGCGGACTATAATGAGTCAGAAAAACAATGTTCTTAGAAAATTTCCCACATAATAATTTAAGTTATAAGGCACATAAATATAACTTTAATAATTATGTGTCTATTATATATATATATATATTAGCAATGATTAGCAACCCTGTTTTGATCGTCGCCCGCAATGTCGCGACCTTCGTCTATTCTGTTGCTCTCGTCCAATAAGCTACATTTAGCGTCATTGTTCTCATCATCCTCAGTTGAGTCACTGCTGTTTTCTTGTGATGTTTTAGTTGTATTGTTGTTTCTACATTTAGTTTGTTTAGCTCTTTAGCAAAACCTCTTCTTCAAAAACGTCATGCTGCATATTTGGACTTTTATCCTTTGATGGGTTATGTAAAATCCATCGCATAATTAGGTTCACAACATGGTCCTCAGACTTAACGTTGCAGTAATGAGACGCCACAAGCGATTTCATGTCTTCCAGTGACAGATTTAAAATTTCGTTTGAGCATCGTAAGGAATCAAATTCTTTCAGAATAAATTCCCATGAAAGTTTCACAATTCGTGGACAGTCCAAGAACTTGGCATTGTCGTAGATGTCGACACAATTTTGCAGACTGATATTATCAGCTATATAATCTTCGCAGATTTCCAGAAGAAAAGAAAAGTCCAACTGGTTGGCCGCATGCCATACATCTATCATGTTATCAGTGCTCAGTATATCGTCAGCCTTGTAGATGCAATCCAAGACGAGGGTGAAGATCTCCCGGGATATCCCAGAAATGTTGACCCGACCCTCTCTATCTTCAGCATTAAAAGTCCGCGGAAAAAACCTGAACAAGCACTGAGAATACATTTGCGACACTGAAACTCCGTTCCGTCCACAATGACCGTGGCATCAGAGAAGTTGCCCAGTTTTCTGTGTTCACTGATGCCGTTGACTATTGCAGATGCCAGTTTGAGATATTTCCTCTGTGCGTCTGATTCATATAAAGGAATAGTGTTGGTTGTAGAAGTACTCTTCTTTTCGGTCACAGTAGAAGAATATGCTGATAAAAATGGGGAGAAATTAGATAATGAATATTAATCCATGTACTAAGCCAGTTACTACAGCAAAATAAATTATTTAAACAAAGAGTGTCTGGTGTTTCGAAATGTCCTCATGAATTGTTTGAACAATTCTAAATGATCTATAAATTGTATGAAATCTTTCACTAGAAAATATGAAAAATAAAAAATCCAATACGGCGGCTTCGAATTAGGCAAGAAACGTTCAGGCTAAATGTACGCGTTATGATTAAAATTCATAACGATTATGTCGGTATAATGGTTGGCTCGACATGGCTCCTTTTCTGATAATTTTATACGGACTTACTTATTAATAAAGGAAGTGACGTCATGCCGATATGGTGTAGAGGCAGACGCGAACATTTTGAAGCAGAAGTGAAGTGATCGTCTGCAAGAAGTGATGTGGCCTGTGTTTGAAAGTGAGTGAACGTATGTGTATTGAGCTCCTGCAGTATAATGTGTTTTTCCTGCATCATTCCATCACCAGGACATCAATATATTTAGTTGAGGTGTCCCTGGTTTATTATATTCAGGAAATGTATATCTATTCATGAAGATGTCCATTGGAATGTGAAAAATGAAGTTTGTATGATTGCCATTGACCAGCGTTTGATAGTGAACAGATTGGACAACTACTTATTACTACATTTGCCTTTGAGCGAGAACTGATTTCATGGAGCTTTGTGTCAAGTATAATCAACTGCAAATTTGTGAATTGTGAAGGAGGTATTTGTCAGCTCACTGCAGTTATGCTGATTCGTGTTGTTGGACTATCCCCTAGTGTATACTGTGGTCACGGAGACCTTCTTCGGAACTTTAATTAATACGACAGGCATTGTAGTAAAGTACTCCGTGTGACACCCCGCTCAAATTTCTCCGATTCAAAAATCTAGTTAACGTAAATTTACAACCTATAACCCACTACTACTTTGTTTAAAATTTGTCTCAAGGCCATCGTAAAATCAAACGGCAACAATTTGACTAAAGAATTTGAATTTTCTACTATACCAAGTTAAAAAGGTTTCTACTCCCAACCACACACACACGCTTCACCCTTCCCAAATATTTATGAACGAACGCCGTAAAGTTTGGCCATTAACCAAATTGTTACCTCGTTTTATAGGGGAGAGGGGAGGTTGTTTAAAATGGAAAGCAAGCTTAATCGGTGTGTTTGGAAAAACGCAGATAATGCATTTCTGTATAAATAAAAAGAGTTTAAATAAAAGGGATGTCTTGAATTGTAGCGTTAATATTGTTAAATATAGTACCATAATAATTTCCCTTATAATTAATTATCTGGCTTTAGAAACATTTATTTTACTAATAATTTGTTTCAGTGTAAGGAGCAAATAATTACTTAAAAATTACACATATGAAAACGGGGACAAATAACAAAAAGAAACCTGAATAGGAAGATAGAGGACAGTTGTCTGTTTAATAATCACTTTCAATATTAAAAATCGACCCATTAATAACAAATATATTGTATAAATAAAATTGAGACAGACGAACAAACACACTTCTGAACTGCTCAGTTTGATAGCCTTCTGAAAAGTTAAATTTTCTTAACGCGTTTCTGATTGGTTAATTGTAGTTTAGGATGGGGCGATAAAATTAACAATCTGCCGGCATAGTGTGCCATTTGAGAAAAAAACTGAAACACAGCCAGATTGAGCGCAGATGCAAAGCGTTGATGTTGAATGCCTTTGCCGTCTGGACGATAACGGTCTGAACTTGACCCATTAACCGCCAGTCAATCTTGTGATTGTGTGATTTATTTTTTACTTGCGGTAAGATAAATAAATTTATTGATATTTCATTAGCATGTACAGGCCACACAGACAGTGCGCCATAATTTTGTGTTGTTCGACATTGCCTATTGGAAGAGATTTCGACAACCCAGTAGGAATGTGCCTAAAGCAGATGTATTTGGAAAGTGAAATAAAATGTGTAAAAATGTTTGAACAGTGCCATAAAAATCGTACGACTGTAAGTCCAGAAGCTACTAGCAGTTTTCTGCAGTGCATTAGTGTTCAACCCACACATGAAAACCTACATAGGATGTTTGCACAAAATATTTAACAGGCCACAGGAAGAACATTGTATACCCCATCTGATACTATGGAAGAAAAGCAATGCTTAAGGGGTCAGTGGCGATGCAGCCATATGGGAACAGTATGAAAACACTGGAAGGAAAATGGTCAAACAAAAATAGGGTTTGGTGCAATTGGTTGGCACGCATAGCTGACCCTCCTTTTGAATGTATTATTGATAAAATTGTGGAATGATCTTATAGATATGATATAAAGAGGGGAACATAACCTTCTTATTTCAGGGTTGAATTGCCAAATTGAAAAGTGACATAATCCCTGGAAATTCAGAACCTGTGGGCACAGAGAGAGCTTCTTATATAACTGCAAGCTTCCTGCCACATCAGCATTCAGGGGAACTCTGAAATACTTGTTGTTCTTGAAGATTCTCAAGCCACCACCACAGACAGGCTTTTAAGATAAGTCCATTAAAATAGCACTTGAGGACTCATCCTTATCATTCCACCCAAATACAAGAAATTAAAGGGGGGCATGATGAAACACACAAACCCTCCAATCATTGACAGAATTCTTATCCAGTGTTAACATATTCCAGTAGGGAGTAGAAACCTATTGATATTTTAGACATATCATTTTATGGACAGGATGTCCACCCTATTTATTTAAAACTTGTACATACAGAAACAATTCTTTTGAGTTGAAAATTCCTGTTCCAGAAAATTAAGGTTCAGAAATATTAAAAATTGTAATATAAGTATATAAATTTACACACAGTCTTACTGAATTCAGTTATATTGAGTTACAGTTGTGTTTGTTTTATTGACACCTCACTATACCTACATTACCCTAGACACGTAGCCATATAACATACCTAGAAAATATTTCCCAGAGTGAGATCTCAGAGAGGTAACGGATAGGTACCCTGAGAATACAATATCATCAACAATTAGACTCAGGGACTTACACAGCTTGACCTCACTCTGTTTACACTTTGTTGAGTAACACCAATAACCTCTCATATTGCCACATATTGGGGTCCTGTCCGGGATTTGTATATTACCACCATAGACCCAGGATATCCCCATTGTCATAAAAATTATTAAAATTAATCAGTTATGGAAATTGGATGAGTTGTCAGTGCCTATAGTTAAGTACTTTATTCATATTTGGTAATTTATATTGTAAGATTCATAAATTTTGTATAAGAGAAAAGATGGCAGATTTGGCCAAGTTCAGATCTGCTGCTGTGCAGACGGCAAAAGAAATGGGTATGGAGGGGCAAGTTCTGATTCAGTATGTAACCTCAGAATGTGACAAATTTATTGAGAGGGAGGATAGGAGATTAGCAGAAGATAAGAGATTACAATTAGAGGCTGAAAGAGAGGCTAAGAAATTGGAAGCTGATGGGGAGGCTAAGAAATTAGAGGCTGATAGAGAGGCTAAGAAATTGGAAGCTGATAGGGAGGCTAGGAAAATGGAGGCTGATAGGGAGGCTGAAATCAAAAGGTTACAGTTAGAGGAAAAGAAATTGGAGGCTGAGAAAGAGGAAAAGAGATTGCAGATGGAGGCTGAGAAAGAAGAAAAGAGATTGCAAAGAGGACATGAATTAAGACTAAGAGAACTGGAACTTCAAAGACATGCTCCAGAAAATGGTAACAGCCCATCTACCTCTGATGCTACTGCAAGCCAGGGGGACTCCAATTTAGCCATGAACTTCCATTTAGATCCTTTTGTGGAGAAAGAGGATGACATTGAGTCATTCTTAAACAGATTTGAAAGACTAACTACTAATTATGGGTTAGAGAAGGAGAAATGGAGTTTAAAATTATCCCAAGGGCTTAGGGGAACATCTTATGAAGTGTTCTCAAAGTTGAGCAGAGAGGATCAGGAAGATTATGACATTTTAAAACAGGCTCTATCAATTAGGTATGAGAAGAATGGGGAATTTTACAGGAAGAGATTTAGAACTGTTAAGCTACTGTCTGTGGAGACCTACCACCAATTCTCTGCCAGATTGGAAACCTATTTGGAGAAATGGACTGCTCTAGGGAAAACCCAAGATTTGAAGGAAATGATTATGATAGAGCAACTGAGAGAGTCCATGGCTCCAGACCTGAAAAAATTTCTCATGGCACAAGGTGCAGAGAGGTTGGGTGAGGTTCTCAATGTGGCTGAGAGATATCAGGCAGCTCAGAAAGAAGTAGCTGGTATCAGGAAGAGACAAATAGATAGTAACAAAACCCCACAAGACCAAGATGAGTATAATAATAATAGGGATCAATCACCTAGAGTCACACAAAATTATGACAGGCTTAGATATGATCATAGAGACAGAAACCCGCAAGTAAATGATAGGAAACCCTACAGACCAGAAGGAAAATGGTGCAAAATATGTAGGATGCAAAATCATAATACAATTGAATGTGGTAGGAAAGTTCCTCCATATCCCGCTGCATGCATGATAACAGTGGGAAACAAAGGAAAGAAGGAACTGTCTACAGGGCAGCATGAACTTCCTCATCCCCCCATCTGTGAAGACGTAAAGTGTAATGGCAATAAGGTGATGTGCCTTTACGATTCAGGATTGGAATATGACTCAGTTGTGAGTGCAACCCTGGTGCACCCTGACCAGTATACCACAGACAAAGTGGAGATACAAGGGGCATTAAAGGATACAGCCACCATGTCACTTCCCGTAGCCAGGATAAATGTCAAAACTAGGTACGTGGAAGGAGTGATTAGAGCAGCAGTGTGTAAGGATCCTAATTACCCGCGCGTGTTAGGAAAAAGATTTGTTTTTCTAGGGAGCACTATAAAACCTGTGATAATGGCCACGTTCCAGGTCAGGTCGACCCCTAGTAAGGAGGAGGAACCAACACTAAAGATTCATCCGAAACAGATGAGAAAGTCCCAGGCAAAGGACAAAACATTAAAACCTTGCTTTGGCAAATTGCCAAATAGCCATAACAACCCCAGAAAAGGAGAATTTTATTTGAAGGAGGGACAGCTCTACAGGAAAACTGGGGCAGGACCCAAAGGATATGGACAGTTAGTACTGCCATTGGAGTATAGGGACAAAGTTATGGCACATGCACATGTTGTACCAGACGGTAGACATCAGAAGATTGGTACCACCCGTCAAAGGACATCTGTGAGATTTTTCGGGCCAGGTGTAGCTGACGACATTTATCAGTTTATTATTTCCTGTGACCAGTGTAGCAAGGTACCTTCCACACGGTGGAAAGAAACTAATAATCAAATGCTAGAAAAGCATTGTGGAGAACATGGGCCTACCAACAAAAAAGGAAATAAAAATGATAAGGTAGACATAGGGAATAGGCATGCTCCTTCTCACACGCAGTCTTCCCATAGACCAGTAACACTGGCAACACCATGTATGGTACGAAGAGAACATACTGACCAGTCCACCCCGACCCAAATTGGATCAAGATTCTTGGAACTGTCTAAAAATAGAGTGGATAGTCCGCCACATTTGAAAACGAAACTGCGAAGAAACCCCAGAAGAAGAGTTGGGAGCGGGCGTTTGAGCCATTGGGAAAATGTGCAGCTTGCTTCACAATATGGCAATTAATTTAGCATTAGAAGGGCATCGGTGACAGTGGTAGTTGATCGACCCTATACAGTCCAATTGAAAGTATTGTATGGACATTGGATTGAGATCACACATATTATAGCAAATGCTAAAAAGAGGAATTGATTCTTGATGCAGGAACTTATTTCCCCATATTATATATTATATCACCAATTGACGTTGGGCGGAGAAAACAGCTGATGAATATGGCGTTTATCTGAATGGCAGATTAAAGAGTCACATATGAATATTAGTACAGGGTTTTTCCAAATTCCAGTCAAGCCTGAGCTCAGACCAATAGATGGCTGTGATCACATCGGAGGGGCACATTGAATTCATATGTTGCTTTTGGATTGGAAATACTCCGAGGGTTTTATTCAGGCTGATGAGGAAATTACTGGATTCCCTACATAACTCTGCTATCACCAAATTTATAGATCTCCTCCTCATAAAATATTGCAAAATTGAGGAACATCTAAACCTCTGGACATGTCATGGGACAGACTCAGAGAAGATTAATGGTGAATATGGATCGATAATCAGCATGTGACAGGCAGTACCACCTGCAGCTGTTTATTAACATAAACTGCTATAGATACCTGGATTGCAGAGGTCTGAGGCAGATTTCTTGAGTAGTGCCTACTTTGAATGACCCACCTGCAGTAACCCAGCATCACATAACAGCAGAGTAGAGTCAAGTTGACATAATTTGATCGAGATTGTAACAAAGATCATAAAACTGCACTAGTGGTGCAGGCTTTTTTAACAGGGGAGATATGTGGTAAAGTACTCTGTGTGACACCCCGCTCAAATTTCTCCGATTCAAAAATCTAGTTAACGTAAATTTACAACCTATAACCCACTACTACTATGTTTGAAATTTGTCTCAAGGCCATCGTAAAATCAACCGCCAACAATTTGACTAAAGAATTTGAATTTTCTAGTATACCAAGTTAAAAAGGTTACTACCCCCAACCACACACACAGGCTCCACCCTTCCCAAATATTTATGAACGAACGCCGTAAAGTTTGGCCATTAACCAAACTGTTACCTCGTTTTATAGGAGAGAGGGGAGGTTGTTTAAAATGGAAAGCAAGCTTAAACAGTGTGTTTAGAAAAAAATTAGATAATGTATGTCTTTATAAATAAAAAGAGTTTAAATAAAAGGGATGTCTTGAATTGTAGCGATAATATTGTTAAATATAATACCATAAGAATTTCCCTTATAATAAATTATCTGGCCTTAAAGTTAGTTGCTTATCCTTTACAGGACGTGGCAATCAACCCCAGATTTTATTGGGTGTTTGTGATTTTTCTAGGCAATTGTTTTCATTCCTGCTTGCTTTCGAGAACATTATGAACACTACGGCGCTTTACCATTGCTTGCTCTGATTAATGGGGAAAATATATATACATTCATTCATTTGTGTATGAAAATGCTTTCTATGGTAAAGCTAGATAATTCATGATTAATTTACACTTTTGATTATAGGAGTGATCGTTCTTGATATTGATTCGGCGCATGGATATTGAATTCATGTCCGTCCTTATTTGTTCGGGCCGGAAAATAGATTAATTTTACTTGTTATGTTTATGGCCTGAATTCATATGTATTACATATTATTAGTACAAGTAGAATCAGTCCTGTATTGTATATTTTGGATGGGTAGGCAGGACTATATTCTTTTCATGCCGCTCTAGCGGAAGTATGGGTTGTCTTAACGAGTCGTGATGAGTTCCGATTTACCACCTACAATGGCGGGTCACGCATTTTTAAGGGCTGGTACGTTCTAAAGTAAAAAATGATTTATGAAGTGATTTCTTCTGTAGGAGATTGTGTCTCTACAAGAGTATAGTGTTAGAGACTCTCCTCATGTACTGTATTATGTGCTATTCGGACTCCAGGTAAATCCAGACCCCTTTTGATGATCTCCTTATGGTTAGACCTAGATGAGGCAACGTATTTTCGTGCATCGTTGGTCGGTTACCTAGATATTGTTATAGATGACAGGTTCCATCAGCGCTTATGTCTTCATGAAGTAACCTTCTGACAAAGGGACTGTATGGTAACTCTAAGAAATTATACTTATTCAAGTTTGGAATCAACTTTGGCTGATGATTATTCTCCTGCTGGGCGAGTGAGTGAAAGCTCAGGGAAGGAGGCCATCTTTGTATTTCTGTCATCATTTTTGGATCACTGTCCAGAGAACGGGTCGTGTATCTTACTATTCGGACAGTGGCATGGAGATCTCATTTAGATGAAAACCCCTTACCGTGGTTTCATAGTATGATATAAACTTTGAACATAAAGCAACTTAAGAACTTAGCAAGGGAAAGAAGGTTCGCCCATCGAACTCTTCAGTTGCTTACCGATCCACCTTCACTGACGCGTTTAGTCAGATAGGGGATATGGCAATAGTCCGCCAGAACATTGATTGTCTATTTAATATTGAATGCTGCATGAAATGTACTACTATTCTACTACCTTATGATTTGCTATGTCAACATACTCATGACTGTATTCCGTGATGTCCAAGTGTGTGCGTCATTATTAAAAGCATAGAAACGTCAACAACGGTTCCTAACATCTTTGACTTGCCTAAGAGTGCGAGTGAAATAGTATCAAGTGTCAACTACATCGAACAGTCCACCATTCGCGTAGTTTCCACTCTCACTCCATACATACACAATCATGCGTCGGTTGAGTTGACCTTTGTTGTACTTGCCTGTCTCATGTGTAACGAGCAGGAAGGATACTCTACCCTTTACATTGATGACCACCAGTACCACCTGAGGAACGATTACTTGACAGTAATCCCATAGCAGACACTGCCTTGCTGTCTTTGCCTGCCCTAACTCAGGACTAAAGTGAGTTACCCATTTACAGCTGGGTAGACTGGAGCATGCCTGGTATCATCAACTCAGTACACTACAGTGGACTTTACAGTAGTGGCCAGTCAAACAACAACATTCTACAGATACTTTCCAGTGATAAACTAGCCACTTTACAATAGCCTTCTGAAAAGTTAAATTTTCTTAACGCGTTTCTGATTGGTTAATTGTAGTTTAGGATGGGGCGATAAAATATCTGCCGGCATAGTTCGCCATTTGAGAAAAAAACTAAAACGCAGCCAGATTGAGAGCAGATGCAAAGCATTGATGTTAAATGCCTTTGCCGTCTGGACGATAGCGGTCTGAACTTGACCCATTAACCGCCAGTCAATCTTGTGATTGTGTGATTTACTCTTTACTTGCGGTAAGATAAATAAGTTTATTGATATTTCATTAGCATGTACATGCCACACAGACAGTGCGCCATAATTTTGTGTTGTTCGACATTGCCTATTGGAAGAGATTACGACAACCCAGTAGGAATGTGCCTAAAGCAGATGTATTTGGAAAGTGAAATAAAATGTGTAAAAATGTTTGAACAGTGCCATAAAAATCGTACGACTGTAAGTCCAGAAGCTACTAGCAGTTTTCTGCAGTGCATTAGTGTTCAAATCACACATGAAAACCTACATAGGATGTTTGCACAAAATATTTAACAGGTCACAGGAAGAACATTGTATACCTTATCTGATACTATGGAAGAAAAGCAATGCTTAAGGGGTCAGTGGAGATGCAGCCATATAGGAACAGTATGAAAACACTGGAAGAAAAATGGTCAAACAAAAATAGGGTTTGGTGCAATTGGTTGGCACGCATAGCTGACCCTCCTTTTGAATGTATTATTGATAAAATTGTGGAATGATATTATAGACATAATATAAAGAGGGGAACATAACCTTCTTATTTCAGGGTTGAATTGCCAAATTGAAAAGTGACATAACCCCTGGAAATTCAGAACCTGTGGGCACAGAGAGAGCTTCTTATATAACTGCAAGCTTCCTGCTACATAAGCATTCAGGGGAACTCTGAAATACTTGTTGTTCTTGAAGATTCTCAAGCCACTACCACAGACAGGCTTTTAAGATAAGTCCATTAAAATTGGCACTTGAGGACTCATCCTTATCATTCCACCCAAATACAAGAAATTAAAGGGGGTATGATGAAACACACAAACCCTCCAATCATTGACAGAATTCTTATCCAGTGTTAACATATTCCAGTAGGGAGTATAAACTATTGATATTTTAGACATATCATTTTATGGACAGGATGTCCACCCTATTTATTTAAAACTTGTACATAAAGAAACAATTCTTTTGAGTTGAAAATTCCTGTTCCAGACAACTGAGGTTCAGGAATATTAAAAATTGTAATATAAGTATATAAATTTACACACAGTCTTACTTAATTCAGTTATATTGAGTTACAGTTGTGTTTGTTTTATTGACACCTCACTATACCTACATTACCCTAGACACGTAGCCATATAACATTCATTCATTCATAACCCTCCACTCCCAAAGGAGCATAGGCCTTCAACAAACACATGCCAAGTCCTCCTGTCACGTGCCATCATCTCAATTTTCTTTCCATGTTCTCCTCATCATTTTCACCTGTTTCCAACTCTCTTCTCCATGTACTTCTTGGTGTTCCTCTGCCTCTCTTGCCCTGGGGGTTCCAGAACAAGGACTGCCCTGTAATGCTATCAACAGGCCTCCCCAGCGCGTGTCCCATCCATCGCCACCGTCCTCCTCTCACCGCCTGCCCCACCGGCACCCGTCCAGCTCCCGTCATCAGCCCCACGCCGGCAACCCTGTCACACCATTTCAATCCCTCCACTCCACGCAAGCACCCACCCATGAAAGTCCTCAGCTCCCTGGCTGCCGTCCCTGTTTCCCTTCACGCCTCCGAGCCACACAACAGCACCGACCCCACACCCGAGCCGAAGATTCCTATTTTCGTGCCGGATCCCACCCCTCCCGATCTCCACATATTTCCCAACGCAATGAAAGCCCCTCTTGCCCCCTGTATTCCCACCTTGACATCGCTGTCCGTCCCTCCAACTCTGTCCACACCACTGCCAAGATATGTGTATGACCCCACATCCTGCACCGGTTCTCCCCAAGTTCAACCCTGCCATCACCACCCGCACCCATTCGCACCACTCTTGTCCCCTCCCTGTGTACCCTCAGACCCAACCGCTGTGACCTCGCATCGAGTGCCCTCAATCCGCTCCGCATCCGACCACGGCCACGGGACAGAAGAGCCAAGCCATCAGCAAAATCCAGACCATCCAACCGCCCAGCCAGAGTCCACTGGACTCCACTTCCGCCGTGTGCCGCCGATGATCTCACAACCCAATCCTTTGCCAGCAAGAAAAGAAATGGAGGCAAGAGGCATCCCTGTCGCATCCCGCCCCACCCCAAACGGTTCCGCAAGCTGTCCTTCGTGAAGAACTCCGCATGTCATGCCCTCACACGTTTTCTTTATCAAATTAATGATCTTCAGGGGAACTCCATTATGCCTCAACAATTTCCAAAGTGATTCTCTGTCTACACTGTCAAATGCCCTTTCGCAGTCCACAAATCCGATGCACAGTGGTGAACTCCATTCCAGATCCCGTTCAACCACTATTCTCAAAGTGGCCATCCGGTCTGCACATGATCTGCCCCGTCGAAAACCCGCCCGTCCATCTCTCAGCCTCCCGTCCATAAACTCCCCTAATCTCTCAAGGACAATCCTGTTCAACACCCTTCCCGGCACCGATAGCAACACCATTCCCCTACAATCTGTTCACTCCTGTAAATTCCCCCCCCCCCCAGGCAACCCAACCAGACATACCTCCCTCCACTCTGCCGGCATCTCTTCCCCCTCCCAGACCCCACCAAGCAATCTATATAACATCTCTGTAGCCGCGTCGATATCTGCCCCGATGGCCTCCGCTGGAATGCCATCAGGTCCAGACGCCCCTCCATCCCCCAGAAGCTCCATGGCTTTCCCCATCTCTTCCCCCGCTGGTCCCTCACCGCCAATCTGCAGCTCCCCCTCCGCCGGCCGGACGCCCGGCGGGCCCTGCGGAGCCGGCCCACTGAGAAGGTCCCCAAAACACTCTGTCCACCTCCTCATCCGCTCCTGTACACCGCTGAGCAGTTTCCAACTCCTGTCTTCCACGAGGCAACCCGTCTGCCTGCATTTCCCCGCTAGCCTCCCCGTGCTGCCACACAGTTCTCTCACACTTACCCTGGCTGCAGCATCCTCCGCCTCCCCCGCCAACTCCCCAATACACTTCCTCCCGTTTCCCTTGACACCTCCTTCTACTTCCCTGTTTGCCTCTGTGTACACCTCCCGAGCCCCGGCCCCGGAACCTCTGGCCCTGCCCGTGTCCAACTCTGCTTTCCCACCCCTTCTGTCTCCTATCTTATTGACGGCCTCCGTTGCTACCAATGCCCCCTGTTGTCCCCCCCTCCCCAGCATCTCCCCACACGTCTCCTTCCACACAGTTCCGACCCGCTGCCAACAGTCTTCTGCACCCTCCACATCCCCCAGCCACCGGAGCACCCGGAATCCGTTGGACACCGTGACCGCAAACTTGTCTCCCGTCTCTTGACCCCCCAGCTGTCCCACATTACACTGCCGTCTACAATTTTGCACCGATGCACATCTCTTGAGTCCCATTTTTACCCCGGCCATCAGAAGATGGTGATCCGATGCCACATCCGCTCCTCCACATACCCTCACATCCTGCAATGATGATCCGAACCTCCTGTCCATGCACATATGATCAATCTGATTTTCTGCCCCATGGTCTGGCGACATCCATGCCGCCTTGTGTACTCTCTTATGTGGAAACATGCCCCCTCCCATAGCCAGTTGATTTGAAGCACAGAAGTTTGCGAACAGTTCTCCATTTTCATTCACCACTCCCAGCCCATGTTTTCCCACGACCTCCTCAAATCCGGCGCCGACTGCACCCATCCCTGCACCCATGCCACCCATCAAAACCGTGATGTCTCCTCTTTTTACCCCATCCATAATTTCCTGTAGTTCAGCATAAAATGCCTCCCTCACAGACTCCTCCCCGTCATCAGTCGGCGCACAACACCGGATGACACCCACATGAACTCTCTCTTTAGCTGCCCTGAAAGTAGCTGTTATTACTCTGGGTCCAACAGCCTCCCACTCAACAAGTGCCCTCTGTGCTTCCCCAGACAACACAAGAGCCACCCCCTCACTGCGGTGCGAACCCCCGTCCTCACGTCCCGAGGACAGCACCAACTCACCCGCGATGAGTCTCTTCCTGTCTACCCCCCTCCACCCCGTCTCACACATTCCCAAAACCTCGATCCTGCATTCCCTCACCTCTGCCGCCACCCTCCCTCGCCCGCTCAATGTTCGAACACTCCAGGTGCCAAATCCGGAAGTTCTCCCAGAAGAAAGAAGGCCAGTCAGCAACACAGACTCCTTTCGGCTTTCTCTGTGTTGCATCATACGCCTCCCCACGAGAGGACCCCCCCCCCCGCCCTGGACGGCCGTGTTTTATTTTCTTTATTTGACTTGTCCATATTTGTTGAAGTTTTTTGTGGTTTAAATTTTTTACAGGATGGGGTAACCGGCCCCATGTCCAACCCTCCTTAGTCGCTTTCTACGACATGCTTGGCAGGGGACAGTGTTACTATTCTTTGCTCCCCTTTCGGGCCCCGGTAACACACGGGTGAGCCATATAACATACCTAGAAAATATTTCCCAGAGTGAGATCTCAGAGAGGTAGCGGATAGGTACCCTGAGAATACAACATCATCAACAATTAGACTCAGGGACTTACACAGCTTGACCTCACTCTGTTTACACTTAGTTGAGTAACACCAATAACCTCTCATATTACCACACGCATCAGTACGTAATTTATTCCGTTTAAAGGGAAATAGCCAGATTATCATACAACTATTGAATATATGTAATTAGTAATCAAACTGGTTTTTATTTTACAATGCAGTTAAAAATCATCAAACTCGTATGTCTTTTTTTTTTTTACATAAAAATCTAAAAATATAAGAATTGTTCACAGCATTGGTATTACTATTACTGAATTTTCCTAAAATAATTAATTTAAAAAATGAATTCTAATTAAGCTTACAAGTTCCATCTACGCTTTGGAATGAGCACCAACACTGGAATTGTAAGACATCGGTGATTCTGACAAGAGGCCATCTTGAGAGCATGCGCGCCGTTGTAATGTTCCGGAGTGCAATGAGGTTGCTGTAAACATGAGTGGTTCGCAGCTAGGCAACGGGGACACTGTTCAACAATGCAGATGTATTAATGTCAAATGTATCAGTGAAACCAATAGATCATATTATGCCCCACAGAACCCTTTGCTGTTTTAATATATACAGACAAGGCACATTTAAAGAGAAGAGCCTACATTGGTTTTGCGAACGAGCCTTCCTAGCTCCTAAAATCGAATCTCACGATATCAATTATGTTAATATGATTGGCCTATTTGATGCGGAAGAGAAAACGGACCTTTCTATAGACTGGATGTGTCACAGGTTTTCTCCTCTTAGCTCTGCAGTAGTGGTCCAACAGTGGTCAACACTCGAGAGTGACTGATGTGGATCTTCAAAGATGTCTACCTTTGCACTAGATTACTCTTAGCAGAGTTGTAGATAGAAGGATAGTGATGCTTCTACCTCCAGGGAGTTTTCACAAGATATTCATAAAAGCGAGAACATTGCTGCATTAGCTGAGCACGTTAAATCTAGTATCTGCCGTCAACTTTTGTGAAGGATAAGGTTATCTTATAATTCGTTAGCTTGTTCGAGCCCCCAGCTGAGTTAATTCAGCGAATTTCGTTTTAATATTGTTTAGCTCTGCTTACGTGTATTTAAGAAATTGTCTGAAACATACAGATGTAAAATAGAAAAATGATTACATTAACTTTAGATTTATCTTTATACAAGTAACAAATTTAATAATCAATTATGTTTTAACAGTTTAAAAAAAATGAATAGTTATTTAACAAAAATTGGTCATCATCATTTGATGTTAATGGGGATTAATATAAGGGGAAGTTCACTTGGTAGCTTTTATTTGTACACTTAGCTGCTGGGGTTACTGCTCCCGCTGGTGGTTTGGTTCTTCGCAGATAGGTGACTGGATCGCTCGCGTCCATGGTCAAGATTAAGAGTTGCAGCATGTTCCAAGTAGAATCAGGTAGTAACTGCAAAGCTGGTCCCGCGTCTCTAAGACCCGTCTGATGATTGTGTCTAGTGTCGGCTTCAGGCCACTTATACCCTCATTTGTTCCAGAAATAGTACCCTCAACTGGTGCCACCAAGTATGGCAAAAGAGGAGAAACGAATACTCTCTGAGTATTGAGTTTCCCGACACATACTTAAGTGCCCCCCTCTTTTCATTCCACCATCCCATCTATCTCAGAGCTTTTACCCTCGCTGAGAATTAATATTAATCCCAGTGGGCAAAAAACTATCTTTACATTAAAAATGAATAGCTTTAAATTTAACTTCAGTTGAATATGGTAACAATGTAGTTTGAATATGTTTACATTTACAACGGATGAAAAGGTTGTAAATTTTCATTACAGTTAGAGTGAATATGTTTTACATTTACACTGGTTGAAAAGGTCGAAACTTTCATTACATTTAGAGTGAATTTTTTTTTTACATTTACACTGGTTGAAAAGGTTAATAATATAACAAGTATGTACATTATTTCTGTCACCATTCACTCCCTGCTCCTTATGGAACTTGGGACTACCTCTGCTTTTGGTTCTTTATAAGAAACTCGCAATAAAACTGTCACCAGCCCTGGCAGTGGTGGTTCATGAAATCATCATTCTTTATGCTGAGGTTGCCAGCCTCAAATGACTTGGACATCCTCTAGCAATTTTCGCGTATTAATATTCACGTGTCAATATGAACGAATTAGTTCACATGTTAATAATGAACAAATATATAATTCAAAATGTACAACTTACGTCAATCTTTAGGCCTACAGACTGCAGAGAAATAAAGGCACTTGTAGACGCTTCTTACACTTGGTCTGTTAGTGTTCTTAGTGTGTAATTTAATATAAGATTGAGACAATAGAGATGAAGAAAGAAGACATGGGAAACGGTCTTAAAGGGGATCTGAGACTAGGAAGAAGCCTAGGCATAATACAATGGACGATGGAGAAAGTGGCAGTCCAATGTGGAAATGCATGCAACGAAGAACATAGGGACACAATTGAATATGTGAAAGATAGAATTTCGAAATTTATGAAGTATTTCGAGTAGAGACCGCGGCTTAGGGTCAGTAAGATAGAGGGATTAGTGGGGGCTTAGCAACAATAATAACAGTACCATGATGGTTGAATGCGTCACAGCTGTAAAATTTGAAATTAATCCAGTAACAGGGAGTTACATGAATACACAGGGAATGAATGGAGAAAACATGATGATAACAGTAAAAATTGGGTTTTCAATAAACAATATCAGAAAGAAGATGGAGCACAGGGAAGAATGATAAATTTGATTTGGTTTTATTGTATATTTGGAGGAGGTCCACAATAAGAGCGTCATATTATTGGAAATATTCATTTATTAAGTACTGTTACCAATGGAGATCCTGATTCAATTACACAGTGAACCAGGAATCATAATATATTGTAATCACAATTTATATGTACATAATTTATAACTATGAATCTTGTAGTGACATATTTTATTAATATTATAATATGTGGGTCAGTTGTGTAGTAGTTCTATGAGGTAATACAGGTTTTATATGTCAATCTAAGTTGTTATTTGTCATCATGACTTCAAGTGTCTGGTTCTGTTGGAACTAGTATTGGAGATGTTCTCAGTTCCTAACATTAAAACAATTTATTTCCCCTATTAGTTTATATATTGTCAGTTTTTGAGGGGCATAATGTTGAGCTCCGCTGGCCACAGATTCTTATCTGTCGTGATGGCGGCAGGAAAAGACTCCTCTGCTCGATAGCCTCCCTGTGTTCTGGAGACACCACACTGATTGCTATATGGACCAAGGAGTATGCGGTCCGCCTCTGGATTCAGCAAAGCTCTGACCAGGTGCTGCTCAATAACTTTAGGACCACGGTCCCTGAAACAAGAAGGTTGTACCTCCTACTTCAGAACTAATTTATAATACCCTTCCAGACTGACCACAATACATAACAAACACTGAGTTCAGAGCGGTAGGCCAACTGTCAGCTTCATCTATAATAATTTTCACCAGTATACTCCTCCCTAATGGTTACTACGCCTCTGCAAGTCCAGCATTATTTCTTTCTAGTCAATAAGATAGGTGTCAGTGTACTATTTGGCAATTCCATGTAGTTTTACTTTCCTCTGACACCTTCTGGTCAGGTTGGAGCAACTTATATATATATACCTTGCCTCCGGATCGCTACTGAACCACGCACATATACAGACATAAATTATTAATTTACATTCAATTTTCATTACAAGATATCAAATATTTCAAGCTTACCACAATTCATGGGATAATAATAAACAGATACGTTGACTGGTGAAGAATAATGGCACAAATTCCGAGCTGCCTCTGTCTCAGGCTTTTATTTATAAAAATATAAGCTGATGCTCAACGCACTGTTGCTTTAGAAAGTATTTTTGAAAATCTGGTGTGGAACTGACGCGTCTAAGTGACTATATCGACGAGTCTAACCAATCATGCCATGTTTACCCAAGCGTTTGAAAAAACAGTACCCTTCCATCCGTCTCCCCTAGCAACGAAAAGTAGTATTTATAGTCCGACTAATCGTGTTTAGCCTTACATTTATTTCTACCCAATCAAATAGGAGGTAACATGGGGACCTCTTTCCGTACAATGGTGGTTTAAAAATCTACCACTGAGCGATTCTGATTTTGGGTGTTGTCTGACAGCACCATCATTTTATTTTGGCTATAACTTGTTAATTCCTAGACTATTTGCATAACACTTAACATATTCTTTGTCAGCAAGTCACAAGGAACCCAAATATATAAATTTTATGGGGCTAAGTGGCTGCGTTCAAAATATGTATTTTCTAGGATAGTCGTGTATTTGTTTTTTTATTTTTTATGTTTAGAACCGCCACCTGTCCTGCTGTACTGTCAGACTAATGTCAGGATTTTAGACATAAAACAGTGGAATGTCATGTTTCCTAATAAGCGTTTTGTAAGTTTTTAAACATAACTCTCTTTATGGGTAGTGTTTTTTATCACTGACGATTTTGAAAAAAAGCTAGTGGTTGTGGCCTTACACGCGTGATAGTAGTAATTGTGTATCGCGACGCGTGTTTAGTGTTGCAAGTGTTCTGGCTTTTGCCCCTCCCTTTCTTTCTATCTTTAGTCCATCTGTCTTTCGTTTTAGGTACCATAGTGTATAAAATGACATGAATGGAATTTTAAATCTAGGTCAACTTGCGTATCTCAAGGTTTTCTTAGAAAGGCAGTACACGTTTCATTGAAGAAAGCGTGTCGAGATGTAGTAGGCTTTTACTATCAACGTGAAACGTTACAATTCGCAGACGAAGTAGAAAACAAGGGGGGATTCGAGTACAGTCATTGTGACCGCACTGTTCTTTACCATTCTTCTTTCCTTTTATTGAAGTTATTTGTTAGGCTTTACATTTACTTTTTAATTTATATATGTGGATTAGAATTTCTCACGACACTGCCACAGCCACCAACGCAGAAATGTTGAAATGCGCTGAGGGCATTATTCTTACTGATAGGCGAATCACTACTCAACAATTGGCCTTACAGCTGTCAGTCAGCATTGGTAGTGCAAATGCAGTTATCAAAACTCTCGGATTTTCTAAGGTTTGCTCAAGATGGGTTCCTCGAAGTCTCACAAATGACCACCGATTGCAAAGGAAAGCAATTTCTTCTGAATTGTTGGAGCGTTTCAATGCTGATGGAGAGAACTTTTTGGCTAAGATCGTTACAGGCGACGAAACCTGGGCACATCATTTTGAACCTGAGACAAAAAGACAGTCAATGGAGTGGCATCATCCGCAATCACCAAGAAGAAAGAAATTCAAGACAATTCATTCAGCTGGAAAGGTCATGAATACTGTCTTTTGGGACATTGAAGGTGTGATTCTTGTGGACGTTATGCCAAAAGGAGAGACAATCAATTCGCAAGCTTACATTAAGACATTGGAAAAAAACTCAATCAACGTTTTCACAGAGTTCGGCCGCACAAGAATCCAGCAGACCTGCTTCTCCTTCACGACAATGCGCGCCCTCACACAACTCTGACAATTGGGGAAGCAATCACCAAATTGGGTTGGACTGTACTATCCCATCCACCCTATAGTCCCGATTTGGCACTCTCTGATTTTCATCTATTTGGTCCACTTAAAGATGCACTCCGTGGGACAAGGTTTGAAGATGATGAAGGAGTGATTCATGCAGCGAGGAAATGGCTACATGAAGACAAAATCTGGTACGGGCTAGGAATACATGCACTTGTTTCGCGCTGGCATAAAGCCGTACAAGTTGATGGTGATTATGTTGAATAATACCGATGTTTACATGACATATCCATGTATTTTGTGTATAAATTTCATGCTTTTTTAATAAACAGCTCCTGAAAAAAAACGATGTGGTGCATTACTTTCTGAACGCCCCTCGTACAATTGACGGCATGACATATCTTTGAAATTATATTTCAGCAGGATTCCTTCTATGTAATCTAATTTAAAATTGCTTCTGTCTTTTGTCCAGTGGCTTTCTATAAATGAGCAATAGCCTGCTCATGCTTGCGTTGTGAACATGGCAGCAGGAAGAACAATTGTGCAATCATTAAATGTTCAGAATGAAATTCAACATTTACTGATTGTTTTAAAAATTAGACTGGTTCTGTAAATGACCCAGAAACTGAATAAATCCTTCATCATCGATGTTATTTTCAACAAATTTTGTCAGATCATTAAGTTGATCAAAGCGCATGGCATCGTCAGGTGCAACATCTGTATAATTTGAATACTGCACAGAAGGTCGCATTACTTCCCATGTTGGTATTACATGTAAGATCATTCACCACATATATGTTAAATCTGCCAATGGTTTCATATATATCTCTAATTATTATAAACACAATATATCCAAAGTTGGCCATTCTTGGACCACTACTGCAAAGTAGGGGATGCGATTATGCCAAAATACTTCATGACCATATACTGTCTTGCCACTTCCGTGTCGCCTGCTATGTTTACAGAAATCCTACATTCCCAATCTATCATTGATATCACTTTCTCGTAATTGTTTACCACAACAAAGACTTCTGCCGGAAGTGTTATTTCATTTCACGTATTCCATTACTTTCCATCTGATCATGTCTGCAAAGTTAACACATTATCTTCAAATACCATCTGTTGCCCAGGTTGTTGGAAAACCCGAGGCAACATTGTTTTGTGGTAATTTCTGCAAGCCATGTCCCCGAATCAAACGTACATTATCTACATTCCCCGACACAAGTCTGGGTTTTCGCGTTTTGCCATCTGGTGTAAAACAGATTACACTATTATCTCTCAATCGTGCGACTGGTTTAACAATGAGGATGGGCTATATGTAGACTTTTAATCCGTCTAGTGTTGACAATTATTCAAACAAACACGTCGACGTGGCTGCAAAACAGGTGAAGCAGTCAGGTAAACCAGGTTAGTGTGACAAGATAAACTCGATCAAATAGTGAAAGAAAGAACATGAGAAAGGATGATCGAGTAACGTGAAGGAGAGAACTGAGGACAAGACAAAGAGGACGAACAATTTCGTCACACACACACACACACACACACATACATATATATATATATATATATATATATATATATATATATATATATATATATATATATATATATATATATATATATATATATATATATATATATTCGCATGAGGTCGCATTAGTACCCGCCCAAACCCGGCCCTGGTCAAGACCACATGTCCCAACACAAGAAGACCCAATGACAAACTGTGTCACTGTAGTGATCTTCTGTGTTCTCACACAAGAGACCTAATGACACATAAATGTCACTGTACCGGTCCCTGTGTCTAGACACATGATCCTAGCCAAAGGCCGGATATTAGGCCGTTGGGTTTGCTAGGAGCATTATAAATGCACTTTGAGATAAATGGGCTTTTCAAAATAAACATTCACAGCTAGCTTTCTGGACAACTAACAAGGCTGAGCTAACAAATCAGGTTTATAAAGTCTAACACTTACATCGTCAAGGACACGTGAATTTACAGAAAAAAACATTACGATATGTTTATTTATCAGAAGTTTTTTAGTACACAAAATTACCAAAAAAGCTCAACACAGGCCGTGTTTCATAAATTCTAGTCAGCTGAGATAAGACATTAAATGCTCCTATTACAGCATATATTTCTTTAGTTTTTAGTTCTATTATGGATTGTTTGTTCAGTGAAACATCTTTCTTGTGTTATAAATGTCGTCTGGTTGTTGAAAGCCAAAGCTAAATCAATTTTACTAGGCTGTCGTACAGTTTTTTCTGGGCGGGGCACCGATTGTAGCCTCGCTACATTATGAAGGGAATAGCCTGTGGAATATTGTCAGTCTACAGATATTGGCTCGTTAAGGAAGAAAGAAACCTATCAGAGATAAAGACAAGAAGAAGAGGAGGTGATTGCTCTCCACTAGATAGTGTTATCTAATAAATCATGGAATGTTTCTTTATCCTACGACATTACTTCTTTCCAGACTTCACTGGTTTGGCCATGTTCGCCGCATGGATGATGGTCGCATCCCAAAAGATATCTTCTACGGACAGTTAGCAGATGGCAAGAGAACAGTTGGGCGACCACAGCTGAGGTTCAAAGATGTGTGCAAGAGAGATATGAGGGCACTGGACATGGATCCAGCAACATGGGAGGATAAAGCTGCCGATCGCACTAAGTGGCGATGCTATTTACGGCGCCACCTCAGATTGGGCGAAGAGAGGCTCACACAAGAAGCAGAGGTGAGGAGAAAACGTCGAAAGGAGCACCAGGAAAATAAGCAGCTGAGGGCTGTCACCTCAGGGGCGCATTCCCATAGTCAGTTATGACTAAAGGGGCTATTATTACTATTATTATACTTCTTTCCTACGATCGCAATAAAAAAAGGTCACTCAGCGTCCGAACTGAAGGATTTTGGCTTTATGTAAATACTTAACACAGATAGCACGAGCGATACATTAAATAATTAAGTAATAAATCAACGCGGCTATAACGTTTATTAGTTTGTTTTTTTTTTTTTTTTTTTTTCTTAACCAGCGGCACTTAGGCTTTCAGCCCTTCGGCCCAATGACATGTCATTGCGAGGCTGGGGAACCTGAGGACTTTCCTTCCAACCCGGTCAGGAGCTTCGCTCCTTCCCATCCACAGAGGGTTTATCACAGGAGCCGTTCAGGCTATTCAGTCAAATTTCCGGCCGTAAACATTTCTTCAAACGCCGACGCCCGGGTTTGAACCATGAACACCTGGTCGCCAGTACAACGCCGAAGCCATTACACCAGCGCGGCTCCCGACGTTTATTAGTTAAATATATACACAAATATGGTAAGTAGAAAGTAAAACGTATGATTGTAAAAGACAATTCACACACAGTTGAAATTTAATAGTGTAGTTAATTACATACTACAGCGAAACTAAGCAAATAATGAAAAGAAGATGGGATATATTAAGTGTTATCACCCTGAAGACAAATCTACACTGTCCATAAGTCTTTCAAATTTCCTCCAATGTATGATCATACACAGGTATGCACCGACTGTCCAATGTAGATGTCTGTTCCATCATGTGGATTATCTCCCAAAGAGCACTTATTGCTGATAATCTTGCACGTGTATTAGTGAGAACTTGTAAGATGTAATGTCCCTCAACGCTTGGAAATCTCTATAGCGTAAACAAACTGTTACCTTTAAGGCGATCTTTGTCCTCTCAAGGCTGTGTGTGGTCCCGGTTGCCGGGTCCTCCCAGCGCAGCAGAGGCAGTGAATGGGAACTGTGCCTGTGCCAGACTACCCTTTTTCGAGGACCTTCGGTCCCGAATGGATTTTGGCTGGACGGGCGTCTGGGAGGCATGGCGAAATGGTTTTATAGCGATAGGAGTAGAGTACACATGAGGGCAAGTTCGGGGCACGGCGGATTGATCTACCGCTTGCTTGTCACATTGATCACAGAAACAACAATTAAAAGGCTGTTGTACCAATATACGCCGTTAGGTGTGACGGAACAACGGACGATTTCTTGTTGCCCTAATGACGCCGCAAGGTGTTATGGCCGAAGACTGCTTAGTCGGTCGGCGGTCAAAGGAATAATAATAATAATAATAAACAAACTGTTGACATTTGTCTCAGGAAAATGACTGCCGCCTGCTCTTGAAAAGGCACTGGCTACACTGTAGCCACGAAATGATCTTCTGATAACAAATGTGTTTCGTGCTATGAAGCTTTATTGAATGAAGTTACGTCGTGCAGTGCATGAGTTGAGTAGATGAATTCACTTCTTGCACTGACGCAATTTAGCAGCTGAATGTGGATCAGTCTGTAAGCTTTTGAGTGATTTGAACTTGATATACGAATGAACTAGTGAATGCTTGATATCTTAACGAATCAACTTTTGAGTATGTGATTTTGAGTCAGGTAATAAGCTTTTGAGCTCGTATATACTGTATATATATATATATATATATATATATATATATATATATATATATATATATATATATATATATATATATATATATATATATATATATATATATATATATATATATATATATATATATATATATATATATATATATATTCTTCCTCTTTTGGTGGTTGGCCACTGACTGACAAAGCAATCAGTGACGATAACCACCTAGTGACGTCATGTACGGCAGCAACAAACTGAATTCTTTTTGCTCGGTCGACATCCATACTTTTTGTGGTGCTTCAGCTCTGGTTCATGCTCAGCATCTCTGCCTCCACAGTTCTCCGCCACGTGGCTTTTGGCCGTCCTTGCTTTTGTTTTTCTTCTGAAGTCCACGGCATGACAGTTCTGGTGATGGTGTCAGTGTCTCATATGAGAATGTGACCAATCCAGTTACAGCGTCTAGCCGCTATGATGGTGCACATGTTTTCTTAGTGGTCCGAGTTAGCAGTTCTCCGTTGGTGATGGTGTTTGGCCAGAAAATTCGAAGACTTTTCCTTAAGCAGGTTGTGTAGAAAGAGGACAATTTGGACAGTTCATGTCCTGTTGCTCTCCAGTAACGTATGGCAGTACAGAAATTACGCGCATATATATATATATATATATATATATATATATATATATATATATATATATATATATATATATATATATATATATATATATATATATATATACGTCGCTCTCATCACAGCCCGCCTGAAAGACTCGATCTCTGCCAGCCTTCCCGCCTCCTCCATTGTCGTATTCAAGGTGTCTTCAATGTCCTGTGTCTACCGTCGTCTTGGTTGGACCCTGCCTCGCCTTCCATATACCATACCCTCCATCACTGCTCTTTCTAAACCACTATGACGTTTAATGTGGCCAAAGTATTTATATAAATATATACTGCTCAAAAAAAGTTAAAGGCCACTTTCAATTTTTAGGTCATTTCAACTAAGCTGTTTTTTTTTTTTTTAAACTGAAAACTCAGACAAAAAAGTTTTGCTGCATTTTTAAACAATGTTTGTTAATCTGACAATAAATCAAATCTGTGTTACGTGTGTGTACCTCCAAGGTCAATCAAATGTACGTGGTGGAAAGGGAAATAATGCATGTTTGAAAATGCTTCCTATGGCAAAGCCTGTTGATAACATTGCTGAAATTTGCTTTTCGCGTGCAAGTCGTGACTATGGTGAACACATTTCACCCACTTTTCGGAAGGAACGGGCAATGGGTATGTTTGTAACATATACCATTTTAGCCATGGCTCAGCATGTCTTGCCGTCTTGTGGTAGACCTTGGACGTCCTGACCTCCGTTGTTCTGCGACACTGCCGGTTGCATTATAACGATCACGCAGAGTTTGTATGACAGAGTGGGCAACTCCTAATCTCCTAGCAACTTCTCGCAGCCCTACATCATCCTGCAGCCATGCCATCGCTCTCCATCACATTGGTCAAGCGTCTTAGCTGAGCCATGGCTAAAATGGTAAATGTTACAAACATACCCATTGCCCGTTCCTTCCGAAAAGTGGTTTAAATGTGTTCACCATAGTCACGACTTGCACGTGAAAAGCAAATTTCAGCAATGTTATCAACAGGCTTTGCCATAGGAAGCATTTTCAAACATGCATTATTTCCCTTTCCACCACGTACATTTGATTGACCTTGGAGGTACACACACGTAACACAAATTTGATTTATTGTCAGATTAACAAACATTGTTTAAGCATACAACAAAATGCAGCAAAACTATTTTGACTGAGTGTTCAGGTTTTTAAAAAAACAGCATAGTTAAAATGACCTACAAATTGAAAGTGGCCTTTAACTTTTTTTACTAATATACGTACAATCCCAACAGAGGTGACGATATCAGTTTACATAGAGAACAAAAAATTGATAGTACATATCCTTAACTAACACCATGTTTTATCAGCTGGAAGTTTAGAATTTAGCTGGTACAATTCAAAATCAAAAATACTGGACGCACATTTAGACGAAAAACGAAAATGACAATGTCAGATTACAATGTCGATAACATTTTCAAAATATCTTCGCGTAGATCTAAAAATATATCACTGCATTCGTAAATTTTTGTGTACGACATATCTTTGTTCTAAGCTGTAAGACTGCAGAGTAACAAAAGTCCACACATGTTCATACAGTTTTATGCAAACTGTCGTGAATGAGCGACCTATTGCTTCCTTTTTTTTTTAGGAAAGTAGTTTTGTTCCTTTTATCTCTATTATTTGCACTTCCGGTCTTACTTTCAATCTAAGGTAATTACTGCTGGAAAACTTTCTGGCAAACCTTTAACACAAGTACACATTACCGATGTGTAGGACAAATTAAAATTAAGTATAAAGAGAAAAAGTATCTTTTGGGCATAACGAATTCAAGCATGCTAAAGGCATCGTGTAGACGTCATATGAGACAAGATTAATCACCTTACCTGCATCATTCACAAGTCTTAGAACAAAGTTCTATACTGTCTCAGCTTCTCACAAACGAGTCGTATATCGAGACAGCAGTAGATAAACCTATTTTATGACGAATACTAGACACTCAGAAGATGATTTCTCGGCGAATCAGACATAGCGATCGAGGATCTCTTAGGAACTAGACACTAAAACACTAGTATAACACTTGAGAGAGTTGTAATTCTGTAAGACACTTACTGCGTCATCACAGCTAGTAGGGTTGGGAGGGGGATGATGTACAAATACTTACATTCATAACACAGCAGGCAGAACGATAAAACATGGTGTATCAGTGAGAAAGCACTATGTACTATGCAAAGTGGTGGCTTGTACTAATGACTAGAAAACTGATACTCAAACCAAAATCACAGGGGGCGATGTGGCGTCGGATAATAGTAAGCTGCACCATCTATAAAGGCTCAACTAAATTCTTCTGGTATCAGAAACTATGGATCACTGATGAGGCGAGCGAATAAGCTCGTGTAGCTACAGGAGGGGTATCTGGGGGGGGAGAGTGCGAGCAGCACAGCGACTGACATTATGTATAATACCATTCGCTCATGTTCTGAATTGTATGTCGTCAAAGAGTGGCAGGATGAGGACTAGAATGAGATAATGCAATGAGAGTAATAATGAGAATTGGGTGATGAATTTGACATATCAGCTCCACTATGATAAACAAGGAACATAATAATTTAGACATAAATATACGAGTGCATACTAGGTACACTCGTTTACAGGACCATAAATAATCTAATCATAACAGCATATAAGAGTACTAGTAGAATATGACTTATCTTAAGACTCTATAAATGCCGGCGATCTGAAAGTAGAGAATAACATACAATAATAGACATTGCAGTACTAGATTTAACATGAACACACCCCACCCCAACAAACACATAACAAACAAAAAAGAAACACACTATATATCTCTTAATCTTCATATCTGCTAACACACCACCAATGCACTCTATCGATGATTCTCGCCAATTTAGGACACACACCTATCAACTAGCTCGAGAATGACGTAGATGGTGGAACGTATAATAGCTGCGTATTAGAGAATACTGATAGTGTGAAGCATATTTAACTAGATCTAGTCAGCTTAAGAAAACTAGTATCAGACACACAAGACTAGACGCATGACAGCACAGGCGAGAGTCAGCTACTTTACTCATCAGCGAAGTGTTCAGTGTCAAGAGACATCGATTGAGATACAATCGCAAAGGCTATGGCTTACTGCGGCAGGAACATAACACATAGTCATGACTACCGGTGCTGAGAGAGAGAAGTCTCAGAGGAGGTTCAACAAGTTGAGACTATCGCGGGCGGACTGTCTTGGATAGGCTAGACACAAGGGGAGTCTACTATTGAACGGGCGGGAGATTCATGTAATACGGTCTATCTAGTAACAGAGCGGTACCATTACAAGTATGATACTACTATAGAACAGCCAGGAGTAGAGGGCTCTGGATCCGAGATGACAAGAATATCATCTCAGAAGCAGTGGGTCACAGCGATATAGTTAAATTTGGTTACTGATGGACTGGCGATCAATCTTAGCTAGTGTATAGCAGCATGGTGAACATTATTGGTCATAGATGAAGCAAACCACTGGTGTCTGGCGTTTGATTACATATGATTTATATAGACGTATGAGTGGTAGAGGTAGAATGAGTAGATAGACAGTACTGGTTAGTGGTGGCACACATTTCAGGGTCAAGTATATTCTAATGCGTGGAGGTAAGAGGTCATTTAAGATAAAGGAATGTAGGAGTATGAGGAGTATTATTATAGTGAAGATGTACGCAAAAGTGATATCTCTACAGTGATGACTGCTTCCACAGTGCGGAATTTTCTTCTAGATGAACACTGGTATACTGTTCCCTTAAGACGACAATATGGCCCGCATGTCTTTACGAAACATTCCGAGTGAGAGGTCTTTGTCGGTACATTACATACGTAGTTACATTAGTAGCGGAGCAGTAGAATGAATATAGCTACATGCGTTCGGGATGGGGTCGATATTCTCGAAAGCGACTGCAGACAATAAGTTGCTTGCCCCTTCATAGGAATATTTGTCTTAACAGGGAAAGAATATGGAAAACACTATTACACACCAGTGAACGGATATATATAGGCCTTGAGTAGACGATTATATAAGTTTCGCGTGAGGGGAGTAAATTTATAATTCTATATAGAATTGTTAACAGTGTTGCTCTAATAGGCAGAGTGTCTCATCTCATGACAGAGTCTATACGTCTCTAGACTGCGTCATCGAAAAACCTTCTGGAATCAAGAAATAAGATGTAACATGTGACCGAAATTATAAGTATAGTAGAAATTTTCAACTCGTACGAATTAATCCTCGGTCAATACATAAAAGTTAAAGATAGGCACGAAACTGATCTAGGTACTGTTTTGAAGATAGTATACGAGATACAGGGGTGTAGGAAAAAATCTAGAAAGGTGGATAGTCGTAGATGAGCAAGAAAAGTTTTAACCAGTGAAGAGATCTTGGATGATAAAAGCACAACCAGATTGCAAAACGTGGAATAAGATGTGCAAGGAAGATAGAAAGAGATCTAAGGAAAGCAGGATAGATTTAGGGGGGAGGTAGGGGATGATAAGGGATAATACTTGGTCGGCATACTCAGTCCAGATGATAGAAGTATTGAACTTGAAGATGAATCGATGAGAGAGAATGATATAGCAGCTATCTAGAAGACGCTGAAGATTGCATACAGTGAGAGCCTAATCCTAGCAGGAAGATTTATCGTAAGAACAAACTCCCAAGAGCAGAGATAAGTCAGCGAAAGTAGGAATTGATGAAGATCGAGTTAGAAGAGAAGATGAAGATATTGAGTTAGGATAACTTGGAAGTTAAGAGAGATTCGAAGAGGAGAGCACATTTTTCTAGTCAAAGATTAAGAGGTTACTCCAGCTGCGTCGCCAAGGTAGAAGTCTTATCGAAGAAGTGATGTAGCATGACGTCTTCACATGTCAGGAAGATAATAATTGCATTGACTAGGAAGTTGTGTGAACTGAGTTGTTGGAACGATATGTAAGATGTTCGTAAAGTAAGCAGAGCAGTATGCATATATGATTGATCGAGCTCAGTTAGAGAAGATTTGCACAAAGGGAGCACGATATTGAGCTACAAATAATGCACCGATTGCACAAGAGAATTTGAACGAATGGTGCGCGTAATTTATATCGGAAGGTAGAGTGTCAACACATCAGAGGACTCGATAGAAGATAAGCCGGTAGGATGATCTTTCAACTGTCACCAGTGACATGAGTCAGGAAGTACTCTAATATGTAATCCGGGAGAGACGTAGATACGACTAGCAGATAGCATTTTTAAGTGATGGCAACCTACAAGCGAGGATCGTAAGTTGGGTAAACTACTCATCAGCTGTTGAGATCAGATGAACATACTGGGGGGGAGTTGGGGTAGGTATTGTAGGGATGGGTATGTTGTGTAGTAGGGGGTGGGAATGTGAGGATATATAATTATGGTATATATGTATGGTGACATCACTACATGCTACAAGAGATGTGAATGAGACATGGACATGTAGTATGGGGACAGATATATTAGAGGCTGCGAGAGATATCTGCATTGAGAGAGGATGAACTCTAGAGATCTAGTGCAGGTGTTAGGGGGTGGATGTGGTTCTATTATGAGGTGAATGGTCAATTGTAGAGTTATGGGAAACACACACATATTCATCTATATACTATGACTATCTCTATTGGGGGGTAGGTTGGAGGGATATAATAGTTATCTAGGTGTATATTTGGTTGGGTATTTGAGCAGATTGGGGGGGGGGGGGGGTAAAAAATATGAATGTAGTTGTTGTGGATAGTTATGTTAGATTTGGGGAAGGAGATGTGAAAAGGGGGAAAAATCTTGTGTAGGTAAGCAAATAAAGAATTATTGGGTATATTCAATAATAAATATAAAAATAAAATTCAATGTAAAATATTTAAGACTATGAGGGTTAATGGTAATTGATGAGTGGAGAGGAGGGGGATGAGAAACATGGGACTAGGAAGGGATCTGGCGTGTTAGGAGGATAAGGTAGTTTGCTATCTAAACGTGTGGTGACACGCATTTTTCTCGGACGGCATCCGCCGTCTACCCAAGCAGTGGGATGCGTGTCTGAATGCCTATGGTGACTATTTCTAAAGAACCCCAGTGGGTACTTGCTTCATAACAATTGTATTTAATTCTACTACTCCTGCTGATGTACCTTACATATATTTGTTATAAAGCCACTGAGATGGGTTTCATTTGAACACACCTCGTATGACACAACTGGGTAAATATGACATAACTGTGTAAATATGACATAACTGGGTACATGTGACATAACTGGGTAAATGTGACATAACTGGGTAAATATGACACAACTGGGTAAATATGACATAACTGGGTAAATATGATAGTCACATAGCACATACTGCCATAGGGAAGAGCCGTATTAGTGACTTCACAAAACTTATACGAGCTTCCAGAGATGGGTTAATAAGTTACCCTCCTCACTGCCTTTGCCTTTCCTAACTCAAGAGCAGAGTTATGTATCCATTTACAGCTGCTAGACTTTACCTTGATGCCACCTTGTTTCCAACACGCTACCTTTGCCTCGAGAGACCTGCTCTCTAACCAAGGACACTATCATAAATCGGTGCTTGCCTAAAATAGAAGGATTGTATTAATGTGGCAAGATCAATAACATGGAAATGATGACACGAACTAGACATGTGCCAGAAGAACAAGACACGAGATGAAAACGCTGGAGATAGGATACACGTTGAGCAGACCTGCTGATAGCTTTACAAGACTGGTCTGGAATCCCCGGGGTAAGACAGACAGTGGAAGACCAATGAACACATGGAGAAGAGAACTGTAGATAGATATGAAGGGGGTGAAAAGGACATGGAAAGACCTTGAGCACAGGACAGGAAGACTTAGCGTAAAGCTTATGTTTCTTTTTAGTATTAACAAAGAAATGTGGAGAGAAAAAAGAGGAGGTTAAGAGATTTGTGATGTCACATAAAGGGGGGTGTCTTGGTTTTTGTGACAAAATATGAGAAGGGAGCAGTAAGGTTAACTAGTGCCAACAATTGCGTGACGTCATATGTGAACGACCTCATATATCAGCAATAAACGCAATAGAAAACGATTAAGCACAAACAAAGACATGCATAAAATAATATTAACCATACAAGTTCGGTGCATCGAGTAGGCTAAACACACTAAACTTAAAAAGTTAAAACATAAAAAACTAACATGAATCTAATTAGAAGTAATGAAAAAAGATAGAATCTTGCCGTACACAAGTTTTGTTATATTATAAAAGTGTTATTCAATATATTGAAAATCAAGATTTCACAGAAATTCGTCTTTTCATATGTGGCAGAATATATAACTGAGCACCATATACTTCCCTTATGTTTCTGGGGGGACAAGGACAGAATATGACTAGTTCCCATAGGCAACTCGTATGAGGTGACTAATAGATGGCTTTAGAGATGTGTGTGTGTGTGTGTATGTGTATGTGTGAGAGTGTGTGTGTGTCTGTGTGTCTGTGTCTCTCTCTCTCTGTGTGTGTGTGGGTGTGTGTGTGTGTGTGTGAGAGAGATAGAGAGAGAGAGAGAGAGAGAGAGAGAGAGAGAGAGAGAGAGAGAGAGAGAGAGAGAGAGAGAGAGAGAGAGAGAGAGAGAGAGAGAGACAACCTCATCACGTAAAACAAATTGTTATGAAAACCATTGCTGTAAAAGCAGATGCATGAGTTAAGCAGACTTCTTGCAAGTGGGCTGGGTACAGTGGTCGCTACATACTCCGGCTTCGTAAGGAGGAGAAAAAAGAAAATGATGATAAATAAGCGAGAGACAATAGTCTGAAAGAAGAGACTACACGTGGTAAAATATCAGTACAGTTTTTTTTTTTTTTTTTTTTTTTTTAAGTTAGCAACAGGATAAACTATGACTCTATATCCACATAAATTAAGCAGAAAGTAATTAGGAAACAGTACAATATAAAAGAATTAATAAACAGTATAATATACAAGAATTAATAAACAGGACAATAAAAAAGAATTAATAAACAGTATAATGTAAAAATGTAGACATGGTCCGCAACCAGACGATCCGTCAAGGCCTAAAATCCCATCCGCTGCAGACCCAAATAGAACAGTCCCAACTAAGATGGTTTGGCCATGTCTGCAGAATGGGAGAAGATCGGCTACCACGACAAGCATGGGAAACAAAGAGCCAGGGATCCAGACCCCCAGGACGACCCACAGTCCGCTGGGAGGACAACATTAGACAACCTTTGAAGGACCGAGGACTAGAATGGAACCAGGCCAGGAAGAAGACAGCTGATAGAATGGTCTGGCGCTCTCTCTTCCAAACCTCTACACCTCACGGTAGAAGGGGAACGACTAAGTAAGTAAGTATAATGTAAAATAATTAATAAACAGTATAATATACAAGAATTAATGAACAGTATAATATAAAAGGATGCAAGAGAAAATGAAAATTCTCGATGAGAGGTCACAACAAGTGGACCTGAAAATACACAGGGAAAAGACATAGATTATGAGAATAAATGCAAGAAATGATAACAAGGTTGAACTTGAAGAAACGCCACTACAAGATGTAGAATCATACACATATCTTGGCAGTAATATAGACAAAGTTGGAGGGACAGGCAGTGATATCAAAATAAGAATACAAAATGCAAAAGGAGCTTTCATTGCATTGGGAAACATATGGAGAACAAGAGTAATCAAGTCCAACACGAAAATTAGAATCTTCAACTCAAATGTCAAGTCAGTCCTATTGTATGGTTCTGAGACATGGAGAGCAACAAAAACAACAACCAAAAAGCTACAGACTTTTATAAACGGGTGCTTGCGTAGAATAGAAGGACAGAAATGGTATGACAAAGTCACAAATGTGGAATTGATGACAAGAACCAGACAAGTGCCAGTGGAACAAGAGTTGAGAAGAAGACGCTGGCGATGGATAGGACATACATTGAGGAAACCCGTTGATAGCATTACAAGGCAGTCCTTGTTCTAGAATCCACACGGAAAGAGAGGCAGAGGTAGACCAAAAAACACATGGAGAAGAGAACAGGAAACAGGTGAAAATGATGAGGAAAATATGGAAAGAACTTGAGTGGATGGCACAGGACAGGAAGACCTGCTGTTTGTTGATGGCCTATGCTCCTTGGGGAGCTAAAAGGTATTGATTGATTGATTGATTGATGTGATGGACGAACTCGGCTGACCCTGAACTTTGGTGTAATTCTTGTATAACGGGACTTCTTTCACGTGGATTCATTAGCTATGAAACTGTTCCACAGAGGGCAAACACGTTTGCTGATTGATATGCGGAAAGTTTACCTATCGTTGATTCTGGTCATCGCATTGATTTAAGGAGAGATTAAATCACGTCCACTAACATCTCTCGAACAATCATAGGCAGTTATTTTCATTAACTTGGCCAGTGGGGGGCGTCGCCAGAATCAAACAGATACAGCGACCACGATCAAAGAGACAGACCGAGGGATTTTAGGGGAGACTATCGGCGTTATCAAAGACAGTAGTGGTCCCTGATACGAGACGCAGTTGCTTGCCGCTAATTTCGCGTCTCGGTGTCAATCGCAGAACCGAGCGAACGGGGAAAGCGAACGGGCAGCAGCGAACGGAGATACGAAGACCAGGGTGCGGTTTCTTCTCTTGATTTGGCGGTCAGATCCCCAAAAGTTCGTGAGATCAAATAAGCTGTCAAGTTTATCATGTCCCACTCAACTTACATTCCATTTTAGCTAAATAGACCATGAAGACTAGACACGTTATCACTCGCTGGCCAGACCTTTACAGAAGCACTAGCTTTATTGAAATCTTGTTATAGATTTTCCCCTTGATTTTATATATATATTTGCAGTGATTTCTATTCTGTGCAAAGCGGTAATATATATTGTGTAAAGTGATCAGTGGTCTAGTTCAGTCATTATATTTCAATGGATTTTGTGTTAATTTAAATCTATTAAATTAAACCATCTCAATAGTTCCAGTTGCAAATATAATGATCTATCTATTATATTATTTTAAAAGATAATAGATGCTTAAATTAACTTTTAAAGTCGCGAAGGAATTTATAATTAATAAATTCAGTTAAGTCCTAGTTTTATAGATGTGTGTTTTAACCACTAGAATTCGCGCAGTGTTTATTAAATACATAATTAAATACTCGAGCGTATTATAGACTTAACGGGACATTTATCGCGCTTGATTTTTCGGTATGTTACATGTCTTTTTTTCTTTCACACAGAGTGATCGTAATCTGCGGTCCCAGCTAAATAAAGAAAGAAATAAAGAAATCATCCTATAAACTTCCAGTCATATTGAAGAAACATTTCTTTTAAATATAATCTTGTGGCGGTCCTTTTGCGACCTAGCTGTCATAATTAAATGAAATAAAGCCCACCCAAGAACATTTTAAAGAACAATCATCAAATTATCATTACAAACCTGTAAGATAAACTGGGAGGTAATCATCGCCAGTAGCGATATTATATTTACTGTTTACTGTGAGAGAGTACATATTTTTCTGACTGTGACTGAGCCTAGTTTTTCCTCAATTGGATTTAATAAAACTATCATCACGCATTGAAGGAATTTTACCATAGCGGAGGATTAAAAGAGACCACTTCATTTTCACCCCTGTGCCGAACTGTGTTAGTGCCATCCCATAGACTCCTTTTATATATATAATAAAAACACGAGAACTCTTAGTCTTCAAGTCTTGCGATAAGTGAGAATATTTGTTACCAACAAACCCTCGCAAACATCTGGGGCGGGACATCGAAGGACTAGACAGTTCATATGTCAGAAGAATACTTGCTGTTTTATATACTTTTATGGATCGTCTGAGGCTGCATTCGGTAAGTGTGTGAGTATATGAGTGTGGATCCTCACGCGTGTGTATGAATGACAGGAAATTTAATCGTTTTAGTTTGTAACCCTGTTGTTAACTTTTTTGCCTAGTAATTTACTTTTTCTGTATTCCCTGCATTTTCCTTTAAGGGGGAGTTGCTAATTGGTTAACTCTGTTTAAAAACCCCCTCCTTTCCATTTGCTTAGTAAAGGGAAGAACAGCTGGGAAAAACAGGTTTTTTTAAATCACCTATACCTAACGTTGTAACCCCTCTTTCAGAGTAATTAACTTCACTGTTAGGTTAACGTACCTATGTTCCTGATATTATCTATCTCTGGACCGGGTTTATCTTTGTCTAATAAGCGGGAAGGGCTTAGTCGATACCAATCTTCTTCACCCCTCCCAAATTTGTTATTTGCATTTGTGTACTTATGATAATTTATGTAATACCTGATATTTGTTAGTGATTGATGTTTAAAGTGAATAAAATCACATACACTCATTTAGTACGGTGTTGGACATACCCACAGCCCAACATTTCCCCTATTCGTTTAATATAGTTTGTATCTACATCGTCTGTGTGTGTGAAAAACACCAAATCGGTGTGCGCGCAGATGCGTGTCTGGAAAACTGGCAAATAATTGTTTGACCAGGAGAGCGGAAGAGAAGATTGAGAGAAGCGATTTGTCGTAAATAATTCTGTCTTTACTCTCCTCCAGCACGCTGTGAAGCAACTATTTAATATCTACATTTTCTATCACTGAGCTTTCCATCATCATTTTCCACTCTAAACCGGACCACTATTTCTACGACTCTTTTCTCTCAAAATAAATTTACGACAATATTTGGCTGGCTCGCCGGGATTATTTTTGAGATACATTTGATGCACACATATTCGTGGGCTGGTTCTGGGATCTTGAGCTACATTTGAGGCAATCGCATAGCCGGGTTAAAGATATTTTGAGTCTGATTTAGTCTGGGTCTAACTAGGTAGAGTGTGAATGATTTGTCTTGTGAATTAGGGAAATAAATAAATAATTACACCCCTAGACAAACGTTCTTTAAGTATTTGGGTTGTCCACACAGCATATTTACAGGTTGTTTTCTCTCCACAGCAGTAGAAAGTACAGATAAACAAAAATATTTGCTATTTTAATTATCCTCTGGCGGAGATAATTCAATTTCTTTCTTTATAAGAGTTGCTGGGATTGCGTGATTGTTTTACAGTCACTAAGGTTTTTGAAGTTAAAAAGAGTTGAGCTTAGCTAAAGACGGATTGTTCTGATTTTTAAAAATTAAGTTAACAACGTCTCATCTCAATAATTGATGTTAGGGACGGAGTTTGTTGTCAGAGATTTAAAATTTAGGGGAAAATTTTTTTTTTTCCTTTTAAATTGTTTTAATTTAAATTTTTCTCTACTGTTAGTAAAAGTAGATTCTTTTCCAGTGTAACTTACCATTTAGTGGCATAGTCGCTTGCGTTTAGAGCCTTAATTGCCAGATAATAGCAGCGATAAGTTTGCACAGTACAGGTAGGAGGTAACTCAAGTAAATTTTTTTTACTTTGGTTTTTTTCGTAGCGGCTTTGAGTTTTCCCCTTCTTGTTCCATCTTACTATTCTCTAGTCTTAGAAGCATCCAGTTCTTTGGCAATGGCAGAGAAAATTAGGATAAGATCCCTTTTGAGGCAAGAAGCCAAGGACTCAGGACTAGACACAGAAGCTGCGAATCTGTTTATCAACCAGGAACTTCAAAGGTATGACGCGGATGAAGAGAGGGCAGAAGCTAGGAAGAAAGAAGCGGACGAACGTCAATTGGAGCAGAAGAAAATTGAGGCAGAGATGGACGCCCGCAGGGAAAGAGAGAAGGAGAGACAACGCGAAGAGAGAGACAAGGAAAGACAGCATGAATTAGCGCTCAAGGCTTTAGAGAGTCGGAGTGCCTCTACTTCAAATAATGGAGAGCCGTCTTCGCCCCAGTCTCAAACAATGGATCTCTCCAGCACTCAGTCTGCCCAATTAACTGCTATGTCGTTTTCTTTAGAATCTTTTCCTAGCCCTAACGAGAAAATTGACAGCTACCTAGAAAAATTCGAGAGACTCGCGAATCTTTATGGGTTAGAGAGTACCCGCTGGGCGCTCAAACTTTCAACGTCACTGAAAGGCAATGCTTATGACGTGTACACAAAACTGGGACCGAATCAACATGATTATGACCTGTTGAAGAAGGCCTTACTACAGCAGTTTGAGATGACTGCCCGAAAGTTTCTGCAGTTGTTCAGAAACAGCCGAAAAGAGAGCACGGAAACATTTCCCCAGTTCTTTTCACGTCTCACGGGTTATCTGACAAAGTGCATTGAATTATCTGACGTACCTCTTTCATATGAGGGACTCCTCGAACTTGTTCTTGTGGAGCAGATAAAATCCACTTTGTCGAATGAAACTCGTAGATTTTTGGCTGAACAGGGGGCAGTCAGGCTTGAAGACATACTCAATAAAGCCGAACGCTATAGCAATCCAATGGCCGAACTTCCCAGCACTAAACGTAAACCCACCGATGAGCCAGAATCTAGAGCAGGCATTCTATTCTTCCACTTCCTCTCAACATTATAACCAACGAGATAACAATACCCAGAAACCTCCCCAGGAAAAATCGAAATTCTACAAAATCGATACCCCCCCCCCCCCCCCAACAACAATTCTGATCAACCCAACAAGCCTACGTGGCAGCGCGGCCACCAAGGTCAAGGAAAAGGGAAGACCCCTACACCAGGAACGTCTGATCAGGGCAAACAAACCGGTCCAAACCGCGTTGGATGTTTGCATACAGCCTCGAAAGGTAGAGTCAATGTCAGTGATTCTCAACCTGAGGGGGACCGACCCTCAACTCGAGGAACTGTAATTTTGAATGGTACCTCAACTACTTGTCTCTTTGACACTGGATTAAGTTTTAGTTGTATTGTTGCTAGACACCTAGTCAAACCAGGTCAGGAGACAGAAAAAACCGTCAAACTTAGTGGAGTTTTCAGGAGTGACGCACCCAGGACGCTTCCTATCGCACTGGTAGAAATACACTCTGACTATGTCAGAGGAGTTATTAAAGCGGCCATAATGGATGATCTGATCTACCCAGTTATCCTGGGATGTAGATATGTGTTCATTGGGAGACCTAAGGAGCCGATTGTGGCAGCGATAACCACAAGAGGGCAAGCCAAGAAGGAGAGGGCGCCTGCGCCAAACTTGTTGCCGAATGAACTGAAGGAGGCGCAACAAAAGGACCCTACTCTGGCGCCCTGCTTTAAAAAACTGCCCATGGCTAAGGACCCCAGACACAACGGAGACATCTTTTCTAAGGATGGTGTATTGTATCGTAGAACGGGCAACCCGGACACGGGGAATAACCAGCTCCTAGTAACGATGCAGTACAGAAACCAGATCTTAGAAATGGGGCACTCGCTTCCCTTTAGCGGACATATGGGACAAAACGCCACTATTCAGCGAATAAAAAACCACTATTGGTGGCCAGGAATGAACTCTGACATTGTCAGGTATGTGAAATCCTGCGGCCAGTGCCAACGGGTAGCACCCAAGCACTTGACACCCCCAGTACCTATGGGGCAAATGCCAATAGTAGGGACTCCATTTGAACGGGTTGCTGTCGACATTATTGGTCCTCTGGAAAAGACCAAAAGAAGGAACAGGTTCATCCTGACCTTAGTTGACACTTGCACTATGTGGGCTGAAGCCATACCGCTACCATGCACTAATTCCAAGCATGTCGCAGAAGCCCTTGTGCAAATTTTTACACGGTTGGGATTCCCTCAACAAGTTTTGACGGACAATTGATCCCAATTCCGTAGCCTGTTAATGGAGGAGATCTTTAAGATCTTGAGGGCCAAACATATCCACCCAAGTCCCTACCATCCGGCCGGAAATGGGCTCGTGGAACGTTCTAACAATACCCTCACCATGATGTTACGTAAGCTGGGTCAGGAGAAACCGGAAGACTGGGACCAATATATATCGGCTGCCTTATTCGCCTACCGAGAGGTACCCCAAGCGTCTACGGGTTTTGCGCCAGCTACACTTTTATTTGGCAGACCTATTAAGGGGCCACTAGAAGCCTTACTTCGGTCCCTGACAGACCAGAAGGCTGACGAGACAGTCGTCTCTGCAAGCAAGTATGTATCTGAGCTTAAGGAAAGGCTAAAGCTAGGATGGGATCTAGCTACTACCAACCTTAAGAAAGCCCGCGCTAAAATTACTAAAAGATACAACAAAGCTGCAAAAGAGAGAGAACTACAACCAGGGGAGAAAGTCCTATTGCTACTTCCAACCGGAAGCAATAAACTTCGCATCGGATGGCAAGGACCGTTTACCATCCTTAAAAAGATCTCACGTACCAACTACAAGATCTCCATCAAAGGAAAGGAGAAGGTCTTCCACATAAATCTGCTAAAGAAATATTTGGAAAGACCGGTGCCATCCTCCGAGCATCTCCTGGCTGTCGCCATAGCAACGGAAGACGAGGAGGATGATGATGGTTGCATGGAGTATCCAATGCAACCCACAGAATCCTTTAAAGATGTCAAGTTCGGCGACAATCTCTCACCAGAACAACAAAAAGAAACCAGGGCTCTACTAAAACAGTACAGTGCAGTCTTAACGGATGTACCTGGTCGAACAAATCTCATTGAATTTGATATGAAATTAACAAACGAGACCCCTGTTCAAACCAGAGTTTACCCTATCCCGTACGCTAAAGCTGATGCACTTCGCGGAGAAATAGACAAGCTGCGTCAGGCAGGAATTATCAGTGAGTCTACATCTCCTTACAGCTCGAGTGTAGTGCTGTTGCAGAAGCCCAATAAGGAAGTTCGGCTGTGCATTGATTACAGGTTGCTAAACGCAGTAACGGAATTCCAGCCCGAACCTCTCCAAACTGTTTCTGAGTTGTTCACCAAGCTCAGCAAAGCAAAGATCTTCTCCAAGATTGACCTCAGCAAAGGTTATTATCAAATACCAGTCAAGGAGGAAATTAAACCTTTGTTAGCTTTCAGCACTAGTGAAGGACATTACACATTTAACGTGATGCCGTTCGGTTTGCATAACGCACCAGGAGTGTTCACCAGGATGATGAGGAAGCTTCTACAACCTTTGCAAAGTCCTAATATCCATAATTTCATGGATGACATCTTAATTGCATCGGAAACCTATGAAGAACATATTGCTACGGTTGCTATGCTCCTCAGGAGACTACAGGAAACGGGTCTCACAGCCAGACCTAGCAAATGTCTCATCGGGTTTGAACAGTTAGACTTCCTGGGGCACACTATTTCTCACGGATGCAGTTGGCCTATTAAGAAGAACGTGGAGAAAATAATGGCAGCAAAAAGACCCCGAACGAAGAAAGACGTACGTTCCTTCATATCGCTATGTGCATACTATCAGAAGTATATCCAGAACTTCAACGGACTGACGGCACCTCTGACTGACCTCACAAAGAAAGGTTGTCCTGATAAGGTCATATGGGATCAAAAGTGCGAACACGCGTATAGCACTTTGAAAGGACAGTTGTCTGCATACCCCATTTTGAGGTTGCCTGACCTCAAGAAACCTTTTGTACTGAGAGTCGACGCGTCAGGTCAGGGCATCGGGTCAACACTGCTTCAAGCCGATGACAGTGACCTGAACATGCTATTTCCAGTTGCCTATGGCAGTCGGAAATTAAATAAAGCGGAACGGAACTACAGCGTAGTTGAAAGGGAATGTCTTGCTCTGATTGACGGTATCAGACGCCATCATGAGTTTCTTTATGGTACATCGTTCACGGTGCAAACAGACCACGCTCCGTTAGCATTTCTTGGTGCCAATAAAGAATTTAACGCTAGGATCATGCGTTGGGCCCTCCTTTTAAGCGTTTATTCTTTCAAAGTGGAATATATTCCGGGAAGACAGAATGTCGGGGCTGATTTCCTGAGTAGAAACTGGACTACAGAGGAAGAGGAGGAAGGTGAAGATACCAATCATCCAAAAGTTACCGATCAGGGCAGCTTCATCGTCATAAATCAAACATGAAAACACGTTTTCACGTCTCAAAAGAGGGGACGATTGTGATGGACGAACTCGGCTGACCCTGAACTTTGGTGTAATTCTTGTATAACGGGACTTCTTTCACGTGGATTCATTAGCTATGAAACTGTTCCACAGAGGGCAAACACGTTTGCTGATTGATATGCGGAAAGTTTACCTATCGTTGATTCTGGTCATCGCATTGATTTAAGGAGAGATTAAATCACGCCCACTAACATCTCGCGAACAATCATAGGCAGTTATTTTCATTAACTTGGCCAGTGGGGGGCGTCGCCAGAATCAAACAGATACAGCGACTACGATCAAAGAGACAGACTGAGGGATTTTAGAGGAGACTATCGGCGTTATCAAAGACAGTAGTGGTCCCTGATACGAGACGCAGTTGCTTGCCGCTAATTTCGCGTCTCGGTGTCAATCGCAGAACCGAGCGAACGGGGAAAGCGAACGGGCAGCAGCGAACGGAGATACGAAGACCAGGGTGCGGTTTCTTCTCTTGATTTGGCGGTCAGATCCCCAAAAGTTCGTGAGATCAAATAAGCTGTCAAGTTTATCATGTCCCACTCAACTTACATTCCATTTTAGCTAAATAGACCATGAAGACTAGACACGTTATCACTCGCTGGCCAGACCTTTACAGAAGCACTAGCTTTATTGAAATCTTGTTATAGATTTTCCCCTGGATTTTATATATATATTTGCAGTGATTTCTATTCTGTGCAAAGCGGTAATATATATTGTGTAAAGTGATCAGTGGGCTAGTTCAGTCATTCTATTTCAATGGATTTTGTGTTAATTTAAATCTATTAAATTAAACCATCTCAATAGTTCCAGTTGCAAATATAATGATCTATCTATTATATTATTTTAAAAGATAATAGATGCTTAAATTAACTTTTAAAGTCGCGAAGGAATTTATAATTAATAAATTCAGTTAAGTCCTAGTTTTATAGATGTGTGTTTTAACCACTAGAATTCGCGCAGTGTTTATTAAATACATAATTAAATACTCGAGCGTATTATAGGCTTAACGGGAAATTTATCGCGCTTGATTTTTCGGTATGTTACATGTCTTTTTTTCTTTCACACAGAGTGATCGTAACCTGCGGTCCCAGCTAAATAAAGAAAGAAATAAAGAAATCATCCTATAAACTTCCAGTCATATTGAAGAAACATTTCTTTTAAATATAATCTTGTGGCGGTCCTTTTGCGACCTAGCTGTCATAATTAAATGAAATAAAGCCCACCCAAGAACATTTTAAAGAACAATCATCAAATTACCATTACAAACCTGTAAGATAAACTGGAAGGTAATCATCGCCAGTAGCGATATTATATTTACTGTTTACTGTGAGAGAGTACATATTTTCCTGACTGTGACTGAGCCTAGTTTTTTTTCCTCAATTGGATTTAATAAAACTATCATCACGCATTGAAGGAATTTTACCATAGCGGAGGATTAAAAGAGACCACTTCATTTTCACCCCTGTGCCGAACTGTGTTAGTGCCATCCCATAGACTCCTTTTATATATATAATAAAAACACGAGAACTCTTAGTCTTCAAGTCTTGCGATAAGTGAGAATATTTGTTACCAACAAACCCTCGCAAACATCTGGGCGGGACATCGAAGGACTAGACAGTTCATATGTCAGAAGAATACTTGCTGTTTTTATATACTTTTATGGATCGTCTGAGGCTGCATTCGGTAAGTGTGTGAGTATATGAGTGTGGATCCTCACGCGTGTGTATGAATGACAGGAAATTTAATCGTTTTAGTTTGTAACCCTGTTGTTAACTTTTTTGCCTAGTAATTTACTTTTTCTGTATTCCCTGCATTTTCCTTTAAGGGGGAGTTGCTAATTGGTTAACTCTGTTTAAAAACCCCCTCCTTTCCATTTGCTTAGTAAAGGGAAGAACAGCTGGGAAAAACAGGTTTTTTTTTTAATCACCTATACCTAACGTTGTAACCCCTCTTTCAGAGTAATTAACTTCACTGTTAGGTTAACGTACCTATGTTCCTGATATTATCTATCTCTGGACCGGGTTTATCTTTGTCTAATAAGCGGGAAGGGCTTAGTCGATACCAATCTTCTTCACCCCTCCCAAATTTGTTATTTGCATTTGTGTACTTATGATAATTTATGTAATACCTGATATTTGTTAGTGATTGATGTTTAAAGTGAATAAAATCACATACACTCATTTAGTACGGTGTTGGACATACCCACAGCCCAACATTTCCCCTATTCGTTTAATATAGTTTGTATCTACATCGTCTGTGTGTGTGAAAAACACCAAATCGGTGTGCGCGCAGATGCGTGTCTGGAAAACTGGCAAATAATTGTTTGACCAGGAGAGCGGAAGAGAAGATTGAGAGAAGCGATTTGTCGTAAATAAGTCTGTCTTTACTCTCCTCCAGCACGCTGTGAAGTAACTATTTAATATCTACATTTTCTATCACTGAGCTTTCCATCATCATTTTCCACTCTAAACCGGACCACTATTTCTACGACTCTTTTCTCTCAAAATAAATTTACGACAATTGATAATATAAAAGAATTAATAAACAGTATAATATACAAGAATTAATAAACAGTATAATATACAAGAATTAATAAACAGTATAATATACAAGAATTAATAAACAGTATAATATACAAGAATTAATAAACAGTATAATATACAAGAAGAATTAATAAACAGTATAATATACAAGAATTAATAAACAGTATAATATACAAGAATTAATAAACAGTATAATATAAAATGATGAGACAAAGTAAAGAATAGGACTACTACGCCTAAGACATGTCTTACCACGTGAGTAATATGTGGTTGTGCATGCGGCTGGCAAAGTCATGTCAAAAATGTACCTCAGAAACCATTGCTGCAGAAGCATGTGAATGCCTGGTCATGCTTCCTACAAGAGGACCAACTAAAATATCATATCGTAAAGGATAGTGATGCTGATTTCAATATAAAACAATTAGAAAACAGGATAATCTAAAACAGTTAATAATTATTGACCCGTCAGTCATAACTGACTATGGGAATGCGCCCCTGAGGTGACAGCCCTCAGCTGCTTATTTTCCTGGTTTTACTTTCGACGTTTTCTTTTCTCTTCTTCTTGTTGTGTGAGCTTCTTTTCGCCCAAACTAAGGTCGCGCCGCAGACAGCATCTTCACTTGGTGCGATCGGCAGCTTCATCCTCCCAGGTTGCTGGATTTACGTCAATAAATGAGTATATAACAATAATTTTTTTTTTTTTTAACTTTATATACTTGGATTTATGTCCAGTGCCCTCATGTCTCTCTTGCACACATCTTTGAATCTCAGCTGCGGTCGCCCAACTGTTCTTTTGCCATCTGCCAGTTGTCCGTAGAGGATATCTTTTGGGAAGCGACCATCTTCCATGCGGCGGACATGGCCAAGCCAGCGTAGTGTGCGCTGTCTAACGAGTGTATACATGCTTTGAAGCCTAGCACGTGATAACACCTCGACATTTGTCACTTTATCTTTCCACGAAATGCCGAGAATGTGGCGTAGATACTGTAGATGGAAGGTATTGAGCCTCTTTTCTTGCTTAGCAAAGCTTGAAACAGATTAACATACAACAATTTGGAAATAATATAATACAAAACAATTAGGAAACAGTATAACATAAAACCACGAGGAAACGATATAACATTAAACTAGAAACAGATTAACATATAACAATTAGGAAACAGTATAGATTAAACTAGGAGACAGCAAACAATAAAATAATTAGGGAAAAGTATAATACAAAGCCCAATGGGCTGATCACCCGTTGGCTTGTCACACCGATTACGGAAACAACAGCAGATGGATCTATTTGTTGTTGCCCTAAAGACGCCGCTAGGCGTGATGGGAAACTACAACAGAGAAAATCAATCTGCTGTTGCCCTTAAGACGCCACAAGGCGTGATGGCCTCTGACTGCTTGGTCGGTCTTTGGCTAAGGACGGAAGAAGAAGAAGAAGATAATACAAAACCAATAGGAAACATTATGATATAACATAATTAGGAAACATTATGATACAAAACCAATAGGAAACAGTATGATATAACTTAACAAGGAAACATTATAATACAAAACCAATAGGAAACAGTATGATATACCATAACTAGGAAACATTATATTGGTGCTCCCCGCTTTACAGTGCTGCGCTTTATGGCGCTTCTCAATTACAACCCATCTCTACATTTTCGACGTATTCTTCACTCTTACTTCACTTTTCGGCCAACCCGCGACCACAAATAGATATCTCTGAAATCAGAGCCAGACGCCATCTTGATGGTGCTATTTGATCGTTTTGCATCTCTCGGTGTTCTCTAACATTATACAATTGTTATATACAAAAGTGAATTTGTACTTAAATTATAATGACATCCAAGCATCTACAGCTAGCTTTCCTTCACCTTCATCAACCGAAACCCCTGCTAGAGCTCCATCCTTGACTCCACCATTAAAAAGACTAAGAATGTTAGATGATGATGAAACTGTTCCATCTCCTTCATCTTTCCTACAGTAAATATTAACTGTTTCTCAAGTTTGCATTGACCAATCACTGTAAGCTAAGGGTTAAATATTTGAAGGTAAACAATGAGTGTGCTAAACTGTTTATTCTTATTAGTATTTTATGATTTTTATTCTAATTCTATGGTTAACTTAATATATGATAGTGTAAACATGTTATTAAGCTTTGCTATGTATTTGCAAAAGCGATTCTTCACTTTACGCAGGTTCCCGCTTTAGAGCAATGGCCTGGAACATAACCTGCCGTAAAGCGGGGTTCGAAGGAAATACAAAATTAATAGGAAACATTATAATATAACGCCCACGGCGACCGTTGCCTCAACTGGCTGTGTGTGGTGTACCCGGAAACGGGGCCTCCCAGTACTGAGACACAGTTAAGTCCCCGATGTCATTTATCGGTGCAGAGTAGAGAGAGATGGCTGAGCATCACAATCCCCCCTGTGTTGCAGCATGATGAGAACCCAGAATTGCACACTGAGCTTGGGGGGAATCACTTGGGCACCAGACTTAATACTGGCTCTTGACTGGATGGCCGCATGCAGGAGATTTCTACAATGGGGGGTTGGCAGGTGGTGGGTATCTGGAAGTGGCTCTGTGCAGGACGTGAGGATTCCTTGGGTGAGCCCAGAACCAGAGCACAGCATTGTGCAAGCTCTGCATAGTTGGAGAGCCCCCTGGATGACGGGGAATGCACAGTGTGCTACCCCAACTGCTAACTTAGAACCAGAAGTGGGGTCCTCTGTATGCGTGCCAGGCCAGGATAAAATGCCTGGGAAAGAGACTGGAGCTCAGAACTCCCTAACTCAAAGTTGCAGGATGGCAGGAAAGACAGGGCTATTTTGAAGATAATGCAACCATATTTTCACCATACGAGCTCGGACGCCGCCTCGGTAAACAAGGTCCGCGCAGAGCAGTGACACCCCCAGGCTGCTTGCGAATAGTCTACTACTGGGAACATAAACAGATTAGGGATGAGCCCACTCTCCCGTTGAACAGGTGCTAAAGTCATAGATACTGGGCCAGAAGGCGCACCGGAAACCACAGTATCACGCAACTCGCTTTTTTTTTCTATGGAGAGTACACCGTCATTATAATATAATATAGAAACAGTATAATACAATCCTAATAGCAAGCAGTATAATATAACGTAACTAGGAAACATCAAAATACAAAACCAATAGGAAACAGAATAACAGGGGTTGGCAACCAGTCGATTCCGATCTACCGGCTGTTTCCAGTGAAGCATTTGGTAGATCTTTAGGCAACTGGGTGGGGAAAAAGAAAGACTTTTTCAACTAGGGAAATTCCATTCTAGGCTTCTCCCGCCGGCATTTAAAATCGCTATATTCCTAGTATCAAATGTACTTTTTCCGCATTCTTAATGAGAACACTATCGATCTGACTACGAAATATACAGGGTGGTCATAAAGTCTTTCCCTGATTTCAAAATTATTTTTTTTTAAAGTATTCTGTGCAGAGACACTTGGTTTTTTGGAAATTATTCCAGAACTAAAACAGTTTTTTTTAATGCTATTTGTATATTTCAACATTTGCGCCGTTTGTTGCACGGATAATGTCTAAACGCTTTTCAATTTCTCGCCATGTGTTTGATAACATCTCCTCAGTCACCGTCGCAAGCACTTGTGTTATCCTTGCCTTCAAAGTGTCAGTATCTGAAATTGGTGAACTGTACACTTTATCCTTAGTGTAACCCTACAGAAAAAAGTCTAGAAGTGTAATAATATCTGGCGAACGTGGAGGCCATGGTATGGCCCCATCCCTTCCAATCCAGCGTTTTGGAAACATGGTATTCAAGTACTGGCCAACAGCTAAAAATTTGAAATCAGGGCAAGACTTTATGACCACCCTCGCATGATACCTTTTTTGCCAAAAAAATTAGAAATCAGGCAAAGACTTTATGACCACCCTGTATATTCGTGAACTGTAGGAGATAGGAACGCGATCTCCTTTTTTGTAAGGTGCATCATCTATATATATAGGGTTCAGTTTTACTAAAGTAGATCCCAAATTCTTCTAGGTTGACCCTTGCAGTATAATATAACATAATTAAGAAACAGCACAATACAGAGAAAATAGGAACTCAACCTCTCAATTGTCTTTGTGTCTTAGTGTCATTAACAAATTCCCACCAGCTTGAAATATTTTCGTTGGGAATTTTCGGGAAATTGCAGGAAAGCGAGCATTGCCGCGTAATAAAACTTATTTACGCATGTTGAAAAAACGCGCATTTCTACCCTTTTCTTCATGGCGGGTGTTTTCGAAATAATCATGCCTTTTTCTCATTTTTTTTTCTTTTTAATAATTTATGGAATTTCCCCAATTTGCATTCGGGGTAAATACGAATAAGTATCTCCGTCTTATCTTTATACTTAGCAGTAGATACTACGAGTAAACGAAGTTCGTAACATTTGCAGTAATTAGGCCGAATAGGTCGCCCAAGTCGGTACGCCCGTAAACAGTTATTCGGAGACTGAGTAGTAGAAGGTTTATTTCGAATTTCTGCTGTGTGTTTGTTTGTTTGTTTTTAATACGTACCAAAGCAAAAATTTAAATTATAACCGTACATTTACACAACATGTTGTGATAAAACATCTGTTAATTAATTAGTAATTTCAGTCCACTGGCTTCTTTTTCACTTCTTCCCTGCTAGTTTTGAAGGATTGCTTCATAACTTCATAACCAAGGCATCCTGGTAAATGACCACAAGAGAATTTGTGCCGTATTCAGGACATGCACAAGAATGAGCACTACCTAATTATTCCCCCGCAATGTTTTGACGCGTTTCTTGCTGATATTATAAGAAAATAAGGAATCAGTATGATTCAAAACAATTAGCGAACAGTATAATATAAAACAATGAGCAATGAAATATAAATCACATAGGAAATAGTGTAATATAAAAGCAATTAGGAACTAGTATATATATATATATATATATATATATATATATATATATATATATATATATATATATATATATATATATATATATATATATATATATATATATATATATATATATATATATATATATATATATATATATATATATATATATATATATATATATATATATATATATACAGTACTTTGCAAAAAAAATGGCCCTCATATTGCTCAGCTAAATAAGCTGAAATCTAATTAAATATGCATGTTCTGCCCCAAATTTGCACTCCACTTAAGTGAGCAAACACTACCAAAAGTAAACAAAAAATTAGCGTAGAGTAACGTCCCTTGATATAAGAGCAGACGACAATTTCTAATGCTAGTGGCAGAAAATGGATACAAAGTCAAAGTGTATGTTAATTTCACAGCTTTGGAATGAAGGAAATCAAACATGTTCCAACATTTCTAAAACCTTGAACATTCCTGAGCGGACTGTCTACAGAGTTGTGAGTAAATTAAAAGCAGGTAATGGAATCGAGCGAAAAGAAGGTAGTGGGAGGCCAAGAATTTTGGTCACAAAGGACCATCGGTGTCTCGCCCAAATCGTTCGGGCTGGGCCAATGAAGAGTGTAGAAAACATACGGCAGCGCATGATCGAGTTGGGAAGCCCAGAGGTATCTAATGCTATTGTCAACCGGGAGCTACACAGGATGAATTACACAAAAAAGCGGGTAATTTCGTCACCATTGCTCACAGAGACTCACAAACAGATGCGCTTGAACTGGTGCCACGAACACCAAAATTTATCATGGGACAATGTGATTTTTTCAGATGAATGTTCTCTTTGGTCTTATCCTGCTCAAATAAATATTTGGACGAAAGGCTCTGTAACGCCTGTGTACCAGAGACCGAAACATACCTAGAAATTCCATCTTTGGGGAGGAGTGTCACCAAGAGGTGCCACCCCACTGTGTGTTTTCACAGGAATTCTCACGAAAGAAAGGTACATCGACATACTAGAGGGACACCTTCTGCCATTTATGCAGGTCATGTACCCCGATGGGTGCACATTTCAACATGACAATGACCCAAATCATACAGCTCATACCCCCAAAGCATGGCTGCAAGAGAAGAATGTGATAGTGCTGAAGTGGCCCAGCAACAGTCCCGATCAAAACCCAATTGAAAACGTTTGGGCACTACTCAAGAATCATTTAAAAAAGAGTGGACTCAGAGACGTTGAACAATTGAAGAAGGTAGCTGAAAAATACTGGGACAGTCTGACTCACAATTACCTACAAACACTTGCGGGAAGTATGCCTCGCCGCATCCAGGCTTGCTTTGCTGGAGAAGGCAACATTATATTGTACTGAAACCACTGTTAATAGATAGGGGAGATACCAATCTTCCTCTGGACATACAGTTTTTATTATTATTTGCTTCTATGAGTGTGCTGCGTTGCGAAAATATGACTGCCATTTTTTTTTGCAAAGTACTGTATATATATATATATATATATATATATATATATATATATATATATATATGTATATTTATATATATATATATATATATATATATATATATATATATATATATATATATATATATATATATATATATATATATATATATATATATATATATATATATATGTAAGAATTAGGAAACCACATAATATAAAACATTCTTGATGTACAAAACTTGCTACAGAAACTATCACTGCAAGAGTAATTGAATGTTTCAGTGCAGGCTTCCTGTAAGGGAACGAGCTGCAGTAGTGGTCCCGTGCTCCATAATGAGCAACAAGGGAAATAGTGATGATGATGATGATGACGACAACGATGATAATGCTAATGATGATGACTACGACAGCGATGATGATAATCACTACGATGGCGATGATGATATTTGTTGGTCTCTCATGCAAACACTTCATCGTATACAAAAAATATCAAATTAAACAAATGTCCATAAATTGTCAAATTAAGAAATATGTCCACAAATTGTCAAATTAAAAAACATGTCTACAAATTGTCATATTACAAAATATGTCCATAGTAGAATAGAGTATGGAATCGACATGTTGTTTCCGTATGAGCACATCTACTGACAGTAATATTTAATGAAACAATACTCGCACGCTAATAACATCTTGAAACGTGAGGTACAAAGACGGATTAAAGAGGAGAGAAAGACGACGAGACGAGAGAGAGATAGAGACACTGAATGGACAGAAGAAATTTAATGTTAGCGAGAAGGGAAAAACGGAGCATAGACGAAAACAAAAATAGATGATAAAATGGAATGAGGGATGCATAAAAAGGTGGAGAAAAAGATAGAAGCTCAAAAAAGATGAAGAGGAAAAGAAAGAGAAGGAAAAAATTCGAATGTGAAGGTAGAAAAGAGGGGGAAATAGATGACAGTGAATAGAAAATAAGGAAAAGTAAACTGATAATTTAGTGACAATAACCAAACGGCATGAGAAATAATTCAAGACGTTTTTACAACTACTAATTTACTTTACTGAACAAAAAAAACTCTTGGGTATCGCAACGTTATGGAAACCAAGACCTCTCTGAGTCATATTCCTCACTGACTCGAAAACGCCTGGTACAGATACAGACCATACAGGATTCACCTGTTCCAGCTGCACGTCATCGAAAAGGTACAGCTGTGATCCGCACAACGCTGCACCATTCAGGATTCTGTCATAGTCCCACAGCATTGTTAGATACCTGAAGACAAATGTGATCTGACAGTGAGATATAGCTAATGTCTCTATTACTAAAGGTGTTGTTGCATGTTATTTTAACAATAAATCATCCTCTTCTAGCCATAAACCCTGCATCGTTACAGCATGCACAATAACATACGAGATAAATGTACATTTAGTAGCTTATGGTGTACGTCATATAGTAGGTCAATCTTTATCGCTCTATCTTTTCCAACATCTTTCTTATTTTATTTTCTCCCACATTATGCTCTTTCATCGGTGTTAAAGTCCCACATTGTGCTCTTTCATCGGTGTTAAAGTAAAATTTTAATCACGACTGGACTTTAAACTGTAATCTTTATTACTCGCGAATTGTATCTAAAGTGTAACTTAACGCTCCTTTGATTCAGTCCCACCTTGTTAAACGCATTTGGTTTCATCATAATCTTGGGAAACACACCTGCCTTTAGAACGATTTTTTTTAAATACATAAGTCTCTGTGCTGATATCGTCAGACATACATTGGAGTATTGAATATTTTGGAAGACATGCAGCTGACACCACATGGTAGTCTATTCATGGTTAAGCCGTTGTTTAAACAAACGAAAGTCATCGCGCACAATACAATGGACGCACGCAAACAATATAATTCGAGCGTGGGACATCAAAGGACCGTGACACGGACTACAACCTTTGTTTCCAGATGATAGCCGACGATAGAAGGAAGGGAATCTTAAATATGAAACAGGGAGATTAAAGGGTCGCCGCACGCATGGGGAAACAAAGTTGACACGGAGGGCTTTGTGAAAGTTGGAGGGCGTATGATTTTTCGCATTGGCCAGCCAATTGTCAAATTCCAGTTTGCCATGCCGCACGGCATTGAAAGTTTGTGGCGAATAGTCCACCCACTTTTAGACTGACAGGAACAAGAGGGATCCAAGGTCTGAGCCACAAGTTGGAGGCCTAGCTATTGGTTTTATGGGCGAAATTATGTGTCACAAATCAACTGAACCCACCTGGGATGGGTTAGAGATATAATGAAGCGTAATGTTCATCAGAGATCAGTACAGTTTCAGTACAGCGTGTTGTAGAACATTTCCCAGAAGCCTAGCCTTATTAAACGTGTTCATTCATGTATGGATATTGAAATTCATATATGTAGAATGTATAGTGTTCTTAAAGTAATTTGCGAAAGGGAAAAGGAGGTTAGTGAATCTTTTAAAAACTATTAACAGTTTTTTTTAGTCTTTAGTTAAGATCACTTCTGCACTTAGCATCATAGCTAAATTTGCGGAAGACAGTTTCCGATTAATCCTGCTCATAAATGATTAATTAAATCAGAAGATTTTTCTCTAAGATGATAGGAGGTAATTGACAGTTCATACTTTACCTCCATCTAAATTGCTAGATCCTCATTACACACTTGTCATTTGCATTTCCTGTCATAAATAATTACTAGAGAATTGAACTCATCATTAGCGAGGAGTAGTATAAAAGAAAGTCAACCATTGATATTAAGTGTGAAAACTTGCGAAGACTTGTATGTGTCTTCAGTCCAACAGAAGTCTGAGTCGACATATTACGTGTTGAACGTCTAACCAGACAGAAGCTAGCAAAGTGTACATCTGGATAGCAGAATTCGCCTTTAGGACATCCTTAACTTCCTCAGTTAAGAAAGAAGAATTCTCGTCCACGTTTACAAGGTGGTCGCAGCATTTTTATGCAACTGTTATATCAAGTTCAGCTTACTCGAAAGCTTACCAACTGAGTCAAGCTAAAGAGCTCAAAAGTTGATTATCATATTTATACCAAGTGCAACGCACTCTTAAGCACAGTTTATGAAACAGACTCCATAGTCACAAGACGAGTCGTATATACAGATATCAAGTGCTGCTTACTCCAAAGTATATCTTGAAAATCAAGCGTACATACTCAAGGTGATGAGTCTACATCAAGATCATTTCGCGATGATCTAGTCTTGCCAGTACCCTTCGGAGATTAGGCAACAGTATTTCTCAAACGACAACTGGCAACTGTTTGTAAACGCTACGAGATATTGTCAAACATTGAAGGACATTATATCGTCAACGTTCTCAGCACAACAAAAGTTTCATCAGAATGTTCTCGTCTTAGAGATTACCCACTCAACATAACTTATAACTACCTTGGACATTCTATGCATACATGTGAATCACCCTACCCGGGCGAAGCATTTAGAGACACATGGACTGTTGTAACGAGATGGTATGTATAGTGGTTGTTGTCTTGATGACAGTCGATGATAGTTCAATAAAGAATAATGAACTACACGATACAGCCCAGTCTCAGAAATGAGCACTGGTGTATGATAGCACAAATGATAGTCAGACAGTAAAGACCCCTGGTCCGGTGGTAAGAAGAAGATCAAGAGCCTAGAGCGTCTTCTCGTAATAGCTATTCTATGCTTTAACTAACAATGAAATTCAAATTGAACTCAATGGTAACTTTATGAAATTAACAAAATCCAAGTTACAATTAAAATCAATTTATTTATAATGATTCTCTTTTCTTCTGTTCTTAGAATTGATGGAGATGCTACATGGATATGAATTTTCTATTTACACAATATCCTGAGAAATTACAGTGATATTATAGTGTTTACTCTAACTGAATTACAGTGTCTCTGCTTTTCTGACAAAACGTTAACCTGTCTTGTTCTTCATATGGCTTGACTCTTCACTCATAAATTGATCTAATGGTCTTCTGTTTCTGCACTTAAATGAGTGCCCCTTAAATGATGGTTGACAATGTTGGTGGACTCCACACTGCTATAAAGACTCGGCGCAAAGGCCTTCAACAAACACATGCCCATCCGCTCAAGTTCTTTCCATGTTTTCCTCATCATTTTAACTTCTTCTTTTAGCTCTTTTCTCCATGTGTTTTTTTGGTCTACTTCTGTCTCTCTTTCCAAGTGGATCCCAGAACAAGGACTGCCTTGAAATGCTATCAACAAGTTTCCTCAATGTGTGTCCTATCCATCGCCAACGTCTTCTTCTCCTCTCTTGTTCCACTGGCACTTGTCTGGTTCTTGTCACCAGTTCCACATTTGTGGCATTGTCATATTTCTTCTTCTTCCTCGTTCGTCCTGAAAAAGACGTTGGTTGCATTGTGTCCGTTTACAGCGAAGCTGCGGTATTTGCGCCTTTCGGCCAACACATCCGACTTCCACACGGCATTTTTTGGGACCGGTTTGCCTTCCCTCTTCGATCCCTACTCCTCAGCCAGACTGCAGTGATGCAGCCTGTTTCCAGGACCACCACGTGGAGGTGGAGTAGGGTCTTGGTCAGCTCTGGTTCGCTGACCCTGACGCAGGCAGTCAAGCTATGGGTTGCTTACTGCATTCCTCACTTTTGATGCGTCTTGGGTCCCGCTTTGTCATACCATTTCAATCCTTTTATTCTACGCAAGCACTCACTTAAGAAAGTCTGTAGCTTTTTGGTTGTTGTTTTTGTTGTTCTGACTTGACGTTTGAGTGGAAAATTCTTATTTTCATGTTGGACTTGATTTCTCTTGATCTCCATATGTTTCCCAATGCAATGAACGCTTCTCTTGCTTTTTGTATTCTTATTTTGATATCATTGTCTGTCCCTCCAACTTTGTCTATACTACTGCCAAGATGTATACGATTCTACATATCTTAGTGGTGGTTTCGTCAAGTTCAACCTTGTTATCATTTCTTGCATTTATTCTCATTATCTTTGTCTTTTCTCGTTGTATTTTCAGACCCACTTGTTGTGACCTCTCATCGAGTATTTTCATTTTCTCTTGCATCTGATTATGGTTATAGGACAGAAGAGCCAAGTCATCTGCAAAATCTAGATAATCAAGTCAGATTCTACTGGATTCCATTTCTGTTGTGTGATTTCGATGTTTTCATAACCCAATCTATTGCTAGTAAGAAAGGAAATGGAGACAAGAGGCATCCCTGTCGCACTCCAGTTCTAATCTCAAACGGTTCTGTAAGTTGTCCTTCATGAAGAACTCTGCATGTCATATCGTCACAAATCTTCTTTATTCAGTTAATGTTCTTTATGGGAACTCCATAATGCCTCATCAACTTTTAAAGTGATTCTCTATACTGACAAACGCCTTTTCATACTCCACAAATCCGATGTATAGCGGTGAACTCCCTACCAGACTTTTTTCAACTAGTATTCTCAATGGTCTCAATCTATTCTGTACAGAATCTGTTTTGTCGACAACCTGCTTGTTCATCTCTCAGTTGCTTGTCTATGGACTCTCTCAAGGATGATTCTGTTTGATACTTTTCCTGGCACTGATAAGGAAATCTAAAAATGTGTAAGAATTACAGAACCATTAGCCTTATTATTCATCCAAGTAAAGTGATGTTAAGGATACTTTTAAACAGAATAAAACAGAAATCAGAAATCTTGTCCGAGGAACAGGCTGGCTTTAGACCAAAAAGAAGTACCTCAGAAAGAATTTTCAATATTAGATTACTGATCGAAAACATCTCCATCATCAACGCGATTTATACCATAACTTCATCGATTTCACAAAAGCCTTCGATCGAGTCTGGCATGAAGGCTTGTGGCAAATATTGAGAAAATTCAATTTTGATAATGACATCATAGATATCATTGAAGCACTATACAAGAACGCAAGCAGTGCTGTTTTTGCAAGCAATGACATTGGAGAATTTTTCAAAACAACTGTAGGAGTTCATCAGGGAGGTATCCTGTCCCCAGTGCTTTTTAATATATATCTAGAACATATTATGCAGAAGGCTCTCTACGATTATAAAACAACCGTATCGATTGGAGGCCGACCTCTTTGCAATCTACGTTTTGCTGATGATATCGATCTTATAGCTGGAACAGAATCAGAACTTCAAGACCTTACCTCTAGACTGGAGAAAGTAACAAGAACATATGGGATGGAAATTAATATAGAAAAAAGCATGATATTGGTGAATAGCCATAAGAAACATGTTCCGACCAACATTACGTTAAATGGGCAAATGTTAGAAGAAGTGAACACCTTTAGATATCTGGGGTCCACTATATGAAGTGATGGAAGATCAAGTAAAGAAATCAAGACAAGACTTGAGATGGCCTCAGCTGCCATAACAAGGCTGAATGTGATCTGGAAAAGTAACATCAGTTTTCCTGTGAAGATCAAATGATACAAATCACTTGTATTATCAGGCTTTCGAGTATAAATGTTATTGAAGAATTTAGCGCATTTGCTACAAAGAGCACAAAACAAATGTCTATGTTAGAGAGAAAATAAACACGTATGCAGTAGTGAAATGTCGAAAGCTTGCCTGGTTTGCGCATGTAACTCGTCATGACTCCCTTTCGAAAACGATCCTCCAGGGAACAGTCGAAAGTAAACGGAGAAGAGGAAGGCAAAGAAAATCCTGGGCTGATAACATCAAAGAATGGGCAGGGCACGGTTTTTTCCCACTTGTACGCATTGCTGAGGATAGAGAGCAGTGGAGGACCCTGTCTGCTGATGCTTCCACCATGGCACCTCTACGACCCATGACGGGTTACGGGTTGAGATGATGATGATGGCACTATAGCACGTTTCACTAGCTTTGCCCAACTTCAAAATGCTATATCTCCGCGAATATATAACGCATATAAGTGAAATTTTGTGTGTGAATTTGAAATGGTATAGACCTTATGAATTAAATTTTTCATTAAAATGCGGCCATTGGTTTCAATTTTCGTTTCTTTGCGATATAATATAAAATCCTACTTGCCAACACACATCACACGCACACATATTGAAATGTCTACAGTAAATTATACGACCTCATTTGCACATTTTTGGTTTATCAAGCAATTGGAATGATTTTAGTGTGAAATTGCGTGAAATTGCACTTCTTGAACATAAAACAGTTTATTTCCGGTGTTACGCACACATTGTCAATCAGTGGCGTGTCTACAAAAAGTATTGTTTGGTTAAGTAGGAAAAATGAGTCTGCGAGTACATTTTATGACATTACAGCAAATCACAAATAGGATTTTTAAGTATTTCTGCAATGAAGCTACTCGAGGAAAACTATATCATTCTATGTCAAATCCACAAAAGAGGACTATTCATGCCTTGGGGATAAGCAGACGATCATATCACCGCTGGATAGCGACATCTGAAATTTGTAATTCCAGTGTTTTACACACGAAAAATAGGCCAAGAGTGGTGGATAATTTTGACAGAGAATTGATCCGCAGAGAAATTTGCAATATTTTTCACAATAATGAGGCAGTGACTTTAAGGAAATTGAAAATTTGGTTAAGAAAAAATAATGACATTGATATTTCCAAATCTACGCTATGGGGGACTATTAGGAGTTTGGGATTCAATTTTAGAAAATATGTTGGTGGTAGAAACCTTATTTGTGAGAAGCCTAATATAGTTGCAATGAGAAGCAAATATTTACGCGAGGTCAGAGAATTGAGAAGAGATTGTTATGATTTTGTGTATTTAGATGAAACTTGGATCAATGCGCGCCACAGTAATGAACGAGAATGGCAATCATCTGATGGGACAACTAAGAGGCTAGTACCAAGCAGCAAAAGACAGCGCCTAATAATTGCACATGCAGGAAGCAGCCATCATGGGCTTCTAAATAATACTGAACTCACATTTGTTTCAAAATCCACAGATAATAGGGATTATCATACAGAGATGAATGGCAAGATATTTCAAGATTGGATTGTGAATCATGTACTTCCTTCATTGGATAGACAGTCATGTTTGATAATGGACAATGCTTCATATCACAACGTTGTGGCACTAGAAGATAATGAAATATTACTCATCTAATTTCCATGACTTTATCAGAGAAGATAATATGAGTTCGGATGCCAAGTCTGCATCGATGGTCAGTTGTAACTGATTTCCAATGTGCTCTGTGGCTTGTAGTGATGATACACGCTGACCAACTCTGTCCTGTCTCTCTCTCTCTTGATGTTATCTTCCAACATGTTGTCTTCGCGTTTGCCTCCAACTTTTCTTTCTATTAAGACTTCCAACAAGGTGTTAATGTCTTTTTATATGTCTATGATATATCATCAAGTACTAAAGATGTAATAAAGATTTGGCTGACAAAAAACGAAATGTCCCTGAAGCCTGAATTACTTGGAATTGTAAAAAAGACACAGCATACAAAGATATTTCACATAGACAAGGCAATCCATGAACATGGTCACAGATGTTTAAGATTGCCTCCTTACCATTCGCACTTAAACCCAATAGAATTAGTCTGGGCTAAAATTAAGGAACAGGTAGCAACAGAAAATAGAACGTTCAAATTAAAAGATGTTGAAATACTTACAAAAGCCTCCATCTCCAATATAGCCATGGACTATTGGAAGAAATGTGAGAACCATGTGTTACAAGAGGAAGGGGAATATTGGAAGAATGATGGTTTGTCCTTCATTCAGCTGAGATTGATTATCAATTGCTCAGAGACATCTGATTATGATTCGGATGAAGTTTAATTTCTTTAAAGATGACCTTACCGTTATTTACAAGCAGATTAGAGGAGCAACGTTCCATTATGATATTTATGAACCGCAAAGAGATGATACCTATTGAAATAATTAGATCAATGAAGGTCCAGTTTGGTAGCGCATTAAATGTCAATGACAAACAATGTCACGAGTATCTCCCATGCAGATCATTTAAGAAATCATCTTCAACAGGTATTCATATGCAAACGTGATGGCCACATTATTGTAATAGTAGACACGCCTATGCCTATTCAATTCACAGAATCTGTGACTGAAGTGGTAAAATTTCTTTCTTCGATACACAATAATTAGTATGCCAACAAAGATCAAAGGATTTCATCCGTTTATGGGAACTGGACAAGATACACAGATATAAAGTATATATTTGTTGGGTCTAACCCAATATAACATCGTATGCAAAAAATGGCATTAATACGTTCGACGGTTAATCAGATAATTACATTTGAAGTTGGGCAAAGCTAGTGAAACGTGCTATAATAGTAATATTATTACTCGATAATTTGTGCACTCTTGTAAATTTCCTTTCTTAGGCAACTTGACCAGATAACCTACCTTCCATTTTGATGGTATTTCTTCTCTCTTCCAGATTTTGCCAAGTAGTTTGTATAATACCTCTGTAGAGGTATCAATATCTGTTTTTAATGTCCTCTGCTGGAATGCCATCTAGACCAGCTGCTTTTCCATCTTTCAGAGTATGTATGGCTTTCTTTATTTCTTCTCTACTAGGTCGTTCACAGCTGATTTGTAGCTCCTCTTCTGTTGACTGGATGTCTGGGGGATTTGTTGGAGATGGTCTATTGAGAAGTTCCTCGAAATTTTCTGTCCATTTGTTCTTGCATATTACTAAGTAATTTTCCATTCTTATCTTTGATAAGGCCATTTGCTTTTTTATATTTCTCTGTTAGCTTCTTTGTGTTGTTGTACAGGTCCCTCATATTTCCTCTGGCTGCAGCGTCCTCTGCTTCCCTTGCCAACTCTTATGGGTGGTCAGCTCTATACTTCCTCGTGTCTCTTTTGATATTTCTTCTTACTTCTCTGTTTGCTTCTATGTACACTTCATGAGCCTTGGCTCTTCTGATTTTGCTTTTGTTTAAATCTGCTTTCTTGTTTTTCCTGTCTTCTATCTTGTTTATGGTTTCCGTTGTTATCCATGCTTTATGCCGGTGTTCTCTTTTTCCCAGTACCTCACCACGTGTCTCGTTCCATATATTTTTTACTTGTTGCCAATGGTATTCAGTATCATATATATATATATATATATATATATATATATATATATATATATATATATATATATATATATATATATATATATATATTAGTCTTAATAGCAAAATAGTGAAAAGAGTATTTTATGCAACAATTCTTTGTCAATGAAGGTAAGAAAGAGAGTTCTTCAGTGTTATATAGAACCAATCTTGACATATGGGAGCGAGTCATGGACAATTAGTAAACAAGTAGGAAGGCACTAGAGGCCACAGAGATGTGGTTTTACAGAAGAATGTACAAAATATCATGGACAGACAAAAAAGAGTAATGAGGATGTCCTGAAAGAGGCCAAGACGCAAATCAAGCTTATTTCACAAGTTAGAAAGAAGCAACCCACTTTTTTGGGCATGTTATGAGAAGAGGAAAGCTGGAATATATCCTAACAACAGGTAAGATTTAATTAAAAAGAGATAGGAAAAGACAAAGAGAGCTAATACTGGAAAATTTGACATCGTGGCATGGAAAGAAGTCCACAACAGAATTGATAAATTGTACTGGAGACAAGACGTTATGCAGAGACATGATCTCCTACGCCACTAGCAATATTACTTGAAGAAGATGTACAAAGTACCCACCACTGAAAAAATACATGAAATATATCCCCCAAGGTACATAAGCCTTCAGCAATCTCTTGCCAGGTACTCCTACCTTGTTATCTGCTAACATGTTCAAGGTTTGCCTTTGTCATCTTCGTCTCTTTCATTTTTCTGGTACTATTCTTCGTGTGTTTTTGAGATTTCCCTCTACCTCTCTGGGGAGGCCGAGGTGCAAAGAATGAACCAGAGCTGGGGCACTGTAGGAAGGATGGCCGCCGACCGAGTAGAGTGGAAACAGTTTGTTGCTGCCGTACAAGACGCCACCAGGCGTGATGGCCACTGACTGCTTTGACAGTCGACGGCTAAGGATTAAAGAAGAGAAGAAGATTCGTAGTGTGGCTATCTGGTTATGTACAGGATCTGTTTTGTCAAAAAACTGCCAGTCTCCTTTCAACTATTTGTCTGTGACCTCTTTTAATATATCAATGATGATCCTGTTTAATATATTTGTACTGCCTCTTGAAGAAAGAAGACATCAGATTAAGCTGGGAGAACAGGTCCTGGAGCAAGTCGACCACTTTAAATATCTCGGTACTATTATAGGCCGAAAGGGAGGCATCAAAGAGGAGTTAGCCACTCGAAAAGCAGCAGTTGGGAGACTTTTTTAGGCCATAAATCGAGGATTCCTCAGCAAGAGAGAGGTTGGTAAGAAAACGAAGATGGTTGTATACCGCTCCACCTATGTCCCAGTCTTGACATATGGATGCGAGTCGTGGGCAATGACTACAACCCACAGAAGCCAGATCCAAACCTCATAAATGAGGTATCTGAGGAAGGTGCTTGAAGTAACAAGAAGAGACATGGTCCGCAACCAGACGATACGTCAAGGCCTACAATCCCACCCCCTGCAGAACCAAGTAGAAAAGTCCCAACTAAGATGGTTTGGCCATGTCTGCAGAATGGGAGAAGATCGGCTACCACGACAAGCCTGGGAAACAAAGAGCCAGGGATCCAGACCCCCAGGACGACCCAGAGTCCGCTGGGAGGACAACATTAGACAATCTTTGAAGGACCGAGGACTAGAATGGAACCAGGCAGGGGGAAGACAGCCGATAGGATAGTCTGGCGCTCTCTCTTCCAAACCTCTACACCTCACGGTAGAAGGGGAGCGACTAAGTAAGGAAGTATTGCCTCTTGTTTGCTTATTGTTTGCTTCTGTGCTTCTGTGAATAGTTTCACAAGCCATTGCTCTAGAAGTTACATGTTTGTTTCTGTTTAAATTTGCTTTCTTATATTTCTTCCCTTTATCTTGCTGGCTTCTGCTATTGTCAACCACATGATTCATTATTAGTGAAGTGCCCTTTATTCCCACACAAAATCGAGCAATGAATAAATGATGGTTTAAAGGAAAGTTGGGAAATGCATATGGAGAAGAAGTTTGGCACTCCTGGCTTGTTCATTCTTCAGAAAAAAGCCCTTTGTTTTTGTTGTTCGCCATTTTTTCATACTGACAATCAGTCTTCGTTTGGGCAGGAAACTGAGTTCAACTAGAAAGCACCACAAATGTTTAGCACTTACGAAAATGCATAAAATCATCGATACTGTTTCATCCAATGGAAGGAAATGGCAAAAACTTGTTTTAAAGAACAGAGGAATCATTGACGTAGAGCTTCAAGCTCAAATTGCAACAGAAAAACAAAGAATGCGAAATGTAATCCACAGATTTCTCCACTACATAAAACGTATAGCAACTCAGAATCTTGCATTCCTTGGCCACAAGGAAATCCTTAGACAGGAAGAGGAAAGAAAATTGGAAATTTCCTTAGGTCACTGCCGTAGATTTGTGATAGGTGATTAAGACTTAGTTTGGTCCCTTCTGAATAGACATAGAAATCAGTGATAGCTCAGTGGGAGATGATAAAATAGAAATAGATTTCACGAGTGAGGTGGAGGAAATATAGTAGCTTCTGTCTCTGACACTCGAGAAGCTTCTCTCAGTCAGCCTATCATCTACAACAGAGTTAGATTAGTCAGACAAATCTAATATAATATATATTAATATATATGTTCCTCACATACCCACACACATAAGTGACGACAATAGACGCACAAACGTGAAACTATGACAATGAAAAATATAGATATTTGGGAACGAACTGACCGCCACAGTGATTAAGTTTAATTGAATATTTAATTATCATAATAATATTCCATCACAGCACATAAAAAAATTACATTTAAGCATATACAGATAGTCATAAAGTCAATGAATTTCTACAAGAATGATAGACCCATTGGTATGATCTTTTCCCTCGATGTATAGCCCACAGTCCTGTTAGAAGAAAAGTGATAGCCACAAAGAGTTACGGATACATAGGCTAGATCTAAGATTTCCCTTTAAAGGTATGAACAGACTTTGATACTCTGATCTATCCTGAGGAAAATATTGTTAGCACAAACTTGCATAAAGAAATTACAAAGTGGGTGCATATATATTACAAACAAGTCACTCAGTCTACTCTCACTCTGTTCTTTCAGCAGGGATCCCTGTCTCACTTTCTTACCTAATGTCTGGATGGTGTTCGCCGTCTGGCGCACTTTATGACACACCCAACGTAAATCTGCCTTTCGTTTGATGAAGCGGATACCCAGCTCTGCAGATCTTGGTTTCATCCAATGGGTCCGGGGAGCGTCCTCTTCTTGCGATATTTTGTTCAGATTTAGTTATTGTCACTTTAATCAGTTCAGGTAAGAATTAGTTTAGCGGGCCCACAATGTCAGAATCACGAGGTTTCCCGTATTTTCGGAAAATGACCGGTTTGTAACTCCAATCAAAGGTAAAATTCTTGGTCACACCACAAGGTTTAAAAAATATGGCGGAAAGTTTATCGATTGTAATTTTTTACTGGCCACAAGGGCTGAAATGTACTTGAGGTTTTATCAGGAAGAATTTAATCTGGCTCGGTAGGCGCAGTTATTCAATTTGTCTTAAAGTTTGTGAAAATGGGTACTCTGTCGTTCTGGATGCAAACACAGTGCCAGACAGGTTTTACTTTGTACACCCACACGTCTTTAATTAATAGAATGTTTAGTTCTTCACAGATATTTCATCAGTACTTAAACGCTGGTAGAGTTGGGCTACCCCAGTTTTCACTCCACACAGAACTACAGATTAATACCACGAACTAGAATCCTTCAATATAATGGTAGTCTAGAAATCGGCAAAATGTTGCCAAGAAACTCAGAACTTTGCAATATACAAGATATTTTCTAGCACGAGTGATCTGTCTACTGCAGATTTAGGAGGACTGAATGAAGTCAACTTTCAGCTACTGGGTAGATATATGAAACAGACAAAGGATCCCACGTTATTTTGCAAATCCGAAATAGCCTCCCCTTCTCGCCTAACACTTAGCAAAAACTCAGACGCCTGCCATAACCTGTCAATACGTGTCTTAACACCTCACGCTGAGAACTAGCCGTAGAAGCGTGAGTGTCATGGAAAAACGAGACGAATGTCTGCCATTCGGTCTCTCGAGAACGAATTTCTCACACTATTACGTCTCGTCCAAGGACTGACACATGACGTAATAAAATGCATTTCTAAATGAGAAAAGAAACAGGCGAAAGTTAGAATGGGAAAATATATTTTGTCGCAAACGAACGAATGCGAAAAAAACAGGAACAGGATAAAAGAGCGATAATAAAGTAGAGGACATGGGTAGAAAAGAAAAGAATATAGAAAATTTATCGATCATAAATCTCTATGCGACAGTCACTACAGTTGTTGGCGTACTTGATCCTGTCATGAAAGAACTTTTTCTCGGTAATGTGGAAATGCACCCTGGAACAACATCACATTTATCGTCTTTAGTGCAGCATGAATATATTCAGCTGATGACTTGTACCGTTCGCCAGAAATTGTTACAGAGCATCCATAAGGTCATATATTTGAACTCATATTTAATTTTACTCCAGATAGAGGCACATTGAGAGAAAATAGCACAAACAGTTCGTTATGTTGATATTGGTTTTCAGGTGAATAAACTTCATATAAAAGAGTTATTCCTTGGATTTATTCAATTAAAACAAAAGGATGTTGAAAACATTGTGGAAGTGATTCTGGAACAACTGGAAAAAGACAAAATGCCATCAGAAGACGCTGGTCTTAGTGCTACGACAATGCTGCAGTATGGCTGGTTATAAAAGTGGTGTTCAACAGCAGATTATTGAAAAAGTAGCAACACCATATCTGTGACCTGTGATAATAATTCTCTCAATTTGGTTGGAGTGCGTGCTGCGACACATGATGCACTGATGATGACTTTGTGTGTGTGTGCGATTTAATCACTTTGTTTATTCTTTTTACGTTCTACTCTCCGTTTGCAAAAGCTGAAAGAAGTCGTACCAACAGTTGTTAAATCTGAGTCTGAAACTCGATGGAGTTCTACAACATGGCTGCGACACCAAGTTCAGGAATACTTTGATATTAAAGTTGAAGTCTTGAAAAGCGTGATTGATGATAAAATGAGACTGCTGATACAAGAGATGATTCAAAGCAGGTGCTGAATCGAATTTTGACTGCAGATATTTTTGCTTTGCTTGGATTTTGGAACAAAATTCATGTTCGGATTGATCTGGTTAAAAACGACCACAAGATACTTTGAACTTTCATGATGCTGTTTATGATTTAAAATCCCTTCAATTTGTTCAAGATTATTTTTTTAGCAATCGCGAATCACTGGCTAGTGAATCACTTAAAACAGCGCTGAAACTGTGTTATGACTGGGATATTCATGTAGAAAAACACCCCAGAAAGAAGAAACAAATGACCAGTGTTACTGTCAGATATGTAGAAGGGCTGGTACACTGTAAATGCGTGGTGAAAAACGGTAGCCTGACCGTGTTATCTGTCATCTGTACTGTGGAATGTAGGTCACCAGCGCGGGGTTACACCAGGGATGATATGGCCCCTCAAAAACAGTGTTCATATAACGTCTGTATAGTAATGTGTTGAGTGAGGGTAAAGACGCGAATGCTAAGAGCTCTTGATAGATGAATAATACCCTCTTTCACTCATGTGCAGTCGTCAATGACGCAAGGAAGACTGCTGGCACATTAAACACATTTAATGACGAAAACTAACAGTAGCATCAATAAGACAGTCAAATCACAGGTTGGCATAATACATCATGGTACAATTGATAAATGGTCTTGCAATGATACATGGGCACTCGTTGCATAATAGCACAATGGAATGTCAGTAGACAAGCACTCAGTATTGCCCATATATATATATATATCATCTGAGTTTACTGACAAAGCACGTCAGTTTATAAACAATATTCAAGATGGCTTCTAGACCTAACCTCGTCTAGCGAAGATTCCTTTAAATAATGTTCAGCACATATTTTTCATGTAATCATATTGAACCGCTAGTAATGGGTTCTCATCTGTAGCAGTGATCTCTGGACTCATCAAGCGATAATACGGGGCATCCCTTTTCTCTTCTTGAAAGTCATAAAATATTTGGATACAAGATGGCTGCTGTCGTGAGCTGTCACTCACTTTAGGATACAAACTGGAATCTGTATCAAAGTTAATCCTACATTAAATGTTCTCATTGCTCTGTAGATTCTATCATGATGCAATTGACTTCATCATACAAGATATAGTGCTGCTAGAAATGAATGTCTTCTTCATCTAGTTAAATATTCTCTCAGACGTACAAATCGTGCGTCTGCTTATTGAAAACGATGGCTTCGTAAGAGTTCATAAGAAATGCTTTTGTTACCTTGGTATCAGAAATATGATTCTGCCATTCCTTGGCAATAAGAATAAACACTGGGGTAAAGCATACACGATAGGTCTAGACGACTATCACTTTCCCCTACACATATATCGATCACTTTTTCCGGCGACAAGCCGATACAGAAAACACGACAGCCCCCTATCATCAGGGCGAAGCCAAATCACACCTCTCTAGCCACACATCCGCTGAACAGCCTTTGACCTTTCTAGCGACAAAGAACATATAGTTCGACTTAGATATGTAAAGATATACAGATATAAGACAGACTCGTCCTACCTAGACAAACAATACACATAAATTCAGGCCATAGATATTCTGAAGCAAGAACAATCTATTCCTACCCAAACAAAGAATAAATCGTAGTAAAACTAGATTCGTCCGCGGAGTTCGATCTGAGACTCCTTTCAAGGGAAGTAACTTTTCCTTAAGCACTAAAAAGTATCTATTTTGTTTACAAAATATTTGCGAACATAACAAGCATACAAATGTATTATATTGCAAGATATCAAAGACTGCACGTAACAACCAGTGAATATGCCCATGTTGTAGCTCTTACTGCAAAAGATAAAATTATAAGAATAATGAAATAAACTAGTGATCGTCTACATAATAAATGAGAAGGAAGATTTGTCCGTCTCCGTGACTTGGATTCAAAATTGTAATTTCTTTTAAACACTAAAAGATGTAGAATCGTACACATATCTTGGAAGTAATATAGACAAAGTTGGAGGGACAGACAGTGATATCAAAATGAGAATACAAAAAGCTAGAGGAGCTTTCATTGCAGTGGAAAACATATGGAGAACAAGAAAAATCAAGTCTAACACGAAAATAAGAATCTTCAAATCAAATGTGAAGTCAGTCCTATTGTATGGCTCTGAGACATGGAGAACAACAAAGACAACAACTAAAAAGCTACAGACTTTTATAAACGGGTGCTTGCGTAGAATAGGACTGAAATGGTATGACAAAGTCACAGATGTGGAACTGATGACAAGAACCAGACAAGTGCCAGTGGAACAAGAGTTGAGAAGAAGACGCTGGCGATGGACAGGACACACATTGAGGAAACCTGTTGATAGCATTACAAGGCAGTCCTTGTTCTGGAATCCACAGGGAAAGAGAGGCAGTAGTAGACCAAAAAACACACGGAGAAAAGAACTAGAAACAGAGGTGAAAATGAGGAAAACATGGAAAGAATTTGAGCGGATGGCACAGGACAGGCAGACTTGGCATGTGTTTGTTGAAGGCCTATGCTCCTTGGGGAGCTAAAGGGTACTGATTGATGACTTGGATTCAAAATTGTAATTTCTTTTAAACACCTATTTTTGAATTTAGGTCACCCACTAAACATATCCAAAACCCAATTCTGGTTTCGTGTTTTGCAATCAAAGAAGAAGAAGACTAAACATATAATGTTTTTTCTTCTCTTTTGTCCAGGATATTTTGTAGCCTGGTGTAAAATTCGTATTCCACTTATTCTTCTTTCTCTTTATTTGATGCATAATAATGGATGATTGTTATCTTTATTTTCTTTTTCGGCATTTTAGAATGTTGTTAGTATCAGTGTGGGCCCAATTGCTTCTCATTCTATTAACTCTTTGACTCCGGAACAACGCTCAGAGCGTTGGTCAAATTTTACACCCGTGCTAAAACAACTCTCTGAGCGTTGTTTTAGTCATTCACGAATTAAAATTACGGCACAGGATGGAAAATAAATGCGGAGTCAAAGAGTTAATGTTTTCTGAGCTTCCTCTGACAGCGTTAGGACAATATTATCATTACTGTTTTCATTTTCTTCCTTTTGTCCCGAAGAAAGCACCATTTTTCATGTTTTCTATCTTTCTTTTTATTCTTGTCCTCCTTATTTCCCTCAGTCACTAGAAATCAGTTTTACTGTTAGCATTTCTGCTGCTACTTGTGCAGTTTCTCCCATTAATTTAGTTTTCGGCCAAATGTTGAGATTTGTGAGGTGTCAAATCTTGAGATTTTTCTAGGAATAAAAAACGTGAGTCAGCAAGCCAGACTCCTTTTGGCTTTCTCTGGTCTGCGTCATAAATCTTCTGCAGGGGAGTTGTTTTTTTTTCGTCTTAGATAATCAGTTGAATTATTTGCTTTGGACGATTTGTTCATACTTGTTTAACTTGATTTGGCTTCAAGTTTCTACAGGATTGTGCAACTGGCCCCATGCCCAACCTACCGTAGCCGCCTTCCACGAGATGCATGGTATTTTACAGTGTTACTATTATTTGCTCCCATTTCGAGCCCCAAAAACACATAGCCAAACAAAAAAATTATTTACGGGACAAGGAAACATTTCTATATACTGACTTCATTATAAAAAGACAATACCTTATAGATATGGCGCCTTCTTCAGACACTTCCAATTTCCACAGACGTCCTGTTCGGAACAGCACAAAAGTCTCGTTACCCTTCTTGAAAGTCATTATTCTTTGGGGTGGCCCTTCAATGTCGGCCATTCGGTGTGCAGTAAAAGTCTCTGTGTTAAAGCACTGAACAACAGTAGCATCATTTCGACCCTCTGAACACCCCAGTATGATAATGTTAGCTCCGACTACCGTCACTGTCGACTGTGTTACAAATACAGGTACCGATCCCACATTTTCCCATTCGCTACTGTTGACGTGAGTCCGCTGTACTTGATCGGTGCCCCCAACTATATAAAAGTAGTCTCCAACAGAAGTCAGGGCGTGGCCAGTGCATGAGGGAAAACTGGATATCTGAATGAACTGTTTGCTGAGATAACTTAAGTGGTAGAACCACTGGTCACTGATTACATAGATAGAGTCGTTGTAAACTGTTGAATGGCAGGCGGTCATGTTTGTTTCTAAAATCACTTCTTGTTTCCTTTCGTTTTTCTCAGCACTCATGCTAGTCAGGATATATTTTTTTCTTTCATCTTTGTGTATGAAACATGTATTCAGCCAACTGATGGTACTCTCTATGTTACTAGAAACTCTGTGTACCGCTGCAGGTGGTAGGTGGTAATGACGTTTCGAGAGTTCTAGTTGATAACAGATGCTCTCCCTAACCAAAGCCATTGCTTTGTCATTACGGAGAATAACTTTATTGCTAAGAAGCTTTTCTATGGCACTTCCACTTATCAGGCAATACCTTGTAGTTGACAGCAGCTCTGCAACATGTGCAGAACGGGGAGACGCTTTACTTTGTCCAATTCTAGCTGGAAGTTCAAGATAATGAATTTCTTGACTTTCACATCGCCCGTTCTTCGTTAGTGACTGATTAGTGTTCGTTAGTGACTGATTAGTGTTCGTGCAATGAGAATTAGCAGCCCTATGTTGATCGTTGCCCGCAGTGTCGTGACCTTCATCTATTCTGGTGTTCTCGTCCAATAAGCTACAGTTATCGTCACTGTTCTCATCCTCCTCAGTTAAGTCACTGCTGTTTTCTTGTGATGTTTTAGTTGTATTGTTGTTTTTGTAACTAGTTTGTTCAGCTGTTTGTTTTGTCAAATCATCCTTCTCCTCAAAAACGTCATGCTGCATATATGGACTTTTATCCTTTGATGGGTTATGTAAAATCCATCGCATAATTAGGTCAACAACGTGGTCCTCAGACTTAACGTTGCAGTAATGAGACGTCACAAGCGATTTCATGTCTTCCAGTGACAGATTTAAAATTTCGTTTGAGCATCGTAAGGAATCAAATTCTTTCAGAATAAATTCCCAAGAAAGTTTCACAATTCTTGCACAGTCCAAGAGCTTGGCATTTTCGTAGACGTCGAAACAGTTTTCCAGACTGATATTATCAGCTATAAAATCTTCACCGAGTTTGAGGAGGAAAGAAATGTCCAACTGGTTGGCCGCATGCCATACATCTATCATGTTTTCAGTGGTCAGTAAATCGTCAGCCTTGTAGATGCAATCCAAGACGAGGGTGAAGATCTCCCGGGACATCCCAGAAATTTTGACCCGGCCCTCTCTATCTTCAACCATTCCGGACACTAACAATCCGCGGAAAAAACCTGAACAAGCACTGAGAACAAATCTGTGACTTTGAAACTCCGTGCCGTCCACAATTACTGTGACGTCAGAAAAGTTGCCCAGTTTTCTTTGTTCATCCATGCCGTTGACTATTGCATATGCTAGTTCGAAATGTTTCCTCTGCGCGTCTAAAGGAACTATGTTGGTTGTAGAAGCTTTCTTGTTTTGATCCATAATGGAGGAATAAACTGGAAAACAAGAGTCGATAGAGTGTATTAATCCATTTACTACATCAATTACTACAACAAAAGAAATTGTATATATGTATGCGTACATGCATGTTTTGTGATGTGTCATCGTTCAGTGACAGTGGATCAAAGAAGAAGAAGAAGAATGTGATGTGTCAACCGGAGTGCGTTTCAAAAAATCACAAATTTAATGAAGGCTATTGTTACTGCTGATATCAAATTTCGAGAGGCCATATTAATATCGCAAGTTGAAGCAATGCCTTATTATAATCATACATGCCCAATGAGGTAGCCATGTATTGGTTCAACTTCAAGTTATTCGATCTATGACAATAGAAACGTGTCAAGCCAGCTCGACCTGACGGTTAGCGTTGAGGTTCCCCACGGTAGTAAGTGGATATTCTTGCCACCTATGTAGCGAAATCTGTGAGATAATCGCTTATTTCAGTAAGATTTTAGTCCTATGATAATAAATACACCCGCCCTCAGGTGTCTGACTATTGGCATCTTCAACGCCAGTAGAGCGCTGCCTTTTGTGCAGTGGAAATGCTTAAAAAATGACCCGCCGTAAAAATCTAACACGCCTTTTAGTTTCGGTTTCGAGACGTACAATTAACAATTTAACATCTTGCCCGATCTGCTGCACGAAACTGAGGCAAGACTTATAATTAACGATCTGCCAGAAGTGTGACACCAAACTAACGTTCTGAATTAACGTAGTATTTTAACATTAACGCCCAAAATTAGTAGTAACTCGGACATTTTTCAGTAGTAAGAACGAAACGACTGTAATAATTAACGCAAATACTACCAAACGTTTTGAAAAACCCCTCTTCGCTCTGCACGCGGTTCTTTTACTATATACACACTGTGGGCAAAGCCAGCAGATATAAACACACAGACAGTTTAAATTCTCGCCGCGTAGTGTATTTCTGACGTCACTCAAACTAGTTGGTTTATTTGAATAATGAAAAAAAGTGATAGAGAATGAGGGGGGAAGATGGCCGACTTGTTAAAAATTATATTTGACGATTGACAGTGACAAAACTGAAAATCTAAACCACAATGAAACTGACCATAAAAATCATATGTTAGGATAGCTTAGTGTCTCCTGAGAAATAATATGTTTTAATATATATGGTAGTCCAATTATTAGCTAAGTTATTGAGATAATACTATATGTCTACGAACGCTAGGACGGACCGACTGTTGTTCTTGCTCGTGACACATAACGTTATTGGGGACGCAAGTTAAAAAAGAGGCATTGGAGTAATTCAAATCCGATTGGGTGGTATAAGAGTATAGGAGTAAAGGGGGGAGATAGGGTAATGTTAACCAAAACTAAACATCTTTTTGTATTGGCATAACTAACGCAGACTGACCAATGGACTACGAGACACATAGTTTGTTTGGAATTTTGTTTTTGTTTTTTCCAAACTAAATTCAAAATTTGGTAGTTGCCTGATTTCATTGGCCAGCTCTAATAGATATTGACCAAAGGCTTAGGGGTCTCGTGGCCATTTGACAAATTTTTATATCAACAAGTACGTTGAGAGCAGATGTGATAAATTGTAAAATTAAATGCTAAATTCACAGTCTGGACAGGGCAGAGCAAACTGAGGCCATTCTTTGCCAGTCAATGTTATTTGTGTCATATTTCTTTGAATTTGTGGTAAGAATGCTTTATGTATTAATATGCTTGATTAAAACTGCAAAAGTTAGATACTTCTATTGGGAAAAGTGAAGGACATGCCGGGAACAAACATTATTGAGTCCTCACATTGAACTGTATGTGACTGTTGCATATTGTTATGATTTTGTATTAATATTATTGTATTAGAAGATGTTAGTAAGCCTCAGTGTTCTATGAACACTCTTCAACATGCCTAGAGCGTTTATAATAAAGAAAGAAAAGAAAATCATACAAAAGGAGATGTGGTTACTCCACGTTATTGTATTGAAGAAAACTATGGAAAAGTACAGTGGCGTATCTGCCATAGGGACCTGAGGTGTGGTCACAGAAAGGTGTGAGTCATATAAATTAGGGGCTGGTGCACCTGTATGCACAAGAGGTTGACCCCATACCATCATGTGTACAATAGTGATAATAAATTGTGATCAGATGTGAAAAGGCCAGGGTGTCTTTTATTACAGGGTTTTTTATTTCCTGTTACCATCCGGTGACAGGAAACCTAATGAGTGATTGTAAAGACAAAAGTCTCCTTTCAAAAGTTTATGCTGTCAGCAGATAGCCTGAAGGAGCTTGTGTGTGCTGATCTATATATTCTCTGCAGCGACATACTGACTTGTTATCTTCATACCAAGAATCCCAGGTGATGTGTTAACATCTGGGACTTCTGACATTTCATTCAAATAAAAATTGTTATACACAGAATTATATGGGGCGTGATGAAACAACACCTCCTCCTAACAAATGACTAACACTAGTAGCTATTAAAGTTTTAGTCTGTGAATACACCTACAGGAATAACTAGTGACATTATACTTATCGGACAAGAGTCCAAACATTTTAGTTAATCAGTATATGTAAAATATATTTTCCTCATTTTCAAAGACCTGTCTAAAAGAGATGGCAGAACAGGCAGATTAAATTGTACAAAGAAAAGAATCCAATTTTAAAGAAAACTTTAACCAGTCTTATTCATTTCCTTATAGTGAGTTAAAGTGTATTGTGTTGATGTACCACCATTGTCATTTCACCCCTAGACACTAGGCACATCCGACACCAGCCACTAGAATAAAAATACGGACCGTGTGAGATCTAGGGAGGTTCCCTGATAATACATCATCATCATCATCATCATCTTTTAGAGTCAGGGGCCTACATTTGCTTGACCTCACACGGTTGACACAGACACAGCTTTCTTTCCTTTTAAGTAACATCTTAACCTACCCCGCAATTACACATGCTACAACCTATTATAACAACACCCGAAGATATTATTACATAAACTAGGGATATTTGTGATAGATAAAAAAGAAAAGGTCTTTGAACCTCAACTTTTCATTTACAAAAAATATATATTCATTTGTGAAGCCACTGGAAAGTAACAATGTTTTCGTTAGCAATGGCAAACCGGATACTGTCACCCCTCATTGTGAATGGAAAAATCCACTGACTTATCAATTTTGTGCAATGCTGAAACAAGATTTGTAGCAGAGAAGAGACTTTTCCACGGCTTTGAGAGGTGTGTCAACTTAAAGCTCTCACGTTAGTAAGTGGAAATTCTTAACAGTGACTATAACAACACCCGAAAAGATGGCTACAGAAATTAAGGATATCAGTGAAAGACGAAAATTCAACAAGTCATTAAAATTGAAATTTTTATTTGTAAAGAATATATATTAGTTTATGAAGCCACTGGAAAGAAACTATAGCTTCGTAATCAATGGCGACCGGATATTGTCACCCCTCATCGAGAATCGAAAGATCCACTGACTCTTACTATGGTGTGCGTTGCTGAAAGACACTTTACCACAGCGCTGTCAGGTGTGTCAGATTTTGTGTTCAGGAGACTTGTGATGTCAGCTTGCTAACTTTGTGCGAATTGAATTCAACGGATTATGAACGTTTGGCGATTGTTTCCTGGGCGGAGTTTAGCACACTTGCGGACTCTAAATGATTATCCGATATGAAATGGTGTTTTTTTTTCAACACCCATAAAAGAGTTGGAAAAGATTACTCACCTCCAGCTTATGGAGCATAAAAGAGATAGCAGAGCCCAGCAATAAGCCGAGAAATTCAGGAGGCTGATAGACCACTCAATGCACCAGAAAATAAATGGACTTGGAAGGAGAAGACTGAAGCGAAGCAGCTTTGTAGAGACAGTCAAAACAAAGATGAGAGCAGACCCCATAAAGGCAATATCAACAGCTACGAGAATATGTACTGCACACATATACTGAACATATTGCTACCAATTTGGAAACAACAGTGCTTCCCTGAAATGATAGAAAACGTTCCTGGTATTGAGAGAAAGAACAGCCAAAATAAAACAGAAAGGAGAGTGCTAACTACAAAATATATAGAGAAACATTACCCAAGCACCACCAGGATCCATGCATACACAATTGGATCAGCAACTAATGCAGTAGAAGATGGGGTGGAGGAGTCTTCCTGAGCTTAAGCAATGGCACACACAAAAAAGATAGCAGTCGCAACAGGGAAATGTTCAAGTAACTTCGGAGCAGAGGTAGAGGCCTTAAAAACTGCATCAGAAATTCTTATGACAGAAGAAAGCTCAGAGAGACCAGTAGCTATCTTCTCAGATACGCTGTCAGTGATTACAACGATAAAAAGTCAAACGCTGAACTGGATGACTGTTACTTGTTATTAATTGTTACTGGTTTTGTCGGGCTTACAACCTGTGGCCGACGTACTTCATATTACGCGAATGTTTGTGGGCCGTTTCTTTGGCTTATATTGATGACCTGGTAACTATGTAGGATGAGTCAGGACTGTGACTACACGAACGGGAAAGTAGACACTGGACTCGTAGAGTACATGGTGACGATATAGTTTATTACAGACGAAGTACAGACTATGTTGACTATGTTGACGAAGATGCAGGCAATCATTATTTGACATGAACATTCATAGTTGAATTACAATTCGTAGTAGATAAAGTACCTAGTCCATCATATACGACCTGGACCTTGGTTGACTTCATCAGCTGTTGCCCCATGAAGGTTAACGGAAATACTACAGCAACGAAGTGGTAGGATGCATAGGTTTATAAAATCAATTATGTTAAAAGCGTTGAGCATACGTATGACGATCTATAATGACTCCAAGCATTGTATTGACGCACTAGTGACTTGACTCCACTGGTCAAGTCAAAGCTCTACAATAAACAATCCTGAAGAACCAAGTATCAAAGGTGAGATAGCTAAACATTCAAATCAAGCGCGTTTTGGCATGCTTTCCTCGAGAGCGGCGTCTTCATCTTATAGATGATTATAATGAACGAGTCTTTCCGAACCAAGGATAAGTACACGAGAAAATCACGTCTATATCAGACGGAGGACATTTGGATCTGCCTCCAGAATAATTGCTGGATGGTAACCGCTCGCCGCGACAAACCGTGCCATCCCGTTCAAACATGGTGTATGGTGGTACACAAATAATTAAACATACAATTAACTTAGATGCGCTCAAAAGTGCGTCTATACTAGACTCACGTGTGAGGATCTTAAACATTTAACTCCCCCGCGAATATAACTTAACAGTTTTGATTATGATTGTGCATCTCAGTGGACTACATTTTATTAAATGCTATAAAACACACATCACGTATTGTATCATCATTGAATTGGGCGATAACTGCAAATAATCTAGATGTATTCTTTCCAACAAAATTGTCTCTTTTGATAGAAATATTGAAACTTCTCCCCCCCCCCCCCTTTTTTTTTTACACACACACTATTGCACGCGCGTGCACAGGCATACACGCAACTGACATCTACATTTTAAAAAATGTAACTTACAACTCTTATCAAAATTTTAAAACAAATAAATAAAAAGAATAACAAATATTAACTTTCCGTGTAATATACTGAATAATGAAATCCACCTCCTGTGCTCTGGACTCGTTTATTGCAAACCTATAATGTCATTAGCGGATCGGTTACATTTGACTTACATTTAAAAACAACAAAAAAATAACGGTACTTAGTCGTTCCCCTTCTACCGTCAGGTGTAGAGGTTTGGAAGAGAGAGCGCCAGACTATCCTATCGGCTGTCTTCTTCCTGGCCTGGTTCCATTCTAGTCCTCGGTCCTTCAAAGACTGTCTAATGTTGTCCTCCCAGCGGACTCTGGGTCGTCCTGGGGTCTGGATCCCTGGCTCTTTGTTTCCCATGCTTGTCGTGGTAACAGAGCTTAATCTGATGTACTCTTTCTTATCGTGATATCACCATAGATTTTGTTTTAGAGCTGCTTATGACCATCCCTCTCTTCTCCAGCTCTTCCTTCCAGACTTGCAGGTTGGATTGGAGATGGGCCTCTGATTTAGCAGGACAACATCATCAGCAAATGCCAGCTCTGAAATACAGACCTGTCTCATCTTCCAGTACCCCACTGAATACTTTCTTGTTCTCTCCTTACATGCCTTGATGACATCGTCCATGAGGAGTATGAAAAGATAAGGTGACAGGATATCACCTTGTCTTACACCAGTGGTGGTCATGAACTCTTCTGACTTATGGTTTGCTGTCCTCACATAATTTCTGCAAGACTTGTAGAAGCTCTGTATAGCATGAATCAGAGGTGCTGGAATCTTCTTCCTTGCCAATCAGTCCCAAAGTTTGTTCCAGGGGACCCTGTCAAACGCCTTTTCCAGATCTATGAAACAAAGATGGATCTCACTCTTATACTCAAGGGCCTTTTCACTCAGCTGTCTGAGTGTGAAGATTAGGTCTTGGGTACTTCGGTTTGCTCGGAATCCGCACTGGACTTCATCCAATTGTGGCTCAGCTAGGCGTCGGAGTCTCTGCTCTAGGATTCTAGAGTAGATTTTACCAGGGACCTGAGAAGGATATGCCTCTGTGGTTTCCACATTGTCGATTGTCACCCTTTTTGAAAATCAGTGTTATGATGGCAATCTCCCAATCCTTTGGTATGGTCTTGTTGCACCACGCTGCCTGTAGGACCCTTAAGAGTAATAGGTCACCTGATGTTCCCATGTACTTAACCATTTCTGGTGTTATACCATCATGCCCTGCTGCTTTGCCCATCTTGATTTTCTCCAGTGCTGCCTTCAGTTCTTCCATCTTTATGTCATCTTCACCACCATTGGTTTTTTTCTTCTGTGCTAGTGGTTATCATTTCTGATGCTTGACCTTGCTCACCATCAAGGAGTTCTGAGAAATATTCTGTCCATCTTTCAATTACTTCCGGGGGTCAGTAAGCAATTTGCCTTGCTTGTCCTTTATAAATTTGAGAGGGCATAGTTTTTCCTTCCTCATGTTATTTAGGGGCTTATAGCACAATTTCTGGTTTTCTTGCGCATCTTTTTCTAGCTTTTCTCCAAATCCTTCTCATGACTTCTGTTTTGCTGCTAGCACCTTGTTCTTTGCTTCTGTTCTGAGTGTCACATATTCTCTATATTTCTCTATTTGTCATGCTGTGTTTTTAGGTCCTAAGTATTGTTTCCATGCCATTTTCTTCTCTCTTATTTTCTCTTTGACTTCCTCTGTCCACCAAGGTGTCCTCTTTCTCTTGTTCCCAAGTCGGACTTCACCACATGCTTCTGCAGCAGCTGTCTTTATGGTGTACTTGAATTTAAGCCAGAGGGTTTCCAAGTCATTAAGTTGTTCTTCTGTGTTTCTCACCGCTGTAGCAATAAGCCCCTGATATCTGGTCTTAATTTCTGGCTCTCTCAGCTTGTAGGTCTTTGTGCTCATTCTTCCCTTCGTTTACTTTGTTTCTTGCATGATGTTGAGCAGTTCCTAGGCTGTGCAACTCTTTCAGTTGTTCTTTTGATTGTAAGCAGGTAGTGATCACTTCCAATCTCTGGCCCTGTTACGTACATTTATTACCTAAAAGGGGTAGTCTTCGGTCCTGCCAAATGTACGCACCAGTCTTAAAATAGTTATATTATTTGTGCGTTCGATTGATTCACGCACTGACGTGCACAATGCAGTGTGAGTTGCTTTGGACGCACGGGTAACCTAGTGAGAAAATTCTGACGTCATGTTTTGAACGGGGCAGTTCGGACCATGTTTATGTCCGATATATATTTCTTGGATTTTTCTGGCAAGTTTGAAGAAGCCATTATTTTGTAATGATATCTACTGGTATTCATGATGAAGCCAATAGTGGAAGTATCAAGTAAGTGTCGCCCATGTCACATCGAATGTTTATTGAGTTAAATTAAAGTATCAGGCCGCTCCTAGTTTTGGTCTAGCGGGAATTCATCGTAGTATGTCATTCCTAGAATGGACAGACGGAGTCGTTAGCCCTTTTGAATTACCGTAGAGGGAGGATACCTACGAGTAAACGAAGTTAATTGATTTGTATGCTTCACATGTTTTTATATGCTGTATTATCGTCAATGCCAAAGTCGTGCCATGGATATAGAGAGGTTAGTCAACACAGAACTCTAACCTGGTCGTATTGTCGTGGATGACTTTGTTTGGATTTTATATATATATGCTACCTAAGTATCGTATGGAAAAAGTCTGGAATTGTTACAAGTATGATAAGAAGTATTGCTCCTTGAGAATGAATCCGTTGGCCATAAGATACGTCCTTGAAAGAAGGTCAACGGACTTGACTGCAATACATATGATATGGTAGAGGAAGTGACCCTTAGTCACTTGAATAAGAGGACTTAATTGTTAGAGAATCTTCATGAACTTGAAAAGTAATTATCAACATTTGTTGACGTATGACCCTTTTGCACCTGTAACTATGATCGTCTTGTTCCACTCCGTATGTGTCACGTTAAATAAAATATATGTACAGTCATCACAGACTTGTGTGCTGCCAGTAAGTGACCAGTTAAATACTACTTGTTGGAGTTCGTTTTAAAGAACATTTTCTGACATTTTTGTTCATTTGCAACCATTCGCGTAATGAAGTTCTTTACCATTAGAACGAACACCCCAACAGTAAATGGTATGCCAGTGTGGTCTGGAAATAAATAATTTCACAGGAAAGTACTCAATCCAAGTATCGGTTGAAAAAAAGATTTGAACTTTCAAGGCGACAACATCTCAAACTTGGAACCTAGTGTGATGATGAATCAGAATCAACTTACGGTTACCAAATGCTCAAGGTCATCAATCAACCTCCACGTCAAGTTTTACAGTGACTGACTGCCTTGGGATCACCTATTCGTCATTATTACGTGCGAGCTGTTGTTATATACACAGATCGAAGTATTTTATCCTCAGACGTACATCCACGGAGACGAGGCACATTGTTTTTTCCCGGCACACGCGAGATGAGTATAACGTGCTTTCGTTGTACATTTTATTACTTTTAGCTGTGCCTTTTTTTTACAAAACCTATGTTTTTACACTGTGTTGTCAATTGTCCTGTTGAGTATCTGATCGTAGTTGTCATCGTAAATTTTTACGATATTCTATTTTAGTTACACATTTCTATTTTTGTTGATTTCTACGATTGTGTTCACTCGTCTTTGATTATCGTGTCTTGTCGGTAATGTTTCTATTGTCTTTCACGTTGTTGCTTTCATGACATTTCGTTACATAAATTACTATATTGATTATTGATATATTTCATAACTATATGATAACAAAAGATACCGTTCTAGGACAGGAACGACGTACACTTGGCAAAGTAACAAGGTTAATTAATTTACATTGATTAATTATCATTTTATAAATCAAGAGTATTGTGACTACTTATAAAGCATAATGTATTCACTAGATTATTTCATTAAGCAAGCAAAAGCTCTTCAGATGGCTCCTGATGAAGGAAAAGCATTTGCACTTGCAGAATATAAGAAAGCTCAAGAAATAGAAGCCGAACAGAGAAAGCTAGAAACTTTAAGATTACAAAATTTGAAATTTGAGGCGGAGGAGAATGAGAAAAAAATGAGATTAGCCGCTGAATTAGAAGAGAAACGATTTCAGCGAGAGGCAAAACAGAAGCAAAGGGAGGCTGAAGAAAGACTTAAAATTGAGATGGAAGTTAAACAAAAGGAAATGGAAAATAAACAAAAGGAAATGGAAGAAAGAAGATTAATAGCTGAACAAGCCGCTGAATTAGAAGAGAAACGATTTCAGCGAGAGGAAGAACAGAAGCAAAGGGAGGCTGAAGAAAGACTTAAAATTGAGATGGAAGTTAAACAAAAGGAAATGGAAAATAAACAAAAGGAAATGGAAGAAAGAAGATTAATAGCTGAACAAAATACAAAACGACTTCAGCTTGAGCTGGAAGAGAATGATAAAAAACGACAGCATGAACTAAAATTAGCAGAGTCAGAATATGAGAGACTTAGGTTAACTCAGGAATCTAATTCTCAGAGAACTTTTGAAAGCCAAACTTCATCCAGACATGATCATTTTAAGGGAATTCACCTTAAATTACCTAAATTTAATCCCCCGTCGGATGACGTAATATTTTTCCTAGATAGATTTGAGGCCACTTGTATGTCTTATGACGTGGATAAAACACTATTGCACATATTTATCCAGGTTACTTACTGGGGATGCTTTAGCAGTTTATCATACTACCAGTATTAATGAGAAGAATGATTATAATGCTCTTAGAGCCGCACTTCTGAAGAAATTTCAAATGACAGAAGATGAATACCGATTAAGATTTCGTACATTGCTACCGCAATCAAGCAGAAATTTCAGTGATTTTCTGTCACAAATACGACTAACCCTAGAAAGATGGATCGAATTATCCAAAATTGAAAAGTCGTATGAAGGTCTCTTCGATTTACTGATGCGCGATAAGGTACTATCGTCTGTAAATCCTACATTTCTCGCATTTTTACACGAACGGAAACCTTTATCTATGAAAGACTTAGAAGAACATGCAAAAAATTTCTGCACTGCTCACCCAACCATGGATCTAAGTAATGCACAGATTAAGAATGAATTGCCTGTTGCTTTTGCAGCACAACAAAACAATTTTTCACGAAATCGTTCCTTTAGTGCTGACAGGTATGTGTCAATAAGGGAAATAATTACAATTTTAACAATGATAACTTTTACAAAGGGAAGCAATTTCAACAATCTGCTCCATTTAATGTTTCTTGGAACCAAGCTCACAGATCGCGAGATTTTGGTAACAATAATTTTAAAAATAATCAAGGACATTATAATAAACAAAACTGGAGATCAAGATCTCAGGGTCCGCAAAACAGACAAGGTTCTTGGAATAAAAATTTTAAAGAACATCATAACTTTAATTATACAAATTATCGGACTCATCCAAATTTTAACTCAAGCAGAAACGACAATTATGGCAATTTTAATGCAAATAATCAAAATCGATCGCGTCGTAGAGATAGATCGTCGAGTAATACGAGTAGACATTCTAATGTCGCTTTAAGTGATACACAGGCTGACATTGAACAGGGTAAAGTAGCTGAAACTCACAATGCTATGTCTTGTTCTCTTGATTGTACCCAGGTGAAAGACTGTCCAGAATGCTCGACTCTTTTCCAGCCTAAGGCGATCACGACGCTGCGTTGCGGACATACCTTGCCTAGTCTACCTGTAGTCTGTACGGCCACTGCTGCGTCAGTACACCAGGGACAGGGCTCTCTTAAGTTTAACAAGGGATTTGTCAACAACATTTCATGCTCTCTCCTATTTGACTCAGGTTGTAGTACTGTGGGCGTCTGGACTTCGCTGATCAACCCAAGTTGTGCCACGGGCAGGGTTGTCAAGTGTGTGACTTTTGGTGGCACCGTTGAAACATTTCCCACTGCTATTATTGACCTTAATACACCATTTTTTTCAGGAAAGATCCAGGCATGTCTCCTTCCGAATCCAATTTGTGATGTAATACTTGGTCGCATACATGGTATTAAAGAGTGTACATCACAGCAAATAGCTGAATGGGAAGAGCGACATATTCAAACTGCAAATGCAGTAGTGACTAGAGCGCAAGCTACTAATATGTCGCATGATACACCTATTGAACCTACAGTTCATACCACTTGTGATGATGATGCTCCTATTTCACGGGAGTTGTTTGCAACATTGCAAAAGAATGATGATTCATTAAAAAAAAATTTTCAGTATGTGAACAAAAAGAATACCAGCAACAAACTTGCAAAATCTAGACATGACTTTATACTTAAAAATGGGATTTTGGTTAGAGTAATACGGGAAAAGGATTCATCCTTATGTTATCAGATCTTAGTCCCATCCTCTATGAGATCTCGTATATTACGACATGCGCATGACTCGCAATGTGCGGGCCATATGGGTTTTTCGCGTACCAAATCCAGAGTGCTTTCGGCATTCTACTGGCCAGGCGTCCATAGGGACATCACTCTCTATTGTCGGTCCTGTTTGATATGTCAGGAAGTTAAGGTACGGGGTCCATTTCATGCGGCTCCTATTCAAGCTGCGGACATCCCGATTAGACCATTTGATAAAATGGCTATAGACATTATTGGTCCGATGCTTCCATCTGCTAGAGGGCATACGCATATTCTTACGTGCATTGATATGTGCACTCGTTGGCCTGAGGCCATCCCTCTCAAGAACACTTCATCTGCCAGTGTAGCAGAGGCATTGATGTTAATCTTCTCACGCATTGGTTTTCCACGGAAAATCTTGTCGGATCATGGGGTTCAGTTCATTTCTGAATCCATGTCTCAAGTTATGAAGACATTAGGTATAGACAGATCTCTTAGTTCTATTTATCATCCGATGTCAAATGGGTTAATTGAGCGTCTCAATAGGACACTCAAGCAGTTGTTGGGTAAGATGACCCAAGACCATCCCCAAGACTGGGATCGGGTCATACCCGCTGCTCTGTTCGCGTATCGCGAAGTACAAAATCAAGCCACGGGGTTTTCTCCATTCCAGCTAGTTTTTGGCATGCAACCACGCGGTCCGATGTCGTTAATCCACGACTTATTGGTTGACGAGAATATTGAAGAGGAAACTCAATCCTCTTATGAGTATGTGATCTCTCTGAGAAAGAGAATCATAGATGCTTGTAGACTAGCTACTGCATCATCCGAACAAGCCAAAGAAAAAGCTCGTCTATTTGCAAACAAGTATAGACGTCTTCGCCAGCTTATTCCTGGTGACGAAGCTTTTGTATTACTCCCTGCGCATAACAATCGTCTTTTAATTACCTGGAGAGTTTGTCAGTCATCCAAGAAGAAGAATCTTCTTTCGATGATGTACAACTACCAATACCAGTTGTACCACTCCATTCCACTGAGAAATGGAATGATGTTACAATCTCATCTACTCTTTCGGCTGATCAACGTCAGCAAGTCTCTAATATTCTACACTCGTATGAGGATGTCCTCACTGACATCCCAGGTCATACGTCAGTCATCCAACATGACATTATTCTGACTGACGATACGCCTATTCGAGTTCGCCCATATCCTATCCCTTTACACTTTCGTGATAAGTTTGATAAGGAATTGGATGAGATGCTTCAATTAAATATAATTGAACCATCTTCATCACCATATTCTTCTTCTATGGTAATCATTAGGAAGAAGGACAACAATATACGTCTTTGCGTAGATTACAGGAAATTAAACAAAGTTACAAAATTCGATGCGGAACCGTTACCTCTTTTAGACGACTTATTGGAGAAATTATCTCATGCCACATTCTTTTCGAAATTTGACCTTTCAAAGGGCTATTGGCAAGTGCCACTCACTCCTAAAGCAAAGCCATTCACCGCTTTCTCGACGCCACGTGGTCTTTTTCAATGGAATTTTATGCCATTCGGATTAATGAATGCGCCAGCTACCTTTGTACGCATGATGCGCCGCATATTGTCTCATCGTCCCGATGTCATTACTTATATAGATGACATCTGTCTTTTCGGTGACTCTTGGGATGAACATGTTCATGGATTGAGGGCTTTGCTTTCTGCCTTACGGGATTGTAACTTGACAGCGAAACCTTCGGGGGCTTTTGTCGGTTTTCGTGACATCTCATTTCTGGGTCGCCGCGTGGGTCATGGTTTCATGTATACAGAAGACAGTGGCGTCTCTAAAATTTTAAACATCTCGGCACCTAAGACAAAAAAACAAGTTAGATCTCTTTTAGGACTAATACAGTTCTATTCAAAATTCATCCCTCATTTGTCTACTATAACTGCACCTTTTTCGTCTCTACTGAAGAAAGGCACATCTAATGTAATAAAGTGGTCGCAGGATAACCAAACGGCGTTAGACTATATAAAACGATTTTTTTCAAATGAACCTTTTTTGAGGTTGCCTAACAAAAATCTCACTTTCATTCTTCGCAGTGATGCATCTTCTTACGCTATTGCTGCAGTTTTGATGCAGGAATATAACGGCACCTTATTTCCGGTGATGTACGTGTCCAGAAAACTTACGGAGAGCGAACTCAAATACTCCGTTCTGGATAAAGAGCTCCTCGCATTAGTATGGGCAATCACAAAACTGGAACGTTACCTCCTCGGCTCACACTTTGTGGTGGAATCTGACCAAAAAGCTCTTACCGCACTGAACACGAAGAACGTTAAATCATCGAAGTCAGCGCGTTACGCTATAGCGTTTCAACCATTCAATTTTGAAATACGAGCTATTTCTGGAGTGAAGAATGTGTTCGCAGACTGTTTGTCGAGATGCTAAAGCGAACTTGTCGAAACTAAACCACTTCCAGATGTTGAAACATCCTCACCGATAACATGAATAACTTTGTACATTATCATTGATTGTACATCTATAAAGACTGTTTATATAACTGAAGTATTCGTATAAGTATAACTTTCAGGATATACTTACTTATAGATTATAACATTACTTCTTGTGTAGTAACATTTTATTAGTACGGGAACATTGATACTATAGTAACGTTTTATTAGAACGGGAACAGTGGTATTAGAGTAACATTTTATTAGTACGGGAACATTGGTACTACAGTAACTTTTTATTAGTATGGAAACATTGTTAAGAGCGACAAATATACATTTGTTATTCCTATGGAACATATTACACTACATATCGTGTTCGAGAATATATTTTATCGTGTATGGAACATTGAGAACATCGTCTCGTCGATTACTAACTAGTTGTAACTGAACATTGACATATTGATAGTGATATTGGAATTACTTAGAATATATTAGTAACTGGTTATTTGTTAGTAATTAAGAAATATATAAATTAGAATAATTCAATTTAATCTATTTAATTGATTATGGATCACACACATACTAACTTTCTTAGTTGTCACGTAATACCTGCATTCACGGGCCTTAGTTATGATATCTCACTGTTAGATCACTAGTCAACCGTACTAGTGTTAGAAAACATTAAGGGTGTTGATTCTTAAAGTGTTTAATTTTGCATTGCTTCATTTTTGCACATTGTATTTTCAATTTTTCTGTTTTATTGATTCTCTTGTCATTGATCATCATCAGTGTTGCTGTTCATTTTCATTTTTGAAATCATATGTTTCAAATTTTTTTTTTTTGAAAACTTAGTTGAATTTTATTATCATCTTTTTTTTATGGTTTTTTCATTTTTCATTTTCAACTTGTTTTTACTTCGAATATTACCACATCGTTCCAAAGTAGGTCGAGTGTGGATGTGTGCTTTAATGCATACTATCATTTAGTTATATTGATTTCGTTTAATATTCTTTTCTTAATATGGTATAACTTTATGCATTTCATATATCTTGTGGTAGTTTTGACTCACCTCTCTCGGGTACTAAGTTCAAAAAAATTAATAGAATTAATTTTTTTAAGGGGAGGTAATAAGGGAGCTGTTACGTACATTTATTACCTAAAAGGGGGTAGTCTTCGGTCCTGCAAAATGTACGCACCAGTCTTAAAATAGTTATATTATTTGTGCGTTCGATTGATTCACGCACTGACGTGCACAATGCAGTGTGAGTTGCTTTGGACGCACGGGTAACCTAGTGAGAAAATTCTGACGTCATGTTTTGAACGGGGCAGTTCGGACCATGTTTATGTCCGATATATATTTCTTGGATTTTTCTGGCAAGTTTGAAGAAGCCATTACTTTGTAATGATATCTACTGGTATTCATGATGAAGCCAATAGTGGAAGTATCAAGTAAGTGTCGCCCATGTCACATCGAATGTTTATTGAGTTAAATTAAAGTATCAGGCCGCTCCTAGTTTTGGTCTAGCGGGAATTCATCGTAGTATGTCATTCCTAGAATGGACAGACGGAGTCGTTAGCCCTTTTGAATTACCGTAGAGGGAGGATACCTACGAGTAAACGAAGTTAATTGATTTGTATGCTTCACATGTTTTTATATGCGTATTTTCGTCAATGCCAAAGTCGTGGCATGGATATAGAGAGGTTAGTCAACACAGAACTATAACCTGGTCGTATTGTCGTGGATGACTTTGTTTGGATTTTATATATATATGCTACCTAAGTATCGTATGGAAAAAGTCTGGAATTGTTACAAGTATAATAAGAAGTATTGCTCCTTGAGAATGAATCCGTTGGCCATAAGATACGTCCTTGAAAGAAGGTCAACGGACATGACTGCAATACATATGATATGGTAGAGGAAGTGACCCTTAGTCACTTGAATAAGAGGACTTAATTGTTAGAGAATCTTCATGAACTTGAAAAGTAATTATCAACATTTTTTGACGTATGACCCTTTTGCACCTGTAACTATGATCGTCTTGTTCCACTCCGTATGTGTCACGTTAAATAAAATATATGTACAGTCATCACAGACTTGTGTGCTGCCAGTAAGTGACCAGTTAAACACTACTTGTTGGAGTTCGTTTTGAAGAACATTTTCTGACATTTTTGTTCATTTGCAACCATTCGCGTAATGAAGTTCTTTACCATTAGAACGAACACCTCAACAGGCCCTCCAGACTCTAGCATCCCGGAAATATTTGAATCAGCTCCTCCTAACTATGGCATAGTCGATGACTGACTTCTCATTCTTTGTTGGTTCACATCTAGTGTATGCATGTATGCGCTTATGGGGGAACTTTGTGTTTGTAATGATCAGATTCTGCTCACTGCAGAATCTAAGGAGTCGCTTTCCATTGTCATTGAGAGTATCTTCTCCATATCTTCCGATTACTCCACCCCATCTAGCATGGTCGTTTCCAACTCTGACATTGAAATCTCCGAGCATGATAATTTCATCTGGGCAGTCATCCACCGTCTTTTGAAGCAGCTCGAAGAATTCCTCATTGACCTCTGCTCTCTTATCCTGATTTGGCCCATACACTATGACCAGGTTGACTATGGTTTCTCTTTCTTTTAGTTTTATAACAATAATGCGCTCCGAGACAAATTTCTATGACATATTCGATGACAATAAATATAACTACTGGACTTACAAAATTCAGATTATCATTTTTACCAGCCCATAGTGGTGTGTACATGTAACATTATTATTGTTCCCCGACTCCTGACAGTCGTATTTAAGTGGATTATATATACATATCGTTATACACTGTGCAGAATCGGCGCTCGGACACAGAGTTGGCAGGTAGAAGAACCATCATCATCATTTTTTTACATTTTTTTAGCAACCAGATGTATCCCAATACTGGAAATATTTCCCTCTCTAAAGGGTAAATCTCAAGGATTCTCACATTTCCAACTATTGGTAGGAACACCTATATCCAGATAGAAGCACCATATTCGGCGTTCACCTCACTAGTTTTTTGGGGGATGAACTGTGACCAATTTGGATTGTCGACAGCTGGGGGTGACAATGTAATCAAAGTGAAATAGGAATTATATTCATGGAATAATTCTGTTACCAAGGGATACCACAGACCTACTATATGAGCCAAATTAGGTAAGAGTGTGAGAAGTGGCCACTGTGCGAGAGAGTGTGTGATGATTTTCTTGTTTTGCTGAGAATTATCAATAAATCTGATTGTCTAAATTTTGTTTACTTTACTTGGTCTTATAGTTTACCAATATTGTTTTATTCTGTAATCTAATGCTAACCTTCACCCTTTGGGTTAATAATTTTGGGTTTTTTCTCTCCATACGGGGAAGGCGCACACTCTCTTCTTTATTTCCTTTGTATGTAAATGATTTCTTGATATCTTTTAGATAATTGGGGTTGTCAAGTTTAGTGATAATAAACTACAAAGAAACTTAACTTTGTGTGTTGGTCAGACCCATACCCATTTATCCTTAGTTTTTCACGTTTGTGTGTCATTGTTGTCACATATTACTGTGTGTGTGTAGAGTAACCTGTTTTTTCATTAGACAGGGAGGCAAAGACTGTCCTATAATAAAGCATAGTTGTACGGACAGGCTGGATGAGAGAAACCTACTTACTCCAGAGACATATCTTTCCATCAACCTACCATCTGTAAAATCTATTTTCTATACATTCTCGTGTATCAGTCAACCTTTACTCTTTGCTTAGATTGGGCCCAATTAACCAATTAACCTACCGCATGTAGCTCATACTGACTTCAGGTGTGGGTGAGTGTGGTGAAAAAAATAAGTGAAATTTGTATTTTCTTCTTAATTTAAAAAAAAAAAAATTTTCACATTTAGTAATAGTAGATTTTAAGTTTTTAAGCCTAATCTACCATCCCTATGGATTAAGTCAACTGCGTTAGGAGCCTTTTTGGAAAATAACAGCAGCGATAGATTAGAGAACTGAGAAACAGGGAGAAGGAAACAATATTTTGTTTTTTATTATCTTAATTGGTAATGGAGCAGAGTATCCTTTTCTTCTTTCTTTCTCGGGTACTTTGCAGTCAGGTATATTTGCCATGGCGGAGCGAGCAAAGCTTAGAGCAATGCTAAGAGAGGAAGTAAAAGAAATAGGATTACAAGGAGACGAAATGCTAGCTTTTGTGAACGACGAACTAGCAAAATGTGAGGCAGAGAAGAAGGAAGCAGAGGCTAGGGAAAAAGAGAAAGAAGTACGGCAACTGGAACAGAAAAAAATGAGGCGGAAATGGAAACTCGCAGGGAGACGGAACGTGAGAAAGACAACACGAGGAGAGAGCGAAAGACAAACGACGTCAGCATGAATTGGCTCTTAAGACTTCAGAGGTCCAAAGTCATGGTGCAGCGTCTAACTCCAGCAATGGGGAGTCTTCCTCACCTCAATCACCCTCAGTTGACCACTCCAGTAGCCAGCCTTCCCAATTAACTATGTTCTTTGCCTTAGAACAATTCCCAAGCCCCTACGAGAAGATTGTAAGCTACCTAGAAAAATTTGAGAGAATGGCAACATTGTTCGGTTTGGATAATTCGAGATGGTGTCTGAAGCTATGCCAGGCCCTAAAAGGCGCTGCGTATGATGTGTACGTAAAACTGGGAAGCAGCAATCAAGACAACTACGACATGCTAAAGAAAGTTTTACTTGAACGCTTTGATTGATATGAACGCTCGGAAGTGTTTACAACTTTTCCGAAACAGCAGAAAGGATGCAGCCGAGACGTAAGCTCAGTTCTCTTCTCGTCTTAAGGGATATTTGACAAAGTGTTTGGAGCTTTCAGAACTCCCTTGCACATTCGAAGGTTTGGAAGAACGTATTCTAACCAAACAAATCAAAAGTACTTTGTCAATTGAAACCCGTAGATTCCTTGCGGAACAGGAAGCTGTGGAAATTGAAGATATTTTGAGTAAATCAGAGCGATATGCAGAAGCACTCGCCGAGCTACTGGGCTGTAAACGCAAACCTTCAGATGTGCCTTCTCTGAACAATAATCTAGAGCATTCTCCCCAGTCTTTTTCTCTCCATAACCCTAGAGAAACTGTATCCCAAAACCCTACCCCGAATAGATCGAATTTCTATACACCCAAATATCTCACCGATACCCAAGATGACCCGAAGCGACCCGCATGGCAAGGCCAGAATGGATATGACAAAGGGAAAACCCCTTCGCAAGGTAAATCTGGTCGGGATAAACAAACCAGCCCGAAGCGGGTTACGTGTTTGCAAACAGCCTCACAGCAAAATAGCAAGGCCTAGACCATCTACGCGAGGTATTGTTACGTTGAACGGAACTTCCACGGAGTGTTTATTTGACAGCAGATTAAGCTTCGACAGTATAGTCGCGAGGCATTTAGTTAAACCAGGTCAAGACACGGAAGAAACCGTCGACATATGTAGAGTTTTTATAGGAGATGCACCCATAACATTCCCTGTCGCCCTTGTGCAGATAAACTCGGATTACGTCCGTGGTGTTATTAAGGTGGCAGTAATGGAGAATCCTATCTACAATGTCATACTTGGCTGTAGATACGTGTTTTTAGGGAGACCGAAAGAGCTGATTGTGGCAGCAGTAACCACAAGAAGGCAAACCAAACAGGAACGGGAGCCAGCACCTAACATGTTACCTAAGAAATTGAAGGATGCGCACCAAAAGTACCCTACCTTGGAGCCCTGCTTTAAGAAACTGCCCATGGCCAACGACCCCAGACAAAACGGAGATATTTTTTCTAAGGAAAGACTGTTGTATCAAAGAACGGGCGACACCGAAAAGGGACAATACCAGCTCCTAGGACCGACGCAATACCGAGAACAAATCTTAGAAATGAGGCACTCTCCTCCCTTTAGCGGACACATGGGACAAAACGCCACAATACAGAGAATATCCACCCACTATTGGTGGCCAGGAATGAACACTGATATCATCAGATACGTTAAGTCCTGCGCCAAGTGCCAACGTGTGGCTCCCAAGCATTAGACACCCCCAGTCCCTTGGCGGAGAAATGCCGATAGTGGGAACTCCATTTGAACGGGTAGCAGTCGACATTATAGGACCCCTTGAAAGGACTAAACGAAGGAACAAGTTTATCTTTACCTTAGTCGACACTTGCACTATGTGGGCCGAAACTATACCGCTAACATGCACGGCTCCAAGCATGTCGCAGAAGCCCTATTGCAGATTTTTACACGGCTGAGATTTCCTCAACAAGTTTTGGCGGATAATGGATCCCAGTTCCGTAGCCTGTTAATGGAAGAGATCTTCAAGATCTTGAGGGACCAGCACATCTACACCAGCCTATACCATTCGGCCAGAAATGGGTTAGTAGACCGTGTCCTTGTAAGCCTCACAATGATGTTACGTAAACTGGGACAGGAAAAGCCAGAAGATTGGGACCTTTTCATTCTTGTAGCATTGTTCGCCTACAGGGAAGTCCCCCAGGCATCTACAGGGCTATCGCCAGCAACGCTTTTATTAGGCAGACCTATTAAGGGTCCGCTGGAAGCCTTACGACGGTCACTGACAGACCAGAATGCCGATGAAACAGTTGTCTCGTCATCGAAGTATGTATCTGAGTTAAAGGAACGGCTACAGCTAGGATGGGACCTAGCGACAACCAACCTTAAGCGCGCACGCTTAAAGCACGCTAAAAGATACAACAAAGCAGCTAAGGAGAGATAAGTGCAGCCAGGAGAAAAAGTTTTGTTGATACTCCGTACCGGAACCAACAAAATGCGTATCGGATGGCACGGGCCGTACACAGTCTTTAAAAAGATATCTAGAACCAACTACAAGATCTCTATAAAAGGTAAGGAAAAAGTCTACCACGTAAATCTGTTAGAAATACTTGGAAAGACCGGTGCCTTCCCCCGAACATCTCTTGGCAGTCGCTATAGCAACCGAGGATGAAGGAGATGACGACAGTTGTATGGAATATCCACTGCAACAAACGGAGTCATACGAGGACGTTAAATTCGGCGACACACTCTCGGAAGCACAACAAACAGAGACGAAGGCGCTATTGAAACAGTATTCAGCAGTCTTAACGGCCATACCTTGTCTTACACATCTCGTTGAATTCGATATGAAGCCGACAAATGAGACGCCAGTAAGAACCAAAGTTTATCCGATCCCGTATGCAAAAGCAGACACATTACGTGGAGAAATAGACAAACTACTACAAGCTGGGATTATTAGCGACTCCACATCTCCTTACAGCTAAAGCGTCGTACTGTTACAGAAACTGAATAAGGAAGTTCGGAAGTGTATTGACTACCGACTACTCAATACAGTAACAGAGTTTCAACCTGAGCCACTCCCAAGCGCCGCAGAACTGTTTACTAAGCTAAGCAAGGCAAAAATTTTCTCCAAGATTGACCTGAGTAAAGGTTATTACCAAATACCAGTCAAGGAAGAAATTAAACCTCTGTTAGCCTTTAGTACCAACGAAGGACATTATACTTTTAATGTTATGCCTTTCGGATTACATAACGCACCAGGAGTCTTCACCAGAATGATGAGAAAGCTTTTGAAACCTTTGCAAAGTCCAAACATTCACAATTTCATGGACGATATACGTATTGCAACGGATAACTACGAAGAACATATTGCTACGGTCGCTAAGCTTCTCACGAGGCTAAAGGAAACTGGTTTGACCGCCCGCACTAGGAAATGTTTAATCGCGTTTGAAAAGCATGACTTCCTAGGTCATACCATTTCTCAAGGCTGTATGTGGCCAGTAGAGAAAAACATCGAGAAAATACGAGCCGCAACAAGGCCCATCACTAAGAAGGATACTCGATCTTTTCTCTCACTCTCCGCATACTACCAGAAGTTCATTAAAAACTTCAATGGACTCACCGCGCCATTGACAGACCTCACGCGAAAAGGGAAACCCGATAAGGTGGTCTGGACTGCAGTGTGCGAAAACGCGTACCTCACTCTGAAGGAACAGCTGACCTAATATCCAATTCTAAGGTTACCCGACCTTAAGAAACCTTTCGTCTTACGGGTTGATGCCAGTGGTAACGCAATAGGATCAACATTGCTGCAAGCAGACGACAAACACCCTAACCTGTTGTTTCCAGTCGCTTATGACAGCAGGAAACTAAACGTAGCAGAGAATTATTATTCACCAGTTCAAAGAGAATGTCTGGCACTCGTGAACGGAATCAGGAGACACCATGAATACTTATATGGAGTTCCATTCACAGTTCAAAGTACAATACATACCAGGGAGAAAAAATGTAGGCGCAGATTTTATGAGTTGACATTGGACTAATGAAGAAATGAATGCAAGGTAAGGTAACCATAACTCTATAGCTACGGATGACAATAGTTTTGTTTCCATAAATGAGATATGAATGGGTTTCACATCTTCAAGCCCGGACGTACTGTGACGTATACTGGAAAAAGAACCTACAGTAATCTGACAGCTTATTGTAACCTCATAGCCGCTCTTTGATTTGCTAGCTAAAAACATGCAATATATTGCCTGACTACTTCTGCAGCTCACCTTTTGTCCCGTCCTCTTTTCTTTAAACACGGGCTAACAGTGTTTACAATTTTAGTGACCTGTCAGTCAAAACAGGAAGCAAATCAGGCTTTGTTTACTTTGTTCTACTCACGCAAGCTCATCTGTCAATCATAATACCTGACAGACAGATAGCACGTGAGAGAGCGACGGCACAGACCCTTTGTAGTTTTACTCAGTGAAAGTCTAGAACTCCTCTATGCTCTTTGATCTCGAGACGCGGGCATTCTGAAGAGAAACCCGCTATCAGAACTAAAGCCTTTGGTGTCGGTCAACAACTTCAGACGAGAGACTGGTAGTCTGAATTGTAAGCCTTTCATTTTGAGCTCTAGCTTCTGAATCTTCGTCACACACACAGGAGCGCGAAATTAATACCATTAGAGATCAGAGAAATCTAATTATATATATATATATATATATATATATATATATATATATATATATATATATATATATATATATAAATAAAAGTTAGTTGCTTATCCTTTACAGGACGTGGCAATCAACCCCAGCTTTTATTGGCTGTTTGTGATTTTTCTAGGCAATTTTTACGTTCAGTAGTTTGCCATTGCTTTCTGAACGGTACGGCGCTTATACCATTGTTAAAAATCCACACAAAGCGATCTGCTACCAAACCGCCTGCAGCAGGTTTCGAACCTGGTATATCTGGATTATGAAACTGCGTTCATATCCATTAGGCCACAGACGCCGACATATATATATATATATATATATATATATATATATATATATATATATACATAAATATATATATATATATCTATATATATATATATATATATATATATATATATATATATATATATATATATATATATATATATATATATATATATATATATATATATATATATATATATATATATATACTGCTGTTTTTTTAACCCCGCCATCAGACGTCAGTCAGAATTTGAATAGTCTAGCACGCAGTCCGAGAACCATTTTTCTTGTTGGAAGTGTTTATAAGTGATTCGTGGAGATTTTCGTTCTAAATTTTCTGGTAAGAGGAAAATAGTGCTAAGGATTTAAAAGTGGTGATAGCATTTAAACACTTATACGCCTCTTAGATTTTTTCTCGCTAGTAAGACCTATTAAATAAAATAACGCGTAGCGATTTTCATACCAGATATTCAATTAAAATATTAGTCCACCACCCGACCGCTAACTCACTGAGACGAGACGGTAGTTATGTTTACAGTGTAGACGGACGCGACACTTAAACTCGACTGTTAAGCAGACCGAAACTTATAGGCGTTAGGCAACTGATAGCGGGAGTATAGAATACATGTTTATATTTCATTTGCAATTTGTTATTATAACGTCTTTTATTTTTATATGCCATACGACAAACGTACAGACGCCAACAATTTAATACCTACTTAATGGCAGTCGATTATTGTTGTAGGTGGTGCGTATGAAAAATGAAATAATAATTAACACCGTACGATGACCGCCAGCCGCGAGCAGAGGGCGGGTGAGTTATCATAAACTCGGTCCGACCCCAGATTAGCGGCCAGCGACGTCTGCGAGCGGGTAGGCGTAGGGAAACTCCATGTGTCTTTTGAACTTAGGATTGACAGAGAGGATTAGAGATCGTCTTGTCCCTGTCGGTATATATAGAGTTATCTACATAGAATGGTAGCATTTTCCTCCACAAATGTTCTCTTATATTTTTCGCAGACCTGATCTCAAGGGCGACCAGCGGTCTTTTACTTTTCTGGTTCGTTATCCATTTCATTTATAAGCCTGTACTCGCCGATGATATTGGATGACAATAAATATAAATACTGGACTTATAAAATTCGGATTACCATTTTTACCAGCCCACAGTGGTGTGTACATGTAACATTATTATTGTTCCCCAACTCCTGACAGTCGCATTCAAGTGGATTATATAAACATATCTTCATACACTGTGCAGAATTGGCGCTCGGACACAGAGTTGGCCGATAGAAGAACCATCATCATCAGTTTTTTACATTTTTTAGCAAGCAGATGTATCCCAATACTGGAAATATTTCCCCCTCTAACGGGTAAACCTCAAGGATTCTCACATTTACCTCACTTGTTTTTTTTTGTTTTGTTTTTTTGGATGAACTGAGGCCAATTTGGATTGTCGACAGCTGGGGGTGACAGTATAATCATAGTGAAATATGAATTATGTTCATGGAATAATTCTGTTACCAAGGGATACCACAGACCTACTATAGGAGCCAAATTATGTAAGCGTGTGAGAAGTGGCCACTGTGCGAGAAAGTGTGTGATGATTTTCTTGTTTTGCTGGGAATTATCCATAAATCTGATTGTCTAAATGTTGTTTACTTTACTTGGTCTTAAAGTGTACCAATAGTATTTTATTCTGTAACCTAGTGCTAACCTTCATCCTTTGGGTTAATAATTTTGTGTTTTTTATCTTCATACGGGGAAAGGCGCACCTCTCTTTTTTATTTCCTATGTATGTAAATGATTTCTTGATATCTTTTAGATAATTGGTGTTGTCAAGAACCTTTAGCACGCTGCATTAAAATTCCGAAAATTTGCCCTGCAGCTGCATTCTTTTTCACAACGCCCCGTTTTTATAGTGGGTGACTTGTAACGTCTATAGTTTCTGTGTTTCTTGGTCAATTGCTACCATTTTTGGAATTTGTATAAATAAATGAACGATGAATCTGATGATATAAAATTTGTCTGTGTACATGTTAGAAGTGATAGGAAGAGAGGAATAGAAAGATGAAAAAAACGAAAAAAAAAATAAAAAATAAAAAAAATTTTAATTTAAAATTTTTTTTTAAATTTTAAAAAACCCAACAAACCCATCATCAGTAGCAAAGCAACAAACGCCCTCGTCAGCAGTGAAATTCGGCCGTAACCCTAAACCTTTCACATAAACCTAAACCTAACCCCTAAATTTAGACATACTAGCAATGACATTCTACTGTCGTCCCCATCTCTGCCATCACCCATATTCTGAGAACCGATATCAGTGCTAATAAAGACAAAAATCTCGTCGTCATCGCATCGGAGTCAGAATCCATTAAAAATTGAGCGAAAATGGCCGCGTGTTCGATGCCGATTGATTTCGATTTAAAAAATTCACAGAAAATAAACGCGAATACACCCATCACTAAATAAAGATTGGACACGGAAGCTAACTCTCTCGTAAATAAGATTAAAACTTAACATTAGGGGATAATATCACGTGTACACATCTTATAATGCAGGCAACCGACGATATCCGAAAGTCGCAAATTTGCGCTTGCAGCTGGCAGAACATAGCGTACCTCTAGCGCAAAATTGCGCCTGCAGCGTGCTATAGGAAATAAATAAATTAATAAACTACAAAGAAACTTAACTTTGTGTGTTGGGCAGACCCACACCCATTTATCCTTAGTTTTTCACGTTTCTGTGTCATTACTCACTCCAGAGACATACAAGGGGATTGACATAAGTCTTGGGCCTGACCATGAAGGACATATCACAGAGAGCTGAAATTTTGAATAGTGTTTATTCCTTTTCAATATAGCCACCGTCTGAATTGATACACATCTGCCATCTCTGCTTGACCTTGAAAAGACCTTGGGAGTAGAACACCCTATTTTTCAAACTAAACCAGTCATCACATGCCAGTATAACCTCTTCATCGATGTCAAAATGATTTCCTTTTAGCTGTTTTTTAAGATTTGGGAATAGAAAAAAGTCTGATGGAGCCAAATCTGGAGAATATGGTGGGTGTGGAAGAATTTCAATATTCAAATCGTTGGCTGCTAGCTGCACAAGCCGTGCTTTGTGAGAGGGCGCATTGTCTTGAAGCAAAGGAAGATTTTGAGTGCGCGTTATTCCTCGTTTCCTGGTCACAACCTTTCTTAGTTTGGTGAGAAGATCTGCATAGTACTGTCCATTAACTGTGTTGCCATGAGGCAGATAATCTTTCAAAAGGACACCTTTGCCGTCCCAAAAAACAGTCAGCATCACTTTTCCTGCAGATTTCTGCACTCTCGGCTTGACAGGTGTTGGGGAGCCCGGGGTTTTCCATTGCATGCTGGCAATTTTGGATTCGGGGTCATAATGGTGTACCCAAGTCTCATCTACTGTCACCATGGTCTCCAAAACTTTTTTTGACTGACACTTTTTGAGCAACTGTTGACAGCAATTTACCCTCGTTTGCTTCTGTTCACATGTCAACAGTCGCGGAACCCACCGTGCACACACTTTTCTCATGTTCAGTCTGTTGTGTAAAATTCTATAAACTGTTCTTTCATTTAGTTTTACTCTACTAGCTATCTCCACAATTGTCATTTTTCGATCCTGGTCAATAATTTTCTTCACTCATGTTGCATTTTCATCGTTGCACTCTGAGGCTGGTCTACCAGATCTTGGCAGATCAGCAACATTTGAGCGGCCGCACTTAAACTGTTGACAACAACTTTTTACCGAAGTATATGAAGGACAAGAATCACGAAACACTGGTTCCATCTCCCTGTGTATTTCTGTAGGTGTTTTTCCCTGAAACATCAGAAATTTTATCACAGCTCTGGCCTCCTTCTTTTCCATTGTTTTGTCAAATCTTTGGAGCAGCAGATCCGGTCAATAGGGTACATTGCGCCGTTCAGCGTAGCGAGAAAACCCATTGACGAAACAAACGCGTCCTTCACACATTCAGTGCAAATATGATGAACTTTAAAAATGCCAAGTTTCATCTTCCTCCTGTGATTCCTTCATGGTCAGGCCCAAGACTTATGTCAATCCCCTTGTATCTTTCCTTCAACCTGCCACCTGTGAAATCTATTTTCTATACATTCTCGTATATCAGTCAATTTTTACTCTTTACTTAGACTGGGCCCAATAAACCAATTAAAATACTGTACGACATATTGTCATGGGGAATACACAACGATGCCAAGTTTCAGAGCTATTGTTAGTGCATTAAAAGCCTGTGTTTAGAATGTTATTTTAATATTTTTTTATTTTCTTCTTTTTAGTGTTATTTTTATTTTTTTTATTTTATTTAAGCCAAATGTAACCGATCCGCTAATGACATTATCAGTTTGCGATTATCGAGTTCAGAGCACAGGAGGCGGATTTCATTATTCAGTATATTACACGGAAAGTTAATATTTTTTAAATCTTTTTTTTTTAAATTTTGATAAGAGTTGTAAATTAATTTTTTTTAAATATAGTTGTCAGTTCCGAGTATGTCTGTGCACGCGCGTGCGATAGTGTGTGTGGAAAGGGGGAGCGGGGGGGGGAGTTTCAATATTTCTCTCAAGAGAGACAATCTTGTTGGAAAGAATACACCTAGATTTTTTGCAGTTATCGCCCATTTCACTGATGATACAATACAAAGAACAAAAAATTAATATTAATTGTATTAATTTTATTATTTTTACGACTGATTATTGTATTGTCATGGGGAATACACAGCTATGCCAAGTTTCAGAGCTTTTGGTCATCTGGAAGTGATTGAAAAATCGATTGCAAGATTTGAAGGTGACAAGAAAGTGACACACGTTGCAAGTTAAAGAAAAGCCTGTGTAACCGTCCCGTCCTGGTATGAGTTACTACTATTTCAAGACTAGGCACGGTATCCAATTAGGTATTATTTGGCCGGGTGCCTGTTATTGTAAGACTGGTCCAAAGTCACCAATTAGGTTATATGTAGCCATGGGATGGCGGTGCAGATTATTTCTATTTGTATAACCTTCCTTTTCCTTTTCTTATTTCTTATTTAATCCATGTCTAAGTCTGTTTTGGTAGTACTGGCTTAAAGCTCGCCAGAGATCTTGATTCCTTAGACTCTAATCTGTGGGTTTTGTTCCGTTCCTTTCCTCTTACAGGTGGTGTATGGAGAGTATTAGTGGTTGAGATTTTTGTTTGGGAACCATGACATTTCAGTTATATTTCCAATAGTTAAATAGTGTATTTCAACATGTAAACAATTCCTCAACTGCCCGATTCATTTTCAACTTGTTTATTTTATATTTAACAGAATCAACTGGTTTCAAAACAAACTTGTCAACATTTTGTACATAGTTTACAATGGCAAAACTGGTCATATTTCATTCATTTCAAGTGAATATCTCCCATTTTTCTGTCCATCCATAAAGGTTTTATCATATTATTTGTCATCTTCCATAATTTTTCTAGGTTGTCAAATGTTCCTTTTAATTGCTTTCTTTTGTGGGTATTTCAATTGCTTTATTTCTCAAGTCAACCTAATCATCCATTCCATTAGGTCCAATGACATTTTTCAATATGCAAAATATAGGCGAGCTGAAATACATAAAGGTAGTTCGAGACTTCTACTTACATAGATCCCTGTGTAAAATTACACATAAAAGAATTTGAATTCACATAAAGTCACGTTGAAAAGCCACAACTAAATGACTAGACTGTTTCCATACGTCCGTCTACATGGAACGTTCTTCTAGAACTGCTGCCGGCAAACTAACTCTTGCCGACAAGTTCGTGGTCAGCTCAGCTGGCTACGATTCTCATTGGATAAACATCACGTGCTGGAAAGCGTGATATCGCTATCTTTAACCTGCATTCGTATATTTCCATGACAACTGCTGGGTAAAATCAGCGTGCCTAGTGTCAAAAAGTGACCTAGTCAAAAACTAGCGCTCACTTCCCTTCTCTTAGTACTTCGGGTTAATTTTTATTTTAGGTAAGAATTCTGCTTGTTATTTATAGGGAAATGATATTTTATATTTAGTTATTTATGACTAGACTCTAGCATGAATAAATGCTCAAGTGGTCGGTCAGACGGCCACACCTGTAACAAAATAACAAATACCGAGATACCCACTCTCCTCTAAGCACCAATAAGAATTAACCCTACAACATTCAACCGTCGTCTATGCGTCCCTGAGTTTGTCTACTAATTGCCTGTGATGTAGTATCTATTCACTTGAAGAGTATCTTCTTTCCTTTCATTTCACCGATGGGGTGTGAAAACTTAAAATAAATCCTCGAGATGCAGGCTTCGGTGGGAAGATTATCCAACAGTGACACAGATATATAGGAACCCTGATATCCGACGGGTTATACGAGTCCAAACTCAGGTTTGTGTAGGCGACGCACACTACTATAACCGACAGACGCTGACCAGTCAAAAATGCGACTGCGCGTATAAGTGGGGAAGGGCCAACGCTGACGTACAAAAGGTCAGGACTGGCGCACTTTTTCCCGGAGGTAGTGGAGCTTGAATCTCGGCCTTCTCTGGGGTTGGCAGCAGCTGAAGCATAGGGTACCATCAACTGGATACCGCAAACTACTCCCGAAATTGATCGTTGAGGTCACAACTTTTGACCCAAATCAGGACCGGTAAATTCCAAACAAAGAAGGTAATGCAGGCTGCAACTTATTGTCTCCCATTTTTCTCACGTTAGCGTATAGGAGCTTCACGATATGTCAAGAATTCTAATAACACCAAAACGTAGCTGGTCGTCTGTACTAGTTATTGAACAGCGCCCACTCTACAGTAGAGAATTCTAGAGACATTAAGTGCTAGACAAAGTGAGTTACCCAAATATATAGGATACTAAGGCCTGCAGGTATTTGTCTCACCTGCGAGTCGAAGTCTCCGGAAACATGGTGCGTGCGTTATAATGACGCAAGGCCCCTGGAACTTTGTTTCCTGTGTTTCCTGGATGAAAGCAATACTAAAGTTGAACCGACACTCTGGCGTAGTTTCTAGCTATGCACGGTCACATGAAAGGCAACGTCTTTCTCCTGTGTCAAAGTTCAGGGAACTCGGCCGTCCTCTACTAGAAATAGCGTGCAGAGACCAATCTCGGTGTCAAAGAACTCTAGGAATGTTGCCGCCACCAGCAACAAAAGAGTCCAGTGACGTCTTACAATGTATGCCGACCAGCATACAGAAGACTTAAAAAGACATAAGATACTCCCCCGCTCACACGCGCTAGAGCAAGGGGAGTTAACCTGTCCAATTACAAAGTGACAGGCCAATTTCTCCAATCTACCGCTGTCAAAAGACACAAATAGTAAGAAATGGGAGGGACTAAAATACCAGACTAGATCAGGGGTGGTCTTAACCGACACAGTGCCAGAACTTTCTTAGCCAAGCGTGACAGTATGTATGTAATGCTATGTCTGTTTTTCTGTCTTTCTGTTCCTAATATATGTCCACACCATCTGACCTACTCGGACCAAACTTTTCAGAATTACTTCTCGTGATCTAGCGGGTAAAACTACGTGCATTTTAATTATATTTGAATTGTCTTTTTGTAATCATCCGGTTTTCACATGACGGTGTGAGGGACATAATCTATACCCTTCTGGCCAAGGGTATTAATCAGGCCATAAAAATATCAATGAGAATATCTCTCTCTCTCTCTCTGTGTGTGTGTGTGTGTGTGTGTGCGTGCGTGCGTGCATGCGTGCGTGCGTGCGTGCGTGCGTGCGTGCGTGCGCGCGCGCGCGTTTTTTTTTTTCAGAATGCAGAACTTTCCTTAATTTACAGAATAATTTGAAATCATTAGAGACATTTCTGTTAATGTTAAAAATCTACATGAATCAAAAATCCACCGGCAGTATATATATATTTATGTCCCGTGTGGTTTGTGGTATCTTTGAAATAACAGAATTACTGCTCCCTCAAGCATGTCGTACAAGGCGACTAATACGATGTTGTGCATAAAGCTAGCAACCTCATTAAGTAAAAGAGATCGCTACCGAAACCACCGCTGCAACAGTATGTGGTTGCTTGGTACAGGGCTGCTGCAACGAGGCCAGCCAGCTACAGTGGTAGCTGCATGCTCCATAAGCCGCGAAAAGGAAAATGATGATGATGATGATTCTTCACTGAATCTCAAACGTCTACTTGAATATGATCAAAGAATGCAGTGATCAGCTTGAGGCTATTTCTATTCTCTATAGAGTTTATTCAAGGAATGACTATTTGTGATGAGTTACTGTTAGTTTTATTTTCAACTCGCACCATATTTTTTTTTTTTTTTTTTTTTTTTTTTTTTTGGTTACATTTATTTCATTTTGTTCTTTAATTATTCTTAGGCGTTCGAGTTCGGTATTTATTATTTCTGGGTTAATTTTATGGCGGGTGAGATTACTCAGACCACATTCACCAACCCTTTTATTTGTAGGGATGGGGGAAAGCACGACCCAGGTTAACGCAGAACCAGTAAATTATTCTGGTAGATAGAAGGTCAGAGGGTTACAGAATATTACGTATTATTTCGGCGCGTGAGCAGAAATAATTTTGCGGTTTCCTCGGTCAACACTGAGTCAGATGGTTAGCTTATGATATGATTGGGTGAGTTCGATTTAATTTATGTGCAGGCATGATAGTAGGTCAAAGGTTGGTTAAAAGCGGTTCCTGATAGATAATGCCAGACGCGATGACTCACCGCGTCTAAAATTGCATCAGCAAATTTATAATATATATAGTGAGCGGCAAAAGTATTTATCGCTCACTAGTCCAAGAATTTTGTGCCGTGAAGAAGCGCCCTTTGCAGTCTGCTCAGTCCGAGAAATTCTGTAAAGTTGGGTATGTTCATAAATAAATAGCTGTGTAGGAAGTTTTTTTCTATAAGATTTTAGAAGGTTAGAGTAAGTTTTGTTCTGGTATTTAATTTAATTTTTATTAGTCAGGAGTGCCATAAATTGCTTACTTATACAAAACTAGAGCCAGTGTAGTATAAGTTTTGTCTATAATTATACTGAGTATAAGCTAGCAGTATCTATGATTTGTGTTGCGGCTTTTGGAGATAATTAACTGTATGAGGTTAGGTGCTAAGCTCGGTGTAATGTAAATATGAGGTCCATGTAACCACAATTGATTATGATAATTTGTAGTGAATGTACACGGGTGTGGTTTGTGTATTAATTAGTTGTGTTATTTGGTCTTGTAGTCAGAAGACAAGGGGTGAAGGGGATTTAATATTAACATAGATGGTGTATGTGTATGTGTATTAAATAATTTTGTTAAATTGATAACCTTCCCGGGGCAGTCTTTAAGAAGAATAGGGCTGGGAAATTATTCCGTACAGGGGATTTTCGCTTCAGTGAAGCTATATTGTGACGCCTACCAGCGAGACACGCACACAAAATATTCAGGTCAGCTCGCGTCTGGGTAACGTAACAGACAGCGAGTAATTGATGCGGGAGAGAGATAGGAGGGAACGGTAAATTAGCCGGACCCTCTGCAGAAATATCTGTTTTATTTCTTGTGTGTATGTGAAAGCAGGAAACAGAAGACAGGAGGAACCCCAAATAGAAATATCAGAACGGAAACAACCAGATATAATAACAGAAATATTTAATCGATGTCAAACATAAATATCAACAGTTATTGACAGAAAGCATGGAGCAGTATTGAAGAGAAAACCCAGAAGAAAAAGCAACCGCAAAATGGGAATGCTTAAAAACAAGCATATGCAAATTTACCTAAAAAGGAGTCTAAGAAAAATCAAATTTGGATGACAGATGACATCTTGAATAACATGGCAGAAAGAAAGAAAGCAAAAAACACTCCAGAATATAAAACAATAGACAATGACATACGTACTATGTGTAGAGAAGCAAAATAACGGTGGATAGAAACAAAATGCAAGGAAATAGAAGACTTGGAAGCAAAGCACATGACAAGAGATACGCATGAAGAAATAAAGAAATTATCAAATCGGTCGCGGTTTGCACAAGGAGGAAGCTGTATCAAGAACAAAAATGGTGTAATATTACTTGATGAGAAAGACATATCAAACAGATGGGCAGAATACGTAAAAGAACTATTCGAGGACAACAGACGTAAAAAACCATCACCAGATTCTAATGAAGGCCCAAACATTCTCAGATCAGAAGTTGAGAATGCCATTCATATGATACAAAAAGGAAAATCAGCAGGCATGGATAACATAAAAATTGAAATGATAGAAGCTCTGGAGAGCTTTGGTATAGATACAATCACAGATCTATGCAACGATATATACAATACAGGATATATACCACACGACATGAAGACATCAGTTTTTATAACATTGCCCAAAAAACCAAATGCAACAGAATGTTCAGACTTCAGAACAATCAGCCTGATGAGTCATGCAATTAAGATACTGCTCAAAATCATACAGGAAAGAATAAAAAGTAAGGTAGACAGCGAAATCCAAGAAGAACAGTTTGGTTTTAGACGGAACAGTGGAACAAGAGAGGCAATATTTTGCCTAAGAATATTAGCAGAAAAATATACAGAGGTCCAAAAACGTATGTATATGTGCTTCATTGACTATAAGAAGGCTTTTGACAGAGTCCATCATGAGAAAATAATTGAATGCCTCGAAGACATAGGTATTGATGGAAAAGATATAAGAATACTCAGTAACCTTTATTGGGAGCAAACTGCAACAGTAAGATCTGGAAGGAATTATTCACCATGCATTGACATAAAAAGAGGTGTCAGACAGGTTGCGTGCTGTCCCCCTGCCTATTTAATTTATACACCGAAAAAATTTTCAAACAGATACAGGAAATACCAGGACTGAACATCAGTGGAAGGTCAATAAACAACCTTAGATATGCAGATGATACCGTGTTGTTAGCAGAAAGCGAACAGGATTTACAAGGACTAGTGAAGCAAGTGAACAGTATAACTCATGAATATGGACTCGACATTAATATTGAGAAAACAAAAACTATGATAATTAGCAAAACAGACGATAAACCCACATTAAAGATAAGCGTAAATGGGAAAATCCTGGAACAAGTCAAGAGCTACGTATATCTTGGTTATATAATAACAGAAGATGGCAGATGTGAAACAGAAATCAAGAAGAGAATAGGAATGGCCAAAGCTACTTTCAACAACATGAAACATATACTGACATCTAAACAGTTATTTCACAAATTAAAACTGAGAATCATAAAGTGTTATGTATATTCTGCATTTCTGTATGGTGCAGAAACATGGACGATGAATAAGCATTTGGAAGAAAGAATTGAGGCTCTTGAAATGTGGATATATGTAGTGATATCAGTGATATATTTGATCAGCCTTACATTAATATGTAACGAAAGATTTGAAATGTAGTGGAAATTCGTTTTCCGCCCGTGTTTGTTGCGCATCGTTGTCACCCACGCCTGGAATTAAAAAGTATTAATATTGAGGAAATGATAGCCTATAAAACTGTCGCTCCGTTTGCGCAGTAGGGGACTAACATGAGACAGTCTGTGGGAGGCCAATGTTGGTTTCGTCTAGCGGAGAGAGAGAAGAAATAAACAACTGCATTCTAGGATGCTCAAGGTCACTACCGTATGGTAGGGTACCCCGTCGCTTAGTAACCGAGGTTTGAAAGTTGTGCGCTATTGCGTGAGAAAATGCACCATCGTTCTCTTCTTCCCCCCCCCCCCCTCCCCACTTCGTTTACGCTAAAACACGCAGTTAACTTCGATTCAAATATATACATCATTGAAGGGGGAAATCGAAACTGAAAGTGAAAACTTATTGTGACTTTCAAAATAAACTAAAAAGAATGGTTACAAGGATAGCATTGGTAATATTATCTATAAAATCTTCCATAGTCATTAAAAATAACTTAGAGCAATCTTAGAAGAATATATTTTAGTAAAATTTGGTTTAGCCAAAGAAAACCCAAAAAGACAAAAATGTTAACGACGCTAAAGACTGACATAAAACTTATGTAGACAGATAGGGCTTAGTTTTCTGGTCAATAATATGTTTTAATATCAAAGATCGCCCCAGTAATAATAAAGATATTGTAAAAATACTATATATTTTTGAACAGAGAGACGGACGGACTGAGAAAACCCGCTCATTTATTTTTAACATTTTTGTTAGACGCAGTGTGAAAAGAACCCTAGTGGCGTGATTCAAATCGGATTGGTCCGTACGAGTGGGAAGAGAGAGGTGCATAGTAGGGTTAACTAAACTTATTTTTAGCTTGTAATGTCAAGGGCAAACTGACTGACAGACTGTTAGTATTCACACACCCTGTTTGGCGTTTGGTTTTTCAAATTTAAACTGAAACTAGCAGAACCTCGCTGTGATTGGGCCAGCCAAGGGATATTGTCAAAAAAATTCCAAGGTTTGTGGCCATTTGATCAGAAACTTTGTATAAGCAAGCTGCGTTGAGATCAGCAGTACTGGGTGTGTAAAATAACCTCAGTAGTCTGGACAGGGGCAGAACTGAACTTAAACCAGTGTATTTCTATTGCCAGTCAACGTTTGCTTGTGTTATTTCATTGAATTGTGGTAAGAAAAAATTTATTAACATTATTATTACAAATTTGGTGTATGAGATACTGCTTTATTGGGAATGTTTTACGACTAAGTACATAGGTCCCTTAGCAGAAGTATGCAGGGCCTGTGGTGTTGCTAAAACGAAATAGAACTTACATGGGTTGTATAACTAAAAAAAAGATTTCAAAACTATCAGTGGGAAGTCTAACCCACATTATTGTATGAAAGAAGATCACTTTTTTATAGTGGCAGAGGCGTTGAAGCCATTAGGGGAGAGGAATAGGAACACTGGTACAAATTGTCACATCAAAATATAATGGGTTGTCAGTAAGATCTGACCCTTTTCTTTTATTTGAAATGTACCATGTATTACTTGTGGAATGATATTATAGATGTGTTATAAAGAATCATAACCTTGTTTCAGGGTTTTTGTTCTGGTACTGAATTAGTGCCAGAACCCTGGTGTATTTATCTTCGTGAGAGAAGCTGAGATTTTATTGGTACACGCTCTCTACCACACTACACCAGGGACTTTGACAGATTGGCCATACGGTTGAATTTTTGCTGGTACACGCTCTCTACAACGAATCAACCCATAAAAGATAGGAGATTGTCAGCATCGTAACCACTACAGACTGAAAGCTAAGTGCCAAATTGTTGGGCACTCGGACATTCATCCACTTATATATATTTGAATAAAAATAAAAATATTTTGAAGTTTTGAAATAAAGAATTCCACAAGTGAAAACAATAAAAGAAAGACAGGGGATGATGAGAAACCCCAACCCACCATTAAATACCAGTGAAAACCTTATATTAGAGTGATACATCCATATACTTAGATTATAACATTCGTGTAAATGAACAGAAGATCCATTGTGTCATTTGAATTATGTATATAAACCAATCAATTTCATTTTGTCGTTGGTCCTGACTCAGAAAATTATGATCAGGATAATTAAATTGTAATATATCCTATTACCTAAAATTCAGCCACAGAATTCTATAAGTTATATCATAGAATTGTAGTGTGTTCGTGATTGTAGCACCCAGTCGTGACTATTTGATAGTATTAAGTTATATGTGTGTTTATTTGTACAGCACAGCATACACCCGCATTACCCTAGACATCAAGTCATTTAATATAACTGAAATAAAATAACCTCAGAGTGAGATCACCTGGTCATAGCAGATAGATACATTGAGAAGTCATCACCAACTCAACAATTAGACTCAGGGATTTACGTAGCTTGACCTCACTCTGGTGACATATAAGAACACATAACCCTAATACCACCAAATCCACCACATATATTGGGGTCCGGTCCGGGATTTTTAAAAATATTTTCATAAGTAAACACTGGGTGGAGATAGGAATCTCATATTATAAAATTAAAAGTATTCTTTTGTGGAAATTAAATAGTGGATGAACTGTCAGTGCTTGTAGTTAGTGTTTGATCATATTTGATAAGTTGCCTTAGTATATTCTTAACTTTGCTTAATATAAGATGGCTGATTTAGCCAAGTTCAGATCTGCTGCTGTGCAGACTGCCAGAGAGATTCGCATGGATGGGCCAGAGCTGGACCAGTATGTAACCTCAGAATGTGACAAATTTATTGAACGAGATAGGGAAGATAGGAAGTTAGAAGCAGAAAGAAAATTAGAAGCAGATAAAGAAATTAAAAGATTACAAATTGAGGCTGACAAGGAGGCAAGGGCATTAGAGGCTGATAGGGAGGCTGAGATTAAATGGCTCCAATTTGAAGAAAAGAAATTGGAGGCAGACAAAGAAGAGAAGAGGTTGCAGATGGAACTGAAAAGGAGGAGAGGAGATTACAAAGGGAGCACGAGCTACGACTAAGGGAGTTGGAATTGCAAGGCCATGCTCCTGAAAATGGTAACAGCCCATCTACCTCTGATGCTACTGCCCGTCAAGGGGCCTCCAACTCAGCCATGGGGTTTCACTTAGATCATTTTGTTGAAAAGGATGATGACATAGAGTCATTTTTGAGCAGATTTGAGGTATTAGCTACAACTTATGGGTTGGAAAAAGAAAGGTGGAGTCTGAAGTTATCCCAGGGTCTTAGGGGAACCTCTTATGAAGTTTTTGCAAAAATGAGCAGGGATGACCAAGACAATTATGACATGTTAAAGCAGGCTCTTTCGACAAGATACGAGAAGAATGGTGAGTTTTATAGAAAGAAGTTTAGAAATGCCAAGCTTTTGTCTGGGAAGACATACCACCAATTCTCTGCCAGATTGGAAACCTATTTGGAGAAATGGACTGCTCTGGGGAAAACCCAAGATCTTAAAGAGATGATCATGATAGAGCAATTGAGAGAGTCCATGGCTCCAGACCTGAGAAAGTTTCTCATGGAACAAGGTGCAGAGAGGTTGGGTGAGGTACTAAATGTCGCTGAGAGGTATCAGGCGGCCCAGGCAGAAGTGGCGGGCACAAGAAAGAAACATAGATAACAATAAGGCCCCACAAAACTCAAACAAATTTGACAATAGAGAGCAGGGTAACCGAGGTAAGCCCAACTTTGATAGGCAACGATATGACCATAGAGATAGAAACCCACAGTTCAATGACCGGAAATTCAATGAAAGAAAACCTTTCAACCAAGGAAAGCAATGGTGTAAATGGTGTAAGAAGGACACTCATGACACCAGAGTCTGTAACAAGAAACCTACCTTCGCTGCAATGAAAATGGGGAACACGGGATTAAAGGACAAACCCGCTGGACAGCAGGAACATTATCACCCCCCAGTGTGTGAAGATGTAGTATGTAATGGGGTCACCATAAGGTGCCTTTATGATACTGGATTGGATTTTGATTCTGTTGTCAGCTCTCACCTAGTGCACCCAGATCAGTATACCACAGAAACAGTGGAGATCCAAGGGGCAACTAAGGACGTAGCAACCATGACACTTCTCATCGCAAGGATAACTGTGAAAACTCGCTATGTGGAAGGAGTAATCAAGGCAGCAGTGATAAACGAACCAATCTACCCTCTGATATTGAAGTGTCCATATGTGTTCTTGGGAAATCCCAAACGACCTGTGATCATGGCCGCAGTACAGACCAGGTCTCAAACAAAGAATGAGGAGGAAAACCCGATAAATATTCATCCAGAGGAGATGAGGAAGGCACAGGCTGAGGATAGGTCACTGAAGCCGTGTTTTAAAAAACTCGCAAAAAGTCATACCCCTCCTAATAAAGGAGAGTTTTGTATGAAGAATAAACTCATATATAGGAAGGCCGGAACTGGTTCAAATGGTCACGGACAGCTGGTACTTCCCACTTCATATAGGGAAAAGGTGATGGAGTTAGGACATGCTATCCCTTTCAGTGGTCACATGGGGATTAGCGCAACAGGACAACGTATAGCTTGTCACTATTTCTGGCCAGGAATAACGGAAGATATAAAGAGATATGTCAAATCCTGCCCAGAATGTCAAAGGGTAGCTCCAAAGCATTGGACTGCACCTGCAACTCTAGGGGAGATGCCAATCGTGGGAACCCCTTTTGAAAGAGTTGCAGTGGATATTGTGGGACCTCTCACACGTACCAAGAGGAGGAACAGTTACATCCTTACTCTGGTGGACACCTGCTGTATGTGGGGAGATGCGGTAGCCCTGTCATCGATTGACTCGAAACATGTGGCAGAGGCATTACTCACTGATAAAGTCCTTCTTTTTATTCCAGTTAATGATATCCACCAAAAAATAGACATAAGTGGATGGAAGCAGACATCATCATCATCAGTTGATAAGATCTCTATGGTGTTGTTTGCTCCACTGTAGTGTATGGAATGTCAACTTGACCTACGCAGTGGTGTGTAGACATGGATTGAGTGTATAATGTGCGAATGATAATAAGGGTTCGTGGTGTTGACAAATGTTCTTTTCTCACACTCATGTATGGCTGGAAGTCATCGACACCAACGACTGTGTACCTTTACTAAAGTTTAATTGGACGTACACACTCGACAGCACAGATAGTGACAAATCACAGGTTGGCATAATACATCATGGTACAGTGGATAAATGGTCTTGCAATGTTACATGGGCACTCATGTAGAATAATAGTATAAAGGACTGTCAGTAGCCAAGCCCTCAGTATCGCCCATACATATATATCATCTGACTTCACTGACTGAGCACGTCAGCTTATAAACAATATTTCAGATGGCTTCTAAACCTAATCTCGTTTAGCGACGATTCTCCAACATAATGTTCAGCACATATTTTTCCATATAATAATATTGAACCGCTAATAACGGGTTCTCATGTGTAGCAGTGATCTCTGGACTAAACAAGCGATAATACGGGCATCCCTTTTCTCTTCTTGAAAGTCACTACATGTTTGGTTCCAAGATGGCTTCACTCGTGAGCTGTCACTCACGTTTGGATACAGATAATGAATCTGTCCTAAAGTTAGTCATTCATAAAACATTTCATTGCTCTGTAGATTTGATCATGGACAATTGACTGCATTCTACAGGATATAGTGCTGCTAGGAATCGAAGTCGTTTTCATCGAGTCAAATATATTCTCTTAGACATTCAAATCGTACCTATCGAAAATGGTGGCTTCGAACGAGAGAGTTCACAAGAGTATCGTTTATTACCTTGGTATCAGAAATATGATTCTGCCATTCCTTGGCAATACGAATAAACACTGGGGTAAAGCATACACGATAGGTCTAGACGACTATCACTTTCCCCACCAATACTGAGATCACTTTTTCCGGCGACAAGCCGACATAGAAAAACACAGTCCCCATCAGGACGAAGCCAAATCACACCACTCTCTAGCGACACATCCGCCGAATAGCCTTTGACCTCTCTAGAGACAACAGAACATATAGTTCGACTTAGATATGTAATGATATACAGATATAAGACAGACTCGTCCTACTCAGACAAACAATACACATAAATTCAGGCCATAGATATTCTGAAGCAAGAACAATCTATTATTACCCAAACAACGAATAAATCGCAGTAAAATGGATTCATCCGCGGAGTTCGATCGAAGAGACGGCACAACTTTCAAGGGAAGTAACTCAATAATGACTTTCCCTTAAGCACTAAAAAATTACCTATTTTGTTTACAAAATATTTGCGAACATAACAAGTATACTAATGTATAATATTGTAAGATATCAAAGACTGCACGTAACAGTCTTACCACACCTCCCGGGAAAAAAAATGGAACTTTTTTTTTTTTTTTGGCAATACATCTAGGAGCAACGTACAATAGGCTCACAACGCATGAATAATGCGCAGATGAAAATATCAGGAATACCTATAACGCCTAATATGAGGCTAAGTCGACTTATGGAGCGACTGGTGAGAATGTGTCTCATAAACTGAGAGAAATTATTTCTCTACAAGTATTTTTTCCAGGAAGGTGTCATCAAAGTATAATACAATTCTGGCAATTACACAATGCCTAAAAAATTCATATCATCATTTCGTATTAGATATCTTAAATTTATGATTTATGAAGGAAAAATCATCAAAGCACAGCGGTGAATAAACATCAATGAACCGCTATGTAGTGATACAATCATTATATTATTAAATTACAAATGTGTATCTATCATGATATAGAAAAGGAACTACTATAGAACTAGACATATCAAGAAGTCTAAGCCCTAATAGTTATGTGGAATCATGTGGGCATCTTGACAGAATGTCTGCCATCACATTATCTGATCCACGAATAGCTCGCACAGAGAAATGAAAAGGTTGAAGAGCAATTGCATATCGAGTAGACCTCGAGCTCTTCAAATTCTTACTCTGTATAGCAGTAAGAGCTTTTTGGTCGGTTTCTACTATGAAATGTGCGCCTAGAAGGAATCTCTGTAGTTTGAGGATCGACCAAACCATAGCTAATAGCTCACGGTCTAAAACCGAATAATTCCTTTCTGCCGCGTTAAGTTTTCTGGAAATATACATTACAGGATGCAGAGTTCCAGAGTACTCTTGCATTAGTGCCGCTCCAATCCCAGTGGATGAAGCGTCACTACGAAGAACGAATGTTTTATCTTTAGTGGGTAGCACTAAAATAGGTGGTGTTGAAAACAATGTTTTAATCTTATCCAGAGAGCACTGGCATTCCTGAGACCAGTGGACCACATTAGGCGAACCTTTCTTTAGAAGTGTTGAAAGAGGTGCCATGATAGAGGATAGATTCTTAATGAATCTGCCATAAAATTGAATAAGACCTAACAGACTTCTCACCTGTTTTTTAGTCTTAGGAATTGAGATGTTAAGTATCTTACTAGTATTATGGTCCTCTGTCTTTAGGAAACCATGACCAACTCGGTGGCCTAGGAAAGAAATTTCGCTAAAACCAATATAGGCTTTAGAGGGTTTCGCTGTCAGGTTGTGCTCACGCAAAGTAGACAGCAATTCATCTAACCCTGAATAGTGATCTTCCCAAGTATCGCTGAAAAGACAGATGTCGTCTAGATATGCAATGACATCTGACCGATAAGATAGGATTCGGCGCATCATGCGTACGAATGTAGCTGGTGCGTTCATAAGACCGAAAGGCATAAAATTCCATTGGAACAAACCTCTAGGTGTTGAAAAAGCCGTGAGAGGTTTGGCGCGTTCAGATAAAGGAACTTGCCAATATCCTTTAGACAAATCAAGTTTAGTGAAAAAATGAGATTTGGAGAGTCGAGTAAGTAGCTCTTCCAGTAAAGGCATAGGTTCGGCATCGAACTTCGTTACTTTATTCAATTTTCGATAGTCAACGCAAAGACGTATGTTATTGTCTTTTTTCCGAACAATAACCATCGGCGAAGAATATGCAGAGGTGGATGGTTCGATTATTTTCAAATCTATCATCTCATCCAACTCTTTCTCGACCTGTGCTTGAAAATGTATAGGTATAGGATAAGGTCTAACCCTAATAGGAGTATGGTCAGTAAGAACAATGTCATGTTCAATGACATGCGTTTGTCCAGGGATGTCAGTGAGTACATCCTGAAATGTTTGCAACATAGTTGAAACTTGTCGCTGTTCTCCTAGAGACAAATCAGGAGAGACAGTAACGTTCTTCCATGATTCACTAGAATGAAGTGGGATCATTGGAAGAGGAAGATTTACATCTGAAAAACTTGTTTCCTCATCCTGTATCACGGACAGTGATGAGTAATGACCATGGTGTACTGGAGAATTGTCCGTTGCTTGGAAAATGGGTTGCAAATAATCCGGACGTTCATGGAATTCAGTAAGCATATTGATGTGGAAGGTTTTATGCTTCCCATCAATATCGACAATATAGTCGACATCGGAAATTTTCGATATTATATCGTACGGACCTTTCCAAGAAATAAGTAATCTGTTTTCCCTACAAGGTAGTAATACAAATGCTTTGTCACCAGGACAAAGTTGTCGTAAGCATCTCTTCTTATTGGCAAATTGCCTTGCCTTCTGTTTCGCAAATTCAGAAGAAGAAGTTGCTAATTTGCATGCTTCGATAATTTTTTGTCTCAACGCGATGACATATTCGTAGGATGACTTTGTGTCATCGTCAATATTGTCAGATGTAATGAGATCGTGAAGCAACGACATAGGGCCACGCGGACGCGCGCCAAAGACGAGTTCAAAGGGAGAAAATCCCGTATGTTCATTGGGTACCTCTCTGTAAGCGAAGAGGGCCGCAGGTAAAACTCTGTCCCAGTCTTGAGGATGATCCTCAGTTATCTTCCCCAGTAAGTTTTTATGTGTTCTATTAAGGCGTTCGACCATACCATTAGACATTGGATGGTAGATACTACTTAAAGATCTATCTATCTGCAGAGTAGACATTACTTGAGACATGGTATCTGATATTAGTTGGGTGCCATGGTCTGACAATATCTCTCCGGGGAACCCCAGACGAGAAAATATAAGCCAAAGAGCATCTGCAATATCAGCAGTAGTAATGCTCTTCAGAGGAATAGCCTCTGGCCAACGTGTGCACATATCAACACACGTCAAGATAAACTGATGTCCTCTGGCAGACTTGATCTTAAATGGACCAATAATGTCTATGGCCATTTTTTGGAACGGCCAAATAGGAATGTCCGCCGCCTGAATGGGTGCAGCATGCCGTGGACCTTTGGATTTAACTTCCTGACATACTTTACAAGATCGACAATAAATCCGTATGTCCTTGTTTACCAATGGCCAAAAGAAAGCCGCAAGGACTCTTGACTTAGTACGGGAAAAACCCATGTGTCCAGCACACTGAGAGTCGTGAGCGTGCTGCAAAATTTTAACTCTCAAATTCTTGGGAACCAGGATTTGAGAATGACTTGACGTAATGGAGTCTTGAACCATACGTACAAGTACGCCATTCTTCTTTGTAATCCACGATTTACGACTTGTGTCTTTATTCGGATCACCTTTAGTTGCAAGAATGAAGAATTTCTTCAGAGTGGGATCATCTTCTTGCTGTTTTATAAACGAGTCACGAGAAATTACCAAGGGATTATCTTGGTTATGCACTTCATTATCTTCAGTAGATGAAGTTTGAGGCATATTAAGAGCCTGAGCTCTAGTGACTACAGCGTTAGCAATCTGCATGTTTTGCCTTTCCCACGTGGAAATTTGTTGCGGAGTGCATTCTTTGACTCCATGAATGCGACCGATGATGAGGTCAGCGATCGGATTCGGAAGAAGACATGCGTGTACATCTCCTGTAAAGAAAGGAGTAGCAATCCTAATGATAGCAGTAGAGTATTTCTCTAATGTGCCGCCAAATGTTACACATTTGACTACTTGTCCAGTGGCACGGGAAGGATCTACGAGTGACTGCCTAACACCAATTGTGGTGCATCCAGAATCAAATAGCACAGAGACTGGATTGTTATTCACTAAACCCTTATGTAAGACAAGAGAACCTCTTCCATCATGCGCGACTGATGCCGGAAGAGCAGGAAGAGGATGGCCACAGCTTAAAGTAGACACTGTGGTTGGCTCAAATAACGTTTTGCATTGGGGGCACTGAGATGCTCTCCCAAAATCAAAAGCGGCACATGCCATATTACTAGCATCATTATTATCTTTACTCTGTTTATAGGCTTCATGGGACTCTTGTTGTGCAGAGTTTGCCTGAAAATGTGGTTTATGTCTTTTGTTTTGAGATCTACCTCGGTTATTATCACCTCTGTAGTTATTGTTACCTCTATTGTAACCCCTATTTGGGTTTGAGTCATAGTTCCCTTGGTTACCATTATCATATTCATTATAATGAGTATCTCTGTAATTATGATCTTGTTGACTCCAAGACGGATAACCCTGATAGTTTCTATAATTACTTCCTCTACGGAAATTCCTATAATTATGACCACCCCTGTGTCGAGAGCTATCAGCTCGTCTCCAGTTCTTTGAAGAAGAACCCTGAAATGATTGGTTACCTTGGTTTTGATAACTATTATGGTTACCTTTTTTATCAAATCTGTTTTGAGGTCCCTGAAATCTGTGTGAATAATTGGGATTGTATGGTGTTGCTGAAGCAACTGGCATGCTCTCCTTAATCTTAGTATTGCCAAAAGTCACGTCGGGGTGTGCAGTGACATATTGGGAACAATATTCTTCCATTTCTTTTAGAGATTTAGGTTTACGCTCATGTATAAATTCAAGGAAAGGTTTGTTCACACATGACATAATCTTATCTCTGAGCAACAAATCCATAAGTCCTTCGTACGTTTTTTCTGTTTTGGAAAGCTCAATCCAACGATCAGCTGTGAGACATGCCTTTGCAGTGAATTCTGAGAATTCTACACCCGTCTCAGGCACCATCGTTTTAAATAAAAGGCGATAGCCTTCCTCACTTAGCTGATATTTTTTTATCAAAGCCGCCCTAATGACATCATAATTATCCGTATCTGCTTCTCCTACAAGGCATAATCTAGTCAAAGATTCACCTTTCAAGTTTTCTGCTAATTGATTAGCGTATTGTGATTTATCCACATTATGTGTACGACAAGAACGTTCAAATCTATCCAGCCAGAATGTAATATCGTCACTGGACTGATTGAACGGTGGAACCTTAACCTTGTAAGTAGAAGGTTTACCATTACCACTAGATGCCTGATTAACATTACTCATACTTGTCAATCTCAATTTCTCTAACTCAAATTCATGTTCTCTTATTGCTTTTTTCTCTTCAGCATCTAATCTTTTTTGTTCAGCATCCCTGTCTAATCTTTTTTGTTCAGCTTCCCTGTCTAATCTTTTTTGTTCAGCTTCCCTGTCTAATCTTTTTTGTTCAGCTTCACTGTCTAATCTTTTTTGTTCAGCTTCCCTGTCTAATCTTTTTTGTTCAGCTTCACTGTCTAATCTTTTTTGTTCAGCTTCACTGTCTAATCTTTTTTGTTCCGCAGCAGCTTCTCTTTCTAATTTTTTTTTTGTTCAGCTTCAAATCTCCTTTCCTCCACCTGCATCTGTAATTTCTTTTGTTCAGCAGCAGCCTCAGCTTCTCTTTCTAATCTTTTCTCTTCTGCCATAGCTCTTCTCTCTTCTGCAGCTAATGCTTTGTCATATTGAGCAACAGCCCATTGTTCTAATTGTTGACCAGTCTTATCAAGGGCTTTCCCTTGTGTAATGAAGTATTCCAATGTAGACATGATGTCTAACAATAATACTAATCACCTGAAATAATAATAATACCACAAGTTCTTAATGACTTGATTAATCAGTATACTATCTCAATATCTGTGGGTCACAAGCCTTAATAAGGTCTTGTATAACAGTAATAATAATCAGGTACTGGTTTATACCATAATCCAAGTGCAGTGCACAGGCAATTGTGTCTTATGAAATATACCTATATAAAACATATGTCAACCAACAGAATACATAAAGTACAAATAGGACTGACAATACAAGAACGTTTGCAGAAATCAAAATAAATCAAATATGGAAATCAATGAAAATAATCACTGAACCTGCAAAGAATAACAACACCAATGACGTCACAGTATATGAATACAAATTGTGAATAGAACTGAAAGATAGAAAAGGTTAGACCAACAAATTACAAACAAATCAAAACGAAACTAAAGAACAAAGAAATATTACAAAAATAACAATAATTACAGACTTCACAGCTAACACAAAAGCAACAGTTGTCGCAGCAAATTTTCAATCAAGAAAATTGCACCTATAGAAAACGCCCACAACGGACCCTCTATGACGTGGGATATTCTGTTGTGAGGACGCCGCCCAACCTTACACACAACCCGCTGACATAGAAACTAACATACTATACAAACAAATAACATGTAAACATAAATATATATAAATTATGTGTATGATAGTATGTGTTGCAAAATAGGCTCAGTTTTACAGTAATGGCAAAGTTATTTTTATGAAAATAAACAAACTGCCACTTTATTCAATTAAACATTCTGGCCTTAAATATTAAAGTTCATATATAGAAAACAAGAAGATCCATCGATGAAAATAGGACTTCTTAGTTCACTAATACTGTCTTCCTGTTAATATTGACAAGAATTGATCCAACTGTTCTGTGAAACTCTGTAATGTCTAATGTAAAAATGTCAACAACGCTGACCTACATACTGCATTCACTTGACAGGTCACGTGACGAAGTGTTGACAAAGAGCAAACCAATACTGCAAGTGTGTCGTATCAGCCACAGGAAACGGTCTGGTATCGGTAATCTGTTGACTTCTGAACTTCTGCGAGGTCAAACCCAGAAAGCTGGTCCACCAGTTGATAAGATCTCTATGGTGTTGTTTGCTCCACTGTAGTGTATGGAATGTCAACTTGACCTACGCAGTGGTGTGTAGACATGGATTGAGTGTATAATGTGCGAATGATAATAAGGGTTCGTGGTGTTGACAAATGTTCTTTTCTCACACTCATGTATGGCTGGAAGTCATCGACACCAACGACTGTGTACCTTTACTAAAGTTTAATTGGACGTACACACTCGACAGCACAGATAGTGACAAATCACAGGTTGGCATAATACATCATGGTACAGTGGATAAATGGTCTTGCAATGTTACATGGGCACTCATGTAGAATAATAGTATAAAGGACTGTCAGTAGCCAAGCCCTCAGTATCGCCCATACATATATATCATCTGACTTCACTGACTGAGCACGTCAGCTTATAAACAATATTTCAGATGGCTTCTAAACCTAATCTCGTTTAGCGACGATTCTCCAACATAATGTTCAGCACATATTTTTCCATATAATAATATTGAACCGCTAATAACGGGTTCTCATGTGTAGCAGTGATCTCTGGACTAAACAAGCGATAATACGGGTATCCCTTTTCTCTTCTTGAAAGTCACTACATGTTTGGTTCCAAGATGGCTTCACTCGTGAGCTGTCACTCACGTTTGGATACAGATAATGAATCTGTCCTAAAGTTAGTCATTCATAAAACATTTCATTGCTCTGTAGATTTGATCATGAACAATTGACTGCATTCTACAGGATATAGTGCTGCTAGGAATCGAAGTCGTTTTCATCGAGTCAAATATATTCTCTTAGACATTCAAATCGTACCTATCGAAAATGGTGGCTTCGAACGAGAGAGTTCACAAGAGTATCGTTTATTACCTTGGTATCAGAAATATGATTCTGCCATTCCTTGGCAATACGAATAAACACTGGGGTAAAGCATACACGATAGGTCTAGACGACTATCACTTTCCCCACCAATACTGAGATCACTTTTTCCGGCGACAAGCCGACATAGAAAAACACAGTCCCCATCAGGACGAAGCCAAATCACACCACTCTCTAGCGACACATCCGCCGAATAGCCTTTGACCTCTCTAGAGACAACAGAACATATAGTTCGACTTAGATATGTAATGATATACAGATATAAGACAGACTCGTCCTACTCAGACAAACAATACACATAAATTCAGGCCATAGATATTCTGAAGCAAGAACAATCTATTATTACCCAAACAACGAATAAATCGCAGTAAAATGGATTCATCCGCGGAGTTCGATCGAAGAGACGCCACAACTTTCAAGGGAAGTAACTCAATAATGACTTTCCCTTAAGCACTAAAAAATTACCTATTTTGTTTACAAAATATTTGCGAACATAACAAGTATACTAATGTATAATATTGTAAGATATCAAAGACTGCACGTAACAGTCTTCATATTCACGAGGTTAGGTTTCCCGCACCAAATCTTGACTGATAATGGATCACAGTTCAAGGGGAGACTAACGGAGGAAGTTTTCAGGATCTTCCAAGCCAAACACTTTCATTGTAGTCCGTACCACCCCCAAGGGAACGGCCAGGTTGAAAGGTTTAACGAGACACTTATCTCCATCCTGAGGAAGTTGGCACATGAGAAACCTGATACATGGGATCAGTACTTGGCCGCCGCACTCTTTGCGTACCGGGAAGTACCCCATAACTCAACAGGAATGGCACCGGCCACATTGTTGTTCGGCAAGCCAATTAAAGGTCCATTGGAAGCTTTATTGAGGACGTGGACAGATGAGAGGGCAGAAGAGACTGTTACCTCATCATATCAATATGTAAACGAACTGACCACTCGTTTAAAAACTGGCTGGAAATTGCAAATGATAACCTGAGACAAGCCAGGAAGAAACATGCTGCATATTATAATAAGAAAGCGAAGGATAGGGAGCTTGCTGTGGGGGAGAAGGTGCTTCTTCTACTACCCGGCAGCAGCAATAAAGTTCAAATCGGATGGCAAGGTCCATATACAGTTTTGGAAAAGGTATCCAGAACAAACTATAAGATAGACAAGAAGGGAAAGGAAAAAGTCTATCACGTGAACCTCCTAAAGAAATTTCAGGAAAGAAGTAATGTGGAAGGAACACACTTAATGACCTTGGCCATAGCCACCGAAATGAAAAATGAACCTCTCACCTCTTTTGAATATCCACTGAAACCATGTGAAACGTTTGCACAAGTGAAGATCAGTAATCAACTGACAAAAGGACAGAGGGAGAAGATTCAAAAGGTTCTGGAAAACCATACAGACGTGTTAACGGATAAACCGGGGCACACCAACTTGTTGGAATATGACATGAAACTACTAGACCCAACACCCATCTGTATGAGAGCCTATACTATCCCATTCGCAAAAGAGAAAGCTTTGAAAGAGGAGATAGATTATCTATTAAAAGAAGGGATAATTTCTCACAGTGAATCTCCTTATAGCTCCAGTGTAGTATTGTTGCGAAAACCATCTGGGGAACATAGACTGTGCATAGATTACAGGAAACTGAATGCTGTCACAGAAGGTCAGGTGGATCCATTACCTGATACTAACGAACTGTTTGCCAAACTGAATAAGGCAAAATATTTTTCCAAAGTAGATCTCAGTAAGGGATATTATCAGATCCCAGTGAAGCCTGAGATTCGACCGTATCTGGCTTTTAGCACCTCGGAAGGGCATTATGAATTTAACATGTTACCGTTTGGATTGAAAAATGCGCCGAGTGTGTTTTCCCGAATGATGCGAAAACTGTTGGAACCACTGAAAAATCCAAGCATCACTAATTTCATGGATGATATCCTCATCGCTACTGAAACATTTGAGGAACATGTTAACTCTTTGAACATGCTATTTGATAGACTCAGAGAGGCAAACTTGACTGCTAGACCAACAAAATGTTGTATAGGATGTAAGGAACTAGAATTCTTGGGACATTCTGTACATAAGGGCAACATGACCCCTGACCCCAAGAATCTGGAGAAATTGCAGAGACCACCCAGACCACAGACTAAGAAGGATGTGCGATCCTTCGTGTCACTTTGTGGGTTTACCAAAAGTATATTTAAAACTTTAACTCTGTGTGTGCGCCTCTGACGGATTTAACTCGCAACGGTCAGCCTGATAAGATTATTTGGTCAGCACAGTGCGAAATGGCTTATAATGAGTTAAAAGAAAAACTCACTAGCAGGCCTATTTTGAAATTACCTGATTTGACTCAGGAATTCGTGGTAAGAACGGACGCTAGTAATGTGGGCTTGGGGGGAGCCACTTTGTTACAAAGGTCCTCTTCCCCAAATGGGGAATTAAACCCAGTCGCTTATGCCAGTCGCAAGTTAAACAGGGCTGAGAAACTACTCAACTAGTGAAAAAGAATGTCTCGCTTTAGTCTGGGCGATAAAGAAGTTCCAGATCTATTTATATGGTAGAACATTTGTGGTCCAAACGGATCATCAGCCTTTAGTATTCTTGGCACAGGCAAAACATGAAAATGCAAGATTGCTAAGGTGGTCTTTACTCATTCAACCATACTAGTTCACCATTGAGTACATTCCGAGCCCGCAAAATGTTGGAGCAGACTTTTTGAGTAGACACCCTCCGGAAGAAACCCACAATAATCATAGAGTTTAGTTGAGTTCATGTGATCCAATATATATCACCGATTATAAACTTGCATTTGCATGCATGTTTTTAACAAGGGGGATGTGTAGTGATATCAGTGATATATTTGATCACCCTTACATTAATATGTAACGAAAGATTTGAAATGTAGTGAAAATTAGTTTTCCGCCCGTATTTGTTGCGCATCATTGTCACCCACGCCTGGAATTAAAAATTATTAATATTGAGGAAATGATAGCCTATAAAACTGTCGCTCCGTTTGCGCAGTAGGGGACTAAATTGAGACAGTCTGTGGGCGGCCAATGTTGGTTTCGTCTAGCGGAGAGAGAGAGCAAATAAACTGCATTCTAGGATGCTCAAGGTCACTACCGTATGGTAGGGTACCCCGTCGCTTAGTAACCGAGGTTTGAAAGTTGTGCGCTATTGCGTGAGAAAATGCACCATCGTTCTCTCCCCCCCTCCACCCCCCACTTCGTTTAGGCTAAGACACGCAGTTAACTTCGATTCAAATATATACATCATTGAAGGGGGAAATCGAAACTGAAAGTGAAAACTTATTGTGACTTTCAAAATAAACTAAAAAGAATGGTTACAAGGATAGCATTGGTAATATTATCTATAAAATCTTCCATAGTCATTAAAAATAACTTAGAGCAATCTTAGAAGAATATATTTTAGTAAAATTTGTCGTTTAGCCAAAGAAAACCCAAAAAGACAAAAATGTTAACGACACTAAAGACTGACATAAAACTTATGTAGACAGATAGGGCTTAGTTTTCTGGTCAATAATATGTTTTAATATCAAAGATCGCCCCAGTAATAATAAAGATATTGTAAAAATACTATATATTTTTAAACAGAGAGACGGTCGGACTGAGAAACCCCGCTCATTTATTTTTAACATTTTTGTTAGACGCAGTTTGAAAAGAACCCTAGTGGCGTGATTCAAATCGGATTGTCCGTACGAGTGGGAAGAGAGAGGTGCATAGTAGAGTTAACTAAACTTATTTTTAGCTTGTAATGTCAAGGGCAAACTGACTGACAGACTAGTACACACACACCCTGTTTGGCGTTTGGTTTTTCAAATTTAAACTGAAACTAGCAGAACCTCGCTGTGATTGGGCCAGCCAAGGGATATTGTCAAAAAAATTCCAAGGTTTGTGGCCATTTGATCAGAAACTTTGTATAAGCAAGCTGCGTTGAGATCAGCAGTACTGGGTGTGTAAAATAACCTCAGTAGTCTGGACAGGGGCAGAACTGAACTTAAACCAGTGTATTTCTATTGCCAGTCAACGTTTGCTTGTGTTATTTCATTGAATTGTGGTAAGAAAGAATTTATTAACATTGTTATTACAAATTTGGTGTATGAGATACTGCTTTATTGGGAATGTTTTACGACTAAGTACATAGGTCCCTTAGCAGAAGTATGCAGGGCCTGTGGTGTTGCTAAAACGAAATAGAACTTACATGGGTTGTATAACTAAAAAAAAGATTTCAAAACTATCAGTGGGAAGTCTAACCCACATTATTGTATGAAAGAAGATCACTTTTTTATAGTGGCAGAGGCGTTAAAGCCATTAGGGGAGAGGAATAGGAACACTGGTACAAATTGTCACATCAAAATATAATGGGTTGTCAGTAAGATCTGACCCTTTTCTTTTATTTGAAATGTACCATGTATTACTTGTGGAATGATATTATAGATGTGTTATAAAGAATCATAACCTTGTTTCAGGGTTTTTGTTCTGGTACTGAACTAGTGCCAGAACCCTGGTGTATTTATCTTCGTGAGAGAAGCTGAGATTTTATTGGTACACGCTCTCTACCACACTACACCAGGGACTTTGACAGATTGGCCATACGGTTGAATTTTTGCTAGTACACGCTCTCTATTACGAATCAACCCATAAAAGATAGGAGATTGTCAGCATCGTAACCACTACAGACTGAAAGCTAAGTGCCAAATTGTTGGGCACTCGGACATTCATCCACTTATATATATTTGAATAAAAATAAAAATATTTTGAAGTTTTGAAATAAAGAATTCCACAAGTGAAAACAATAAAAGAAAGACAGGGGATGATGAGAAACCCCAACCCACCATTAAATACCAGTGAAAACCTTATATTAGAGTGATACATCCATATACTTAGATTATAACATTCGTGTAAATGAACAGAAGATCCATTGTGTCATTTGAATTATGTATATAAACCAATCAATTTCATTTTGTTGTTGGTCCTGACTCAGAAAATTATGATCAGGATAATTAAATTGTAATATATCCTATTACCTAAAATTCAGCCACAGAATTCTATAAGTTATATCATAGAATTGTAGTGTGTTCGTGATTGTAGCACCCAGTCGTGACTATTTGATAGTATTAAGTTATATGTATGTTTATTTGTACCACACAGCATACACCCGCATTACCCTAGACATCAAGTCATTTAATATAACTGAAATAAAATAACCTCAGAGTGAGATCACCTGGTCATAGCAGATAGATACCCTGAGAAGTCATCACCAACTCAACAATTAGACTCAGGGATTTACGTAGCTTGACCTCACTCTGGTGACATATAAGAACACATAACCCTAATACCACCAAATCCACCACATATATTGGGGTCCGGTCCGGGATTTTTAAAAATATTTTCATAAGTAAACACTGGGTGGAGATACGAATCTCATATTATAAAATTAAAAGTATTCTTTTGTGGAAATTAAATAGTGGATGAACTGTCAGTGCTTGTAGTTAGTGTTTGATCATATTTGATAGGTTGCCTTAGTATATTCTTAACTTTGCTTAATATAAGATGGCTGATTTAGCCAAGTTCAGATCTGCTGCTGTGCAGACTGCCAGAGAGATTCGCATGGATGGGCCAGAGCTGGACCAGTATGTAACCTCAGAATGTGACAAATTTATTGAACGAGATAGGGAAGATAGGAAGTTAGAAGCAGAAAGAAAATTAGAAGCAGATAAAGAAATTAAAAGATTACAAATTGAGGCTGACAAGGAGGCAAGGGCATTAGAGGCTGATAGGGAGGCTGAGATTAAATGGCTCCAATTTGAAGAAAAGAAATTGGAGGCAGACAAAGAAGAGAAGAGGTTGCAGATGGAACTGAAAAGGAGGAGAGGAGATTACAAAGGGAGCACGAGCTACGACTAAGGGAGTTGGAATTGCAAGGCCATGCTCCTGAAAATGGTAACAGCCCATCTACCTCTGATGCTACTGCCCGTCAAGGGGCCTCCAACTCAGCCATGGGGTTTCACTTAGATCATTTTGTTGAAAAGGATGATGACATAGAGTCATTTTTGAGCAGATTTGAGGTATTAGCTACAACTTATGGGTTGGAAAAAGAAAGGTGGAGTCTGAAGTTATCCCAGGGTCTTAGGGAAACCTCTTATGAAGTTTTTGCAAAAATGAGCAGGGATGACCAAGACAATTATGACATGTTAAAGCAGGCTCTTTCGATAAGATACGAGAAGAATGGTGAGTTTTATAGAAAGAAGTTTAGAAATGCCAAGCTTTTGTCTGGGAAGACATACCACCAATTCTCTGCCAGATTGGAAACCTATTTGGAGAAATGGAGTGCTCTGGGGAAAAACCAAGATCTTAAAGAGATGATCATGATAGAGCAATTGAGAGAGTCCATGGCTCCAGACCTGAGAAAGTTTCTCATGGAACAAGGTGCAGAGAGGTTGGGTAAGGTACTAAATGTCGCTGAGAGGTATCAGGCGGCCCAGGCAGAAGTTGCTGGCACAAGAAAGAAACATAGATAACAATAAGGCCCCACAAAACTCAAACAAATTTGACAATAGAGAGCAGGGTAACCGAGGTAAGCCCAACTTTGATAGGCAACGATATGACCATAGAGATAGAAACCCACAGTTCAATGACCGGAAATTCAATGAAAGAAAACCTTTCAACCAAGGAAAGCAATGGTGTAAATGGTGTAAGAAGGACACTCATGACACCAGAGTCTGTAACAAGAAACCTACCTTCGCTGCAATGAAAATGCGGAACACGGGATTAAAGGACAAACCCGCTGGACAGCAGGAACATTATCACCCCCCAGTGTGTGAAGATGTAGTATGTAATGGGGTCACCATAAGGTGCCTTTATGATACTGGATTGGATTTTGATTCTGTTGTCAGCTCTCACCTAGTGCACCCAGATCAGTATACCACAGAAACAGTGGAGATCCAAGGGGCAACTAAGGACGTAGCAACCATGACACTTCTCATCGCAAGGATAACTGTGAAAACTCGCTATGTGGAAGGAGTAATCAAGGCAGCAGTGATAAACGAACCAATCTACCCTCTGATATTGAAGTGTCGATATGTGTTCTTGGGAAATCCCAAACGACCTGTGATCATGGCCGCAGTACAGACCAGGTCTCAAACAAAGAATGAGGAGGAAAACCCGATAAATATTCATCCAGAGGAGATGAGGAAGGCACAGGCTGAGGATAGGTCACTGAAGCCGTGTTTTAAGAAACTCGCAAAATGTCATACCCCTCCTAATAAAGGAGAGTTTTGTATGAAGAATAAACTCATATATAGGAAGGCCGGAACTGGTTCAAATGGTCACGGACAGCTGGTACTTCCCACTTCATATAGGGAAAAGGTGATGGAGTTAGGACATGCTATCCCTTTCAGTGGTCACATGGGGATTAGCGCAACAGGACAGCGTATAGCTTGTCACTATTTCTGGCCAGGAATAACGGAAGATATAAAGAGATATGTCAAATCCTGCCCAGAATGTCAAAGGGTAGCTCCAAAGCATTGGACTGCACCTGCAACTCTAGGGGAGATGCCAATCGTGGGAACCCCTTTTGAAAGAGTTGCAGTGGATATTGTGGGACCTCTCACACGTACCAAGAGGAGGAACAGTTACATCCTTACTCTGGTGGACGCCTGCTCTATGTGGGGAGAGGCGGTAGCCCTGTCATCGATTGACTCGAAACATGTGGCAGAGGCATTACTCACCATATTCACGAGGTTAGGTTTCCCGCACCAAATCTTGACTGATAATGGATCACAGTTCAAGGGGAGACTAACGGAGGAAGTTTTCAGGATCTTCCAAGCCAAACACTTTCATTGTAGTCCGTACCACCCCCAAGGGAACGGCCAGGTTGAAAGATTTAACGGGACACTTATCTCCATCCTGAGGAAGTTGGCACATGAGAAACCTGATACATGGGATCAGTACTTGGCCGCCGCACTCTTTGCGTACCGGGAAGTACCCCATAACTCAACAGGAATGGCACCGGCCACATTGTTGTTCGGCAAGCCAATTAAAGGTTCATTGGAAGCTTTATTGAGGACGTGGACAGATGAGAGGGCAGAAGAGACTGTTACCTCATCATATCAATATGTAAACGAACTGACCACTCGTTTAAAAACTGGCTGGAAATTGCAAATGATACCTGAGACAAGCCAGGAAGAAACATGCTGCATATTATAATAAGAAAGCGAAGGATAGGGAGCTTGCTGTGGGGGAGAAGGTGCTTCTTCTACTACCCGGCAGCAGCAATAAAGTTCAAATCGGATGGCAAGGTCCATATACAGTTTTGGAAAAGGTATCCAGAACAAACTATAAGATAGACAAGAAGGGAAAGGAAAAAGTCTATCACGTGAACCTCCTAAAGAAATTTCAGGAAAGAAGTAATGTGGAAGGAACACACTTAATGACCTTGGCCATAGCCACCGAAATGAAAAATGAACCTCTCACCTCTTTTGAATATCCACTGAAACCATGTGAAACGTTTGCACAAGTGAAGATCAGTAATCAACTGACAAAAGGACAGAGGGAGAAGATTCAAAAGGTTCTGGAAAACCATACAGACGTGTTAACGGATAAACCGGGGCACACCAACTTGTTGGAATATGACATGAAACTACTAGACCCAACACCCATCTGTATGAGAGCCTATACTATCCCATTCGCAAAAGAGAAAGCTTTGAAAGAGGAGATAGATTATCTATTAAAAGAAGGGATAATTTCTCACAGTGAATCTCCTTATAGCTCCAGTGTAGTATTGTTGCGAAAACCATCTGGGGAACATAGACTGTGCATAGATTACAGGAAACTGAATGCTGTCACAGAAGGTCAGGTGGATCCATTACCTGATACTAACGAACTGTTTGCCAAACTGAATAAGGCAAAATATTTTTCCAAAGTAGATCTCAGTAAGGGATATTATCAGATCCCAGTGAAGCCTGAGATTCGACCGTATCTGGCTTTTAGCACCTCGGAAGGGCATTATGAATTTAACATGTTACCGTTTGGATTGAAAAATGCGCCGAGTGTGTTTTCCCGAATGATGCGAAAACTGTTGGAACCACTGAAAAATCCAAGCATCACTAATTTCATGGATGATATCCTCATCGCTACTGAAACATTTGAGGAACATGTTAACTCTTTGAACATGCTATTTGATAGACTCAGAGAGGCAAACTTGACTGCTAGACCAACAAAATGTTGTATAGGATGTAAGGAACTAGAATTCTTGGGACATTCTGTACATAAGGGCAACATGACCCCTGACCCCAAGAATCTGGAGAAATTGCAGAGACCACCCAGACCACAGACTAAGAAGGATGTGCGATCCTTCGTGTCACTTTGTGGGTTTTACCAAAAGTATATTTAAAACTTTAACTCTGTGTGTGCGCCTCTGACGGATTTAACTCGCAACGGTCAGCCTGATAAGATTATTTGGTCAGCACAGTGCGAAATGGCTTATAATGAGTTAAAAGAAAAACTCACTAGCAGGCCTATTTTGAAATTACCTGATTTGACTCAGGAATTCGTGGTAAGAACGGACGCTAGTAATGTGGGCTTGGGGGGAGCCACTTTGTTACAAAGGTCCTCTTCCCCAAATGGGGAATTAAACCCAGTCGCTTATGCCAGTCGCAAGTTAAACAGGGCTGAGAAACTACTCAACTAGTGAAAAAGAATGTCTCGCTTTAGTCTGGGCGATAAAGAAGTTCCAGATCTATTTATATGGTAGAACATTTGTGGTCCAAACGGATCATCAGCCTTTAGTATTCTTGGCACAGGCAAAACATGAAAATGCTAGATTGCTAAGGTGGTCTTTACTCATTCAACCATACTCGTTCACCATTGAGTACATTCCGAGCCCACAAAATGTTGGAGCAGACTTTTTGAGTAGACACCCTCCGGAAGAAACCCACAATAATCATAGAGTTTAGTTGAGTTCATGTGATCCAATATATATCACCGATTATAAACTTGCATTTGCATGCATGTTTTTAACAAGGGGGATGTGTAGTGATATCAGTGATATATTTGATCACCCTTACATTAATATGTAACGAAAGATTTGAAATGTAGTGAAAATTAGTTTTCCGCCCGTATTTGTTGCGCATCATTGTCACCCACGCCTGGAATTAAAAAGTATTAATATTGAGGAAATGATAGCCTATAAAACTGTCGCTTCGTTTGCGCAGTAGGGGACTAAATTGAGACAGTCTGTGGGCGGCCAATGTTGGTTTCGTCTAGCGGAGAGAGAGAGCAAATAAACTGCATTCTAGGATGCTCAAGGTCACTACCGTATGGTAGGGTACCCCGTCGCTTAGTAACCGAGGTTTGAAAGTTGTGCGCTATTGCGTGAGAAAATGCACCATCGTTCTCTCCCCCCTCCACCCCCCACTTCGTTTAGGCTAAGACACGCAGTTAACTTCGATTCAAATATATACATCATTGAAGGGGGAAATCGAAACTGAAAGTGAAAACTTATTGTGACTTTCAAAATAAACTAAAAAGAATGGTTACAAGGATAGCATTGGTAATATTATCTATAAAATCTTCCATAGTCATTAAAAATAACTTAGAGCAATCTTAGAAGAATATATTTTAGTAAAATTTGTCGTTTAGCCAAAGAAAACCCAAAAAGACAAAAATGTTAACGACACTAAAGACTGACATAAAACTTATGTAGACAGATAGGGCTTAGTTTTCTGGTCAATAATATGTTTTAATATCAAAGATCGCCCCAGTAATAATAAAGATATTGTAAAAATACTATATATTTTTAAACAGAGAGACGGACGGACTGAGAAACCCCGCTCATTTATTTTTAACATTTTTGTTAGACGCAGTTTGAAAAGAACCCTAGTGGCGTGATTCAAATCGGATTGTCCGTACGAGTGGGAAGAGAGAGGTGCATAGTAGAGTTAACTAAACTTATTTTTAGCTTGTAATGTCAAGGGCAAACTGACTGACAGACTAGTACACACACACCCTGTTTGGCGTTTGGTTTTTCAAATTTAAACTGAAACTAGCAGAACCTCGCTGTGATTGGGCCAGCCAAGGGATATTGTCAAAAAAATTCCAAGGTTTGTGGCCATTTGATCAGAAACTTTGTATAAGCAAGCTGCGTTGAGATCAGCAGTACTGGGTGTGTAAAATAACCTCAGTAGTCTGGACAGGGTGTTACGGTATATGATATTAACGCCGTCTGCTAAAGGTTACCAGACGTGCAATTGTAAAGGTTAAGACATTTAATATATTGTGATAGATGTTTCAATTACTGAACGCTTCATACACGATCGATTATGACGTGTATAGCGTTGTTTAGGACACAGTCGGTAACTAAGAAACGTGACCCTTTGTTACTTGACCGCCAAGCTGAATAGCTGCGTTTTTCTAACCTTCCAGTTCAATGGCATGATATAGCCATTTATATGTGTATTTTTGATGGACCAGGGTCAGTCCTAGAACTCAATATGAGAGGGAAATATATGGAGGTTAGTATTTAACTAGAATTCTCAGAAGGAGAAGAATAATCGTCAAATTCGTATGAATATATTCAGACTCGCAGTCTCACTGTCGGCAGGTAGCCATGTCTATCTGCTCGTGCATATAGCTGTGACGTTCTGACGACAATACTGCATTGTATCCTCATAACGGACATTGACACATAACCAGCAGTCTACGTTGTTGATTAATTTATGCATTACTTCTATGGACTTATGCTCTACCCCTATTGGAATTGATCATCATGTATGTATCACTGTGAATAAATGTATGGACTCAATGAACCGACTTATCACGTCAATGGAATTACAAGTTCAATATAATTGCAACGTTCAAATGTTTGCCCACACGTTTTTCTACCCCACCCCGCATTCGCGTAAAGCAACACTAATTGACACGATGAAAATCTTGAATGAAACCATATAAGAACTCAACTAACATGGCCAGAATTTATAACCACTTTATTGACATTATATGGAACATTGTTGTCAAATTGAATGTTCCAGAACAACAGAGAAGATTCGCCTTCAACAGATGGTGTCCATTGATTGGGGATCGAAAAAAAAAATTCGGAAATTAACAATTGTTTACATTTGAAGGACGATCACATGATGTGCTGAATTATGACCTATGACGCATAGTTACCACAAGAGGTCAACCTTACGTCACCAAAGTTCGTGTACATGCCATACAAGTTGACAGCAGCAAGCCTAGTTTCTACGGAGGAAAAAAAAAAACAAAGTCAACGAATAAACCCTGTATATGCATCAAGAGCAAACAGTCAGACATACTTCTACACCGTTGGTGCATACCGTCATCGACAGGAGTCCGAACTGAGCACAAAAGATAAGTCATTTAAGTGTGACCTTTGTCGGTCGATAAATAACAGTGCTGAGTCCATTTTGCTTTGATCAGGCATGTCTATGTATTTTCATGTATATATGTTAAATTTGTTTTCCATCGTATGTATTTGTTACTAATCGTGGGAGGTAGGGAGGATGAACTGAAATTAGATTCTGCGGCTCTCACGATGCCTGAATTGATTTCGGTCGTTTCTTAGGGCAGTCAAACGATTGCACCTTTGGAAACCCCATTGAGGTTTGACATTGGACTTGTTGTCCAAATTTGCTACCGTTTGACGATTTGTGTTAGCTGTACTGTCCCGTAGATAACTGGTGTATTTTATTCGTACTCAGTTAATAATTTTATTCAGTTCTGTACCATGTTCGTTACTATTCGTCCAGTCTCCTCTGACTATCATTTATTTTATGATTGTTAAATTTTCGTCCGTTATGAGTCCTGTGACGTCATCATTTTTCGCAGTCATTTTTTTTTTGTGTGTACTTTGAATATTCAGTTGACCTCGGGTCAGACCTTGACCCTTCATTTGGCTTGTGACATTTCCGCTTATTTTATTTAGTTCATAAATTCATTTTTAATTGTGAAAATGTCTTGTTTGCGTCTTAACATTGTTTGTACCCTTTAGTTGCATCATTGTTTTGTTTGTCCTCATAATATATATTAAATATTACATTAATAATATGATATTATAGGCAATAATACACTTGTAATTTAATTTAATTAATTTTTTCTGATAATTAAGGTTAATATGGGACATTGCATAATTATGCAGTGATAGTCCAAGAAAGTAGCACTACAATTTATCAGAGATGCCTAAGGCATAATAATATAATATATATATTGACAAAATAAAATAATCTTATAGCTACCTTTGAGGTAATAGACCCATTGTATATTATTTAATATACTTTTCTGGTACTAAGAGAGTGACTTAGTACATTGAACAATATAATTACTAGGAATTATACCCAACATTATTGGATATTGAGATTAATTGTGTGATATAATTACATTATATTTAACAGATATCATAACTATTTATGATATAGTATTATTTAGATACAATATTGTTACAAAATATTGTCTATTAGTTGAACTTAGACATTAAGTTCAGTACTATTGTGATTACTTATATTGAATATTTCTAAGTTGAGTAAGTATAATAATTACTCTGAAGCTACTATTGACTATTTTAATCAGTAATTATCAATAATTACTTACAGATAAAAGTCAAAATGCTTACTATAGACCATTTCGTTAAAATTGGTCGGGAATATGGTTATAAATCTCAAGAACTTCGTCAGTTTGCTGAATCAGAACTGGAAAAATATGAAAAAAAAGAAGAAGAGAAAAAAGCTGCATTAAAGAAAGAGGAAGAGGAACAAAAGGCTGCATTAAAGAAAGAGGAAGAGGAACAAAAGGCCGCATTAAAGAAAGAGGAAGCAGAACGTGAGATGAAGCAAATTGACAAGGAAAATAGATTGAGAGAGATTGCTCAACGTGAAAGAGAAAAGCAAAGAACAATCGCCAAACAGGAAGAAGAGAATAAATTGAAACGAGAGGAAATTATTTTACAACAAGAAATAGAATTGGCGCGTATTAAATTGGAGACAGCAAGATTACAAGCACAAAGTGCTGATGCAAACCAGAATAATAACGCACAAAATGGATCATCATCCAGCCAACCTAAACATTTCTACAACTTTAAATTACCCACTCTCAACTTGAACGTGGACGACCTTTCATCGTTCCTGTCACGTTTTGAACAGACTTGCAAAACAAACCATTTGCCTGAAGAGTCATGGGTACTCAAGTTAAATGAATTCTTGGTTGGAGAACCATTGACAGCTTCTCAAAATGCTGACCCATCAATAGCAAATAACTACGGTGCTATTAAGTCCTTGCTTTTACGAAGGTTTCACCTGGACGAGGAACACTGTAGGTTGAAATTTAAGGGAATTTTACCTGAATCTCCAAAAGATTTTGCAGGATTCATTGCGAACATACGCAATACGTTTAATAGATGGGTTGAACTGGCAGAAGTCAACAAATCATATGACAAATTAGTTGATTTACTACTGCGGGATAAGGTATTATCTTCGGTTAGCCAGCCATTTTTTGCATATTTGCAGGAGCGTAAACCAGGTACCATGGACGAGTTAGAAAAAATTTCTTTAAACTACTGTTCGGCACACCCGAATGCAACCATTTCTAACTCCTCATTAAGAGAACCTCTACCTGTGGCGTCTAATATGGCCTACAATCACAATAACAAACAAAGACATCACAGTGTAGACAGAAGCAGGTTCCAAAGAAATCACAATGTTAACTTTCAGAAGGGACATAATAATGATTTCAACAATAAAAATGAGTTCAACAGAGGTAGATCACGAGATAGAAAGTATTCACCTCAAACAAACTACCACAATGGTCAACATAACACTAATTATAATCGATCACATACTCCCAATAATAATAATAACTGGAATGGTAATAATCATGGCTCGAGACATCGAGATAATAGTTACTATAGAGGACGACGAGATAATTCTAACAATTATACTCGGAATCGATCTCATTCTCGGGGATCATCTCATTACAACCATAATACAGGGGCGGCAGTTACAAATAATACTACCCCTACAGCTCAGGTCCCACTTGACAATAATACAACACAGTCTTCTGCTGCATGTTTTGCTATTAATTATAATGTGGCAAATAGTTGCCAACAATGCAATCTTATTTTTCAGAAGGCGAAAGAAACAGTGCTTAACTGCGGACATATTACACCAGAGGTAGGTCTTGCAGTCAACGATGGAACAGGCCTACTAATTTTTAACAGGGGATTAATTAATGGATCCGTCGTCTCAGTGCTGAGGGATTCGGGATCCACAACGATTGGTGTACGACAGTCGCTGGTACATCCTAGCTGTGCAACGGGGGAATATGTCCGTTGCATGACTTTTGGTGGAACAATAGAGTTTTACCCCACAGCTATTATTCATGTTAACACTCCTTTTTTCACAGGGAACGTAAAAGTATGTATGCTAAAAAAGCCTATAGCTGATCTGACGGTCGGTCGTATACACGGCAGTAAAGATTGTACTCCAGATGAGATTATAGAATGGGAGAAACATAACCTATGCACTGGAAACGCCGTGACGACTAGAGCGCAGACTCAACTCATGGAGAAAGTTGATGATAATAAAATGGATGCAGACAACCAAGAGGAATTTGTAGTTAATTCACCTATTGACAGGGAAACATTTGCAACCAAACAAAAAGAGGATAAATCTTTAAAAAAAAATTTTAAGTTGGTTGATAAAGTTGACAATCTATCCTCAGGTAATAATAACAAACATTGTTTTGTTATTAAAAATGACATATTGATTAGATGTTTTAATGACAAATCACAAATGAAACAACAAGTTATGGTCCCATATACTTTTAGACGGTACATTCTTCAACATGCACATGACTCACATTGTGCTGGACATATGGGATATACTCGAACACGATCTCGAGTACTGTCTTCATTCTTTTGGCCAGGGGTGTCAAGAGATATTTCGCAGTATGTACGTTCCTGTACTACATGCCAAGAAGTGAAAGCACGTGGAGCTTTTCACACGGCGCATATTCAGGCTTGCGATATCTCAGTGAGACCTTTTGACAAGATGGCCATAGATATTATTGGTCCATTGCTACCATCGGCCAGAGGACATAGATTCGTCCTTACGTGCATTGATTTGTGCACACGATGGCCAGAAGCTATCCCATTAAAGACCACCACTACAACAGATGTAGCTGATGCACTACATCTCATCTTTTCTAGAATAAGGTTTCCTAGAAAACTTTTATCAGACCATGGGTCACAGTTTATATCTGACACCATGAAGGAAGTCATGAAAACTTGGGACATTGATAGGAATTTAAGTAGTATTTATCATCCGATGAGTAATGGTGCGGTTGAAAGACTTAACCGTACACTTAAACAACTACTACATAAGGTTACTGCTAAGCACCCTCATGACTGGGACAGAGCACTCCCAGCTGTTCTATTTGCTTATCGGGAGGTACCGCATGAACAAACTGGCTTCTCTCCCTTTGAATTAGTTTTTGGTGCTCCCCCAAGAGGTCCTATGGGACTAATAAAAAACTTATTAATTGACGAGGAGATGACTCAGGACACTCAGTCATCTTACGAGTACGTAATTAATCTTCGGAAGAACATTATTGAGTCTTGCCAGTTGGCAACAGCTTCTTCTGAGGCTGCAAAAGCTAAGGCTCGATCTCTACAAAATAGGTCTCGACGATTACGCCAATTATTCCCAGGCGACGAAGCTTATGTGTTACTTCCTCACAATAACAATAAATTACTGATATCTTGGAATGGTCCTTACAAAGTCATTGATAAAATTTCCGACGTTGATTACGTCTTAGATATCAAGGGACACAAAAAGATATTTCATATTAACATGCTCAAGCAATTTCATACACGTCCTGAACACTTACAGTCAATTTTTCATGAACTAGATGACAACACAGTATCCACTTGTCATTATTCTAACTTATCTGTCATCCAGGAAGAAGAATCTTCTTTTCCTGAGGTACAGTTACCGTTACCTGTACCAGTAGTTCAACCTACTGAATCTTGGCGGGATGTAACCATCTCTTCAACGGTTACACCGCAACAGCGTCTACAGATTGCTAATCTATTACAATCTTATCCAGATGTGTTGACCGACGTCCCGGGTCGCACATCGGCTATCAGTCATGACATTACTCTCAATGATGATACACCTATTCGTGTACATCCCTATTCTGTTCCTTTACATTTCCTTGCTAAAACTACTAAGGAACTTGAACAGATGTTGTCTCTGGGAATCATTGAGACTAGTAATTCGCCATTCTCTTCTCCATTAGTGATTGTCCGGAAGAAGGACAATAACATCAGACTGTGTGTTGATTATAGAAAATTAAATGCTAAGACTATAGTTGACAGCGAACCACATCCACTTATTGACGACTTACTACCACGTCTATCCAACGCAACTATATTTAGTAAGATAGACTTAACTAAAGGTTATTGGCAGATACCACTGACCGAAAAGGCTAAGTACTACACCGCATTTTCCACTCCACAAGGTCTATACCAGTGGAATGTGATGCCTTTTGGGCTTGTTAATGCGCCAGCTACCTTCATTCGCCTGATGCGACAAATTTTATCAGGTAGACCAGACGTTATTACATATATTGACGACATATGCTTGTTTAGTTCGTCGTTTGAGGAACATGTTTCGGGACTTAGATATGTTTTTGACACTCTAAGGAATTATCATCTAACTGCTAAACCTACAAAGGTGCAAATCGCGTGTAATGAGATAACCTTTTTGGGACATATCATTGGATCGGGATATATTCGAACGTTACCTAGTACAGTCTCCAAAATTCTAAACATAGCAGTTCCTCAGACGAAGAAACAGGTCAGGAGTTTGTTAGGACTTGTTCAATATTACAGTAGATTCATACCAAACTTGTCATCCATCACGGCTGTATTGTCTTCATTGTTAAAAAAAGATATGCCGGTGAAGGTGACATGGACTGGTACATGCAATGAAACTTTCAACAAAATTATAAATTTGTTCTCGCATGAACCAATTTTAAGACTTCCCGATGCTTCCAAAAGATTTTTCTTACGAACAGATGCTAGTAACTACGGCATTGGTGCATGCCTGCTCCAGAACCATGATGGCATTCTACATCCTACGTTATACATTTCAAGAAAGCTGAAGCCGGCAGAAACAAAGTATTCAACAGTCGACAAGGAATTGTGATAGGGTGGGCGAGATAATGATGATGATGATGATGGCGTTATATTGTGATGTGTGATCACTCTCTTGCTACACTCGCACCGACCCGAACAACAATAAAACTCTTGATTCTAGAGGCAGGGGCTATATTTATTTTTACAGCCCATTCAGTGACAAAGCAAACATTAAACAAATAAACTAGCGAACATAACACCAAACCAAACAAACAAAACAAAACACCCAACAGTGCCCGATGCTAATGTGCTCAATGCATTTACAGTTTGGCTCTGTCGTCTGTTCTCTCTGGCGGCTGATACTAGGAAAGGTCCGCTGGTAGCTCGCTATCTCTTTTTTATAGGCACTAGGCTAATCACTCACTTTACTGCGCTAGGCGTATTAATCTTGACTACTTAAATATCACACGCGATTATCGCTTAGGAATAGCGAAAACACAAATAAAACCTACAGCTATTTAATATAACACAATTCTACACCACAACTTAATTTAAATGCATTATTATGGCATTTTCATCAATCTTCTACTTCAGATTTTTCACAACCCAGGCTCGCGCCGTCACGTGATCTGACAGTCACGTGGGCCGACCGAAAATATATGGGCGACAAACATGCCTTGAACTGAAGTGGGGGTGGGGCCTCAGGGGTGTCTTCCCGGCCCATCACATATCTCCCTCCTGATTTTGTTGTCGTCCCGACAACATCACCACCTCTGGCGCTTCGATCGTAGCCTCTTAGATCGTTGGTGCTGCGTATGACTCTTTCTCTGCGGCGATGCTTTGGGCTGAGCTTCTGTCATCGGTACAACCCGGCTGGGGACTGTCTTGGTCGACATGTCCCTAGTTGTGCTTTGTCGGGCTGGCAGTTGCTGTGGTCTAGAAGATTCGCCTACTTGTGCCGCGTCGCTGCTGGCTTGTGACATCTGCTTGCCAGTGCATGTAGCTGTCGAATCTGTAGGGGGATCGCTCTTGACGTGTTCTGCACTCATTTTGTGTGGACGGTGGCTTACATTCCCCACAGTCTGCTTTTGATGAGTCTCCTCTGCTGAACCTTGATTTGCACTCCATCCTATCTGCTTAGGACGGGTTTCCTTCCCTAGACGACGCGTAATTTTCTCGGCGCCCTTAGTGTGACAGTTGTCGTGGCCATCTCTTGGCTTGCGCCCTAAAGGCAACCTGGCTGTGGCAGTCCGTCTAGGGAAAGAGCTTCTTGAGGGACAGGCGGCTATCAAATGTTCAGTTGACTTGCATCCAAAGCATCTTTTCAGGAGCGGGCCTTGTGGGCACTTGGCTGCCATGTGGCCTGAGAACTCACCACAATTATAGCACCTTATCTTTCTGGGCTTCCTCTGTGCCATGGGTCGCTTTCTGCTGCCCTTACACTCTTGACCGCCAATGCCGCATACATAAATTGCTTCCATGCCCTGGACCGATGGTTTGCTGTCAAACTCTACTCTCTCATTTCTCGCCAGACTCCGGAATCCCTTTCTGAAGATCTTGGTCTGATGTACAAATACATCAATACCTCCATCATCTGGCGTGATGAATCCCCATCCCCTGCGGACACTGTACCACTTGCAAACTCCTTTTCGCCTTGTCGGTGCAGCTGCACTGGTCGGTACTGTCAGCTCACTGCTTTCGTTAACAACAGCTTGACTCTCACATACCAGAACATGCACCTCCTCGTCGTGCTTTGGCTGTTCCCGTGGACACACCTCCTTGTCTTGCGTTGGCTGTTCCCGCGGACACACCTCCTCGTTGTGCTTTGGCTGCTTCCGCGGCTGGCATGGTGCTCTCTTTCTCTGCACCTCCTCTTGTGCTGGCGAACTGGACTCTGACATCTGTGCTATCTGGGATTTTAGGAAGGATAACTCTGCTCTGAGTGCCTCCTCCTCCTTCTTAACTTCTGCACTTTATATCCTGTCGACGACGCCAATTGTGATAGGGTGGGCGAGATAATGATGATGATGATGATGGCGTTATATTGTGATGTGTGATCACTCTCTTGCTACACTCGCACCGACCCGAACAACAATAAAACTCTTGATTCTAGAGGCAGGGGCTATATTTATTTTTACAGCCCATTCAGTGACAAAGCAAACATTAAACAAATAAACTAGCGAACATAACACCAAACCAAACAAACAAAACAAAACACCCAACAGTGCCCGATGCTAATGTGCTCAATGCATTTACAGTTTGGCTCTGTCGTCTGTTCTCTCTGGCGGCTGATACTAGGAAAGGTCCGCTGGTAGCTCGCTATCTCTTTTTATAGGCACTAGGCTAATCACTCACTTTACTGCGCTAGGCGTATTAATCTTGACTACTTAAATATCACACGCGATTATCGCTTAGGAATAGCGAAAACACAAATAAAACCTACAGCTATTTAATATAACACAATTCTACACCACAACTTAATTTAAATGCATTATTATGGCATTTTCATCAATCTTCTACTTCAGATTTTTCACAACCCAGGCTCGCGCCGTCACGTGATCTGACAGTCACGTGGGCCGACCGAAAATATATGGGCGACAAACATGCCTTGAACTGAAGTGGGGGTGGGGCCTCAGGGGTGTCTTCCCGGCCCATCACAGAACTTTTATCTGTGATCTGGGCAATAACCAAACTTGAAAAGTTCTTGCTTGGTGCTCCCTTCACCATACAGACGGACCAACGTGCTGTAGCATCCTTGCGTCGATCGAATCATAAAAGCCAGAAACTCGCCAGATATTCAATCATCCTACAGCCATTCGAGTTCTCCATTGAACACATACCTGGCACTGAAAATTGTGTGGCAGATGCATTGTCACGTAATCCTATTGACGACGAATAATCAACATTGACACTCTTAAACTATTTCAATCAGCACTACATTGGATTGAACGAAGTATCAACTATAAAGGAACTAACCTTGCCTTCAATATAAACTTTATATACACTATATGCATCACAGAATTGAACTACAAGACCATCAAGGTATATATACTGACATTCGAACTTCGTCTAATGTCCATACACGATATACGAATATCATTGATCAATCATGGAACAATATCTGACGACAAGTCGAACTTATTATCCTAGGTGCACTTAATTCTTGGATGCTAGGATAAATGACATTTCTTTCCAACGTAAACGTTTGAACATTTTTGCCAAAAAGAATTCATCAGGATCAAGACTACGGATGGATCATCATATCCTATACTAATTAATTAGTTAACTTAACTTCTTAATTGAATTATTATCAATAAAATGAAATGTGAGAAAAAAATGAAATGAAAGAACAAAAAAAAAAGAGAACGAAATACTAAAAGAAGAAATTATGAAAAGAGAAAATAAATCTCACACAAGTATTAGATTAATATTTTTTTTACCTATACGTTATTTAGTTAATTAAATTAGATAGTTATTATTCACTAACACTTAACACACACAATTAAGTTAAAACTTATATTCGAATTTCTTTCTATTTCTTCTCACTTATTTTGTCTTTTTCTTCTCTCATAACATCGCGTTACATTAGAACCTTAATAATTTAACTCTTAATTTAATTAATTAATTTAATTTTAATTAGTCAAATTAATTCCTATATGACATACTAATACGACAGACCTTACTTTAATTTAATTTTATCATTCACTATTAACATTGGACATTTATTTAGTTGATATAATAATATGTATATTATTGATATATAATGTGATTTATGTTAGATGACTATGACAAATAGTTAGTTGACATGACCGCAACACGGTTCTACTCAGAACATCGTCGGCCATATGTCACAATTGTGTTAAATTTTTTTGAAAAATTGTTAAGTCGGATAGATATTGAAAAAAAATCTATCGATTTTTTTTTTTCCCCGGTGTACAGGGAATTGTTACGGTATATGATATTAACGCCGTCTGCTAAAGGTTACCAGACGTGCAATTGTAAAGGTTAAGACATTTAATATATTGCGATAGATGTTTCAATTACTGAACGCTTCATACACGATCGATTATGACGTGTATAGCGTTGTTTAGGACACAGTCGGTAACTAAGAAACGTGACCCTTTGTTACTTGACCGCCAAGCTGAATAGCTGCGTTTTTCTAACCTTCCAGTTCAATGGCATGATATAGCCATTTATATGTGTATTTTTGATGGACCAGGGTCAGTCCTAGAACTCAATATGAGAGGGAAATATATGGAGGTTAGTATTTAACTAGAATTCTCAGAAGGAGAAGAATAATCGTCAAATTCGTATGAATATATTCAGACTCGCAGTCTCACTGTCGGCAGGTAGCCATGTCTATCTGCTCGTGCATATAGCTGTGACGTTCTGACGACAATACTGCATTGTATCCTCATAACGGACATTGACACATAACCAGCAGTCTACGTTGTTGATTAATTTATGCATTACTTCTATGGACTTATGCTCTACCCCTATTGGAATTGATCATCATGTATGTATCACTGTGAATAAATGTATGGACTCAATGAACCGACTTATCACGTCAATGGAATTACAAGTTCAATATAATTGCAACGTTCAAATGTTTGCCCACACGTTTTTCTACCCCACCCCGCATTCGCGTAAAGCAACACTAATTGACACGATGAAAATCTTGAATGAAACCATATAAGAACTCAACTAACATGGCCAGAATTTATAACCACTTTATTGACATTATATGGAACATTGTTGTCAAATTGAATGTTCCAGAACAACAGAGAAGATTCGCCTTCAACACAGGGGCAGAACTGAACTTAAACCAGTGTATTTCTATTGCCAGTCAACGTTTGCTTGTGTTATTTCATTGAATTGTGGTAAGAAAGAATTTATTAACATTGTTATTACAAATTTGGTGTATGAGATACTGCTTTATTGGGAATGTTTTACGACTAAGTACATAGGTCCCTTAGCAGAAGTATGCAGGGCCTGTGGTGTTGCTAAAACGAAATAGAACTTACATGGGTTGTATAACTAAAAAAAAGATTTCAAAACTATCAGTGGGAAGTCTAACCCACATTATTGTATGAAAGAAGATCACTTTTTTATAGTGGCAGAGGCGTTAAAGCCATTAGGGGAGAGGAATAGGAACACTGGTACAAATTGTCACATCAAAATATAATGGGTTGTCAGTAAGATCTGACCCTTTTCTTTTATTTGAAATGTACCATGTATTACTTGTGGAATGATATTATAGATGTGTTATAAAGAATCATAACCTTGTTTCAGGGTTTTTGTTCTGGTACTGAACTAGTGCCAGAACCCTGGTGTATTTATCTTCGTGAGAGAAGCTGAGATTTTATTGGTACACGCTCTCTACCACACTACACCAGGGACTTTGACAGATTGGCCATACGGTTGAATTTTTGCTAGTACACGCTCTCTATTACGAATCAACCCATAAAAGATAGGAGATTGTCAGCATCGTAACCACTACAGACTGAAATAATAATAATAATAATAATAAATTCTTTAAGCGCCAAACACGGCGCATAAGGCAGAAACCAGTGCTCTCCAGGTTGTTCGTTGTGACGCCACTCCTCTTAGCTCTTGCACATTATTTAGGCCCAACGTTCTTCCTTCTCTTATTATTGTTCTTCTGAGTGTTTCTTTTGGTCTTCCTTTTTTCCGCTTACCCCCAGGAACCCAAGTGAGCGCCTGTAGTGGTATTCTGTTGTTTTGCATTCGTAGGACATGACCGATATATGACCATCGTCTTTTCCTTATATAGTCGGAGACATATTTCTGCCTAGAGTCTTCTCTTATTTGTCGATTAGTCTTGAATTCTTTCCAACTGATGTTCATGAGTTTTCTAAGACATTTGTTCTCGAATGTATTCAGCTTGTTCTCCAATGATTTTGTTATTTTCCAACTCTCACAGCCGTATGTTAACACTGAGATAACATTTGAATTAAACAGACGAAGCTTGGTATGTATATTCAAATATCGTAATTTCCAAATGTTAGATAATCTATTGAAGGCGCTAGCTGCCAAAGCAATTCTAGTATGGATTTCTCTTGTTGTGTCACCATCCTGACTGAAAGCTAAGTGCCAAATTGTTGGGCACTCGGACATTCATCCACTTATATATATTTGAATAAAAATAAAAATATTTTGAAGTTTTGAAATAAAGAATTCCACAAGTGAAAACAATAAAAGAAAGACAGGGGATGATGAGAAACCCCAACCCACCATTAAATACCAGTGAAAACCTTATATTAGAGTGATACATCCATATACTTAGATTATAACATTCGTGTAAATGAACAGAAGATCCATTGTGTCATTTGAATTATGTATATAAACCAATCAATTTCATTTTGTTGTTGGTCCTGACTCAGAAAATTATGATCAGGATAATTAAATTGTAATATATCCTATTACCTAAAATTCAGCCACAGAATTCTATAAGTTATATCATAGAATTGTAGTGTGTTCGTGATTGTAGCACCCAGTCGTGACTATTTGATAGTATTAAGTTATATGTATGTTTATTTGTACCACACAGCATACACCCGCATTACCCTAGACATCAAGTCATTTAATATAACTGAAATAAAATAACCTCAGAGTGAGATCACCTGGTCATAGCAGATAGATACCCTGAGAAGTCATCACCAACTCAACAATTAGACTCAGGGATTTACGTAGCTTGACCTCACTCTGGTGACATATAAGAACACATAACCCTAATACCACCAAATCCACCACAATATATAGAAGAATGGGGCGTATCTCATGGAAAGAGATGAAAACAAATAAGGAGGTCCTAGAAAATCTAGGTCTGAAAAGAGAACTAATGAGGGAGGTCAAAGTTCGACAGCTAAAATACTTTGGCCACATAAAAAGGCATAACACCTTGCAGAAGACCATAACAGAAGGGAGAGTTGAAGGCAAACGTGCAAGGGGAAGACAGCGCTATAAGTGGGAAGATAACATCAAGAGATGGACAGGAAAGAGTCTATCAGAGTGCACCACCAAGACAAAAGACAGAAGACTTTGGAGATCCATTACAGCCAACCTTCGTTGTGGAGATGGCAACTGATGATGATGAGGTGAGATTTATTAATTTAGGGGACACCAGGGGGTAGATGAATTTTGGGTGGTAATGTGTTATATATTAGGAAATTTTGAATTGTTGTATAGATGTTATTTTTGTTCACGGCGTGGAGCTTGTAGATAGCCCTAAGCCTACCACGGTTTTGCCTTCTCATGAGAAGGAGGCACGAGACATCTCCGTAATTGAAGAAAACTGGGTACGTGCTGGTACCGGGCGCCCAGTTACGTCAGCAACACTGAAAGGAATGAGAAGTTCTCTGGCAGTGAGGCCACATACCTCAGCGGGAACTGGTCTCTAAATAAGGAGCTCTTAGCTCGTAAAGGCCAACACACTCAAAACAGGCTACGTTGCCTGGTGTTGTTTACACACTGCCATAATAATGCAGCACTCGTGTGTTACCGGGGCCCGAAAGGGGAGCAAAGAATAGTAACACTGCACCCTACCAAGCATGTCGTAAAAAGCGACTAAGGAGGGTATGGGCATGGGGCTGTTTACTCCATCCCGTAAAAACTTCGCACAGCGGGCTGATCACCTGCTTGCCAACCAATCTGATTACGGAAACAACGATACATTGTTTGGTCTGTTTTTGTTCCACAAAGACGCCACTAGGCGTGGTGGAAACAGCGATAGATTGATCAATTTGTTGTTGCCCTAAGACGCCACTAGGCGTACTGGCCACATACTGCTTTGCCGGTTGGTGGCTAAGGATGGAAGAAGAAGAGAAGATAATAATGCAGTGGGCCTAAACCCGAAGCGGGTTAACTCGGCGGGTTGGCAGAACTGAGTGTCATCAGCAGTGATAACATCTACAGCCTTAGGCAATTAAATTTATATCAAATTACTAAGGCCCTCTTCATCAGTATTCGGAAAAGGAGAGAGGGAAAACATACCATTCTAAATACTAACGAGAGTAGGTGCGTGACGAAGAAGCAACTCATCAGAGCCTCAGACGAAGACGGTAGCGTCAGAGAGGCACTGAACCGAGACAGAGAGAGAGAGAGAGAGAGAGAGAGACGTTATCGAGGAACAGTAGGGTTAGATAGAATTACTTAGAGGACAGCCTCTGAGTTAGCGCTGAAAAGTCTATTAGCGTAGCATTTCTGGTGGTGTATTTGTTATTATAGTTGTACATGACCGCCTAGAGCGTCTTTAAGACAGTGTAGTCAGTTAGTTTATACATCTTCAGCGGGACAGTGTGTTAGGTAGTAACAATAGTGTTGTCAGGAGTAGTGGCTCTTACTTAGAGACCCCCACCAAGTATATTTCTTTATCCTTAGTTGTTTTCATGCAGGTGTAAAAGAGAGTGTGGACATTTTTATATATTGTGTCTTTCACTTGATTTGTTCTTTTCTTCAGGTTGTGCGAACTCGCACTTTATTTTGTTTGCTGTGGTATTTATTTGTTGTTTAATAAACTATAAAATGTACACTGGATCAGTTTATCTTTAACTATACTTGTATGCTTTTACTGTATAGTGGTGTCTGTGGATAATTTAGTGAAACCGTATCTCCTTTCTGGAAGTCAGAGGTGGTGAGGCAGTAGCTAGTACATAAGTCACAAGTGACGAGGGAGAGTCAATCTCGGTTCTCACCCTTGAAGCTGTAAGTCTCATGCTTCCACATTCACTGTAATTCTCATCTAAATCTATCTTCTCAGACTTTCTCAAACTGGTGTCTTGTCTCTGTACTCAGACAGACTCTAATTAAAGCCACATCGTGACACTATTGTCACGATCATATATGTTTTCTCTGTTCCTCGTATGTTGGGCATATTTCAAGCAGCTGCCATCAGCCATGTTATCGGTGCCACAGGTACACTCATCAGTAGTTCCTATCTTTAGCTTGTTGAGTAGATGGTATCTCAATCTGTTGTAGTCCATGCTGAGTCTGAAGATTATCACCTATTATCTTCTGCTAAGCTGGTATTATCCATGTTTTTTTAGGCCCTGATACTCTTTTACCCTCTTGTTTCTTATCTGCTTCTGATAAAAAAAAATTTCCTCTACAAAAGTTATGCTTGCATCAGGCTGAGGTAGCTTTCCAGCTGCCTTTGCCAGTCTGTGGGCCTCTTCATTGCCGAGGATGTTGCATTTAGATTAGATGCACTGTATAGCAACTCTTTTAAATCGCTGGAATAGTTTGTGAAGTATTTATCTTAGGACATCCAAGTCTACATTATTCTGGCTCTTCATCTGAGCAATCACTAGCTGTGCATATGTGAATAAAGCAACTTGTCTCTCGGTGCTTCCCTCTGTTATTAGACTCTCTGCTGCAGTTTTCTAGGCCTGTGCTCTGAAGTTACATGAGAACTGTCCTTTTGCCACTGACATCTTTTTTTTTCTCTTTGTACCATGCTTAAGCTCAGAAAGGCACCTCAACCTTCATCCTCTGTTGTATTTGTTGCAGATCCATCTGTGTATGCATGGGTCCAGGTGCTGCTTGGGTAATGTTTCTCTATCTATTTTGTGGTTATTGCTTTTCTCTTTCTTGCAGTCTGGCAATTCTTTCTCTCAATACCTGGAATATTTTGTATCATCTCAGGGATGCGCTGTTGTTTCCAAGCTAGGAGCTTGTATGCAGTGCAGATGGGTTTAGTTGATATCGCAGTTTATCGGATTTGCTCTCATCTTTGCTTAGGTTCATTTCAACAAAGCTGATGATGATAGCATTTCCGTTGTCGGAGCGAGGTAAACCACAATCATTAGTTCATAAGACCTATTCCAGCACTAATGAAGATAGTCAGTAGGTAATACACAAATCATAACTCAAGATAATATTAAATACAGAAATGAAAACGAAACTAATTGTACCAGAAACGAATTCTGAAACTGAAACTGCCATCAGAGCTTAAAAATGAAACTCTTCTAAGAAAATAACATGATTCTCTGTCTGTCAATATGTATATCTAGTTGTCAGTCTAATCTATGTGCATCTATGTATGCATGTATGCATCTATGTAGTTATCTGATATCGTTCTTGTAATTTAACTATTCTCATTACAACAGCTAGTTGAACTCTACAACATTTAACGAAAACAATTTAAATACTTTTATAAAATGTGCACATATTGTAACCTTTCAACAACTTACTTAATCTTGGTAGAATTCACAAGAAAACGCTGTGCCCAAAGTTCATGACTTGTAAAGTAGAAGTGAGATCTTTTATTCACTACGCTAGACTGGCTACTACATGTCTCATACGTAGGTTGTTATGCGCACGGTTACTAAGTAACGGTTCATGGCGGTTTGGAAGCGACACTTTCGTTTTTCTTGACCGCGCTATTTATAGCTATCGTGACAGAGGTCACGGGGTCAACTTCCTAACGGGAATAAAATGTGGCGTTGTTTACTTTTAATAGGTGTTAATTAATGCTTTTATGCTACTTTATTATTATAAATACCAGCTTTAATTTTGCGTTAAGCTAGACTAGAAATGCTAGAGTAAATTTTAAAACAAGAACAAACATTTTATCACAATTAGAACAGAAGATGTCTGAAATAGTGTAAAATTTACGTTTTTTAAATATTTTGTTATGGTTTGTTTCTTATGCAATTAAACTTAAACGATCCCAATCAACATGCATAAAAAATTACATAGATCAAAAGTAGAAAACCTGCAGAAAATGGATATCATAGTTTTGTTTTGGATTCATGCAAGACCACATTTATTACCTTAACAAAAAACACACCCAATTGTGCCCAAAACATGAGAGCTAACAATTTTCTCTCAATCATACATCACGATGGTCATGTAAAAATGAGTATGGTCATGAGTAAAATGAAATATTCAATTTAATAAATAAAACATACACCTATTAAATGATTTCCACACTCTGTTAATTCATGGGTATGTTCCTTGAGCTCCGGACAAACCATACATTTTCATCAAAAAGTCATAATCCCCGAATAAGAAAAGAACAACTTTTTTCCCATCCCACTCTAAATATTTTAGGGACTCTATCTGAGCTTTCATGCCATTCATAAATATTTCTAAATTATCATATGTATCTCTGACTCTAGCCATTGATAAAAGGATGGTATTAGATTTAGAATTTGGTTTCTCTAAATTTACTACCTGCATTGTAACTTTGATCCTTCCCTTTCCGTGATCACCCCCAATTTTAAGCCATACTTCATTTTCTGGAATGGAACCGTTACGCCGCGTTAATAAGCCCGCCGTCTTGTAATTTTTAAGATCCCCGCGAAGAAAGCCACATAAATCTTTGATACATGCAAATGGTGTTTCTAGCCTTTGTCCATTATCCCCCACAAACTCTTTCATTTTCACATACACCTATTCACGCGTAATCTCTCTTGTCCATTTTCTTTCGGCCCCTTCATGCTCCATGTCAACACCAACATGTTTCAATAACCTTCTCTGTTTTCTCTCCTGTGCCCACGTAAGGCCTACTGTTTCCTTCATGGCTATTGCTAATTCTTTGGATATTCTACTTTCAATGCCTGCTTTCCTGCAAAATTCCTGACGAGACGTTTCTGAACAGCGTCGTAGTTCATGTGCCTGCTGAAGGTCTAGTGAGTCCGTTGATGTTCCAGCAATATGTTTCCTAACAGTGTGGAGAAATTGAGATCGCTTACGTTTTGCTGGCGTTCTGGTGACTGTTGTTTCTTGTCTATGTTCAATTAGTTTTTGTAGTACAATAGGCTGTCCTCTGGTTTTGCATTTTACGATATTATTTTGTGCTGTTGCTAGTTTTTTTTTTCTAACAATGGATGTGAATAGGGTTTCTTCCTCTTGTGTTAGTGGTTGTGAAGGTGGCTTAGCAAGTAACTGTTGTACTGTTGTCGTAGATTTTTGATAGGTGATTAAGATAGATGCTGGTACCGTCTGAATAGAACTGGAAAAGGTGGTAACTCAGTGAGAGATAAGGCAAAGAAATAGATTTCACTAGTGAAATCGTGAAAGGTAGAGTCTGTCCCTGGAATGAGAAGATACTCTAGTCCAGCCTATCGTTTACGACTGAATTTTGTTTATCAGACAGTATACCTCTCTGTATATATTAACATATATATATATATATATATATATATATATATATATATATATATATATATATCAACCCCACACATACACACACACAGATAAGTGACGACAATTAGACGCACAAACGTGAAACTATTTTAAATGGAGTAGGGATATTGGGCCGAGCTGACCAACACAGATAATTAAGTTTCATGTTAAGTTTATTTCTCATAAAGATAGAAAACTTTACAACAGTCAGTATCAAATAGCAAAATATTTTTAAAAAATCATATGTTACAGAAATAATAAAGAAATAGACCCTTAAGTGCAATTCCCTCTATTGAGACAAGATCCTGTTAGAAGAATATATTAACCCCGAAAAAAGGTCAACAGATTAGCACTAGGGGTATAGAATTTGACTATACTGTAAAGAACAGAGTTTCTAATTTAATCTATCCTGGGAAAATAACAGTAGTAACAAACCAAAAAAGAAAGGCACAACAAAGTGAGTACAATGATTATACAGTAAAAGAATTATTCATTCCTTCTTTCTTTCGCTTCAGACACCCTGTGGCCACGTTCGTTCACTCTTACCTAATTATTGATTAACAACGTCTGGAACATATCTTCGTGGTATAAGCAACAAATCCAGTGTTGGGTTATTTTGGCAAAGTAAGCCCCAGTTCCTCAAATACTGATTAATCCTCTTATTTGGGGAACGCTTACTTCGTTACTGTTACTAGGATTCTGTTTATGTCACATCAATTAGTCCAGGTAGGAAAATACTCGGTTTATTAACTTTAAATTAGAAAACACAAGAGTATATTTTATCTTATCGTTCTTATTAACCCTTGAAATAAATTCTAGTCAATTACAAAAATGTACATTTGATGGATAGAAGATAAATATATATTGGTCGGTCTTACATTGCCTAGTGCATTTACTAGTCAAGTAAAATATCTCTTACTGGTTAATAGCAATTAATTAAATTTATGTTACCGCTGGAAGAATTATCTATAAGTTATTTTAATCTGCCAGCCAATTTAACACAGTAAATCCTAGTGAGATATAATGACGAACTTAACAATTAAATCACTCAAAATGCTAGTAAATATAGTTACCGCAACACAGAAAAATAACAATCTCCAATCGAAAATACTAAGAACAATGGTCTAGGATTCGAAGCTAGATGTTCTGCAATTCTGCGGCTACTAGATAAAATGATTTTAAAAGCTGGGGTATACAAGGACAGTCCAAAAAGAAACCGAACTTTAAAACAAAAAAATTTATTAATATGCTTACAACTTAATCAAACTTGTCTTCTTCAAAATATACTCCTCCTCTACTTATACACCGCTCCCAACGGGTTTTCCATTTCTGGAACGCATCCTGGAATTCGTTTTGTGAAATGGTGCGTAGGTCTCGTAGCGAATTTTCTTCTATCTCTTCTATCGTTTGAAATCGGCGACCTTTCAGGGTGAATTTCAACTTCGGGAATTAAAAAAAGTCCGCAGGAGCCAAATCTAGTGGCTGCGGGACTAGAGTAATCCCGTGCTTTGCCAAAAATTCAGTGATCCTGACTGACTGTGACACAGTTCGCTTTTTGCTCATCTGTCAAGAGACGTGGCACAAATTTTGCAGCAACACGATGCATCTGCAGTTTTTCAGTCAAAATTGTGTGACACGAACTTTTACTAATGCCAACTTCTTCAGGAACTTCACGGACAGTTAGTCGACGATTTTCAAGAATCAAAGCACACACTTTCTGAACGTGATCGTCGTCCGTTGACGTGGAAGGCCTTCCAGTTTTGGGGTCGTCTTTTATGGACGTTCTGCCCGATTTGAAACGTTGGTACCATTCGTAACACTGTGTGCGGCTTAAACAATTCTCTCCATAAGCTTGCTGCAACATCTGAAAAGTCTCGGTAAAAGTTTTGCCAACTTCACACAGAATTTCACGGAAACACGTTGCTCTTCAAGATCCTTCATATTTCAATCCGTAAAAATCGCAAAAGGCACGGGAGACAACTTCACTCTACTGCATGTACTCAATGACTGATTCACGTGGCGGGATAAAGCAAGTGGGAGGCTAAAGCTCAAAGACACCGCTACACACCACCACTATCGCGAGTCTGCTGTGTTGGCTCGTTGGCGCCCTATTTAAGAAGTTCGGTTTCTTTTTGGACAGACCTCGTATATGTAACATGGGTATAAAATTCGCTAGTACTTGCTAGATATAGCGCCTTCACCCAGATTTTGAGAAAATCTGCGGTCGAATCCTGAATCAAAGCTATTTTTCACCCTTATGCCGCCCCCAGACTCTGCGAAAGTGAACGGACGTGCTTTTGATCTGGCGTCTCGCACTGTAGCTAATTAGGTTCCGTACAAACGGATGTGGGGGGAGGGTAACTGTGATTATCTCCCCTTTCCTCAGATTAATTCCCCTGACCAATGTCTACCGAAAGTACGTCTTTACTTATCGCCCTTGATCCATTAGACGACTCATTCTTGTAAACATTCTTAGTGCCTGTCCGACATAGAAAAAGAAATTAGGCGTGGCTAAAATTTGAATTCGACAGATATCGAAGCGCATGCCTCCCGCGTTAACGAAACATGAATATTAAAAAGTAATAATAATAATAGCCCCTTCAGTCATAACTGACTATGGAAATGCGCCCCTGAGGTGACAGCCCTCAGCTGCTTATTTTCCTGGTGCTCCTTTCGACGTTTTCTTCTCACCTCTGCTTCTTGTGTGAGCCTCTCTTCGCCAAATCTGAGGTGGCGCCGTAAATAGCATCGCCACTTAGTGCGATCGGCTGCTTCATCCTCCCATGTTGCTGGATCCATGTCCAGTGCCCTCATATCTCTCTTGCACACATCTCTGAACCTCAGCTGTGGTCGCCCAACTGTTCTCTTGCCATCTGCTAATTGTCCGTAGAAGATATCTTTTGGGATGCGACCATCTTCCATGCGGCGAACATGGCCAAGCCAGCGAAGTCTGCGCTGTCTAAGCAGCGTATACATACTTTGAAGGCCAGCACGTGACAACACCTCGACATTTGTCACTTTATCTTTCCACGAGATGCCGAGGATGCGGCGTAGACACCGCAAATGGAAGGTATTGAGCCTTCTTTCTTGCTTAGCATAGGTCGTCCAGGTCTCGCTGCCATATAGGAGTGTGCTGGTGACGCAGGCATTATATACCGCAGCTTTGGTCTTCATTGTGAGTTTCAGAAGCTGGAGTGTCCTCTCCAGGGCGCGAGCTTGGGCACAGTTATATGGAGATCAAGCTGTTGCCCATGCAGCATGTTCCCCCTCTCCACACAGCCGGTAGATCCAAAGGAACGGCAGTAGCCGATACAGTTTGGTTAAGCAAACAGAGGTGGGAAACAGGTGGAAGCAAAAACGTGTTGATATCATGTAATATATTTACATAAATCTGTCACAGTTCGTCCCGGCTTGAAGATATGAAACCATTCATGTCTACTCTATGGAAATAGAGTTACCTGTATCCGTAGCTTCCGGGTGACTGTTTTCTTCAATCTCATCCGCCTCCTCCTTTGTGCTCCAATTCCGACTCATAAAGTCTGCCCCTACGTTTTCTTTTCAGGGAATGTATTCTACTTTAAAGGAATACACGCTTAGCAACAACGCCCAGCGCATTATCCTCGCATTGAATTCCTTATTCGCACCAAGAAACGCCAGGGGAGCATTATCCGTCTGCACCGTGAATGATACTCCGTACATATATTTATGGTGTCTTCTTTTACCATGAACAAGTGCCAGACATTCCCATTCCACATTGGAATAGTTACGTTCTGCTTTATTCAATTTACGACTGCCGTATGCTACTGGGAATAGCTGGTTCGGATCATCGTCGCCTGCTTGAAGCAGAGTTGATCCGATGCCTTGACCCGATGCGTCGACCCGTAATATAAAGGGTTTGGTAATGTCAGGTAATCGTAAAATTGGATATACAGACAGCTGTTCCTTGAGCGCGACGTAAGCGTCTTCGCACTTTGAATCCCAGATAATTCTCTCAGGTTGCCCCTTCTTTGTAAGGGGTGCAAGTCAAACCTTTGAAGTTTTTAATAAATTTCAGAAATGAGAAACTATAGATTATACATTCTAGGAATAAGCGAGAGCAGATGGACAGAGGCAGGAAAAGTTAAAACAGCAACAGGAGAAACAGTACTTTACTCTGGAAGAGAGGATGGACAGCACAATGAAGGTGTAGCCATTATTCTACAGAAAGGAATAGAAAGGACATTACTAGAATGGAAGCCCATCAACAACAGACTGATAAGAATAAGACTGAGAGGAAGATTCACCAACACTACAATAATACAATTCTACGCACCAACGAATGACAGCGATGAAGAGGTCAAGGATGAATTCTATCAACAACAGCAGAAAGAAATGGAAGACACACCTAGATATGACCTTATCGTAGTAATGGGAGACCTCAATGCGAAAGTTAGAACACACGATACATATAATGAAAGAGTAATGGGGAAATGCGGCAGCGGAACAGCAAACGAAAATGGGGACAAATTAATAAGTTTCTGTAGCATTAACAGCCTGGTCATTGGAGGAACATTTTTCCCACACAAAGAAATTAACATGGGAATCACCAAATGGTCGGGACAGAAACCAGATAGACCACATCATGATTAATGGTAGATGGAGACATGCATTACAAGATGTGAAGGTAAGAAGAGGTGCAGATGTGGGAAGTGATCACCATTTAGTAGTAGCAAAACTGAAAGTGACACTCAGAACGGCAGGACCAACTGTACCTACACAGAAAAGGTTTGACACCAGCAAATTGAAGGACCCCCTTACCAGAAAAGCTTTTCTGGCTGATATCAATTTGCCAAAAGTCAGGAAAATACACTGACTGATGATATAGACCAGAATTTCAACATCATTTCAACAATATATAAGGAAAGTAGCAAATCATGCTTGGGATTCCAGGAAAGGAAGAAGCAAGACTGGATAACACCAGAAACATTAAACACCATAACGATGAGGAAGGAAATGAAAAGAAAGAAAACAGAAGCGAAGTCCCCCCCCCCCCCCCCAGGTTACAGCAACTATATAGCGAACAGTACAATCAGCTGGACAAGGAAGTTAAACGCCAAAACCCGAGCCAACAAAAGGAATTTCCTAGACGATCTTGCAAGACAGGCAGAAGAGGCAGCACTGAGAAACGAACAAAGCACAGTATACAAAATAACTAAAATCATCAATGGAAAACGAGGTGCAAACAATATTACATTAGTAAGAGATAAGCAAAGAAATCTCATCACGGCAGCAGAGAGACAGGAAACAAGATGGGTAGAGCATTTCAGAGAAACTCTGAACAAGGAACCACCAGAGACACAATTGAATGTTCCTGAGGCTGAAAACGATCTAGATGTTAATACAGACATTCCACAAAAAGAAGAAATCATCGCAGCAATCAAAGGGTTAAAGAATGGAAAAGCTCCTGGCCATGATAACTTAAATGCAGAGCTATTTAAGACAGACCCTGAGCTAGCAGCAGAACTATTAGAACCACTATTTGCTCAAGTCTAGAAAACAGGGACAACACCAACGGAGTGGAACAAAGGAATAATTGTTAAATTGCCCAAGAAGGGAGATCTTGCAGACTGCAATAATTGGAGAGGAATCACTCTTCTACTAGTACATTCACATCAACACATCTAGGAAAAAATGGATAGACTTAATAAGTATAGCCAGCTGGTGGGCTTAAACATCAATCTAAAGAGGTCAGAGGTCATGACGCTCAATGTGAGCAACCCCGAGCCCATATCAGTAAGGAATCAGCAACTGGAACAGACAGACACCTTCACATACCTAGGATGCATAGTAACACCAGATGGCAGAGCAAGCAAAGACATCAACAACAGAATGAAGAAAGCAAGAACAGCCTTTTTTAGTCTAAACAACATCTGGAAGTCCTCTCAGTACAGCACAAGGACAAAATTAAGATTATATTAGAGCTGTGTGCTTTCTGTGCTTCTCTATGGTGCGAAATGCACACAACATGCCTAAGAAAAATTCACAGAATCTTTTGGCCGAATACCATAACCAACCAAGATCTGCTTACTCGGAGCAAGCAAGAAGACACGCACACCATCATAGCTGGCAGACGCTGAAGCTGGGTTGGCCATGTCCTCAGAAGAGCTACCGATGCCATCACAAGAACAGCTATGCTATGGACCCTGAAGGAAAACGAAAGAGAGGCCGACCAAAAACAACCTGGCGGAGGACTGTGGAGGCTAAGATGTAAAAAATAATGAACCAGAGTTGGGGCACTGTACGAAGGATGGCCACCGACCGAGCAAAGTGGAATCAATTTGTTGTTGCCCTACAAGACGCCTCCAGGCGTGATGGCCACTGACTGCTTTGACGGTCGGCGGCTAAGGATCAAAGAAGAAGATGTAGGGCCGACACAGAACATTATGACATTAATTTATCGGAAATATATTAAAGGGCAAGATATAACTGGAAAGATTAAGACAGCGATTAAATTGCAACGAAGCAAAACAACAGCAATATTTAACCAAGTTATAAGTACTTAGCTTTTTTTAAAACAAAATGGCGTCGAAGTGTCTTGGCAAGTCGTCATGTCACGCTGAAAACCGAAAGTGTTTGAGGCCGAATTCAACGTTTTTGCTGAATTGTGAGGTATAAAAGGATTTGATTGGTTGCTGGGAGAGACCTCAATTTAAAAACAGACGCGGAGATTCCCGGAATTAAAAATAAAAAAAATTGGTTTAAAAAAAACCTGGGCTAGAAAATATTTTCTGATTTAAAACTGAAAAAATCTTGGGTTGGAAAATATTTTTAAAAATTGTTTTAATTAAAAAAAAAAAAAAATCGATTTTTTTGGGAAAGGGGGGGGGGGGGGGTAGAGGGGAGTGTGGAAAAATTCGTACAACGAGTCTGGTAAAATTATCAAAAATACGTACATTGTACGAAAACTTCGTACAGGTTGACACTTCTCCTTTTTAATATTATTCTTGTTCAGAGTTTCTTCTTGATTTTGTTAGTTTTTGTTAGTTTTTATTTATTTATTTTTTTTTTATTTAACGTATAAGCATAATTGTGATTGTCCCTATTTACAATGATTTGATAAATGTGATGCCACTTTCTCATATCGGCAGTTGCTCATATTATTTGGAATTGAAAACAATATATACTAGCCGCTACTAAAAACGCATCGAAATCGTGACATGTTTTCACTGTTGAAATGTTTATGCAAGTGAGCGATTTTCAAACCCCGAAAGTGTGCAAGTGATGAAGTTCATGTATTCCCACTTTACTGTCGATGTGATGTTTACTTCAAATTCTGGCTTTATTAAAAGTCGAATCACATTGAAATTTGGCACACGCATTAGTCAAGTTTCAGCGAGTAAAAAGCAATTATCTGTTTTCATCGAAAGAAAGTCTGTTAATGTTTTTGTCATGCCTCGACTGTCGTCACAAGAGCGATGGCAAGCTGTTGGTATGCTCAGCAGTGGAATGGCGACCAGAGAAGTTGCCAGACATTTCAATTGTGACCAGTCCACTATAGAGAGTCTGAACCAGCGATTTCGGGCGACAGGTACCACCAATGACCGTCCCTGAGTCATTCACAGGGCCGGCTCTACCGACGGCGCAACACGTGCATTTGCACGGGGCGGCAAGCTTTGGGGGGCGGCAAAAAATCTTTTTATTTATTTTTACAATCCCGCCAAAATATTCCGCCTGGGAGAATCGCCGGTGTAATGGTTACCACACTGCGCTAGCGATCAGGTGTTCAAGCCCGGGCGCAGGCATGTGTAAGAGTGTCATCGACCAGAATTTTGACTGAATAACCTGAACGGCCCCTGAAATAAACCCTCTGTGGATGGTGTCGCGGAGTGTTTGAAGGTTTCGTCTAGATTATTTTAAAATTCCTTACTTTTCTATTCCTTCACATTTTGTCTGTTTTCTCTAAGAAATATTTGCACCTGCGATCTGTTCTTTAGCTGTTTTTCAAGTCTTCACTAATAGTTCTGCCATACGATCCTAATGATAGCTTCTCCTCCTACAAAGGCAGTAAAAGGTATTTCTTTAGAGACGTCAGTACAATTTATTGGCTTGGTCGAAACCACAGTTGTTCCAAGAGGATTATTTTTCCATGTTCAGTGGTCAACTGAAGACCCCCACGATAAATTTTCCGGCATGGCTGAACGGGAGACGGGAATTAATTAACTTGGCGTGGGAATCAGGAGTTTATTTTTTTATCGACTGTTCTTTGTTGGCGGTTCGAATGTTTCAGTTGTTTTGGAGTGTGCATTCAAGGAAGTTACAGTGATAAATAAGTTTTTAAAACGTTTTATGGAAATGAGTACAGTGCTTCAGCCTCCATTCATTACTAAATAATACACTTTATTGTAGGGTTTACTAAAACAGTTTTAATATTCAAATAGATATAATGTCCGATAAAAGAAAAAAACTATCAGGTGCTGAATATCGGAAACGGAAACTGGAAAAAGAACGCGATATTCAAAAACATAGCGGGGCTTTACATAAATATATAAAAACTGAAACAGCTGAGGTAGGACAGAAGAAAATAAGCAAATATGCCGAAACAAATGATTCTGAGCTCATGGCAAGTACTTCTAACTCGGACCCCAGTAACGGAGATATTACTAACAATGTCAAAAATGAGACTGATTTGACTGTTTCCAATTCCAGAGATTTAAGTGATGAACTTAAGAGGTACACTGATCCGGCAAGATGGAGTCCTTCTTTAAGCGATACCGAAAGACTGGAAATCGTAAAAAAAGGCCTGCCAGAGAGACCAAAAAATGAGTTCGTTTTTCCGTGCAGCTCTAATGGTCGGAAATTTTCCCTAAATTTTTACACTAGGGAGCTAAGCAATGGAGAACATATTAATCGATCATGGTTAGTGTATTCAAAAGAAAAAGATTCTGTATTTTGTTTCTGCTGTAAGTTGTTTTCCTGTAATAAAATGTCACTCACTACTGATGGCTATAATGATTGGGGTCATTTGTATGTGTATCTTAATGAATACGAAAAATCTAAAAACCACTTGGAGTCCCATACAAAGTGGATTGAATTATCGTCCAGGCTTAAATCAGTACAGACAATTGATTCAATGCAACAAGAGTTATTAAATTCAGAAGTTCGACACTGGAGGAGCATAACAGAACGCCTAATTGCTATTGTCCAGTTCTTGAGCCAACAATGCTTGCCATTTCGTGGAACATCTGATAAATTACAAGTATATGACCCTAACAATGGAAATTTTTTAAAGCTTCTTGAACTGATTGCCAGATTTGATAGTGTTATGTGTGAACATTTAATGAGAGTAGCTCGTGGATTGACCCAACATTACCTTGGGAAAAACATTCAAAATGAGTTAATTGCTCTTCTCTCTGGAACCATAAAAAAAGAAATAATTTCTATGGTGGAGAAAGCTAAATACAAGGTATTATAGCATAGTTGCAGACTGTGCTCCCGATGTAAGTCACATTGAACAATTAACACTAATTGTAAGATTTGTTAATACGAATCCAGATGATATCAACATTCATGAGCATTTTCTTGGTTTCAATGCTGTAGAAGCCACTACAGGCTCAGCGTTAACCGAATGCATTCTAAGAAAATTGTCAGACATGGATATTCCAATCGCAAACATGCGTGGCCAGGGGTATGACAATGGATCAAATATTAAAGGAAAACATTCAGGAGTTCAACAACGTGTTACGGACTTGAACCCGAGAGCTTTTTATATCCCTTGCTGTTCTCATTCTCTCAACTTGGTGGTCAATGATGCTGCGATGTCATCTAGAGAAGGGGTTTTATTTTTTGAAACGGTTCAGAAATTGTATGTGTTTTTCTCAGCGTCAACACTGCGTTGGGGAATCCTTAAGAAACATATTACAACTCTAACGCCCAAGCCACTAAGTACAACTCGCTGGGAATCTAGAATCGAGGCCATTCGTCCTTTAAGATATTATATTGAGGAATTTTATGATGCATTGATAGAAATTGCTGATGACGAGTCAGTAGACAAAATGGCGAGACATGAAGCTGAAACTCTTGCCCTAAAACTCAGAGATTTTAAATTTTTATGTTGTCTGGTTATATGGCACTATGTTTTAAACGAAATTAATGTTGCCAGTAAACTGTTGCAAAGCATAAAAATGGAATTGACTAGTGCCATAACAACTTTGAGAAATGTTCTCCAGAGCCTTAAGAATCTCAGAAATGATAAATCATTTCAAAATTTTCTTGTTGATGCTACAACATTAGCTGAGAAAGTTGAAGGTGATCCTGATTTAATACCAACGTTTGAATGTACTAGAGTGCGTCGGCAGAAAAAGGAACACAACTATGAAGCAAGAGATGAACCTATTTTAGATCCCAAAACTAAATTCAAAATTGAATTTTTCTTTTTTATTATTGATGTTGCAACTAATTCTATTGAAGAAAGGTTCGAGCAATTGGAACATCACAGTTCACATTTTTCCTTTTTATATAACATCCCTAAATTGAAATCTGAGATAACAAATGAGCTCTTAAACAAATGTAAAAACCTAGAAGGCATTTTAACACATCAAGAAAATAGAGACATTGATGCCATTGAGCTATGTGATGAACTGAAAGTAGTATCCAAATTAGTACCAGAAAATACTCCACCAATTGAAGTTCTTCGTTACATTATTGAAAATAACATTGCTCCTAATGTCGCTATAGCCTTAAGAATATTACTAACTTTGCCGGTAACGGTAGCAAGTGGTGAGTGTAGTTTTTCAAAACTGAAGCTTATTAAAACTTATTTACGCTCAACAATGGCCGAAACTAGATTGGAAGGACTTGCCATGATTTCAATTGAACATGAAATCGGTCAAAAATTAGACTACGCAGACCTTATTTCTGCTTTTGAAAATATGAAAGCAATAAAAGTGTCTTTTTAAGCAGTATATACTTCAAACCATATAAATTCAAATAATGTGAAAATAGGGCTAAAAACTATAACATGTACATACTACAGTTAAGAGTTTGTGACTCAGCAGTTCATCGTTCCACATGAGAAGAGCATGCCCTATATGTAACTACATTTATTTCATATAATTGTCTCTAATAAAGTCAATCTTTTATTTTATGATTATACAGTATTTTCATCAATTTATCAATACATTATTATTAATGGTACTATTTAAAATTAGGCTAATGGTCATGAAATTAATGTTGAAGCTTGTTTAATAACATAATGGTTTCAAAAATTTCAAACGTTAATTTGAGGTTGGGCTGGGGCGGCAAGGTATGGTATTGCACGGGGCGGCAAAATTCCTAGGGCCGGCCCTGGTCATTCAGTTGCACACCGTTTGAAAATTTCACGAGTTCTTATAACATACTTCTGAATATGTCTCAAATCACTAATTTACTGTACGAAGAATTCGATTTTTATGTCTTGTTGTTGTTGTTTTTTTTTTTTTTTTATTGTTTATTTTTATTTACTTTATTTTTAAATTCATTATTATTATTTATTTTATTTTATTTTATTTTTAAATTTTATTTTTAAAACGTACTTTAATTATGATGATTATCGCAAATGTAATATTACTTTTATAATGATAAATGCCTTAATTATGCTTAAAGTAAATGTGAGGATGAAAGGATATGTATACATGAAGAGAGAGAGAGAGAGAGAGAGAGGAAGGGCAGAATGTCAGACGGGCCTGCGTGCCCAATTCTTAACCCTTTGAAAATAAAGTTCGTTCGTTCGTTCGTTCGTCCCAGGCTTGGTCAACCCCGTCAACACTAGCTCAAGATCGCCAAATTCTGTTGTTACATCTGCGCAATCGCTTCCAAACAGCAACTCAGACAGCAGATCATATACCTGGCACTCGGAGACTTCGCGCCGCTGGCTTGCAAAACAGACGTCCCAACATCGGTCCTATCCTTACTAGACGTCACCGGACCAACAGACTGGCTTGGGCCCTACAAAATATTCGTCGTCCAAGGGCGGGATGGAGATCATCAATATTCTCCGATGAAAGCCGGTTTAATGTCTCCTTTGCTTTTCTTGTACTGGATTGGCCTGCAAACTCTCCTGACATGAATCCGATTGAACACGCATGGGATGAACTGAACAGAAGGGTCCCCAGTATGACATCAACAATGTGAATGATCTCGAGCAAGCATTCATTGCAGAATGGAACGCTATACCCCAAACATTTTTCGAGACACTCTGCAATAGCATGAGACGCCGATGTCAAGCCTGTATTGATGCTGTAGGGGGTCATACACGGTATTAATGATGGCTGTGACTGAATGACAGTGAGTGCGACTTTTTTTTTTACACCTAGGGTTGACAACTGCTTAGGAGCCGGTTCTGAATTGTCTCATGTTTAATAATACAGCAAATTTGCGTTAGTAAATGGATCAGAAATGTAAAATCAGTGGTTTCATGTATTTTAAATTTAGCACAACGAGTTGTGGTTCATAAACTTCTTCTTCTTCTTCGTACACTCTCAGACGTCAACTTGAATGTTCTCAAAGAAAGCAGTAGTCAGTTTGAGGCTATTTGAATCCCCGTAAAGCTTTTCCACGAAAGGAGCTGGCGTCGGCCATATGCACTTTCTCTGTACCACATATAAGGGGCAACTTTGAAGCAGATGTTCAGCAGTCATTTTATCAGTGCCACAGTTACACTGATCGGTAGTTCCTATCTTTAGCTTGTTGAATAGATGGTATCTCAATCTGTTGTGGCCAGTGCGGAGTCTGAAGATAACCACTTGTTCTCTTCTGTGGAGCTGGCAGTAAGCATCATTCTGTGTGTGCCCTGGATGTTCTACATTCCATTTGTTTCTGTAACTGATTCTGATAAAACTCTTTGCCTCCTCAAAAGTTATGCTTGCATCAGGCTGAGGTAGATGTGAACCTTCTTTTGCCATTCTGTCAGCCTCTTCATTGCCGGCGATATTACAATGAAATGGGATCCATTGGATCACAACACTTTTGAATCGTTGACACAGTTTGTGGAGCACTACTCTGAGATCATCCAGGTCTGTATTATTTTGGCTTTTCAACGTTGCAATTACTGACTGTGCATCAGTAAAGAAAGCAACTTGTCTCTCTGCCGTTTCTTCTGTCAATATAACCTCTGCTGCAGTTTTCAAGGCCTCTGCCTCTGCTCTGAAGTTGCTGGAGAATCGTCCTGTCGCCACTGACAGCCTTTTTTCTGCACCAGTGCTTAAGGTCAGAAAAGACACCCCCACCTCCATTTTCTGTTGCATTTGTTGCTGATCCATCTGTGTATGCATGGGTCCAGGTGTTGCGTGGATAATGTTTCTCTATGTATTTTGTCGCTATGGATTTTCTATCTGTTGCAGTTTGGCTCTTTTTACTTTCAATTCCAGGAATGTTTTCTATCATTTTAGGGAAATGATTTTGTTTCCAAACTGGAAGCTTGTGTGCAGTGTAGATGGGTTTAACAGTGGATATTTCATTTATGGATACTGCTCTCATTTGTGGTTTGGTTGATTCTACAAAATTACTTCGTTTGAGTCTTTGCCTTCTAAGAGCATTTATTCTATGGCACATTGGGTGGTCTGTTAATCTTTTGAATTTTTCGGCCTGTTGCTGAGCCCTGCAGTCTCTTCTATCTGTCATTGGCTGGAGGCATGTAATCTTTTCGAGTTCTTTTATAGGTGTTGACTTCATGCCTCCCGTTATAATTCTCATTGCTTGATTTTGGAGTCTGCTAATTTTATCGAAGTTTGTCTTAGCTGCTGTTGCCCATGCTGCCATGCCATATTCAAGAACTGGCCTCACTCGCCCTGTGTACAACGTCTTAAGCACTTTCTCATCTGCACCCCAAGTTGTTCCAGCAAGTTTTTTCATAATTGCCATTCTTTGTCTTGCTCTCATTCGATTTCTGTAGATCTATATAAATATCTCAAAATACTGCCTCTAAGAAAGCGCTTTCTGTTCAACAAAGCTAAATTTGTTCACAAAATCCTGTCACAGAATGCTCCAACATATCTGTGGCCAATGTTCAAATACAGTGAAAGACGCAGTCAACGCCTTAACAAAATACAAGTGCCCAAGCCTAGGCTTGACTTATTCAAGAAAAGCTTAGCTTACTCTGCTGCTCATCTTTGGAACTATCTTCCACATTATCTAAAACATAACAACCTCAGTCCCTATTCATACAATCGTAAACTTTTCGAATACTTTATGAGTTCTGATTATCTGCCCCCCTAATATGATTATTTTTCCGAACAAATGGTATAATATCGAGTGTAGGTTTAATGATGATGTTAGTGCTTTTCAACATATTTTGTTTCATGGTAATACTTAGTTTGTACTTTTCAACATATTTTATTTCATGTTTATAATTAGATACTGTGAATGTGAGTATGCTATTATTTTACCTGTACAACGTTGAATTCCTTGATGGGTGATGGAACCCATCGGAGGTTGAACGGGATATGTTTCTTCATTAATTTAAAAAAAGGAAGAAAAAAAATATCTACTTATTTCTCGTATAGATCCAGTAAGTAATGCTGTAGTTGAGAGGATTTGACGACCAAAAGCACAGAGGATTTTTTTAAATAATTTTTTTTTAATGTTATTATTACCCTTTTTTTTAAAAATTAATGAAGATAAACAGAAATCCTGTTCAACCTCTGATGGGTTATAATTAGGACATATATTGATTTCAATTCCAAATAATGTGAACAGCTGCCGACATGAGAAAGTGGCATCACATTTGAAAATAGTGATACTCACAATCGTGCTTAGGCCTATACGTTAAATAATAAAATAAAAAAATAATAAACAAACAAACAAAATCAAGAAGAAACTATGAACAAGAATAATATTAAAGGGGAGGGGTGTATAGGCCTGGTGGTTCTAGTTATATAACGGACTTTACCAGATATTTAATTGACTTTCATCTGTTTAAAGTCACATGTATTGAAAGAACAGCATCAGACCTTCACATTCCCAGCCACTATATATTAACATTTGTTCGTGTTAAATATTGTTTGACTATATTATGCAGTTCCCTAGGTCTGTCTATTCTCAACACCTCCTCTATATTTATAGGTAAGTTGGATGCCTGCAAATAATCCAATATTGGTATTCTCATTTGGTCATACCTCTTACACGTTATTATTACCTCCCTTTTTTCCGGAAGAAGGAAGAAACTGTTTCCGACACCAGGTATCATCGACGGTGAGATAGAAATTTCAGACAAGAAGCTATTAAATTGTCATTCTTCTGTGTATAGAATGTTTTTGTGCTTACAGTTAACAACTAGGTCAGTTTTGACATCGATCAGTTACTTTCCTTTCACAACATTTTTTTTTTAATTAGAAAGAAACAAATTAACATATTTTCAATCGAAGTCGGTGAGACTTAAAACGAAAACAAACGCGGTCATACACAGGGAATAAAAAGAGTTAGGGGAGAGAAACGAGAAGCTGCCGTAAGCTTACAAATAGAAAATTATAATGCCTCATCAGGGAATCGAGTCGGAAATTTTGCGTCCTCATTCTTAAAGTTTGAGTAATGTAACTTTCGAAGTGAAAACAGGAGTGCGACAGGGATGCCCCTTATCAACAACATTATTTTTGACAGCCATAGATTGGGTGATGCGCCAGACAACATAGGGCAGTCCAAGAGGAATTAGATGGACAACATTTTCTACACTGGAAGACCTGTAATATGCAGATGACATTGCACTACTCGCGCATTCACATCAACACATTCAAGACAAAACTGATAGACTGAATAAGTAGGCCCTATGGCCAGCAGGTTGGCCTGAACATCAACCTGAAGAAGACAGGTCATGACACTAAATGTGGGCAATCCTGAGCCAGTAACAGTAAGGAACCAGAAGTTAGAACAGACAGACACATTTACTTACCTAGGATGCATAGTAACACCTGACGGCGGAACAAGCAAGGACATTAACAGAATGAATAAAGCGAGAACAGCCTTTGCTATTCTCAACAACATTTGGAAGTCTTCCCAGTACAGCACAAACACCAAATTAAGACTGTATGAGAGCTGTGTACTCTCTGTGCTTCTCTATAGTGCGGAATGTTGGAGAGTAACAGAGAAGGAAATGTTGAAACTGTCCTCCTTCCACACAATCTGCCTAAGGAAAATTCTCCGAATCTTTTGGCCAAACACCATCAGCAGCCAAGAACTACTTATTTGGAGTAACTAGGAGGACATGCACACCATCATTTTGAAATCCTATCATTTGGACTGCGAGCCGCTCAGAGCGTCAATCTATGTTCAGTAATAAAACGAATGAAAAATGTACTGAAACACTTTCTGATCTGCTTCGAGATTTTAAATTGCCACTGGAAAACAAATTCCCAAAGCATGGTTGTTGTAGAACACTGGAAAATTGATATTATGTTCATATTTTTCAGCATTTTGGGTTAGTTACCAAATTGTGTAAAACTGTTTACCGTGGCAACTAGTGATAGGACCACAAAAAATGCTTGTACATCTCATCTAACGGCTGAATAGGCTAGAAACTTGTTTCAACAATTGACTGATAGATCTAGCGACAAGGACAAGAGTGAAAACGGTGTGCACATTGATTGAAATAGTGTTATAATTTTGAAAATATTGCAAGTCCTCAGCCGTTAAATAGCAACAACCTCTATCAGAGTTACAAATGGTGCTTATTGTAATAGTACATTCATTTATCTTTAAAATGACGTGTAATTCATAAAAATCTGTAAACAATTACGAATACTACAGCTTACTTTGTGCAAACACCTACAGGACGAAAATGGGGAAAAAATTTAATTCAGCCACAGTGTGTTTTTCAATTTGGTAGTTAATGTGTTAACCCTAACCTCCCCCCCACCAAAAAATACCATTAAAAACGAAAATGCAGACATAGGTCTAACTCTAAACCCACCCTTGCTTCTCTCCAGTGCTGCCCACCTAAACTGCACTCTCCCCTCCCCCCGCCCACCCTTCCTTCACAATGCCATCAAAAATTAGCCTAACTATATACCATTGCATTTACATATATCATCTCGTACATAACCGTGTAAACACCGCAATTACATACCTTATTCGTAATCATAGCCACTTGCCAAAAATAGACTGCTGTTGTGATGGCATAAGCATCACTTCCTAGGATGTGGCCAGCCCACTTCAGCATCTGCCAGCTATGATTGTGTGCATGTCTTCTTGGTTGCTCTGAGTAAGCAGTTCTTGATTAGTTATGGTATTTGGTGAAACATTTCTGAGAATTTTGCTTAGGCAGGTGTGGAAACAGGACAGTATCGACATTTCCGTTTCTGTTACTCTTCAGCATTCCACACCATAGAGAAACACAAAAATTACACAACTCTCAAATAATCTTAATTTGGTGTTTGTGTAGTACTGGGGGGATTTCCACATGTTGTTTAGATTAGCAAAGGCTGTTCTGGCTTTATTCATTCTGTTACTGATATCTTTGCTTGTTCTACTGTTACTATGTATCCTTGGTATTTGAATGTGTTTGCCTGTTCTAGCTTTTTGGTTCCTTATTTTAATGGGCTTAGAATTTCTTATGCTGCACAGAAGATGTCTTATTCACTGAATAGTCTGAATAAATCATCTGTGGAGCATACGTATTCAATGAGTTCTTGTCAAGACATTCTGGCCTGTGCCATACATTCAAGGTCTTTTTTATCCCTTTTAAATCTGACTCCATTTCCCTTTTCCGTGTATTATTCATCAGTTTCTCCACATATTGGTTGTTTAACTTCATGATGAGAATTTGATTTTCAAAATTAACTGACGTCGGAGTTACCCTGTACTGTTTATAAATATATCACAACGATCATCATTTTTTGCTCCTTTTGGAGCCACTACTGCAGCTGGTCACCTTGCAGGACGTCTGCACAGCTGGTCACCTTGCAGGAAGTCTGCACAGCTGGTCACCTTGCAGGACGTCTGCACAGCTGGTCACCTTGCAGGACGTCTGCATAGCTGGTTACCTTGCAGGAAGTCTGCACAGCTGGTCACCTTGCAGGAAGTCTGCACTAAGAATTTACATACTGTTGCAGCAGTGGTTTCTGTAGCAAATTGTTTCTCCTGATGAGGTTACCGGTCTAATTCACAATCTCATATTAGTCGCCTTCTACAATATGCCTGAAGAAGCAGTGGCCCTGTTCTTTGTCTCGTCAGAGACACCTAGGAACTGCACAAGATCTATGAATTTTTTGTTCCCCTCAATTTCTCTTGCCCTAGGGATTCTAGAACCAAAGCTGCCTTGTAAGGCTGTCAGCTAGTTTATGTCCTGTCCTATGCCATTGTCATCTTTACTTCACCTCTTATTCCTGGTATTTTATGGTTCTTTCCTAAAGCTCCACAATTGTGACCTTATCATACAATTTCAATCCTTCTATTCTGTGCTAGCTCCCATTTATGAAAGCTTGTAACTGTTTTTACTGCCATTCTTGTCTTTCAACATGTTTCAGAGCTATGTACAAGTGCGTATCCATTATCTGAAATCCTTGCTTTGTTTCAGAAACTGGATTTTTAGGGTTTTCAGATGTCACCCAAATCACATTCAAACATTAGCCCAAATTTGCTTAAAAGTCGCCCAAAATGTGTTTTGATGGTTAGTGATGGTATTTCTACTGTCGCCCAAATTGTATTTTTAAAAGTAGCCAAAAGAAACTTGGTTTTTGAGAATATTTAAGTTTTCGGGTGTTCGGATAAAAGAATGTAGACCTGTAATAAGACTGGTTTGGCATTTGAGATCCTAATTTTTGTGTAGACTTGAGTTCCTTTCATCATGATTGCACTTCAGCTCTCTATAAAGCATGGGTCTTCAACAACTTCATGCCAACTGTTATTTTTCTGCACTATCTGTTCAAGGTCTTTCCATTTCCCCTTAATCCCTTTCATGAGCATCTCTAATTCCTGTCTCCATTAGTTTTTTGGTCTCACTCTGTTTCTGTTGTTTGGGTATTTCTGAAGAAGGACTGCCATAATGCTATAGCTAGTTTCTGGTCATGCTGGGGTACTTGGCAATGAAAGAGCTGACAGACTAGCTTCAAGAGCACCCATAAAAGGTGCACTTGCCATGGATAAGGAAGAAATACTGAGGGCAATTCATGTTCGCCTATTAGAGAATGACACTGCAATCGATGAATCATCAAGGCTAAGACTGCTGGAATTTGGCATCAAATGTAAGACCAGAAACTCCGCCTATGCCGGTCCCAAGCCCGGATGAAAAAGGAGGAGGGCGGCCTGCATGGAGGCCGTAAGGAGGCAGCCCCTCCACCAAGAGAAAACCGGACTGATTCTAAAGGCGACGAACTGGAACGGACTACGGACTACGACTTATGGAACTTGGAACACAAGAAGTATAAATGGGAAGGAAGAGGAGCTGGTGGAAGAGATGAGGAAAGCAAAACTAGAAATCCTGGCTATAACGGAAACGAAGAAAAAAGGACAAGGAGTCATGGATCTCGATGGCAACACGTTGCTCTACAGTGGTGTACCCATATCTGAAAGAGCTAAAGGAGGCGTGGGTTGCATTGTGGCCCAAAATCAAAAAGATAGTATCAAGGGATGGAACTTTGTCTCGGAGCGCATTATGGTTGTAAAACTAAAAGAAGGAGAAACCATAGTCAACCTGGTCATAGTGTATGGGCCAAATGAGGATGAGAGAGCAGAGGTCAAGGAGGAATTCTTCGAGCTGCTTCAAAGGACAGTGGATGACTGCCTAGATGAAGTTATCATGCTCGGAGATTTTAATGCCAGAGTTGGAAATGACCATGCTAGATGGGGTGGAGTTATCGGAAGATATGGAGAAGATACTCTCAATGACAATGGAAAGCGACTCCTTAGATTCTGCAGTGAGCAGAATCTGATCATTACAAACACAAAGTTCCCCCATAAGCGCATACATGCATACACTAGATGTGAACCAACCAAGAATGAGAAGTCAGTGATCGACTATGCCATTGTTCGGAGAAGCTCATTCAGATATGTCCGAGATGCAAGAGTCTGGAGGAGGCCAGAGATTGGAAGTGATCACTACCTGCTAACAATCAAACGAACAACTGAAAGAGTTGCTCAGCCTAGGAACTGCCCAACATCACGCAAGAAACCAAGTAAACGAGCAGGAGAAATGAGCATTAGGACCTACAAGCTGAGAGAGCCAGAAATTAAGACCAGATATCAGGGGCTTATTGCTACAGCAGTGAGCAACACAGAAGAACGACCTGATGACTTGGAAACCCTCTGGAATAAATTCAAGGATATCATAAAGACAGCTGCTGCAGAAGCATGCGGTGAAGTCCGACTTGGGAACCAGAGAAAGAGGACACCTTGGTGGACAGAGGAAGTCAAAGAAAATAAGAGAGAAGAAAATGGCATGGAAACAATACTTAGGAGCTAAAAACACAACAGGACAAATGGAAAAATATAGAGAATATGTGACACTCAGAACAGAAGCAAAGAACAAAGTGCTAGCAGCAAAACAGAAGTCATGGGAAGAATTTGGAGAAAAGCTAGAAAAAGATGCACAAGAAAACCAGAAATTGTTCTATAAGACCCTAAAGAACATGAGGAAGGAAAAACAATGCCCTCTCAAATTTATAAAGGACAAGCAAGGCAAATTGCTTACTGCCCCGAAGGAAGTAATGGAAAGATGGAAAGAATATTTCTCAGAACTCCTGGATGGTGAGCATGGTGAAGCATCAGAAATGATAACCACTAGCACAGAAGAGAAAACCAATGATGGTGAAGATGACATAAAGATGGAAGAACTGAGGGCAGCACTAGAGAAAATCAAGATGGGCAAAGCAGCAGGGCATGATGGTATAACACCAGAAATGGTTAAGTACATGGGAGCATCAGGCGACCTATTACTCCTAAAGGTCCTACAGGCAGCATGGTGCAACAAGACCATACCAAAGGATTGGGAGATTGCCATCATAACACCAATTTTCAAAAAGGGTGACAATCGACAATGTGGAAACCATAGAGGCATATCCCTTCTCAGTGTCCCTGGTAAAATATACTCTAGAATCCTAGAGCAGAGACTCCGACGCCTAGCTGAGCCACAATTGGATGAGGTCCAGTGCGGATTCCGAGCAAACCGAAGTACTCAAGACCTAATCTTCACACTCAGACAGCTGAGTGAAAAGGCCCTTGAGTATAAGAGTGAGATCCATCTTTGTTTCATAGATCTGGAAAAGGCGTTTGACAGGGTCCCCTAGAGCAAACTTTGGGACTGTTTGGCAAGGAAGAATATTCCAGCACCTCTGATTCATGCTATACAGAGCTTCTACGAGTCTTGCAGAAATTATGTGAGGACAGCAAACCATAAGTCAGAAGAGTTCAGGACCACCACTGGTGTAAGACAAGGTGATATCCTATCACCTTACCTCTTCATACTCCTTATGGACGATGTCATCAAGGCATGTAAGGAGAGAACAAGAAAGTATTCAGTGGGGTACTGGAAGATGAGACAGGTCTATATTTCGGAGCTGGCATTTGCTGATGATGTTGCCCTGATTGCTAAATCAGAGGCACATCTCCAATACAACCTGCAAGTCTGGAAGGAAGAGCTGGAGAAGAGAGGGATGGTCATAAGCAGCTCTAAAACAAAATCCATGGTGATATCACGAGAAGAAAGAAAACATCAGATTAAGTTGGGAGAACGGGTCCTGGAGCAGGTCGACCACTTTAAATATCTCGGAGCTATTATAGACCGAAAGGGAGGCATCAAAGAAGAGTTGGCCACTCGAAAAGCAGCGGCTGGGAGACTTTTTCAGGCCATAAATCGTGGATTCCTCAGCAAGAAAGAGGTTGGTAAGAAAACGAAGATGGCTGTATACCGCTCCACCTATGTCCCAGTCTTGACATATGGATGCGAGTCGTGGGCAATGACTACAACCCACAAAAGCCAGATCCAAACCTCAGAAATGAGGTATCTGAGGAAAGTGGTTGAAGTAACAAGAAGAGACATGGTCCGCAACCAGACGATCCGTCAAGGCCTAAAATCCCATCCGCTGCAGACCCAAATAGAACAGTCCCAACTAAGATGGTTTGGCCATGTCTGCAGAATGGGAGAAGATCGGCTACCACGACAAGCATGGGAAACAAAGAGCCAGGGATCCAGACCTCCAGGACGACCCAGAGTCCGCTGGGAGGACAACATTAGACAATCTTTGAAGGACCGAGGACTAGAATGGAACCAGGCCAGGAAGAAGACAGCTGATAGAATGGTCTGGCGCTCTCTCTTCCAAACCTCTACACCTCACGGTAGAAGGGGAACGACTAAGTAAGTAAGTATGTAAGACCAGCAGGGATGGACGAATGAGAGGACGCATCTGCCGTGTATACAACCAGTACGCTACAGGAACAATTATCATTCATACCCTTCGACATTTGCTGAGGGAGACTGAGCACCTATGGGTTTGCCCGGAGTGCAATGACGTTGATTCTGATTAACATTAGCCAGTTTCTTCAGTTATCATCTTTACCTTCAGCTCCCCAAGGAACGTAGGCTTTCAGCAAACATTTACCAAGTCCTCCTGTCGCATGCCAACAGCTCAAGGTTCATCCATCTCTTCTTCGTATTCATTTCTATCTGCAATACTTTTATCTATGTGTGTTTTTGTGTGTGTGCCTGTCTGTGCTTCTCTTACCATGGGGACTCTAGAGCAAGGACTGTCTTGTAAAGCTACAAACAGGTTTCCTCAGTGTGTGTCCTATTCACCACCAGCTCTGTCTTCTCTGAAGATGGCTGTATACCGCTCCACCTATGTCCCAGTCTTGACATATGGATGTGAGTCATGGGCAATGACTACAACCCACAAAAGCCAGATCCAAACCTCAGAAATGAGATATCTGATGAAGGTGGTTGAAGTAACAAGAAGAGACATGGTCCGCAACCAGATGATACGTCAAGGCCTAAAATCCCACCCCCTGCAGACCCAAGTAGAACAGTCCCAACTAAGATGGTTTGGCCATGTCTGAAGAATGGGAGAAGATCGGCTACCACGACAAGCATGGGAAACAAAGAGTCAGGGGTCCAGATCCCCAGGACGACCCAGAGTCATCTGGGGGGGACAACATTAGACAATCTTTGAATGACCGAGGACAAGAATGGATCCAGGCCAGGAGGAAGACAGCCGATAGGATAGTCTCTTCCAAACCTCAACACCTCACGGTAGAAGGGGAACGACTAAGTAAGTAAGTAAGTATAGCACATTAATCCTATTCTATGCAAGCTGTCATTTTTTAAAGTCTGTAACTACTTGGTTGTTGATTTTGTTGTTCTCCGTGCTTCATACACTAGGACTGATTTGGCATAGATTCTTTTCTTCCTGTTGGACTTCATTTCTTTTGATCTCCATATATTTCCCAATGCAGTTAATACTCCTCTTGCTTTTTTGTATTCTTATTTTGATATTCATTTCTGTCCTTCCAACTCTGTCTATATTGCTGCCAAGATGTATATGATTCTAGATCTTATATGGGTGTATGTTCCAGTGCTATTTTGTTAATGTTTCCTGCATTTATTCTCATTATCACTGTCAGTCCACCCCGTGTTGGAGGTTTGCATCAATAGGTCACGACTTAATGGCGCATTGGCCGGGGAAATAATTTTAAAATAAATGTAATGATTAAAGGGCTAAAGTGATTCTTCTTCATGCTTACCTTAATTGAGCAGTTCAGCCAGATCTGTTCCTATCTTTTTGTCCTGCGCTGTTTGCTTCATTTCTGTCCTGCGCTGTTTGCTTCATTTCTGTCCATGTCCTCCCTTTTCTTCTGAATGTAAACATTCTCATTTTCATTTTGTAATGGAGTCTCTTGCTTTCTTCTGCCCTGAGATTTCCAGAAAGATTGCCATTTGATGCAGGACATTACATTCCTCAGTGTTGGCCCAATTATGCTTCATGTGTGATCTTAAAACTGCCAGGCATTGAACAGAAAAAGTTGAAGTTCTGATAAAAATTAAAAACCCCAGACCTAAGGGTCTTTTATGTTTGGACATGCGCCCTAATATAACTGACTAGGTTGAACGGGACGCGCCTCGCCAAAACGAGGCAAAACTTTATTTTATTTTTTTTAAATACTGCACTATTTTCTTACGACTTGCCAAAACTCGGACCTAAAGGTCTTATATATTTGGACATGTGCCCTAATATATGTATATTTTTTTTTTGGTCTTAACCAGCGGCACTTGGGCTTTCAGCCTTTCGGCCCAATGACATGTCATTGCGAGACTAGGGGGCCTGTGGACTTTCCTTCCAACCCGGTCAGGAGCTTCGCTCCTTCCCATCCACAGAGGGTTTATCTCAGGAGCCGTTCAGGTTATTCAGCCAAAATCCCAGTCAATGACACTCCATCAAATGCCCATGCCCGGGCTTGAACCGTGAACATCTGATCGCCAGCGCAATGTGGTAACCATTACACCAGCGTGGCTCCCGTGCCCTAATATAAATGACTAGGTTGAATGGGACGTGCCTCACCAAAACGGGGCACAGTTTTATTTAAAATTTAAAAAAAAGAACTTGCCAGAACTAACAAAAATTTTCACCTCCATTTGCAGTGCATACTGTCTTCTGTGTGACTGACAATGTCTGACCTTAGCACACAGCAGAGTAACCTTACCACAGATGTGGACTATGGTGGGAGTCCACCCACTGTCTGGAACATCATTAAAGGACATATAGGCACCATGTTGGACCAAACACTACTGCGGTCTCACATGCATGTATCTGATGATGGCTTGGTCACAAGCAGATTCAAGCTACGATTGGAGAACTTCTTAGGGGATCCCTTGAGTCATGTGAATGCTGGTCTCCGCGTGAATCGGGGATTTCATACAGTGAGTATTTAATGCTTTGTAGTACATGGTGACTGAAAGGTCACTCCTTATTTTTAAATGTTTATATCCTCACTTGTATCTGATGAAAAGACATGAAACAAATGTACGTGTAACAAGGAACTATTACTGTCATTTGGTTAATTTTTTTTTTTTCGAAACAAAATATCTGAAATCGCCAATAAATGGGTGAAGTGTTAGAGACTTCTCTATCCTAGGTCCAGCATCGAGGAGTGGGGGGGTGACCAGTTCCCTTCCTAGCTGCTTTTTCTTTCCCTAACTCAAGTACAAAGTCAAGTACCCATTTACAGCTGGGTAGACTGACGCATGTTGATACCGTGAATCAAAACTGGCACTTTTGTTGCAAGAGACCAGCGCTCTGACCACTCTGTCAGTCAGACGCTTGGATGTTGCAATAGACAGCAAAAATTGTTGCCTGCTAGCAAGTCATGTTTTGATCAGGCCGGATCTCACGTTGAGTTGTATTTAATGTAACATAGCCTTTTATGTAATAAAATGGCATTCGATTCTCTTGAGCATAACATTTATTTTATATGAAATAGTTGCACAGGAGTGAAGAAGAAACAACTTAAAATTATGAAGTCCTTTTTCAATGACCTGGTATAGTTTCCCATGATTTAATAACATGCCCTTCCTTCCAGCTCTTTGGGTTAGCCTCTTATTAACAGATTTTTAAAGAAGCCATGTAACATCTCTATAGTCACTGGATTATCAACCTTTATTATTTCTAGGAGATTTCATCTGGACCTGCTGACTTTCCACTTTTCAGCAGGTTTCTTCTTCGTTCACTCTCAAACGTCAACTTGAATATGTTCAAAGTCATGGTCAGTCTGAGGCTGTTGACATCTCCGTAGAGCTTTTCTAGGAATGGCACTAGTGCTGGCCATAAGCACCTTCTCTGTTCCTCATATGCTGGGCACCTTTGAAGTAGATTCTCAGCAGTCATTTTATCAGTGCCGCAGTTACACTCATCAGTAGTTTGTATCTTTAACTTGTTGAATAGATGGTATCCCAATCTGTTGTGACCTGTGCGAAGTTAGAAGATTACCACTTGTTCACTTCTGCTGAGCTGGTAAAATGCATCATTGTTATTGTGACCTCGATGTTCTGCTTCCCACTTGCTCCTGTATCTGCGCTTGATAAAACACGTGGCCTCTTCATAAGTTATGATTGTGCCACGTAGAGGCAGCTTTCCCCCTTCCTTTGCCAATCTGTCAGCCTCTTCATTTCTGGGGATGTTGCAGTGAGAAGGGATTCACTGTATCACAACTCTTTTGAATTGCCTACACAGTTTGTGAAGTGTTACTCTTAGGCCATCCAGGTCGGCATTATTTTGATTCTTCAGCGTTGCAATCACTGACAGCACATCCGAGACGATAGCTCCTTGCCTATCTGAGCTTTCTTCTGTCACTAGGACTTCTGCTGCAGTTTTTAAGGCCTCTGTTCTGAAATTACTCAAGAATTTTCCTGTTGGGACTGACAGCTTTTCTTGTGTGCCATTGCTTAAGCTCAGAAAGACCCCCATCTTCTGTTGCATTTATTGCTGATCCATCTGTGTATGCATGGATCCAGATGTTTCTTGGGTTATAAGATTACATATATCCAGTCAATGGTGGATAGAAGAGATAGCAGAGCCCAGCTACAAGCTGAGAAATTCAGGAGGCTGACAGACCACCAAATGTACCAGAGAATAAATGGACTTGGAAAGGGAAAACTGAAGCGACCAACTTTGTTGAAACAGTCAAAACAAAGATGAGAGCAGACCCCATTAATGCAATATCAACAGCTAGACCCATCTACACTGCTTACAAGCTACCAGTTTGGAAACAACAGTGCTTCCCTGAAATGATAGTAAATATTCCAGGTATTGAAAGGACGAACAGCCAAAATGAAACAAAAAGAGGAGTCTAACCACAAAATACTTCAGCAGGTTTAATGCTTGTCTGATCTCTTAATTTAGTGAGTTAAGACTCTGTCACCGTCTGTTTCTTGTTTAAATTATCCTTAAAATAGTCCACCCTTCTGGTTGTTGTTTCTCTTCATTGCTATTTTGCCTGCTCATGCCATTTATGGTTTTATTGTTTCTTTGATAAACTATTGGTGATATAACAGTCATATTATATACTTTTTTGTTCAAGTCTCAGGTTTTTTTTTTGCCTTCTCTGTTTCCAGTGTCAGGTTTCACATATATTTACTGACCTTTTTTTCACTTTTCTATTCAACGAACAATATAGTTTGTGCAGTCTCATGTTTTTTTTTCTCTTCATAGTTGTTTACTTTTTAATTTTGACCTTTGGTCTCTTCTTTATGAGGCTGCATGTGTTCCGTCTGATGCATTTGTTATGTGTTCCTTCTGCCAAGAGCCTCATCATATGTGTTCTGAAATTTTTCCTCAATTTTACACCAATAGTTTTTTTTTTACTTGATCCTGCCAACGTTCCCCATGGCTTAAGATCATTTTCTCAAATTCAGTTTGAACACATCACTTGTGTTTTTGTTTGCAAGGTTTTGTATATTGTGCTGTTGACTTGTTCCTCCTGCTATGTCTTTGAAAGCTTCATTAGTTGTAGTAGACTGCCTAGCAGACGGTAATGAGCACATCCTCCATCTTCTTCTCTTTTTATTACCCATACATCCTGTAGGTAACAAGCATAGTCTGCGCATTCGAAGCCATGTATACATGCTTTAAAGGTCAGCATGTGACAGGACCTCAACATTTATCACTTTGTCCTTCCACGAAAAAAAGGACAAGGGACATAGCTTGGCCATGTCTGTTGCATGGAAGATGGTCGCATCCCTAAAGATATCTTCTATGGACAGCTGGTAGATGGCAAAATAACAGTCAGCGACCGCAGCTGAGGTTCAAAGATGTGTGTAAGAGAGACATGAAGGCACCACCTCAGATTGGACGAAACTCTTACAACAAGCAGAAGAGAAAAGAACACGATAAAAGGAACACCAGGAAAAAAAACAGCTGAGGGCTATCAACGCAGGAGGCATTCCCATAGTCACTTTTGACTGAAGGGGCTACTACCTATCAGTAACATCTATGTTTCCTTACATTTGTTGAATTTTTTAATAGTATTGATTATTCTGTAAATTTTAGTGTTAAAGTTTACACTTGTCAAATATTTGCAGATGATCCGCCTTTACAGTTTGTATGTTTTCTGGTGTGTTCATATTAAATTTTTTTTTTTTAATAACAAAAGAAAAGCTGTAAAGGAGGTAGTAGAAGTGGCCATGTGTTACCAACAGATTACTGGTGGCAATGAATATATATATATATATATATATATATATATATATATATATATATATATATATATATATATATATATATATATATATATATATATATATATATATGAAGATATTTATTTGTTTGTATACTTGTTATGTTTGGAAATATTTGGTAATAATATTTTGAGTCTGAGGTTAGAACCCTAGTCAAAGGGCGAATACTCATGTTTTGCTTCGAGTGAAAGTAAATATATAGTCGCCCCACTTGAATATAGTTGAAAGGTTAACATTAGCGCATGCCCAATGAGACGATGAGTTGTCGTTGGCGCTTCCGTGATGACGGACGGATCTTGAAGGCTGTCTGTCGGACAAATGAGAGTCCGAAGTTTTTCATCATTGTGATTGATTCTGAGGAAGAGAGGAGTTTTCTCTCAGTATACTATGATGGTCGATACTTCTCCCAGAATATATATGTTAGTGTGCTAGTTACCAGTATTTCATGAACTTAAGGTAAAGAAGGAACATTTTCTAAAACTTTACCTAGGCCTAACGACGCCATAGATGTCATATCATATATATATATATATTTGATGGATCGTATGTAGACGATTCCTGTACTAGCAGCACTGTGAGTGGACATATGTAACATTCCTTATGGGTAAGGAAAACCCAAAGACATTAGATGAGCAAATGAACGGAACTTTCATTTATAGGGAAGATATCTTTTGGATGAACGTCGCTCACTTGGACCAGCGCCATTTTGAATCCCACTGTTGGTCTGTTTGAATATTCAGTCAGAGAACGGAGATATCTTATTACCTGATGGCGATACCAAGACCTACATTGCATTGAAGTCTACTCTTTGTTATTTGAGATTGTCAACCTTAAAAGAAAGACCCTGTTGAAGCTAAAGCCTAAAAGACTTAGCCTGAAAGACGTAGTCAGCAGAGGGTCTGTAAGGGGCATGGTGATGACCATTATTATTGTTAACTCAAACTGATGCTACTAGTCAGTGGAGGTATGAGACGATAGACTATCATAAATATATATTTGCTCCTATCGTCCGATTATATTTACATGCTATGAGATTGCCAAATCGATGTTGCCACCCATTTGTCAAGTATCCAATGATTTGTTGTGTCAACCTGTTCCAATGACCGTCAACCGTGCTGTCAGAGTGTGTATCATTAAATTGTCTAAAACGTCCACAGTAGTTCCAGTTATCATTGACTTCCAGCCGTGAGGGTATGAGTGCATTATTACCAACTTGTCAACTCTACAGAACCATTTATGCATTCGCGCATTGACACTCATACTAACACTCATTGTCAACAATACATTCTTGTCGGGGCCTCATTACGTTCCGGGACAAGGTGACCTATATGACCAACACTGTGCTGGGTTTGAGTTGACCACTTAATCTCGTCAAGCCCTTATTAACGTATATCACAAAAATCAGTTGTTATCACCATGCAATGAACTAGACATTGCTGATACTTGTGCTTCAGGTACTGTATTTTTAGATTCAGCTGACATCAGATCAAGACTGTACCTAACATAGAAGGTTGCTGTAATTTATCTTCAACATTTTCAGTTTTTTTTAATTCGGTAGTATTCTTTAAAAGACTATTTCCTATAAGATTTGATCCCTTTCTTCACATTTCTTTGCTTTTCTATAAAAAAATTTTTGTTAGGATCCCTTTATTGGTTTGCAGTTGTTCCCATGAATTGATTGTACCCCAGCTTTCTGTATATCTGTAGGTTTAATTTGATTACTGTCATTTTTAATTAGCTTATTATGTATTTTGTTGTAACATCTATAGCGTATTCATCATCATCATTTCCTTTGCACTTCATGTAGAACATGGAGCCACCACCACTGTAGTTGGTCCCCCTTGCTGGAAGCATGCACCAAGCATTCACATGCTTTTGTAGCAATGGTTTCTATGGCAGTTAGTTTTATATGATGAGGTTGATGCTGCATGTAGCTAAAAATGTTTGTTGCTATATCTTTTCTGTTCTCAGCTTCACGAGGAAATAAAGGGAGCTGTCGAGGGAGCGGTAGACTCAGCAATGCATGAATTTAACATGACTGCGACCAACTCATCAGTCAAAGAATCACTAGTCACCACATTGGACTCTGAAATAGAATTGGATGTGTTCAATCAAGTCTACAGTAATGCAACTGGTAAATATATTCTCTTTTTAAAAATTGCACTGTTGGGATGAAAAGACACCAAATTCTCAGTGCCCAGACATTTATGTAGACTGATAATATGTCATTTCTTGATGTGCCTATATTGCAAAGACATTTTTTAAAACTATTAGGAATCTACAATTTATTGAGCATCTCATTGGCAGAGCGGTTAGAATGCTTGCTTCTCATGGCAAAGGGTCTGGGTTTGAGACCAGGTTGCATCAAGCTTCATTCTACTCAGCTTTAGAAATGGGTACCTGAGTCTGCTTGGACTTAAGCGAGGGAAAAGAAGCAAGTAAGGAATCTGGGTTTCCCAATCTCTTAACACATTAACTACCGAGTTGGAAAACACTCTAAGGCGTAGTTAAATTTTGTTCCCATTTTCACCCTATATGCACAAAGTAAGCTGTAGCTTTCATCATTATTTACAGACTTTTATTTTAAAGATAAATGAATCTACTATAACAATAAGCACCATTTGTAACTCTCAGGCTGGGTGCAGACGAGCGTTTTCTTGCTGCGCTTATCTCGCGCGTGGAAAATGAAACAGTAGGAATTTAGAGAAAGCAGACAGACGAACGAGGCTTTTCCTGCTGCGTAGAAAAAAACGCAACTGGTTCCATTTTCTTCGCGTATCACCGGCGTTTTTGGCTAACCTTGAACTTTATCACGTGACCAAGTATCTTAGCGACGAACTTGCGTTGTACACTGTCGTGGCATTTCTATTCTGAATTTGGATTTATCAAGAACATTTGCGTGAAAATGAGTTATTTCGAATCCGTTACTTACTTTAGGCGGATCGTGATTACGCAGTAACATTAGTGGTGCTCGAGTTTTTAACATTTAATTGTGTGATGGGGTTCCGTTGGGTTCCATTCGTCTTCTCCTTCTTTTTCTTCTTCTTCTGCTCCTCACCTCTTCTTCATTGGTCTCATCTTCCTCTGTTTCCCCTTTTTCTTGTTCCTCTTCTCCATTATCTTCTTCTTTGTCTTCTCTTTCTTATGTTTTGTTTTTGTTGCTATGACACGTTAAGTAAATGTATTTTACCAAAAACAACGCTCAAGATTTATTATTTATATATGGTATATAAATATATATATATATCAGTGGATGCACCCAGAATCGTCTTTTTTGTCATTTTTTCCTGCGTGCTCGTACTACAAGCAATGACAGACATGCTAATTCCACGAAATTCATATCTGAACTGCGTAAGTGCCAGTCTGGAAATCTATTTTTAGGCGCGAGGTCATGGCAAAAATACGCTCGTCTGCACTACCCTGCGATTCGGTCAAAAAACCGTGCGAGATAAGCGCAGCAAGAAAATGCTCATCTGCACCAGGCCTAATCGAGGTGGTTGCTATTTCACGACCCTCCGATGACCGAGGACTTGCAATATTTTCACTATCATAACAGCACCACTATCAAAATCACTATTTCAGTAAATGTGCATATAATTTTCACTCTTGTCCTCGTCACTAGATTTATCAGTCAATTGTTGAAACAAGTTTCTAGCCTGTTCAGCCGTTAGACGAGATGTACAAGCATTTTTTGTGGTCCTATCACTATTGTTACGGTAAACAGTTTTACACGATTTGGTAACTAACCCGAAACGTTGAAAAATATGAACATAATATCAATTTTCCAGTGTTCTACAACAACCATGCTTTGGAAATTTGTTTTCCGGTGGTCAATTAAAATCTCGAACCAGATCGGAATGTGTTTTGGCACATATTTCATTCGTTTTCTTACTAAACTTAGATCGCCATTCTGAGCGGCTCGCGGTAGTTAATGCGTTAAAGCTGAGGTTTAGTATAGTTGAAGTCTCTAACATGTCAACCTGCTCAGGCAGTATCTGCTATGGGAACTACCATTTTCTATTATGTTTAACTGCTGATATACGCATACTTTTGTTGACACACCCAGCTTGTTTTATGTTGTTTTGTCAATCTTTTATGTTTGTAAACTGAGGAAGGCATTTCTTTTCAATACATTCAGCATGTGCCCCTTTAAGCTTTTACTTACCTACCTTTTTAATTTTGTATGTGTGTTTACTACATTTTTGCACACCACACCTCTTTCAACCAGTATTCATAGGCATGGAAAAATATTAAACAGGATATTCCTTGAGAGACCAAGAAAGGCAACTGAGAGATGAACAAGCAGGTTTTAAGCAAAACAAATTCTGTACAGACCAGATAACCACTTTAAGAATAATTGTGGAACAAAGTCTATAATGGAACTCACCTCTTTACATTGAATTTGTAGACTGTGAAAAGGCATTTGACCTCGTAGACAGAGAATCACTGTGGAAGCTGATGAGGCATTATGGAGTCCCCCTGGAGATAATTAACTTAATAAAGAAAACTTATGAAGACATGACATACAGAGTTCTTCATGACGGACAACTTTTAGAACTGATTGGGATAAGAACTGGAGTGAAACAGGGATGCCTCTTGTCACAATTTCTCTTTCTATTGACTATAGGTTGGGTTATGAAAACATTGACAAGTCAACAGAAATGGAATCCAGTGGACTCTGACTAAAAAGCTTTATGATCTAGAATTTGCCAACAACTTGGCTCTCCAGTCCCATAACCGTAATCAGATGCAAGAGAAAGTTAAAATATTACATAAGAGGTCACATCAAGTGGGTCTGAAAGTACACAGAGAGAAAACAAAGGTAATGAGATTAAATGCAGGAAACGATAACAATATTGCACTTAAAGAAATGCTTCTACAAGATGTAGAATCATACATATACCTTGGCAGCAATATATATACTGTTGGAGGGGCAGACATTGATATCAGAATAAAAACACAAAAGGCTAGAGGAGCTTTCATTGCATTGGGAAATATATGGAGATCAAAGGAATTAAGTCCAACACAAATATCAGAATTTTCAATTCAAATGTCAAATCAGTCCTGTTGTATGGCTCTGAAACATGGAGAACAACAAGCAAGAAGCTACAGACATTCTTAAATGGGTGCTTGCACAGAAAAGAAGGATTGAAGTGATATGACAAGCTCACAAATATGGAACTGATGACGAGCTCACCAACATGGAACTGATGACAAGAACCAGACAAGTGCCAGTAGTACAAAAGATGAGAAGAAGACGCTGGGGATGGAAAATACACACATTGTGGAAACCTGTTGATAGCTTTACCATGCAGTCCTTCTTCTGGGAGCCTCAGGGTAAGAGAGGCAGAGGAAGACCAAGGAAGACCCAGAGAAGACATGGGAAGATCTTGAGCTGATGGCATGGAACAGGAAGACATGGGAAGACCTTGAGCTGAGGCCTATGTTGCTTGGTGAGCTGAAGGGTGATGATGGAAGTGTTGGTTATATCAGGACCCCCATTTTTGAGTGTTATATATTTCCTGATTGTGCAAACGTTTTGTACTGTTCCATGTTAACTGTTAATGACGAGGCTTTGTTACTATTGTTGGTGTTGTGTGAAAAGTATGAGTTTATGTGCTGCCTGATTTTTCCTTTAATCCTGTCATCTGTTAAATTGTAGCTTTTGTTTTTCTGATAAATCGCTTTAATATAAATGTGTGTAGTACTTGTGGGGATTTGGTGCCAGTTAAGTTTTCTACATTCAGTTACCTACCTACCTTTGTTTTATATTTTGCTTTTAGGTACACAGGGAGATAACTTGGATTTCTTTCATAGTCTACCCATCAAAGATGAAACAATGTTTGTTGCTCTTGTGTCAATGGGAGTCATCGTACCAATTATTTTCTTCACTCTGTTGATTATCTTCTTCTACAAAAGACACAAGGAATTTAAAATAAGAAGGTAAGTGGTAATATCTGTCTTTAAGATTAGCGTCAGCGGTGGTTTTTGTTTTGATTTTTTAAACATGCAGAACAGTGTTACATGATAGCAATTTATTATAAAGGAGTGGTCTAAAGTAATATATTATTTTTTCACAAAATTCATTGTAGAAAGTTTGTCACACAATAGGTGTTGCTACCTTAGTCCTTTCCTTACTTACTTTACTTAGTCGTTCCCCTTCTACCGTGAGGTGTAGAGGTTTGGAAGAGAGAGCGCCAGACCATTCTATCAGCTGTCTTCTTCCTGGCCTGGTTCCATTCTAGTCCTCGGTCCTTCAAAGATTGTCTAATGTTGTCCTCCCAGCGGACTCTGGGTCGTCCTGGAGGTCTGGATCCCTGGCTCTTTGTTTCCCATGCTTGTCGTGGTAGCCGATCTTCTCCCATTCTGCAGACATGGCCAAACCATCTTAGTTGGGACTGTTCTATTTGGGTCTGCAGCGGATGGGATTTTAGGCCTTGATGGATCGTCTGGTTGCGGACCATGTCTCTTCTTGTTACTTCAACCACTTTCCTCAGATACCTCATTTCTGAGGTTTGGATCTGGCTTTTGTGGGTTGTAGTCATTGCCCACGACTCGCATCCATATGTCAAGACTGGGACATAGGTGGAGCGGTATACAGCCATCTTCGTTTTCTTACCAACCTCTTTCTTGCTGAGGAATCCACGATTTATGGCCTGAAAAAGTCTCCCAGCCGCTGCTTTTCGAGTGGCCAACTCTTCTTTGATGCCTCCCTTTCGGTCTATGATAGCTCCGAGATATTTAAAGTGGTCGACCTGCTCCAGGACCTGTTCTCCCAACTTAATCTGATGTTTTCTTTCTTCTCGTGATATCACCATGGATTTTGTTTTAGAGCTGCTTATGACCATCTCTCTCTTCTCCAGCTCTTCCTTCCAGACTTGCAGGTAGGATTGGAGATGTGCCTCTGATTTAGCAATCAGGGCAACATCATCAGCAAATGCCAGCTCCGAAATATAGACCTGTCTCATCTTCCAGTACCCCACTGAATACTTTCTTGTTCTCTCCTTACATGCCTTGATGACATCGTCCATAAGGAGTATGAAGAGGTAAGGTGATAGGATATCACCTTGTCTTACACCAGTGGTGGTCCTGAACTCTTCTGACTTATGGTTTGCTGTCCTCACATAATTTCTGCAAGACTTGTAGAAGCTCTGTATAGCATGAATCAGAGGTGCTGGAATATTCTTCCTTGCCAAACAGTCCCAAAGTTTGCTCCAGGGGACCCTGTCAAACGCCTTTTCCAGATTTATGAAACATAGATGGATCTCACTCTTATACTCAAGGGCCTTTTCACTCAGCTGTCTGAGTGTGAAGATTAGGTCTTGAGTACTTCGGTTTGCTCGGAATCCGCACTGGACCTCATCCAATTGTGGATCAGCTAGGCGTCGGAGTCTCTGCTCTAGGATTCTAGAATAGATTTTACCAGGGACACTGAGAAGGGATATGCCTCTATGGTTTCCACATTGTCGATTGTCACCCTTTTTGAAAATTGGTGTTATGATGGCAATCTCCCAATCCTTTGGTATGGTCTTGTTGCACCATGCTGCCTGTAGGACCTTTAAGAGTAATAGGTCGCCTGATGCTCCCATGTATTTAACCATTTCTGGTGTTATACCATCATGCCCTGCTGCTTTGCCCATCTTTATTTTCTCTAGTGCTGCTTAGTCCTTTCCTGTCATTTGTATTCTTATTTACACAGTGCATACTGTTCTCAACTTACGTATGTTCATTATAAGGAAATGTGTTATATCTGCACTATCTCCAACTTGCATATGTTCATTATGAAAAAATATATTGTGTTATGTCTGTACTATCTCAAACTTACATATGGCAGATTACTGTTGGACCCTTAAGTGTGACTGTCCGGGCATATCACATTCCAGGAAGTCCTCGAAAAGATCCTTTTTGCGTGTTGACTAAACAAGTGCTAGTGATAAAGTTTTATTACATTTTTGGTAATATATGCACAGTAATTACATATAATATGAATGCAGACTAAAGTCAAAATGCCACTGATAGCACCTAACTCTAGGATTGTACATAACAATTGCTCTACTAATATGGTCATTCTTAGTTATCTCAAAAACTAGAGCTGATAGAAAAATTCTGATTACATTTTTGGAATCAGCAACCCAAAATTACACAAGAACAGCTATAAAATTTAAGGCACCAAAATGTGTGTATACCAGTGTTATTTGTTATGTCTTGTGAAGTATAGAGGCAATAAAAAATTAAAACAAAACAATTATTTAAAATTTTGCAGTTACACATAAATATTTCAGCTCTGCTTAAGTCCTTCTCTGTAATTGAAAGGTGTGTCTAGTGGAAAATTAACCCCAAGATGTTTAATGAAAACTTTTATTATTTTTTGTGTGAAGTGAATCTCACCTACCTAGTCCTATTCCATGCAATAAGGAAATGTATTATGTCTGTACTGTCTGGAATAAGGAAATGTACTGTGTTTTGTCTGTACTACCTCAAACTAAACTACCTTATACTCGAGTGTAGGTCATTCTGATTATAAGGCGTCCCTAGAATTTAGGGAATTAAAAAGCTTCCAAATGACCCGATTGTAAGTCAAAGTTAAAAAAAAAAGTACAAAGAGACAGTAAGAACCAGTTCATAAAACGGCTACACCAGCCTGCAGATGCAAGAAATTTCTATATTTCTGGCGCGTCGAAGAACGTGAATTCCAATTTATCCTCGAGTAATGATGCAGCCATTTTGCTGCTGAGTCATTTGTAATCAGGCAGAACGCCCCTGGATCAATAACAGCAACAATAGTTCTTCTTCAAGAGCCGTAAATGACAAAGTATTCCTTCTCCTTGCTCGTTTCATTTTCTGCGTTTCATGAAACAATTCTTTTATTTTATACCAGTCTCGAACAAGTGTTTTGCCATTTCCAAATTCCCACATTGCATTGGAATTGCCATGGCTTCAATCTTCTTTTTTTTCTGACTCGACTATAAGTCAGGGGTGCGTTCTTTTAAGATCTGAAATAGTAATAAATTTCTCAAGTATACACAGTGTGTTTGTTATAAGAAAATGCATTGATGCATTGCGTTATGCCTACACTAGCTCAAATTTGCATATGTTCATTATAAAGAAATGTATTATGTTATGTCTGTACTATCTCAAACTTAACTATGTTTGTTATAAGGCAATGTATTGTCTTATGTCTGTACTTCTTCTTCTTTGATCCATAACCGCCAACCGCCAAAGCAGTCAGCGGCCATCACGCCTGGTGGCGTCTTGTAGGGCAGCAACAAATTGATTCCACTTTGCTCGGTCGGCGGCCATCCTTCGTACAGTGCCCCAACTGTGGTTCATTCTTTGGATCTCAGCTTCCACAGTTCTCCGCCAAGTTGCTTTTGGTCGGCCTCTCTTTCGCTTTCCCTCGGGGTCCATAGCATAGCTGTTCTTGTGATGGTATCAGGGTCCCTTCTGAGGACGTGGCCAACCCAACTCCAGCATCTGCCAGCTATGATGGTGTGCATGTCCTTCTGGTTACTCCGAATAAGTAGTTCTTGGTTGCTGATGGTGTTTGGCCAAAAGATTCTGAGAATTTTCCTTAAGCAGATTGTGTGGAAGGAGGACAGTTTTGACATTTCCTTCTCTGTTACTCTCCAACATTCCGCACCATAGAGAAGCACAGAAAGTACACAGCTCTCATACAGTCTTAATTTGGTGTTTGTGCTGTACTGTGAAAACTTCCAAATGTTGTTGAGAACAGCAAAGGCTGTTCTCGCTTTATTCATTCTGTTGTTAATGTCCTTGCTTGTTCCGCCGTCAGGTGTTACTATGCATCCTAGGTAAGTAAATGTGTCTGTCTGTTCTAACTTCTGGTTCCTTACTGTTATTGGCTCAGGATTGTCCACATTTAGTTTCATGACCTCTGTCTTCTTCAGATTGATGTTCAGACCAACCTGCTGGCTATACTTATTCAGTCTATCAGTTTTGTCTTGAATGTGTTGATGTGAATGCGCGAGCAGTGCAATGTCATCTGCATATTACAGGTCTTCCAGTGTAGAAAACGTTGTCCATCTAATTCCTCTTGGACTGTTGTCTGGCGCATCACCCAATCTATGACTGTCAAAAATAATGTTGTTGATAAGGGGCATCCCTGTCGTACTCCTGTCTTCACCTCAAAAGTTACATTGCGCAATCCAACACTGCATGTAAAGTTAGAATAGAGGCTTTTTATGATGGAAACAATGCGGCTGGGAATTCCATAAGCCCTCAGAATTTTCCATAGGCTGTCCCAGTGTATGCTGTCGAAAGCGTTTTCAAAATCAACAAAGTTAATGTACAGCTGTCTCTGCCATTCTGAGCACTGCTCTATAATGTTCCTGATGGTAAATATATGATGTGCACATCTTCTGTTCTTTCTGAAGCCCACTTGTTCTTTCCTCAGTTTATGGTCAACTGCTTTTGAAATTCTCTGGATGATTATCCTGCCCAGTATTTTGCTGGGAACTGAGAGGAGGGTAATTCCTCTCCAGTTGTTGCAGTCTGCAAGGTCGCCCTTCTTGGGCAGTTTGACAATTATTCCTTTACTCCACTCTGTGGGTGTTGTCTCAGTTTCCCAGACTTGTGCAAATAGTAGTTCTAATAGTTCTGCTGCTAGTTCAGGGTCTGCCTTGAACAGCTCAGCATTTAGATTGTCGTGACCAGGCGCTTTTCCATTTTTTAGCCCTTTGATAGCTGTGATGATTTCTTCTTTTTGTGGAATGTCTGTATTTACGTCTAAGTCACTTTCAGCCTCAGGAACATTTAGCTGAGTCTCTGGTGGTTCCTTATTCAGTGTTTCTCTGAAGTGCTCTGCCCATCTTGTTTCCTGCCCCTGTGCTGTGGTGATGAGTATGTCTGTACTAGCTCAAACTTAACTATTTTATAAGGAAATGTGTTAATGTCTGTACTGTCCCCAACTTACATATGTTCATCTTAAGGAAATGTGTTATGTCTGTACTATATCCAGCTTACATATGTTCGTTATGAGGAAATGTATTGTGTTATATCTTTACTAGCTAAAACTTAACTATGCTCATCTTAAGGAAATGTGCTGTATCTATACTATATCCAGATTACAAATTTTCCTTATGAAAAAACGTATTGTGTAATGTCTGTACAATGTCCAGTTTACATGTCTTCATAATAAAGAAGTGTAATTGTGTTATGTCTGTACTGTCTCAAACTCATATATGTTCATTATACAGACATGTGTAGTACTGTGTCTCTACTATTCCCAACCTACACCCATTCATCTTAAGGAAATCTATTATTTTAAAACCAGTTGTAACACTTTCAGATTGTGAATAGCGTACATTTGATGTGTAAGCAGAACATATATAAAAATATGGATTGTGTTTTCAATGTGATTAACTATCTCAGAACTCCCATCTTCTCATGCACAAGCTAACACCAGAATTCACTAACATGTATTCAGTTTAGTGGAATTTTTTTTAACTTGTAAAATATAGAGTAGATTTCTTGTCATCTTCTTACATAATGTTAACAAAGTGCCTCTTTTAACATTGTATTATAATGAATAGTTTTTTCATTTCTACCATTTCATTTCTGTTTTAACATATAACATTATAACATCATTATGGCAGATGGCACAACTTTATAACATTATTACATCATTGTATTTTTGTTTGTTTTTTTTGTTTGGCTTGTTTATGGTTTAGTTTTGGTGACACCTAATATTTTCAATGGAACTTAAGACAAAGGTGTTATCTCATTGTAAATTCCAGACAAGAGATGTTGTTGAGTGACCAACCTGAGTTCACTATGGATGACTACACCACTGACGGCAAGTCCGCACTGGATGAAGGAGTTCCAGATCTGGACTTCAAGCGTTTAAGAGTTTGAACCACATTTTATTTACCATATATTTTCCTCAATTTCTTTAGTCCTTTTTAGGGCAAGCACAATTTTTCTCTGTATCTTCCAGTCTTTTATGACTCTTGTCTGTTTTCATATTTTGTCATCTCTAAGTTGCCCATTCATTTTCACTAATTCTTTTTATCCTTGTTCTGTCATTAAATCTGTGTAAGTATTGTGAGCATCCGATTGGCATAGTAGTTAGAGCACTGGCCTCTAGCGGCAAAGGTATCAGCTTTGGAAAATAGTTGCTTCACGCCATAATGTACCCAGTTGTAAATGGGTATCTGACTCTGTTCATAATTTAGGGAATGAAAAGGCAGCAAGGAAGTGAGCTGGTCACCCCACCTCTCAAAGCTGTTTTTAGTATAGTGAAGTCTTTAACACTTCACTCCCCTACAGCAGTATATGCTATGGAACTACCTTTGAAGTATCCTTGACCCTGTTTCTTAGTTTCCGTTAATTGCATGACGCTAAGTTACTGGGTACAAAACCTGGTAGCATTGTGCTGCAGTTTACCCAGCTGTAAGTGGCTGCTCATGAGTTAGGGAAGACAAAGGCAGTGAAGAAAGGAACCAGTCACCCCCACCTCATAAAGCTGAGACAGTATAGTGAAGTCTCTCCATTGTCTGGAACTGGTCATCCCCCCACCTCTCAATGCTGGACTTAGTAAAGTGAAGTCTTTAATACTTCACTGCCCTATAGCAGTATCTGTTATGGACTACCTTTACCTTTTCACTCTCCACTTTTAATCATTAGTGCCCAGCACTAGCCTTCTCTTTTTTGTAACATTCTATCATTAAGATATTTTCTCATTATTCATCATCTGATAAAGATCGGTTCAGAATTTCTGGGCCATTTTTTAAGTTGAAGACATGTTTTTGTTTCTGCATGCATTTGGAACTGTCAATGCTCCAGTTACAGAAGTTTGTAACTATGACTTTAATTAAGTATCAAATTTACCTGTAGTTCATATCGTTTTAGTATTGATGACACGTGCACAAATGCAGATTAGTTGTTTACGGTTCGGTTTCATGAGTGAGTATCAGAATGCAGGATGAAAGACAAAAGGGCAGGATGTCAGACAGGCCTGTGTGCCCAATTCTTATCTCTTTCAAAATAAAGTTTAACTGTTTGTTCATTAATGATGATCAGGAATGCAGAATAATGGCAGTGACCATTCCTGTTTTGTTCTATTTGATTTTCTACTGATTTGGTTGTTGTTTTTGGTTTAAATTTGACTATGTGCCTTATTATATTTAGTGCATTAATTGAAAATAAATTGTGTATGTTTTTATCAATTTATTTTTAAATAAGTAACATTTAAAATTAAAGAAGCTTTGTTTTTTCATCTGATATTTTTATACCTTTGTAGATATATATGCTGTCTAATGAACATCAGTTGGAAAGAATTCAAGACTAATCGACAAATAAGAGAAGACTCTAGGCAGAAATATGTCTCCGACTATATAAGGAAAAGACGATGGTCATATATCGGTCATGTCCTACGAATGCAAAACAACAGAATACCACTACAGGCGCTCACTTGGGTTCCTGAGGGTAAGAGGAAAAAAAGAAGACCAAAAGAAACACTCAGAAGAACAATAATAAGAGAAGGAAGAACGTTGGGCCTAAATAATGTGCAAGAGCTAAGAGGAGTGGCGTCACAACGAACAACCTGGAGAGCACTGGTTTCTGCCTTATGCGCCGTGTTTGGTGCTTAAAGAATTTATTATTATTATTATTATTAATGTTGGCTGACTTGAATGCAGAGACTGTAATGTCAACAAAGGTTTTTAATTTTCTTACCAAATTTAACAGAAAGATAAATACAATTCAGCTCCATGTTCAAGTTGATACTGTTACTCTTTGGGGGTCACACAGATTTTTTGGTGGCAATTTGCAGTTGTTTAATGTTTTGTAACCTACTGTCTATGCCTCTTTATAACTTTTTATTTCTCCACTTTTTTTTTTTTTTTGCATTTTCACACGTGTATAGAAGATTTTTTTTATATTGTCTTTTATATATACCAGGTGATTCAAAAGTCACTCCCTATTTTGAAATTTGAATATCCTGACATGTATCTGTTGGATATACATAAAACAGATGTCAGAACAGTGAGCAGTAACTGCCAGTAGTCAAGTACATTATGTTTTTGTTTGTTTGGTTTTTTTTTTTTTTCAGAAATGAAATGACATAAAATAAAATCTAAAATAGCTAGTTATCAAATGTTACAAGAGATAGTAAATAAGAAAGTAAGTAAGTAAGAGATAGCAAAAATTGCTGCTCACTATGTAGTCATGTGTTGAACAGGCCGGATCTTATGTTAAGCCGCAGTGTTAATGTGACATGGCATTTTATGTAATGAAATAGCAGTCAGATCTGAAATGAAGAGATGTCAAGTGCAAGATATTCTTCATTTTTGCACATCGGAGAATGCAACATTTTTCAGCTGTCTGCTTCAGTTTGTTGCAAGCATGTAGGTTTTTTGTGTCACAAATTGATCACTGAGATGCCATAATCAGTGTTGACATGGGATACTAAACCTCAGTTCTTAGTTTTGGAGAGGAAAAAAATACATGAGGATGACACTCAAGAGTCATAAAAGAAAGTTTTCTATGTCAAAAACATTTCAGATTTTCAGTAGTAAGCAACGGCATTCTCCATTCGTTGCTACTTAAGAAGCATGGAGTACCACTGTAGTTAGTGCCCTTGCAGGAAGCCTGTGCCAAGGCACTTCACATGCTCCTACAGTGGTGGTCTCTGTAGCAGATAGTGTTTGTTAATCCAAATGTCATCGCCATGCACCTGACATTTAGTGCCTCTTATGACATGCCAGAGGAAGAAGTGGTTGTATTCTTTCTTCATGTCCCCAGAAATCATCAAAACCACCTTCACTTTCAACATGGCTACTTTCTCATTTTTGTTTTAGAGTTAAATAGTTCACATTATTGTTACTGGAATCCATTCATTTATGCACTGATTTTTATTATGAAAGTTGCATATATTTAATTGTTGTTATGGGCCCTTGTGCATTGTTTTTCTTGGATCAAGATTACAAGTAATATTGTTTACACTTCTGGAGATTAACTTGTGTATGTATATCAGTAACAAGTCAGCATATCTGAAACGGATGAAAAAAAACTAATTTTGGTTGAGGATGTAAGTTTTCACATTTTCCAGTTTTATTAAACTTCAGTTTTTCTGTTATCAGATTCAACTCGCGGGGGGGGGGGGGAGGGATGGGGGGGGGGGGGGGGGGGGGGGGGGTGGGGGGCGGGGGGGGGGAGGGGGGGGGGGGGGGGGGGGGGGCGTGGGGGGGGTGGGGGGGGGGGGGGGGTGGTGGGGGGGGGGGGGGGGGGGGGGGTGGGTGGGGGGGGGGGGGGGAGGGGGGGGGGGGGGGGGGGGGGGGGGGGGGGGGGCGGGGGGGGGGGGGGGGGGGGGGGGTGGGTCGGAGTGGTTAAGAGTTATGGTGTCTGCCACAAATTCTAAAGGTACTGGGCTTGGTTCCCAGTACAGAGAATATATTTGATGGACATTTTTTCACAACCAGTGGGTCCTAGTGATGTCATACTCCCTCCTGATCTTCCTGGGTAGAGAGACCGGATGCCTAGACTTCTCGGATAAGGGCAAAAAAATAAGAGGTCCTACGTGCAAGTTGTGCACATTAAAAATCCCTCAGCAGTTGGAAATCGTAAAGAGTAGGCCATATGGCCGCTGCCGTGGCAAAAATTTACAAAATTAGGAAAAGCCTTCCCCATCACAAAAATATTTATAGAATGTGTGATTCCTGTATACACACATTATGATCCTTGCTGGTGCTATGGAGTTTGTGCACTGTGCTGAGATCCACGTGTGATCTGAGGGAGAAGATCGGAGCACTGATGGAGTTGTCCATGTGTAATGAAGATAGTTCATAAACTCGAACCAAAACCAACTCCTCAAGGAGCATGTAGAGCAAGAGAAACTATACTGTTTACCTTATAAGCAGTGTTATTACTCTTAAAGGCAATATTATTGAATGACGTGTTTTAAAGTAGATCTTAAGCATATTGAAAACATGACGACTTGTTCAGAAACATGAGTATGACACTGAACATTAAACCTGATTCTCTTAATTAGATGTTGCAGGTAATACAGTCATCACATGCATAACAATTCACCACAGTAAATGAAAAATATTTTAATATTCTGTGTTAATTTTGCTGGCGGTGGATAGGACACGCTGAGGAAACCTTGACATTGATAGTACGACACGGCATTCCTTATTCTGGAATCTCCAGTATAGGAGATGTAGAGATAGACAGAAGAACATGTGCAGAAGGTAATTGTAGACAAACAATGAAAGGAATGAGAAAGACATGGAAAGACTGATAGGCTGATGGCACAGGATGACTTGACATAAGTTTGACCTCTGCTCCTTGGGGAGCTGAGCAGTGATGGTGTTTATTTTAATATTTTATGTTTTTATTATAAAGGTCTTTTTTTTTTCTTTTTTTTTTTCGTACGCCCGCTAATACTCGAGGCGAAATCTCAAGTTATTATTAATTTCTAACCTGACATTGATTTTACGTGAGTATCCCTTTTTTTTTTTGTACAGAGACACGTGTCCCTCGCCATTCAGGCAGATACTCGCCGATTTCGGAGGTACCCATTACAGCTGGGTCGGCTCAGGAGCCGCCAATCCCTGGTCGACGACACTCCTTCAAATGTTCTCGCCAGATCTCGAGTTAATCCAGTCCAAATCCCGGTCGACGAAAAATCCTCAAATGTGGTCGCCCGGGTTTGATCCTGCATCACCCGGTCGCCAGAGCGGTGTTGTAACCACTACGCTAGCTTACTTACTTACTTAGTCGTTCCTCTTCTACCGTGAGGTGTAGAGGTTTGGAAGAGAGAGCGCCAGACTATTCTATTAGCTGTCTTCTTCCTGGCCTGGTCCCATTCTAGTCCTCGGTCCTTCAAAGATTGTCTAATGTTGTCCTCCCAGCGGACTCTGGGTCGTCCTGGAGGTCTGGATCCCTGGCTCTTTAACCTTTAGCACGCTGCATTCTTTGGCGAAAATTTTCGCCTGCAGCTGCATTCTTTTTCACAGCGTCCCGTTTCTATAGTGGGTGACCCTTAATGTCTATAGTTTTTGTGTTTCTTGGTCAATTGCTATCATTTTTGGAATTTATATAAATAAATGAATGGTGAATCTGATGATATAAAATTTGTTTGTGTACATATTAGATGTGATAGGAAGAGAGGAAAGGAAAGATGAAAAAAACGAAAAAAAAATTTAAAATAATAAAAAAATATTTTTTTTTAATTTTAAAATTAAAAAAAAAATTTTTTTAAATAACCAGCAAACGAAGGGTCCATATCCCTTGCATCTCAATGAAATTCATTTGACCAATAGACCAATACAAATCAAATGACGATCTTTTCGTTACACCCATCATCAGTAGCAAAGCAACAAACGCTCTCGTCAGCTGTGACATTCGGCCGAAATTCTAAATCTTTCCGATATTCCTAGTCCTAACCCCTAACATTATACATACTTGAAAGGCCATTTTACTTTCGTTTCCATCTCAGCCATCAAACATATTCTGAGAAACGATATCAGCGCTTATAAAGACAAAAATCTTATCCCCACCGCATGGCGTCAGAATCCAATAAAATTAGAGCAAAATGGCTGCATGTTGATGCCGATTCATTTCGATTTAAAAAATTTACAAAAAATAAATGCGGACTCTCTTGAAAATAACATTAGAACTTCACGTTACACTCCCATTGAGGCATATTGGGAATATGGTGTTAACTCCATATTTTCTTGACCATTGGCACACTAGGGATGATATGGTCAACATCACGCCAGCCACCTAAACCTTCCCAGAGTTGCTTTGGTACCCAATTTAGGAGGCTGGGTCTACCCCAGAGCCGTTTGCGGTCTAAAAAATCCCACCTCAACTGGGGATTGAACCATGGACCACCGAGCTAGGAAGTCAGTGCACTAACCACTGTGCCACCATGGCTCCAACTTGTCAGTATTTTCATTATATTTTCAGGACAAGTAAAATAAAGAAAGCTCTTGGTGATTTAAAAAAATTTTATTTATGATTTTTTTAAATTTATCAAAATTGTTGAACTGGATAAATTAATCTTTGATTAAAGAAATTCGATTAATCAATTATGATTTTTTACAATCAGTCCCAACCCGTATATATCTGTGTGGGTGCGTGTGTGTGTAGATAGATAGAGAGAGAGAGATTTTGTTTATAACTGTAACACCATGTGCTTATAAGAATATGCGGTTACTTGCCTAGTTACACATTTGTACATGTTTATGAAAGATATTTACTTAACAGGGTAAGTCACTAAATATTACTTTTGTATTATAGTATATTCACTCAGCAATGTCGGCTTACAACAGTTTAAGATGACTCAGCCATAAAACATACATTCCATTGTAAATACTTTTAGTTTACATATTTCTGTACTATATTCAGAATTGCTGTATCATTTGCAGTAGTAGTCAGTGATTTTTATCCATATCAATATATCCAGTTTATATACACATTTTTACAGTTGTATATATACAGGCCCATTATGATTACTTGTGTGTCTTTGATCTCTTCATTTATATAAAATTTGTGTATTATAAGGACAGTAATTATTCTTCTTGGTAACAGTAGCTGTAATAAACTATAGTTGGTTCAAACAGATTGCCATTGTCTTGATACTGATGATTTGAAAAGCTTAACTTTTTCTATCGCAGGCAATTTTTCAGTTTTACCTAGGCTCCAAAATGTATGCATATTTTTTCTACAAGTGATGTTTTAAAAACAGGCAGTAGACATATGGAATCATCAACTGGAGCAGACAGACACCTTCACATACCTAGGATGCATAGTAACACCAGATGGCGGAGTAAGCAAAGACATCAACAACATTATGAAGAAAGCAAGAACAGCCTTTTTAGTCTAAACAACATCTGAAAGTCCTCTCAGTACAGCACAAGCACAAAATTAAGATTATGTCAGAGCTGTGTGCTTTCTGTGCTTCTCTATGGTGCAGAATGCTGGAGAGTTACAGAGAAGTTCCTCTTTTCACACAACATGCCTAAGAAAAATTCTCAGAATCTTTTGGCCGAATACCATCACCAACCAAGATCTGCTTACTCGGAGCAAGCAAGAGGACATGCACACCATCATAGCTGGCAGACGCTGGAGCTGGGTTGGCCATGTCATCAGAAGAGACACCGATGCCATCACAAGAACAGCTATGCTATGGACCCCTGAAGGAAAACGAAAGATTGGCCGACCAAAAACAACTTGGCGGAGGACTGTGGAGGCTGAGATGCAAAGAATAAACCAGAGTTGGGGCACTGTACGAAGGATGGCCACTGACCGAGCAAAGTGGAATCAATTTGTTGTTGCCTTACAAGATGCCACCAGGCATGATGGCCACTGACTGCTTTGACGGTCGGCGGCTAAGAATCAAAGTAGACATATACATTCTTTCAGCAGACATAAGTAATATGCATTGAACTTTGGGAAATTAGCTGAAGAATGTTGTAATGAGTTCTTATATGCTGTAATAATTACACAGCCCTACACACACACACAAAATTTTACTCTTGATTGTACATAAATGAGGCCTGTTCAATCCAAATATCACATTTACTTGTCTGTAGCAGCTCTAATTTTTGAGATACAGACATATTTGTATTTCATTAATACAGGGTGACCCAAAAAAAAACGGCCCGCGCTCGCACTTATTGTGCGCGCGCGGGCCCATTTTTTTGGGTCACCCTGTATTATTACAATATTTTCTATATAAGGCTATGTAAAAAAAAACTATTGCTGTCTAGTCCTTTACACACAAAAAAACTGCTTGTTTACTCTCAGTTTCAGTTTTCCAAGAATTGCCTTTTTTAGATTTTAAGCCACTGCATACATGTTAGTATGCTACTTATTTTATTACACTTCTAACAGAGAATGGCATCATCTTCAAGAAGAGCATGTTTTCTTTCACCACATTTATTTTGTTATATTTGTGGAGAGTACACTTTCAAAGAAGAACATAGGAAGCATATTACTGTTTTTGTGAAAAAGGCATACATTGCTTACTTTAAAGTAAAACTAGGTGACCAGGACAAGTCTTGGGCTCCTCATATTGTTTGCAAAACATGTGTTGAACACCTGCGACAGTGGACTTGTGGGAAAAGAAAATGTTTAAAATTTGGAATTCCAATGGTTTGGAGAGAGCCCAAGAACCACTATGATGACTGTTATTTCTGTGTTGTGAATATTAAGGGAATTAATGGAAAAAATCACAAAAAGTGGAAATATCCAGATTTAGATTCTGCTAGGCAACCTGTTCCACACGGAGATGACATACCAATTCCAACTTTCAGTCAGATTTCGGATTCCCTGCTAGAAGATGAGACAGCAGTGGCATGTGGAACGACAAGTGACAGTAATAGTGATTTTGAAGATGATTTTTCAGATGCTCAACGCTTCGACCAGCTTAACTAAATGATCTAATCCAAGATCTATATCTCTCCAAGGAATCTTCAGAACTTTTGGCTTCAAGATTGAAAGAAAAAAAATTACTGACTGCTGAAACAAAGGTTACATTTTATCGCAGCAGAGATCAAGGTTTTATTCCATTCTTTTGTAAAGAAAACAACCTTGTGTTTTGTACTAATGTAGGATGTCTTGTTAACAAAATGGGTGTAAGTTATACACCAGATGAGTGGCGACTTTTCATTGACAGCTCTAAAAGAAGTTTGAAGGATGTTCTCTTACACAATGGCAACAAATATGGCTCAATTCCAATTGCTCATTCTACTACAATGAAGGAGGAGTATGCTACAATAAGCATAGTTCTGGAAAAATTGAAGTATTTAGAACATAACTGGATGGTTTGTGTAGATCTTAAAATGATGAACTTTTTGCTTGGCCAGCAAATGGGATTCGCCAAATATCCATGCTTTATATTTTTGTGGGATAGCAGGGCAAAAGATATGCACTGGACAAAGAAACAGTGGCCGGTGAGGGATGAATTTAAATTTGGAGAAAAAAATATTGTCAATAAGCCTCTCATTGATCGAAAAAGAGTTCTACTGCCACCATTACATATAAAGCTTGGCTTGATGAAGCAATTTGTTAAGGCACTGAACAAAGATGGTACCTGTTTTAATTACTTATGCAGAAAGTTTCCAGAATTGAGCATAGACAAACTTAAAGCTGGAATTTTTGATGGACCTCAAATTAGAAAGTTAATAAACGATCCAAATTTTATTGATTCCATGAACAAAACAGAGTCCACAGGCCTGGTCATCATTTGTTTTAGTTGTGCAAAACTTTCTGGGTAACTTTAAAGCAGACAATTATTCTAAATTAGTTGGAAACATGCTGTCGAGTTTTTGTGAACTTGGATGCAACATGAGCATAAAATTGCACTACCTCCATAACCATTTACATTTATTTCCGGAGAATCTTGGCGACTTTAGTGAGGAGCAAGGTGAAAGATTTCACCAAAATATAAAAACAATGGAAGAGAGATACCAGGGACTTTGGGATGCCCACATGATGGCAGATTACTGTTGGACCCTTAAGAATGACTGTCCCGGCATATCACATTCCAGGAAGTCCTCGAAAAGATCCTTTTTGCGTGTTGACTAAACAAGTGCTAGTGATAAAGTTTTATTACATTTTTGGTAATATATGCACAGTAATTACATATAATATGAATGCAGACTAAAGTCAAAATGCCACTGATAGCACCTAACTCTAGGATTGTACATAACAATTGCCCTACTAATATGGTCATTCTAGTTATCTCAAAAACTAGAGCTGATAGAAAAAATCTGATTACATTTTTGGAATCAGCAACCCAAAATTACCCAAGAACAGCTATAAAATTTAAGGCACCAAAATGTGTGTATACCAGTGTTATTTGTTATGTCTTGTGAAGTATAGAGGCAATAAAAAATTAAAACAAAACAATTATTTAAAATTTTGCAGTTACACGTAAATATTTCAGCTCTGCTTAAGTCCTTCTCTGTAATTGAAAGGTGTGTCTAGTGGAAAATTAACCCCAAGATGTTTAATGAAAACTTTTATTTTTTTGTGTGTGAAGTGAATCTCACCTACCCAGTCCTATTCCATGCAATATGATTGAAGGATGGCATTAACAAATAAAGCACCAAAATGTGATAAATAAATTAATTGATTGAAGAGGACATTAACACTGATTGAAGGATGACATTACAGATTAGTTGATTGAAAATAGGTTTTGCATTTTTCATACTTTTAGTGTTTCAACGCTAAAAAAATACAGTGTACATTGTTCATATGGGTTCTGCAACTCTTAATTTGTGATTTCTATGTTTTATCCTATTATGCCTGGAAATTGTCACTTATTGTTTGGATTGCTGACCTGTAGCTTGGAGTTTTCCCTAATGTATTAGCACAAATGTAACAAAGCCCAAGTAACTAGGACACTTGTTTTAATGTCAGTAATGTTTCCTCTGCTTGAGGGATTATTTGTTGATGATGATTAACTATGGTTGCTAAGCTTGTCACTCTTTCACAGCCAATGACAAGACGAAGAACCTGCATGTGTTCTGTAGCTGTTGAGTGGTGCTGTATAGAGTGTTTGTGATTGTTGGGGAGCCTGGCAACAGTTTTCTTCTTTCTATGGAGAGTCCTGGGCAGCACATACTGAACTGTCTCATATGGATGGGTGCAGTTACGGCAGTTAGGCTCATGTGTGGGGTTTAATTTGTTTAACTAAACTTGAGGGATAGTTCATACATACATGTTTTTTTTTTTTTTTTGGTTTTTTGTTAACTTTTTTGTTTAAGGTCTCCCTCTACCTATCTTACCCTGGGAACTCAAGAACAAGGGCTGCCTTGTAATGCTAATAACAGGCTTCTTCAGTATGTCCAATCCATCACCATCGTTTTCGTCTTATTTCACTGGCACTTGTCATGAGTTCAGCATTTGTGATCTTGTCTTACCGCTACAACCCTGTTCTTCGCAAGCTGCTTTAAAATATAATATGGCTGTACAATTTCAACAACATCTGTAAGAGTCATACACCACATGCCATATAGTTTACACCAGTCTGGACAATGATTAACCAATTCTAAAAGTTCTTTATTGTCATTTATGTTTTAAAAAACACAGGCTGTAAAAGATATTCAGAACATAAATTGTCATTCAGAAATTATCATAAAATATTCATTGTCAGTTTTTTCGGGCAGTGGGTGTAAAATATAACAAATGACACCAGGTAAGAACTGTCAATCTGCATTATCAGATGGTTTCATGAAATACAGCTCTCAGGACTAAAACTCTCTTTCTGACCAACCTGCACTATTTTTCTGTTCACTCATTCGTTCATTTCCTTGCGTGCCTAACGGAGCATGGAGCCCTCACTGATGCTGGTCCTCTCCAGAAGGCCTGCAGCAAATATTTGCAGGCTCTGGCATCGGTGGTTTCTGTTGCAATTAGTTTTACATGATGTAGTTACCAGCTGCATGCACAACCACATATTAGTCGCTGAGGGTGCTGTAGCCCCGTTCTTTCTTTGTCTCTTAAGAGAACCCCGGGTTGTCTATTAATTGACTTTACTGAATTAGTGATAATTTCACTTTCTATAAGGTTATACTTCCCTTGTGTGTATATTTTCATCCATTTTATCCCAGCTACTTCTAAGAGCTTAGAAGCTCTATCTGCCAATGGTAACCCTAGTGTCTATTTGTGAACAACTGCATATTATGTTTTTTTTTTGTGCATTTAAAAACAAAAATAATGAGATTTAACACATTAACCACCGAGTTGGAAAACACTCTGTGGCGCAGTTAAATTTTGTTCCCATTTTTACCCTGTAGGTGCATGCACAAAGTAAGCTGTAGCTTTCATAATTGTTTACAGATTTTTATGAATTACACGTCATTTTAAAGATACATGAATGTACTATTACAATAAGCACCATTTGTAACTTTAATCGAGGTTTTTGCTATTTCACGGCACTCTGATGGCCGAGGACTTGCAATATTTTCACTATCATAACAGCTCGCCCCACCACTATCAAAATCACTATTTCAATTAATGTGCACACCGTTTTCACTTTTTGTCTTCGTCGCTAGATCTATCAGTCAATTGTTGAAACAAGTTTCTAGCCTGCCCAGCCGTTAGAGGAGATGTACAAGCATTTTTTGTAGTCCTATCACTAGTTGTTACGGTAAACAGTTTTACACGATTTGATAACTAACCCAAAACGTTAAAAAATATGAACATAATATAAATTTTTCAGTGTTCTACAACAACCATGCTTTGGAAATTTGTTTTCCGGTGGTCAATTAAAATCTCGAACCAGATCGGAATGTGTTTCGGCACATATTTCATTTGTTTTCTTACTAAACTTAGATCGCTATTCTGAGCGGCTCGCGGTCCAAATGTGTTTATTTCGTGCGCCGCAGACAGCGGCTCGCAGTAGTTAATGTGTTAATCATAGATTTTGTCAGAACAACATTCTGTGTAGTTACTGTGTAGTCACTGAGTAGTCACTGTGTAGTCACTGAGTAGTTCGCCTACTTCAGCAAACAATAACTTCCCACATATGCTCTTTTTTTTTTTAAATATTTGCAAAGATAAAAGAGCTTTATTTTGTAGGGCAGCATAACTCAAATGTTGTCAGGAGAAAATGTGACAAATAAACATTCCATATTAAATGTCTTATATTTTATTCGTGCCCCTGTAACATTACCATGCTGACTGTTGACATTGTACAATTTCAGCTCATAAATACTGCTGCATTCTTTGACAAAAATAGTTTCTTCCATATTTCTCTGTAACATGCCATAATCATCAGCATTATCACCTTTTAGTTCCCCAAGGAGCATAGGCCATAACAAACTTATGCCAAGTCCTTCTGTCCCGTGACATCCATTCAGGGTTTGTCTCAGTCTTCTTCATCCATTTCATGTTTGTTTCCAGTTCTGTTTTCCACGTGTTCTTTGGTCTTCTTCTGCCTCTATAACCCTGAGGATCCCAGAACAAGAACTGCCTTGTAATACTATCAGCAGGTTTCCTCAGTGTGTGTCCTGTCCATAGCCAACGTCTTCTTCTCATCTCTTGTTCCACTGGCACTTGTCTGGTTCTTGTCATCTCTTGTTCCACTGGCACTTGTCTGGTTCTTGTCATCTCTTGTTCCACTGGCACTTGTCTGGTTCTTGTCATCATTTTCAAATTGACAATCTTGTCATACAACTTTAATCCTTGTATTCTACTCAAGCACCCATTTGTGAAAATGTTTAGCATTTTGATGGTTATTTTTGTTGCTCCGCATGTTTCAGGGCCATACAGTAAGACTGACTTGACATTTGAATTGACAATACAGATTTTTATGTTGGCCCTGATTTCTTTTGGTCTCCATATATTTTCTGATGCAATGTAAGCTCCTCTAGCCTTATGTATTCTTATTTCGGTATCATTGTCTGTCCCTCTAACTGTATCTATATATTGCTGCCAAGGTTCAGCATAACAACAGTAGTTGTGTCCCAGGCGATTGTTTCCCCTAAAGTTTCAGGAAATAAAAATTCTTCTAAGAATAGTACTGTGTGTTTGATAGTTTGTTTATTATTACCTAATCTACAACCATTATAGTGCAGGAGAAACTATACTGTTTGTTTATGATTACCTAATCTACAACCATTAAAGTGCAGGAGAAACTATACTGTTTTATTTATGATTACCTAATCTACAACCATTGTAGTGCAGGAGAAACTATACTGTTTGTTTCATGAGCAAGGCAAGCAGTAGATTATTCAGATTTATTTTGAGAAGTGTAAAGTGTGAAATGGAATATAAAATTAATGAAGATGGTTTTATCAAAGGTAAGGTAAAAAAAAACCATGTAGCCAGGTAATTACCAGGTTGCCAGCTGCGGAAGTACTAACTGATCTCTACTTGTGATTTATAGATTAAGCAAAGACATTTCGTCTCCATAGTAGGCTACTGCTTTATTCCATCTCCACTTTTGGCCAGAGTTGACCTGAGGTCATAAATCAACATCAGATAGTTTAATCTATCATCCACAATATCTTACAGTTCACAGTTTGGATCACTATGCAAAATTTCATTTTAATGTGATGTCTCCTTCTTTTGAATTAGTAATCCAATAACTTTATTTTTCTCAAAACAAGCTGAAGTGGAGACAGTAAATCAGTACTTAAGCGACGACTGGACAAAGTGAAAAATAATGAAATTATCAAAATAATGGAAATCACCTTTAAAGAAGTGTATTTTAAAAAAAGATTGTTTAGTTAGACATGAAGGAGAGGAAAAAGTTGGGACAGGAATAGATATGACTAGAGATACTTTTAAACAAAATTAAAATGAAAAACAAAGAAAGATGTGCACATTAGTGAAGAAAGTTGTACAAGCAAAAGCGTGAACAGAAAAAGCAGTGAACAGAGACAGTTTAACAATCGACCCAAATTAAACAATGAGCAGGGCTGTATAAGAGCTAGCTGGAATAAAATGCATTTTTGACATCCCTGTGTAGTTTCTGAGGAGACACGAGGCAAAATGGGGCTTCTGCTTCATCAGGAATTTCCAAAGATGTAAGTAATATGAGGTTGTGCATAAAGCTGGCAGCCTCATGTAATGTCAATTTCTACAGAAACAACCACTGCACAAGCACATGAATGCTTTGATGTGGACTTTCTGCCAGTGGGTCAGCTGTGGTGGTGGTGGCTCCAAGCTCCATAAGGAACAAAATGGGAGAATGATGATGATATTTATTCATTACCCTTCAGCTCCCCAAGGAGCATAGGCCTTTAACAAACTTACACCAAGTTAATCCTGTCCTGTACCAGTTGATGATGATGATGAATTTGACAGATATTAGTAACATATCTATTCAAGTCTCATTTTCATATATATATATATATATATATATATATATATATATATATATATATATATACACAGGGTGGCCCCAAAAAAGTGAGAACATCTCGTAGCAAAGGGTTATTTAATATAATGTTTTGTCATTTACAGTTGTATGCCAAGTAATTACGCTAATCAGAAAACATGTTCAATGTGTCCCCCTGCTTCTCAACGAGTTTTTGTAAGCGTTGGCGCCACTCGTTTATGCTTCTTTCAATAAAGTGCTGCCCTAGATTTCTCCATTCCTCGATTATTACCAACTTGAGCTGCTCAACTGTGGTAAATTTTAGCTGACGGTAGACTTTTTCTTACAATGCACCCCATTGTTTTTCAGTTCGCAAATTTTTAATCAGAATACGGTCTTCTGCTGTGATTTTTGTCATTCTGGTTAAAATATTTTCAAAACACGCAGAAGTTGACGATTGGCAAATTAAAAATCAAAGATGGTGACAGGAAATTGTCGTACTAATAACGTCATATAGTTAAATAGCTAAGTAAGTAAATCAGTAAACTATTTAAGCTATTATGGATACAGTTAAACAAATTTTGATGTAATTATATTACATTGTACGAGATGTTCTCACTTTTTTTTGGCCACCCTGTATATATATATATATATAAAATGCAGATTATTTTGGTATTCAAGACTTTGTGAACAAGTGTATCAGAACTATAAGTGAAAACACAGATGACCATCTGTTCTGCCACTGACCGGACGACGCCAAGTTGTCCATGTTGCACTGGGGCTTGTCGTTACAGCAAGATACACACTCCATGTAACGAGCACCTTCTCTACACCCAGGTTCACAGTAGGAAGCACAGTATCGGTCAAAGGTAACCATATTTCCATCCTTACTCAATCGCCGAACCTGCAAAGCATCATTTGAATATATACATGTGTAGGTATTTTAATAAATAAAGTTGCAAAATCTCTTGTGGTGTAAGTTTATCGAAACAATGAAAAAATTATTACTCATAATCAGGGCTGGCCTTAGGCCTGTTTGACACTATAACCAAATGAGCATAGTAGACGGCTCTTGGGTGAATAATATATCAAATAGTGGCACCTCATGGGTGAGGAAAATTTACATTGAACTGTCCCATGATGGGCACTAGTGCCTACGTCACTACAGCCAGCTATTAGCTGTAGTATCTACGTGTTCCACCTGTGTGTTACCGGGGCCTGAAAGGGGAGCAAAGAATAGTAACACTACCCTACCATGCATGTTGTAAAAAGCGACTAAGGAGGGTTGGGCATGGGGCTGGTTACCCCATCCCGTAAAAAACTTCAACAAGCATGGACAAGTCAAATACAGAATATATATCAACTCAGCTGCCCAAGACAGAAGAAGGTCCTCTGGAAAAGAGGTGCATTAAGCAACCCAGAGAAACCTGAAAGGAGTCTGGGTTGTAGACTAACCATTTTTCATCTAGGAAATTCTCCAGGATTGGCACCAGGAATGTTCACACTCTATGTTAACAAGGGAAAACTACACAGGTAGCAGTGGAAATGACAAATTACAGGATTGATATCCTGGGTCTCTGCGAGACACGGTGGAAGGGCATAGAGAGGAGGAGATTGATCACAGGAGAAATGGTGTTGTCCTCAGGAAATGAGGAGGAAAGAGCCCACCACAGTGAAGGGGTGGCTATAATGCTGTCCAGGGAAGCACAGAAGGCACTTATAGAATGGGAAGCAATGGGACCCCAAATTATAACAGCAAGGTTTAAATCAGCCAATAAGAAAGTAAATATAAACATCATCCAGTGTTATGCACCAACAAATGATAAAGAAGAATCTGTGAATGAAGACTTTTACACCAGACTACAAAATGTCTTGGACAAAACGAAAAGAAAGTACATCACAATTTTGATGGGGGTCCTAAACGCGAAAATAGGAACAGACAACACTGGCTTTGAAGAAATCATGGGAAAGCATGGATTAGGTATGATGAACGAGAATGGGGAACTATTAGCTAACTTCTGTGCTTTAAATCAACTAGCTATAGGAGGAAGCATATTTCCAGATAAAAGAATACATAAAGCAACATGGATATCACCAGACCACAGGATTGAGAATCAGATTGATCACATATGCATAAGTAAGAAGTTTAGGTCATCGCATGATGTAAAAGTATGTGAAGGAGCAGATGTGGTCTCAGACCACCATCTTCTATTGGCTAACACTAAATTAAAACTCAAGAAGTATATAGCTATAGACAACAGTATAATGTGGGATATCTAAGAAATCAGGAAATAAGAGAAAAATTTTCAGTCACAGTATCTAACAAATACCAAGTACTCCAACAGCTGGAAGATGAAGCAGATACGGAAGACCACTGGCAACAAGTAAAAAATATATGGAACGAGACATGTGAAGAAGTACCGAGAAAAAGAGAACATGCAGCACAAAGCATGGATAACAACAGAAACCATTACCAAGATAGAAGACAGGAAAAACAAGAAAGCAGATTTAATAAATCATTTATAAACAGAAGCTCCAAAGCCAAGGCTCATGAAGTGCACATGTGAGCAAACAAAGAAGTAAGAAGAAACATCAAGAGACAAGAGGAAGTATATTGAAGAGTTGGCAAGGGAAGCAGAGGAAGCAGCAGCCAAAGGACATATGAAGGACCTGTACAAATATACTCGTACAAAGAAGCTAACAGAGAAATATAAGCAAGCAAATTGCCTCATAAAATATAAGAATGGAAAATTGCTTAGTAATATATAAGAACAAATGAAGAGATGGACAGAACATTTTGAGGAACTTCGTAATAGACCAGCTCCGACTAATCCCCCAGACATCCAGCCAGCAGAAGAGGAGCTACTAATCAGCTGCGAACGACCAAGTAGAGAAGAATTAAAGAAAGCCATAAAGCTTCTGAAAGATGGAAAAGCAGCTGGTCCAGATGGCATTCCAGCAGAGGCCATCAAAACAGATATTGATAACTCTACAGAGATATTATACAAACTACTTGGCAAAGTCTGGGAAAGAGAGGAAATACCAGCAGAATGGAAGGAAGGTTATCTGGTCAAGTTGCCTAAGAAGGGAAATTTACAAGAGTGCACAAATTATAGAGGAATAATGTTACTATCAGTGCCAGGAAAAGTATTAAACAGAATCATCCTTGAGAGATTAAAAGAGTCCATAGACAAGCAACTGAGAGATGAACAAGCAGGTTTTCAACAAAACAGAACCTGTACAGACCAGATAGCCACATTGAGAATAATAGTTGAGCAAAGTCTGGAATGGAATTCACCGCTATACATCGGGTTCGTGGACTATGAAAGGAAGACCTATGAAGACATGACATGCAGAGTTCTTCATGAAGGACAACTTACAGAACCATTTAGGATTAGAACGCGTGTGAGACAGGGATGCCTATTGTCTCCATGTCTTTTCTTACTAGCAATAGATTGGATTATGAAAACATCGACACCACACAACAGAAATGGAATCCAGTGGAATCTGACTAAACAGCTTGATGATCTGGATTTTACAGATGACTTGGCTCTTCTGTCCCATAAGCAGATGCAAGAGAAAGTGAAAATTCTCGATGAGAGGTCACAACAAGTGGGCCTGAAAATACACAGAGGGGAAAAGACAAAGATCATGAGAATAAATGCAAGAAATGATAACAAGGTTGAACTTGAAGAAACACCACTAAAGGATGTAGAATTGTACACATATCTTGGCAGTAATATAGACAGAGTTGGAGGAACAGACAGTGATATCAAAATAAGAATACAAAAAGCAAGAGGAGCTTTCATTGCATTGGGAAACATATGGAGAACAAGAGAAGTCAAGTCCAACACAAATATTAGAATCTTCAACTCAAATGTCAAGTCAGTCCTATTGTATGGCTCTGAGACATGGAGAGCAACAAAAACAACCAAACAGCTACAGACTTTTATAAACGGGTGCTTGCGTAGAATAGAAGGACTGAAATGGTATGACAAAGTCACAAATGTGGAATTGATGACAAGAACCATACAAGTGCCAGTGGAACAAGAGTTGAGAAGAAGACGCTGGCGATGGATAGGACACACATTGAGGAGACCTGTTGATAGCATTACAAGGCAGTCCTTGTTCTGGAATCCACAGGGAAAGAGAGTCAGAGGTAGACCAAAAAACACATTGAGAAGAGAACTGGATACAGAGGTGAAAATGAGAAAAACATGGAAAGAACGAGCGGATGGCACAGGACAGGAAGGCTTGGCATGTGTTTGTTGAAGGCCTATGCTCCTCGAGGAGCTAAAGGGTAATGATTGATTCTACGTGTTCTACAGTTTCTCCGCCATTCACCCTTCCTTATAATATGCACACGTTTTCACAACACATTTGCAACCAAGATTCCTGCCAATTATAGAACGATAGTATATGGCGCAATATTTTATCATATTATGGAAAAATGGCATTTAAGTCTACAAGTTACACAACAGCTGTAATTAAAATCCATCGAGTTTGGCAATCAACGAAATACATTAATATATCCTTTTTCTTGATAATTCGTTATATGGATAAATCATACCTGCCAGTAAATAGCTGAAATAAGTACAGTTTAATGTAATTGAATAGAATTGACTTTTTACAAGAGGTGTTCATACAATTAATCAGAACGCTTACCACTTGACCATCCTGCAGTTAATCACAACATTTTTATTCTGAATGTTGCTTTTGGTACAACCTTTCAGGCGTGTCCGTATACATCATCATCATCACTTTCTTTTGCGCTGCTTACAATGCATGGAACCACCTCTGCAGATGGTACTCATGTAGGAAGACTGCTGCACAAAGCAGTCACATGGTCTTGCAGGAAGAGTGCTGTGTAAAGCAGTCACATGGTTTTGAAGAAAGACTGCTGCACAAAGCAGTCACATGGTCTTGCAGGAAGAGTGCTGAGTAAAGCAGTCACATGGTTTTGAAGAAAGACTGCTGCACAAAGCACTCACATGGTCTTGCAGGAAGAGTGCTGTGTAAAGCAGTCACATGGTTTTGAAGAAAGACTGCTGCACAAAGCAGTCACATGGTCTTGCAGGAAGAGTGCTGTGTAAAGCAGTCACATGGTCTTGCAGGAAGAGTGCTGTGTAAAGCAGTCACATGGTCTTGCAGGAAGAGTGCTGTGTAAAGCAGTCACATGGTCTTGCAGGAAGAGTGCTGTGTAAAGCAGTCACATGGTCTTGCAGGAAGAGTGCTGTGTAAAGCAGTCACATGGTCTTGCAGCAGGGGTTTTGGTGGCACTCTGTTTTACATCATGAGGTTGCCAGCCTCATGCACAAACCCATAACAGTTGCCTTGTACGACATGTCTGAGGATACAATAGTCATATTCTTTCTTTCTCTTATGAGATCCCCGGAAACTACAGGGGTCGGGCGTGTATTACATTCATCATGTTTCGGTTACTGGATACTAACCTTGCAGTATGGCTCATTCTGCATGCACGTCTTCGTAGGGATGTTGCTGATGTTCTTGAGGGTCATGCAGTCGTTGGTGGCGTCGCCATTGAAGCAGAAGAGGCAGGACAAGGACGAGTTCCGACTTTCTACCTTTTGGTAGATTACTATCTCATAGCGTTCAACTGTCATGAAATAAGACACTATTTTATTACATATATTGTTACATTTTATGGTATATTACTGTCTGAACTCGTTCAACTGTCATGAAATAAGACGGTGTTACATCTATTGTTAAAATTTAGGGTAGATTACTGTCTGAGAATGTTCAAATGTCATGAAATAAGACACTTTTTTGTTTTATTACAATACATACATTTTATGGTACATTTCTATGTGATAGCGTTCAGCTGTCATGACATAAGACACTATTCTAATACGTCCATAGTTTCACCAGCTGGTAGCTTAGTGTCTCATAACTCTCAAATTTTATGAAATAAGACACTTTTTTATTGCATTTATTTCTGCATTTTATAAATAGGTACCTGATTCTGCTCTTGAGTTATGAAAGACTAAGGCAGCGAGGGTAGGAACTAGTTACCCCACCTTATAAGGTGGACCTAGTATGTTGAAGTTTCAAACACTTCATAGCCTTACGGCAGTATTTGCAATGGTACTGCATTTTTCTTTTTGTTACATATTCTGACCGCGTTCTATATGCGTGTGGAAAATCCCGCTAATGACAACTGTCAACGAAGCACTATGTTTGTGGGCCTAGTTGGCAGGGAGGATAGTGTGATTCGCTTCTGTTGTTTTTCTGATGTCTAATTTTCTACTTCTTTATTTCTCAGAGTGCTTGAAACATACCTTTAAGTGTGTAATATTTATTTATTTACTGTTTACAAGCCTCCCTCTTTATTTGTTTAAAATGTTTATCTTATTGGTGCTCAACTTTCATAGAATAAGATACTTTTTTACATTAATAATTAATGTGTATCTGATAGTAATTACAGAAATACTATGGTAAAATAGTATTGTGTCAGTTTTACAAATGGGAATTCCAGTACAAAGAACACATTACATAAATACTAATAAGAGTAAACAGAACATGCACAGTACATAATATTTAAAAACTATGACAAAACAGAAGCTATTAATTTCTTTTAATTGATGGAGGAAAAAATCTTGTTTAACAGCCCCTGACGGTTTGCCATTAGGATAAATAGTGTCTATAATATTAGATACTACTGTATATTCAAATGCCGCTAGATAGCTTTATCCGTCATTGTCACAAGTTGCCTCCCCTTTGCTCTGCAATGGTGGTCCAACAGTGGCCAAAATTTAAGTACAGTATCTAATGTGGGTCTTCAAAGGTGTCTACCTTCGTACAGGATTACTTTTGGCAGAGTTGTAAGTAGAAGGATAATGATGCTTCTACCTCAAGGTAGTTTTCACAAGATATTTCAGATGTCAAGAACAATGCTGCCTGAGGCGGAGCAATGTTAACTTTAGTATCTAACCCGCCGCCTTTCGTGAAGATGGGTTATGTAATAATTGGCTCGTTCAAGCCCCCAGCCGAGGTGTCGGGAGGCGCAGTGACCAACCGCGAAACACAGGTGGTCACCCGCCTGCTCTGTCTGGGTCGGAAATGAGTTACGTCAAAGTCAACCATTACTTTCACGTTTACCGTCTGCATTCAAGCTGGCGCGACCACTTAAGCGATTATAATTAATCCTCACGATAGTCAATTACCCGTGAAATAACAATATTTCAGTGTGAGAAAGTGTCTAGAAATTTAGGGAGTGTCAGTGGCACGAATTCATGTGCGAAAATGAAGAAAAAAATGGATAATGTAGGAGAGAGAGAAAAAGTGTAAAAGAACACCCACAATATCGTCACTGTCATTAACCGAATGAAATGAAAATGTCTAACTGTGCGTGGACATTTTATCAAAATGTCGATTCTTCATACTTTTTTGTGTCATTTTTGGTATAAAAAGGGGGATGAAGGGAGGTTTTAAAGGTTATGAGTATGGATGTATATATTTAAATGCACACTTTTAATACATAACTTCAGCTTGACCAGTTAGTATGTTCTACTTATGGTCCATTACATGTGCAATTTAGCTCTAATTAAATTTTTATAACTTTAAAAAAATATATATATATATTTACTACCATTGCTCAGGGCTTCTCCATTACAAAAATTGTGGACTGTCTTACACTCCCTTTACTGCAATTTCATATTGTACTGTCTAGTAATGATTTCTTTAAACAATGTCCAACTTTTTGTTTATACGTCTTCACTTCCCGTGTAGTCGCTAACTATTTTATTCAAGAGATTTGATTATATCTTCGCACTTTTAGCGCTGTCTTTCACTTCTGCCGTCAACTTTTCCTTCCATTATGCCTTTCAGCAAGGTGATATGTCTTTTGATATGACCAAAATAATTTATCTTTCATCTAATTTATCTCTGTTTATTCTAGTTTTGTTTTTAGAATTTCTTGGACGAAGACTTTGGGATCGAAACGCAGGCAATTCTCTTCGTCCTTTGTCCCAGTAAGACGTATTACATTAGGGGTAGGCAATCCAGGGGCTGTAGGATCTACTTTAAAGACACCGAGCTCCGTAAAGATCTAATTTAATAAAATCATGCGTTTTCTAGTTTCAGAACATCAGGGATTTGGAATAAACCTAGCCTATATGTAACTGTTACCTCCTCCGCACGAGCTGCGTCACGCAATCCCATCATCAGAGCCGTGGAAAATTACAACTAAATATTTTACGGAAAGTTAACTTCGCTTCAAAGAAAAGATGGCTTTCTTTCTTATATAGGTCATGAATAAAGTCAATTTTAGTAAGCTAACGCGGCTTTTTCACTGAAAATGCGTTAACAAGTATCTTTAAACCTGGGGACACGCGCTGTTACGTGCAGGTGGGAGAGGGTTAGTCCGAAATTTACCTAGGTTTAAATTATGTCCCCCCCCCCCCCTTTCGCATCACTTAGAAATCTACTAAATGATGCCTTGGGATTTACCGGGAGATAAAGATCGACAGATTGCCGACCCCTGTATTCCATATTTTTGTTTGCCCCGCTGTTTATCCCTGTCTTACTTCTGACTGCCTCAGTTTTATCAACATTACATTTACATGGCGATAAAAATTCACAACATAAGGACATTAAAACATTATATAGAGATGTATTTAAAAAAATGAATAGGCTATTTTTCCATGGGCACAAGGACGTGCCAACATGCGTTTCAGATCTGTGAAATAGCTGAGAGATTTAACCCCCGTTATTTTTGTTCAATGCCTCGTGTAGTTTCTGCGGATACCTCAAGAGATAAGTACAGAAAAGGACTACCACACCCTCAAGCATGTCGTACAAGGCGTCTAATATGAGGCTGTGCTAGCAATGCAAAACAAATTGCTACAGAAACCACTGCTATGCAAGCATGTGAATGATTTGTGCGGGTTTCCTACATGGAGACCAGCTACAGTGGTAGTTCTATGCTCCATTAGGAGCGCAAATGAATATGAGAATAATGATATTTGTTTAATCGTGTTTGAGACTTGTTGCTGGTATCAACATTATATCTTGCTATTTCCTTACCAGACAAACAACACGTCATCGCGTACTGTAGTGACATCAACAGCACTGTAATCCACAAACTGTCGCCATCCATTCTTAAACAGCCTGACACACGTTATTGTCACAGCATCAGTTATTTTCTAGTTCGTGGGCAGCTCCTTTGGGCAGTTTGTTCAAGGCCGAGGACGTCATAGACGACTGTCAAACGACAATGATAATTGCGTTCTTTTTTAATTTTTAATTGTTGAGTGAAGATTATAGGTCATGGAATAAGTTCTTCTGTGAGCCACATATGTTCTGAGTAACTGCGAAGTCTGCAAATAATAAAAACAGCCATAAGGTCAGACCGATGAAAACCTCTCAACCTGGCTACCAGTTCGAGTTACGTTTACATATAGGATAACACAAAACAAATTACTAACACATTTTCTCAATGCACTGTAATAACCTCGTGTAGCTGTAAGCAGCACAACAGGTAGATATCTAATTTACATTATGGTGCAATAACAAATAACACAGACACGCCAATATTTGCTCATGTAGCCATCTTTGGCAAAAGCGGTCGATAGCTGGCTTGTGTGCAGTGCCAGAAACTGAGAACGGCTTTGCCAGCTGCCTGCCTTCTGGCGGAGAGTATAGGCGTTCTCCGATCGATGCATTGATCGATCTATGTACAGTACCTCCAAATACAATGGATTTTGGGAATGGAGAAGAAACAGATATTTATGAAGTTCAACACAATAATCAAAATCTTCAACTCACATATCAAGGCAGTCTTTTGTATGGCTCTGAAACATGGACAACTACTAAAATGAAAACCAAGAAGTCGCAGTGCTTAACAAAAAAAATGGGTGCTTGCAACGAATAAAGGATTGAAATAGTATAAGAAGATGACTAATGTGGAACTGATGTCAAGAACCAGAAAAGAGTTTCACAAGAACCTGGCTTTGGATAGGACATACACTGAGGACGCTTATTGATAACATTACAATGTAGGTCATGTTCTGGGATGCCCAGGATAAAAGAATTAGAGAGATTTTAAAAGGAAACAAACACACGGAGAAGAGAACTGGAGGTAGGCATGAAAGGGATACAGTGAAAATGGAAAGACTTTGAAAGGATGGCACAAGACACGAAGGTTTGAAACGAAATTTGTTGAAGACCTATCCGCTTCAGGGAGCTGGAAGTTCATGCTTATGATGAAGGTTGAAATTTGGGGGGAGAGAAGGAGGTGTGAGGGAGAGACAAGGAAGGGAAAGAGGGAGAGACATATCGTATGAACATAAATACAAATTCATATAGTATGTGCATAAACATAAGTTCATATCGTATGTGCATAAACATAAGTTCATATCGTATGTGCATAAACATGTTCATAATTTCCGACCATTATATATCATCATTACCCTTCAGCTTCTGATGGAGTATAGGTCTTCCATTTATTCCAGGTCATTCTGTCCAGTGCCATCCACTGAAGACTTTTCTATGTCATCTTTATTCCTTTAATTTCTGCCTCAAAGACTCTGCTTCATGTGTTTTTCGGTCTCCCTCCATCTACCTGACACTGGAGATTCCAGAAAAAGGACTGTCTTGAAATGTTATCAAAAGGTGTCTGTGACGACATCAGTCCCGTCCTTGTACGCCTCTTCTCTATCTCCTACATTATCCATTTATTTCTTCATTTTACGCACATAAATCTGTGCCCCGCCACTTCTTAGATTTGTTGACCTTTTCCATACTGTAATTGTGTCATTTCATGGCTAATTGACCCCCGGCCAGCGGATTAATTTTATCGCCGAGCGAGTGAACCCAGACAGACAAGATACAATGGACGTAAAGTTGGTTGACTTTTACGTAACTCATTTCCGCCCAGGCAGACATAGAGATTAAACACATGTGGTGTTGACCGCTCATCGCGACAATACTGCGTCAGACTACAAAAAGGAAGACCAAATTGTTGTTTATGTAAAACTTCAGTAGTCAGCGAATGTCAGCAATTATCGGTGGACAGGAAAACTGCGACAGAACGTATCCCATTCAAGATATACGATACTGCATTCCAAAGCCGTCAGAGTAGACAGCCCAGACAAAGCTAGGAAAGAATAGAATAAGAATTCTGAACTTATAGATCCGGACAAAACGAGTGGAAGCATCTTCTCAAACTTCAGTAGAAAAACTCAGCATTATTAATACGAAAACTGAAATCCTACAGGACCGCTCACAAGTCACAGAGGGATTCTAACTAGAAATAATACCCCAGACGCGAGTTCGGGGCATCTTTATCAAGTTGCCAAGAGTATTCAACTGAGCAAGAAGTCTAGATTTCCCAACTATTGGGGCGAGTTGTACCATATATTTTATACTTTGAATTTATTAACATGTGAAAAAAGCTAGAGTATGTCCAAGTCATACGAGGCTGGCAACCTCAGCATAAAGAATAATGGTTTCATGAACCACCACTGCAAGAGCTGGTGACTGCTTTATGCGGGGTTCTCATAGAGAACCAAAAGCAGAAGTAGTTCCAAGTGGAGCAAGGAGTGTATGATTATGACATCATGAGTAAATATGAGTTATCATTCGTAATAAGCTATATGTATACTTAGACATGTTCACCTAGGCACAAGCCATTGCATTCTCCTTTATCCAGACATATTTTTCGCTCAGACTAACTGAAAGTAATGAAGGATTTTTATCATATACACTGAGCTATAATGTATACTCAGAGGGGATAAAATTGCTGAGAAAAAGAGTCGTTGGAAGAGACAGCGGGAAGGCGCCTGATTAGTATCAGAGAACATAAACTTAGCAGAGGCCTTTGTTTTCCTTTAAAGTTTGTGGGACCAGTCTACGATACCAGTTTGGAAGACGAATTCGTGGTTCAGAGCTTGTAGTCGACACGAGACGGCTTTCTTCAACGGCTTGTAAAGATACTCGCATTGACCAGGAGCGGTTTACCCTTGCACTCACGTTTTGGGGCGTGCCCTCGCCACAGAAATTGTAAATTGACTGAGCAGTCATCACCAACAACAACACATCATCAATCTGACAGCTAAATCAAATCGTATCAGGTCAGAACCAAATGAACACTTAGTCACTTCCAGCGAAGTTTCAGTGAAGAAACATGTATTAACTCACCAATCCTTCATTTATTTACTATTGTTAAAGAATAATTGATCATTAAATGTGTTATATGTTGTACAAATTCATAGTTGATTTAATTATTACCGCAAGAAGTGCACACGAATGAACCAGGATTACCTATATATATATATAGCGGTAGCATAGTGGTTAGTGCACTGGCTTCCTAGCGCAGTGGTCTATGGTTCGATCCCCAGATGAGGTGTGATTTTTGTTAGGCCAAAAACGGCTCCTGGGTCGACCCAGCCCCAAATGGGTACCAGAGCAACTCTGGGAAGGTTAAGGCGGCCGGCGTGATGCTGACCACATCACCCCTAATGTGCCGACGGTCAAAAAAATATGGGCCTAACACCATATTCCCAATATGCCTCAATGGGCGTGTAATGGGATCCTTTACCATATATATATATATATATATATATATATATATATATATATATATATATATATATATATATATATATATATATATATATATACATAAACAGAGCCAATAAGTAGCATTTTACTGTTAAATCAGTTGGGGGCTTGAACGAGCTAATAAATAAATTATACAATATATCCCTTCACAAAAGGCGGCGGGCAGGTACTAAGTTAACTTTGTTATGACACATTCAGCATTGTTCTTGACTACTGAATATCTTCTGAACACCCCCTCAAAGTAGAAGTATTATCATCCTTCTATTTGCATCTCTGCCAAGAGTAATCTTGTGCGAAGGAAGATTACCTTCGAAGACCCATATTAGATACCGTGCTCTAGGTTTTCGCTTTTGGACCATCACTGCAGAGCAAGGAAAGGCAACCCGTGACAGTGTCCTTAACGTATGTCTTGTTCAGTTCCAGCATCTTCTCACCTGACGTTCAACTGGAACGTGTCTTGTTCTTGACATCAGTTCTACACTGGTGATCGTGTCATGGAATCATTTCAATCCTCCTAGTGAACGCAAGAACCCCTTTATGACAGTCTGTAATTTCTTGGTTGCCGTTTTTCTTCTTGTCTATGTTTCAGAGCCGTACAAGTAGTCTGCCTTGACATCTGAGTTGTCCTTGACATCTGAGTTGGCCTTGACATCTGAGTTGAAGATACTGATTTTTATGTCGAACTTTCCTTCTTTTGATGTCCATACACTTCCCAAGGCAATGAAATAAGGTGACCAGACGTCCCGGTTTTTCCGTGACAGTCCCGGTTTTCGACCATTTTTGATAATTTGTCCCGACTTTTTTTCGATGCAATCCGGGACGCCAATTTGTCCCGGTTTTGGACGAATTTGCCAATTTGGCATAAATCTCACAGATTTAAAAAAAAAAAAAAAATTATTATTCCGTGGCTGACTTGACAGAATTTTTAATTATTAGTGAACTGGCGCCGAAACAGCACAAGAAGTTGTCAGGACCGCGAATTAGTTTTGTAGTTCCAATGTGATGTTCGCAGTTATTTGAAATTTTAGGTAGTGGTAAAGTACCAAGATTTTGCGTACGGTATACGTTTATTTAATTTAAACGGTGAACTATTTGTGCATATTTTGTTATTGTTGTAAGAAAATGGTACCAAAGCGTAAATGCAGTTTCAATGAAGATTTACAAAAGGAATATCCGTTTATTAAAAAGAGTACATCAAACTTCAATGTACGATGCGATATATGTGCCTCCGGGTTTTCGATAAACCATAGTGGACGTGGTGATATTAAGAACCACATAAGCAGTGAGAAACATAAGAGAGCCGTCGTTACAGATGCATCAAGCTCGTCGTTAACCACTTTCTTCAGAGCTGATAAAATTGGTGACCAAGAAGAGCAATTAGCTGCTATAGAAGGCGTCTTTGCATACCATACAGTGCTACACAATCATACTTTCAGGTCTATGGATTGCACATCAAAATTACTTCAGGTTACTTTAGAGCCAAAATTTGCATGTGCACTTACGAAAACAGAAGCCATTATTCGAAATGTCTTGGCACCCCATATTCTAAATGAGTTAAGGTGTGACCTAGAAAAGTCTACATTTATTTCTGTACTGACAGATGCATTCAACCACAAAGAATTCAAGATTTTTTCCTTTGCTTGTCAGATACTTTGATCACAGTAATGGAGTGAAAATTAAAATATTAGAGTTAAAGTCATTGCCAGGTGAAACATCTGATATTGTACGTAGTTTTCTTAATGACTGCATAACTGAAAATGGTTTAGACAGGAAAGTAGTTGGATTTTGCGCAGACAACACAAATTCCAATTTTGGAGGTGCTGAAAGGAAAGGACAGAACAATGTTTTCAAAAAACTGCAAGAAAACCTTGGACATGGTCTTATAGGAGTTGGGTGTGCAGGTCATATTTTCCACAACACTGTTCGAAAAGCTTCCTATGTACTGCCTGTTGATGTCGAGCTGATTATTGCTAAAATTTATCAACTCTTCAAATCATACACAGTACGAGTTGAAAGACAGACATTCTTTGAAAATCCTCTGAGGCATGGCTTGTTTTTGTTCACAGTCAGGCCTCTCCATTTCACGAAGCAGTGCAAAAAATAGAGGGACAGACGGTCACTGTGTTTGAAGTCATAGACAGCATCAACAGGTTGAAAACTATTTTGAAGTCCAAACTGGAAGACTGTTTCTTGCCATCAAGAGTTAAGCTAATCCTTGAAAAGCTGAAAATGGAAGGACTTCCAAAGGAGGATGGGAAAAAGTTTCATGCTAGCGTTTCTTCGTTCTATGAAACAGCTTTCAATTATTTGAATAAATGGGCTGCAAAAAATTTTCAAGACCTAGAATCCTACAGCTGGGTAACGCTGAACAGAATACCAATTTGGGCAGATATTGAGATATCATCATCACTAGTGATTCAAACATTACCTTCAGCCCACTTTACAGAAACTGAAATTTATGACGAATATGTCTATATGAAGCAGTTTGTTACTTCTCAGAAAATTAGTGAATGGAGTGCCAAAAAAACATTGCCACCATAACATTGGATTGAAATGGTTTCCCACTTCAAAAACAATAAAGTGATATTTTCAAATGTTTTGAAGTTGGCAGAGTTTTTTTTCTGTCTACCTGGAACAAATGCTGCCACAGAAAGAGTGTTTTCTTTGATGAACAGCTTATGGGCAAGTGATAAAAGACAGCTAGGTGTTGAAACTTTGAAAGCTATGTTGACAACCAAAGTGAACTGTGAGGAAACATGTGTCGAGTTTTTTAAGATACTGCTTGCTAAGAAGGACCTATTGATAAAATTCCACTCGTCTGAAAAGTAGAGTAACTCAGCTTCACCTTAAGTAAGGATTATTTATGTTTTTCTCTCTTATTAGTTTAAGTAGTTAAACTTATACAGTAAAATGTATGTTATTCAATGTTATTCAAATGTATATATAAAATGTATATTATTTTAAATTGACAGCAACTTGATTTTTCCGGGACATGTCCCGACTTTTGACCTTTTCTTTACCCTTTTGTCCCGATTTTTTGCATTGAAATAGGTCAAATCTACTATTTTGTCCCGGATTAGGATTTTAAAAATATGGTCACCTTAAATGAAAGCGCATCTTAACCGTACTGAGAAATAAAATATTGTAAGCGAGCTGGCTAGCTTCACACTTTTCCCCACTGTTATGATGGCACACTTTTCCCCACTGTTGTGATATCACACTTTTTATTCTCTTCTGCCCCACCTTTATTAATGAGGAAAAATGCGCGAGCTCTCAGTTAGAAAATTGTAATGTACTTAATGAAATCGACTGATTCCGAAGGCTGTGAATCAGGAAAAAAAAATTACTGGAATCGATAGCTGCTTAAACGTATTTTTTACGAGTATTGACAGCATAGATTCAAGATCTGTCGGGTATATTAGAACGCACAACCAAATATAACATTCCTCATGGTCTGGTAATAAACAGGAGGATATTATTGCGCCCACAAGACAAATACAAACGCGAAGAAAGCAAAGAAAGAACACAGACTTGAATGAGAGCGGCTGGATCTGTCAATAACCTTTTTGGATTTTCGGTTTAAATTAGATGTCACTTTGTACGGACTTTATGGGAAAACCTTATCATGGTTCATTCACAAAAGGTCTTTTTCAAAAGGAAATTCATTTCTTGCACAAGTTTCGTCGACAAGCGAAAGTGCCGAAACTGAAATTCATTCAATGCACAGGTTTTGTCAACATATGACAGTGCCAGGAAAATTAAATAGGCAGGTATCTAATGAATGTATGTAGATAGGTTAATAGAATAGAGTACTTATAGGTATATCTGGATTTAATAACAACAAAAGAGAGAGAGACACACACACACACACACACATATACACACGCACACACAGAAAAGTAACTTTCATGTAGATATGTTATTATGCATACTAAGAAGTATCTCACAAGTTTAAGTAACTAAAAGTGAGTCCAAAATACTTACAATCAGATTTTACGAGCTTTTGTACGCGCGCGCACACACACTCGCACAGAGAAATTAACGCTTTGAAAAGTAAATATGTCTAGTCTGTATACAAAGTTTTCCTTCAAATTTAAGACCAGGTAAGAAGCAGTGTACCATACTGTGGCGGTCTGAAGAGAGAGTCCGTTATTAATGTGCATTACTTGCTGTGTGTATGTGTTTTTGGTTTTTTTAAACTACCAAATTTAAAGACAAAATAAACCAAAATGGTAGTTGCCTTTATCACGAGCAGACCAAATAAAAATTGGAAAAGACCGTATCAACTTACTCCAAACAACAATAACAGAATAGGAAGTGGACAAAAAGATAAAGAAACAAAATATCATAGAATGGAACTTTTTTTTTTTTAAGGGGGTGCGGGTTTAGCCTAATATTTTCTTAAATCCTTGTCTATCAACAATTCACTTGAAATGCTCCATTTTTGAAAGAATTATTGCAGTTATTTCCCCTTGCCCACAAACTAATTTATTTTACGCATAGCTGAAACTATATAGCCCAAATGAAAACAAGAACCAGCCTTGGGTCCAAGCGGTCGAGGTGACCGCCCTGGGCGCTACATACATATTCATTTATTGGGTAGTAATATCGAATTACGTGTTTTCTCCAAAGATTTGTTTGTAATGGATAAAAAGTTCTGTCTCTCATCTCGACATTACTTCTGATAGACTATGCGCTGACCTTATCTGGATGCTTCCAGCTCATTTATCATGCTGTTGTTGTCTTACATGTACGCCCTGTACCGCTCCTTGGGTTATGGTTTTCAACAAAGAAATGTCTTGCTTCAAATTTATAAAATAGTTTTATTGACTACGACTGTACTCTTTTCCTGTTTCTCGTTTTATTCCTATTTTATAAAAGAACTTATTAGTTATCTTTTCTTTCTGTGAAATGCGTCCATTTTTCAGTGCATCCACATTTGATGGTCACTTTAAAGTGATAAACGATGATTATTATTTTTAAAAATATATATCTTACATCTTGGCAGAAATATAACACAAAGCCGGAGGGACAGAGAATGATATCTAAATAAAAAAATACCAAGACTAGAAGAGCTTTCACTGCACTGGGAAACATGGAGAAGAAGAGAAATCAAGTCCAACACAAAAATAAGAATCTTCAACTCAAATGTCAAGTCAGTACTATTGTATGGCTCTCAGACATGGAGAACAATAAAAACAACAACCACAAAGCTACAGACATTCACAAATGGGTGCTTGCATAGAATATAAGGATTGAAATGGTATGACAAAGTCACAAATGTGAAATTGATGACAAGAACCAGACAAGTGCCAGTGGAACAAGAGTTGAGAAGAAGACGCTGGCGATGGATAGGACACACATTGAGGAAACCTGTTGATAGCATTACAAGGCAGTCCTTGTTCTGGAATCCACAGGGAAAGAGAGGCAGAGGTAGACCAAAAAATACATGGAGAAGAGAACTAGAGTCAGAAGTGAAAATAACGAAGAAGGCGTGGAAAGAACTTGAGCTGATGGCACGCGACAGGAGTACTTGGCATGTGTTTGTTGAAGGCCTATGCTCCTTGGGGAGTTATATGGTATTCATTGAATATGTTTGGATGTTAATTTTCTCATTTTGCTGAAAGTAGTTTTGATCATTTTTTACTCTCTTATTCGATTATGCTCACGTTATTGTTGATCAGAATCAACGTTATTGCACTCCAAGCACCCCATATGTGCTCGTACTCCCTCGGAATATGTCAAACGGTATGAATGCTAATTATTCCCGCTTGTTGTATACCCGGATGCCAAATTCTAGTAATCTTAGCCTTGTTGTATACCCGGATGCCAAATTCCAGTAATCTTAGCCTTGTTGTATACCCGGATGCCAAATTCCAGTAATCTTAGACTTGTTGATTAATCAACTGCAGTGTTGTTCTTTAACATGGGATCATTTATTGTCTTTAGAATCTCTCACTAGACCATATTCAATGTCCCCACTATGGGTGCTCTCGAAGTCAGTCTGTCAGCTCTATCATAACAACGTATGCTGCATGACAGAACAGTAGATCTCCTGCAGTTTCTGAAGATTACTCTTCTTTGATCCTTAGCCGCCGACCATCAAAGCAGCCAGTGGCCATCACGCCTAGTGGCGTCTTGTAGGGCAACAACAAATTGATTCCACTTTGCTCGGTCGGCGGCCGTCCTTCGTACAGTGCCCCAACTCTGGTTCATTCTTTGCATCTCAGCCTCCACAATCCTCCGCCAGGTTGTTTTTGGTCGGCCTCTCTTTCGTTTTCTTCAGGGGTCCAAAGCATAGCTGTTCTTGTGATGGCATCGGGGTCTCTTCTGGGGACATGGCCAACCCAGCTACAGCGTCTGCCAGCTATGATGGTGTGCATGTCCTCTTGCTTGCTCCGCGTTTTTAATATTAACGCTTAATCATTTTTACGAACTCCGTCCTTGTCTGCTTTTTCCTATTCAAGTGTCCAACGACACATTCATTTATCATCACTGTGAAGTGGCTATACCACACTTAGAAAGCTTAAAATAATCTTAATATTAAAAACGCAGAGTTAATTTAGGTATTCGAGAGATACCAGTATTGCGGCTACTTACGTATTTTTTATTGAAGGCAAATATATGGCGAATATAAGATGGCGTGAGATGCCAAAATATGGAGTAATATATTAAGATAGAACTCTGAAAATGAACACTGAACTTTACCCTTATTAAGTGGCTTAAGAATTGTACAGAGGTATTGACACTGTAGGAAAATTTTTAATACGATAGTATTCGTGGAATAAGAAGGAACATTCTAGCTTATACTTTTAACGGTTAGGCCGAGAACATTAAGGTCATGTATAAGACAAACATGACGGTTGACTTATCGTTCAATGTGAAATAATATAAATGCGTTCTTCACATTCATTGTACGTTATTGGAATAAATTATATGGAGTCGTCTTCAACGGACTTATTCACTGAAGAATTATTTGAACTTATATTCAAAACCAGTTCACTTATTCGTGTTACTGTGGTTGATGCAGTTTAACCTTGGTAAACTATGAACACTCTACCATTATTATATTAACTCAAAGAAAACGAAAGACAGTAATTTCAGAAGAAATGAACTTTATTGAAGAACATTCACGTTCAAATCACAAGCCATCTAATGCGAACCCTGTAGTTTGGAGAAGATAATAGTCAAACATGAATTAAGAAAAGAACATTATTATAATAATAGTACTTCCCAAAAAAATGAAACAAAACTTATTATCTTTATATTATCACGCACTCAACAACGAGGAAGATCACAACATGCAAGAGAAACGCAGCAAGTGTCACCGAATGAGCAGGAGAAGCGAGGAGATTAGAACACAGATGGAAACAACAGCATCATGCACCAGTGATAAAGACTGGAAATAAAACCAAATGGACATGACACTTCGTCAGTATGAAGCTAAATCAGCAGCCATTGCAAAGCTTAACCAGAGAAAGTATGGATACAGGGCATGCTGAAACAGGGAGCATCCTGGGAAGAAAAAAAAACGATGTTAATGAAATAATGATGCAATTTCACTGGACAACGGAACATCCCTCACACAAGCACAAAACTCGCTTCACCTCACGACGCTTAGCAGCCCAAGTTGACAGACAAAACTATAAGGACAAATAACATCATCATTATCCTGTTTGCCTCCCATGGGCCTACAGCCACTACTGCAGTTATCCCCCTTGCAGGAAGCCGGCATCAAATTATTCAAGTTCTCTTGCTATTGTGGTTTATGTAGCAATTTATTTTACATGATAAGGTTGCCAGTAACATCAATCAATCAATCAATCAATCAATACCCTTTAGCTCCGCAGGAAGCATAGGCCTCCAACAAACACATGCCACGTCCTCCTGACAGGTGCCATCCGCTCAAGTTCTTTCCACGTTTTCCTCATCATTTTCACCTCTGTATCTAGTTCTCTTCTGCATGTGTTATTGGTCTACCTCTGCCTCTCTTTCCCTGGGGATTCTAGAACCAGGACTGCCTTGTAATGCTATCAGCAGGTTTCCTCAATATGTGTCCTATCCATCACCATTGTCTTCTTCTCATCTCTTGTTCCACTGGCACTTGTCTGATTCTTGTCATCAATTCCACATTCATGACTTTGTCATACTTCTTCTTCTTCTTTGCTCGTCCTGTAAAGGACGTTGGTTGCGTTGTGTCCGTTTACAGCAAAACTGCGATATTTGCGCCTTTTGGGGCCGACACGTCCGACTTCAGCACAGCATTTTTGGAACCGGGTTAGCCTTCCCTCTTCGATTCCTACTCACTCAGCCAGACTGCAGTGATGCAGCCTGTTTCCAGTACCACCACTTGGAGGTGGAGTAGGGTCTTCGTCAGCTCTGGTTCGCTGACCCTGACGCAAGCATTCTAGCTATGGGTCGCTAACTGCATTCCTGACTGTTGACGCGTCTTAGGTCCCAACTTTGTCATACCATTTTAATTCTTCTAGTCTACGCAAACATTCACTCATGAAAGCCCATGGTTGTTGTTCTCCATGTTTCAGAGCCATACAATAGGACTGACCTGACATTTGATTTGAAGATTCTTATTTTCATGTTGGACATGATTTCTTTTGTTCTCCATTTGTTTCCCAATACAATGAAAGCTCCTCTTGCTTTTTGTATTCTTATGCTGATATCATTGTCTGTCCCTCCAACTTTGTCTATATTGCTGCAAAATATTGTGTGTACAATTCTTCATCGCCTGCTGGTGTTTCTTCAAGTTCAACCTTGTTATCATGTCTTGCATTTATTCTCATTATCTTTGTCGTCACACCAGTGTATTTCCAGACCCACAACAAGCCAGTCACATGTACAATCTCATATTTGTCTCCCTCTACGACACTCTTGAGAAAGTAGTAGCTCGATTCTGTCTCCGCCTCTTGAGAGGCCCCCGAGAACATATAACGAATATACTTCTGTTAAGACTTGATATGTTTATGTCCCTGATAGCTTCTAGTGATCTATTGTAACTAAGCAAGACCACAAGAACCTGAACATTTGTACATAGCATTATGTAGGATGTAAAAGCTTCCGATCCGTGGAAAAGTCTAATGCAGAGGTTCCCAAACTGTGTTCACTGGTAACACACTATGCGGCTTAGGGTTATACTAACAAGTAACATGCCACACAATGGCGGACAATAATTATATTGGGCTGTTTTTGCTGCATGTCCTGACCATAGCGGCACTAACTCTCGTGTGGTCATTTCATTGCTGTCCATTTACTTTCAACTTCATTGGATCACTTATGATCACTTAAAATTCTTGCGCGAACTTTTAATAGGTGTTCAATTTAGCTTTTACTGTGCAATGCGAGGCGTTTCCGTATTTTCCTGAAAAGCTGACAGGATTTTTTTCATTGTTCGTTACACGACATTTCAATTAGATATTTAGTAACATAGTAGTTATTAAGTGGCGAAACTACCATCCGGGCGAGCCTGGCACGTCCCGGGAGCCCCAGCTCCCAGCAGGCAACAAAAAGCCTTCATACACATCCTGTAAATTTCCTTTGGCCATTTGTTAAAGATCACAGCAAGTGCCAGTTTCTAGAGACAGAAGTGAAAGTGACAAAGATGTCATTGATAGATCTCGAGCGCTTGATACCGGACAAGAGGATATGGTACAATTTTATTCAAGGCCTATGCTCCTTGGGGAACCACAAAGTACTGGTGATGAGGAAGTAATTAGTTACATTTTTAATAAAGATGTGCTGCACATTGATTATAGCTATTGAGCTCATCCTCGTATATAAGGAAGGCTCCCCTTAATTTCGCGCCGGCGGGTTACTGTTTTGTAGTTACGCCACTGACACTACTGCTACCATATTTTGCAACAACAACAACAACAAAAAACGAGAAATTGAAGTTGACATACACGCCCCAGGGTCCATCACAACGCGTGTTGGTAGCCGGTACTAGATCATATAAGATAGTATGTCACATCCTGTTAGTATTGCTGGGCTTTTATATTAAAAACAAATTCTGCGTTACCCTCCCCTTCCCCAAACGTCATTATTTCGTTTAATTGTTGTCGTCCCCATCATCATGTCCCTTGTCACTCTTTATGTAGCATGGAGTCATCACTGTAGCTGGTCCTCTTACAGGAAGCCTGCAGCAAAGCTTTCACCTGCTGTTGTAGTGATGATCCTGCAGCAAAGCTGTCACTTGCTGTTGTAATGATGATCCTGCAGCAAAGCTTTCACCTGCTGTTGTAGTGATGATCCTGCAGCAAAGCTTTCACCTGCTGTTGTAATGATGATCCTGCAGCAAAGCTTTCACCTGCTGTTGTAATGATGATCCTGCAGCAAAGCTTTCACCTGCTGTTGTAATGATGATCCTGCAGCAAAGCTGTCACTTGCTGTTGTAATGATGATCCTGCAGCAAAGTTTTCACCTGCTGTTGTAGTGATGATCCTGCAGCAAAGCTTTCACCTGCTGTTGTAATGATGATCCTGCAGCAGAGCTTTCACCTGCTGTTTTAGTGATGATCCTGCAGCAAAGCTTTCACCTTCTGTTGTAATGATGATCCTGCAGGAAAGCTTTCACATGCTGTTGTTGTGATGATTTGTGCTGCATTTATTTTATTTAATGAGGTTGTCATAACCATGTACAACCTCATTTTATTTGCCTCTTACGCGATCCTTAAGGAAGCATTGATCCTATTATTATTTTGCCTGCCCAGAGACCACGGTAAGTACGTGAGGCGTTTCATTGTTTTAGTCAGAAAAATTCAGTGAAATTTGTATTAAAAAAGAGGATCTAGTTACACGCCGATAGTGGCATATTGGAAATATGGTGATAGGCCCATATTTTCTTGACCATTAGCACACTAGTGGTGATGTGGTAGCATCATGCCGGCCGCCTTAACCTTCCCAGAGTTGCTCTGGTACCCAATTCATGAGGCTGGGTCGACCCCGGAGCCGTTTGCGGTCTAAAAATTCCCACCTCAACTGGGGATCGAACCATGGACCACCGAGCTAGGAAACTGGTGCAGAAATTTGTATTAACCTACATTTAAAGTTTGTCAAAAGGTGTTTTTTTTTTCTCTATATATCTTTCAAACTATATTTACAATATTTGCGTGTATCTAAAATCTTTACAAAAAGGACTTTTCTTAAGACATCATCGCCTCGCAAACTCATTCGCTGCAACAGAATTGTTAAACTTGTTGCGCATGCTCATTAAAAAAAATCAGACGAGAATCACTGAAGAGCGCTTGTTAAAGTAGAAATAATAATAATTTAGAAGACATCCTAAGAGGGTCTTGAATCATACAAGGAAAAGAAGAGAAAAATAAGGAAAGGCTGAGATTTCGCTCAAATCTCTGGGGCTTCCGCGTGCCGTAAATTCTGTCTCGTGTTATTGATCAAACGCGCTTCGAAAGCATGGAGGTGTAATTGACGCAAATTGAAGGGAAATGTAGTGTTCACTTGTCCATTCTTTAACTCCTGTCAGACAGAAGAGACCGGGCATGGAACGGCTGCTTGTGTAAGGAACTAGATGAGAAATAAGGAAACTGTATTACTTTGTTGTGCTTTTCTTTTTTCTTTTTAAACGTCGTGGCAGAGAAAACAACTTGGAAGTATATTGTTTATAAAATCTGGCTTGTAAAGAGATGTTGCCGGCGCGCGACTTAGTAAATTTGCCCCATTTTCCTCGTAGTGAAGAGCTTTGGGTATCATACATATTTTATGTGATAATTTCCCCATATTAATAATTGTCCAAGTGAAATGTCCTAAAACGAACATCTTTCGAGAAAACATGGAATCGGCGCGCATTCACTGTGAAAGCTGAATTGAACACCGATTAAAATAACACGCAGGCATTTCAATTTTTTTCGTGGTGCATTGTCCATTGACCATAAGTCATGACAAGTTTGACTACAAAGATCCAATGAATCTGAACTCGAATGGGAAGGAATGAAATGAGCACAAGAGAATTCGTTCAGTCATCAGGACATGAAGCAGAGACAACATAACATAATTATTTCCCGTCACGTTTGTGGAGTTACTTACTCGTCTTGCAAGACAGGGTAATCATTGTTATATTTCTCGATGTTTGCAAATAATTACGTAAGTGGGATCAACATCTAACTCGAACCTTCTATACCAAGACATCAGGTCCGAGACTTGAAAAGGTCGAAGTAAACCATAGCTGACTGGAGTTAGCAAGAACTTACAACAATGATTATTCAGAGTAGTTAAATTATTCTATAAAAATATTAAGTCTCCTCCTGAGATACATAACTGAAATGTGATTAATAAAATGTGTATTTAAGTCAGTCAGACGAGTTTTTCAAAGTCCTCTTGAGAATAATAATTTTTTTTTGTATTTTTTTTAACATGTTTGAGATTATTTGGTGACACTAACTTATCCGTTTGTTTACTACTTTAACTCCCCGTGTGCAGTCTATGTCTTCTTCTTTGAGGAATACAGTTTAGTATGTCGTGATACTTTTTTGTGGCCATTTGTGCACTCTGACCTCATTTTCCTCTTCTTAATATTAAACATGATTGCTTAAAAACCTTGTTTATTGCTCTGTTTCTCTATTCTGTCTAGGACTGTTTCTCCAACACCACTTCTATTTTAGCATTGACAAATGCAGAGACATTTAACTGTTTTGCATTGAGCGACAGGCCGTAAGGAGGTTCTAATAATTGTCCTCAAAATATGCTCTTGTTCATTTAACAAGTTGCAAGTAATGCGTCCTTGGGACATGCATCAACCGAAGTACAATACAGCGACATGTGAGCTGGGAAAAAACATCGTGACGACACAGACTCGATAGACTATTGAATCGAAATCGACACGACCAAAAAATCGATAGAGTTAATGAAAAGTCAATTTACCCTTGCCTTCAGGAAATACACAGAAATATCACGCCTCCCGACATGTGGGAAAACACTAGAGGTATTATCTCGGAATAAACGAAATATCCATTAAGAGGACTTTCACCTTCCTGACAGAACAAAAAATAGCGGAGATCCCCTCTTCAACGAGGCATCTCTTTCGCCATTCAAATCGCTCACTCCACTAGTGGTGGGCGGAAACCGATCGACCAAAAAACAAGACCAGTCATGCGCAGTCCAGCGCAAAAAGACCACAGCTCAAAACTTAACTGCATTCAATACCAACGCGGGAAGACAAATGCTTACCGAGAAAAGTGACTATAAATTTCAAGCAGTTGTTGCCCTTGCGTTATAAAATAGATATTGTAATAAAACGATGTTGCGAGAATTTATCACGCAACATATCACCACCTCCTCCCGATTAAAAAAAAATGTGGAACATATTTTTTTTTTTTTAATATCAAAGAGCATGCGATAAGCGGCTCAAAACGCACGAATTATGCGCTGATAATTAATTAAATTGCCTAACATGAGGCTAAATATAGAGTGTCTGGTGAGGATATACCTCAACAGAAAAATAAATATGTCTCAAAAATATTCACATCGGGGAGGTGTCACCAACACACATCACGTTAGCATGTAAACACAATATACGTATGCAAGTTACCATAATCATCATTAAACAGCATACTCTAATATTGTCTTTAAAAATGGATGTACAAATCTGATAGGAAAATTTAAATAGTACATTCTTTGACATGTAATGACATAAGTACATAGTAAAGTTAAACTACATGACGATCCAGGACATATGCTCTGGTATTCCGAGGGTAAGTACACAATCTAGAACTCGTCATGCTTGATACTAGTAAGGTAAGTCCTCAGCTCAACAATGACATTCTGAGAAAGTACAAGCAATATAATGCTAATTAATAACTAATATGCTTCATAAGGTACAATACATTATTAATAATTGTGGCTGTTTAGTAAACTAACGGCCCTTATATTAACTACTCAGTCCTCCTCTATCATCTTAAAAAAACGAACAGAAGAAGATGACAACAAAGCACGATAGTGTGTACATATAAAGTAAGTACAGATGTGCTAATCTATTGTAGAAATATAGGTGTGTTATGACTCTGTAATATATGAAAATATAGGACAGAAGTATTAGTTGGAGTCATGTGGGCATCTAGACAAAATGTCAGCCATCACATTATCCGCACAACGGATAGCTCGTACCGTGAAGTGAAAAGGTTGAAGAGCTATAGCATATCGAGTGGATCTCGAACTCTTCAAATTCTTAGTCTGAATAGCTGTAAGAGCTTTCTGATCAGTCTCTAGAATGAAATGTGCGCCCAGGAGGAATCTTTGTAGCTTTAGAATTGACCAAACCATCGCTAACAACTCACGGTCTAAAAACCGAGTAGTTCCTCTCTGCCGCATTTAGTTTTCTAGAAATGTACATAACAGGATGCAGAGTATTTGCATATTCTTGCATCAGTGCTGCTCCAATCCCAGTGGATGAAGCATCACTCCGAAGAACAAAAGTCCTATCAAGAGTAGGTAATCTTAAGATGGGAGGAGCAGAAAATATATTCTTGATTTGGTCTAGTGAAGATTGGCATTCTTCAGACCAACGGACCAGATTAGGCGAACCTTTCTTCAACAATGTTGAGAGAGGTGCCATGATCGAAGATAAATTTGGAATAAATCTCCATAAAATTGAATTAAACCTAAGAGACTCCTAACTTGTTTCTTCGTTTTAGGAACAGAGATGTTCAGTATTTTGGAAGTATTGTGGTCTTCTGTCTTCAAGAGACCATGACCAACACGATGACCCAGGAAAGAGATTTCACCAAAAACAACAAAAGCTTTAGAAGGTTTTGCTGTCAAATTATTCTCACGTAGAGTGGACAGTAAGTCATATAACCCTAAATAGTGATCTTCCCAGGTATCACTGAAGAGACAGATGTCATCTAAGTATGCGATGACATCCGAACGATGTGACAGAATTCGACGCATCATGCGAACGAAAGTGGCAGGGGCGTTCATGAGACCAAAAGGCATAACATTCCATTGAAATAGACCCCTAGGTGTAGAAAAAGCAGTAAGAGGTTTGGCATGCTCTGCTAAAGGCACTTGCCAATAACCTTTAGACAAGTCAAGTTTAGTGAAGAATCTAGAATTAGAAAGTCTAATCAGTAGATCTTCTAACAAAGGCATCGGTTCAGCATCGAACTTTGTGACCTGATTCAATTTGCGATAATCAACACAAATCGTATGTTCTTATCCTTCTTCCGGACAATAACCATGGAAGAAGAATATGGTGAAGTCGATGGTTCAATTATATTTAATTGAATCATTTCATCCAATTCCTTTTCCACCTGCGACTGAAAGTGTATAGGAATAGGATACGGCCTAACCCTAATTGGATTATTGTCGGTAAGAATTATGTCATGTTCTATGACATCTGTGTGTCCAGGAATGTCAGTAAGAACATCCTGAAATGTTTGTAACATCGACGAGACTTGTCGATGTTCGTCACCAGAAAGATTAGGAGAAACAGAAACGTTTTTTCCAAGATTCCGTAGAATGTAATGGAACCACTGGAAGGGGAAGATTAACATCAGAGAAGGTAGATTCCTCATCCTGTATGACAGACAGGGATGAATAATGACCGTGAGGTGCAGGAGCATCATCCGTTGCCTGGAAAATAGGCAGCAAATAGTCCGGACGTTCGTGAAATTCCGAAAGCATGTTTATGTGGAAAGTTTTATGCTTTCCATCAATATCGACCACATAGTCAACATCGGAAATCCGAGAGACTATTGCATACGGACCTTTCCATGCAATAAGAAGTCTATTTTCCCTACTGGGGAGTAGGACGAATGCTTTGTCACCTGGACAAAGTTGTCGTAGACATCTATTCTTGTTAGCAAACTGTCTTGCCTTCTCTTTAGCAATTTCTGATGAAGCAGTTGCTAGCTTACATGCCTCAATGATCTTTTGTCTAAGAGCAATGACATACTCATATGAGGATTGAGTTTCATCGCTAATATCATCGGCAGTGATGAGATCGTGTAATAAAGACATAGGGCCGCGTGGACGCGCGCCAAAGACAAGTTCGAAGGGAGAAAATCCTGTGTGTTCATTAGGGACTTCTCTATAGGCAAAGAGAGCCGCGGGTAAAACCCTGTCCCAATCTTGAGGATGATCTTCAGTTATCTTACCAAGCAAAGTCTTGAGCGTTCTATTCAGACGCTCAACTAACCCATTAGACATAGGATGGTAGATACTACTGAGAGATCGTTCAATATGTAAGGTAGACATTACCTGTGACATAGTGTCAGATATGAGTTGAGTGCCATGGTCTGACAATATTTCTCTGGGGAACCCCAAGCGAGAAAATATCAACCAAAGAGCATCTGCGATATCTGTAGTAGATATGCTCTTAAGAGGAATAGCCTCTGGCCAACGTGTGCACATATCGACACATGTAAGGATAAACTGATGTCCTCTGGCCGACTTGACCTTAAAAGGGCCAATAATATCTATGGCCATTTTCTGAAACGGCCGAATAGGAATGTCAGCAGCCTGGATAGGCGCAGCATGTCGTGGTCCTCTAGATTTGACCTCCTGACATACCTTGCATGATCGGCAGTAAATACGAATGTCCTTATTGACAAAAGGCCAAAAGAAAGCCGCAAGGACTCTCGACTTCGTACGGGAAAAAACCCATATGTCCAGCACATTGCGAGTCATGAGCATGTTGTAATATTTGCACTCTCATGCTCTTGGGAACAAGAATTTGCGAATGTGCCGACGTAGTCGAATCTTGTACCATACGTACAAGTACGCCGTTTCTCATTGCAATCCAAGATTTTCTATTTGTATCCTGATTCGGATCACCTTTCTTCGCAAGAACGAAGAATTTTTTTAAAGAAGGATCTTCTTCTTGCAATTTTATGAAAGAGTCACGAGTGATTACTAAGTGACTATCTTGGCTATCAACTTCATTATCACTATTCAGTGAAGTTTCGGGTGTTTGTAGAGCTTGTGCTCTTGTAACTACTGCATTTGTAGCTTGCATGTTATTATCTTCCCAAGCAGCAATCTGCTGTGGGGTACACTCCCTAACTCCGTGAATACGACCAATAATAAGGTCCGCAATAGGATTAGGTAAGAGACAAGCATGCACATCTCCAGTAAAGAAAGGAGTGGCAATGCGAATTACAGCAGTAGGATATTTTTCTAGAGTGCCGCCAAATGTGACACATTTAATAACCCTTCCTGTAGCACAAGATGGATCTACAAGCGATTGTCTAACACCAATAGTGGTGCATCCGGAATCGAAAAGTAGTGAGACCGGAGTATCATTAACAAGACCCTTATGTAGAATTAAAGAACCCCTCCCGTCATGCGCAACAGCAGCAGGAAGAGCGGGAAGTGGGTGACCACAACTCAAAGTAGTTATGGTACCCGGTTCGAATAAAGTACTGCATTGGGGGCATTTGTTTGCTCTCTCAAAGTCAAAAGCAGAACCAGTGACAGCGTCAAAGTTTTTTACTATCAACAACATGATTACAGGCTCCCTCAGTTTCCTGTTGTACAGCATTAGCCTGCTGATATCTCTTTTTTTGTGTTGAGATCTACCCCGACTATTATTACCTCTGAAGTTATCAGAGTTATTATTATCTCTGCAGTTATTATTGTCTCTATTGTAATTGTTATCCTGGTTCGAATTCCAGTTTCCACGATTACTATCATGTTCACATTGATGCGAACATCTATTTGTTTGGTTCTGAGGTCTTCGGCAGGAATAACCTCTATTACCATATCCTCTTTTGAAATGCTTATAATTATTAGGGTGATAGTAACGAGTACTATCAGGTTGTCTCCAATTCTTCGAAGAAGAATCACCATGAAATTGATTTCCATGATTTTGACAGAAATTACCGCTACTCTTTCTATCAAAATTTTGTTGGAATCTACGAGCAAAGTTTTGGCCATACGGAGCTGCCGAAGCAACTGGTAAACCTTCTTTCACCTTAGAGTTACCCATGGTTATGTGTGGGTGCGCAGTTACGTATTGGCAACAGAAATCTTCCATTTCTTTTATTGTTTTAGGTTTACGTTCATGAAGGAAAGCAAGGAAAGACTCATTGACAGACGACATGACTTTGTCTCTAAGTATTAAGTCCATAAGTCCTTCATAAGTTTTTTCCGTCTTAGATAGTTCAACCCATCGTGAGAAAGTAATGCGTATTCTTGCAATAAACTCGGAGAATTCAACTCCATTTTCAGGTAACATGTTTTTAAATTGTAGACGATAGCCGTCTTCGTTAAGCTGATATTTCTTTAACAAAGCGGCCCTGACAACCTCATAATTGCTCTTGTCAGGTTCATCCACCATATTTAAATACTTAGAGCTTTACCTGTCAGTATCCCTGATAACTGATAAACATATTTTGCTTTGTCTATGTTATGAGCTGTACATGCTTGTTCAAATCTGTCCAGATAGAACATTATGTCATCACTGGAAGGACTAAATGTTGGTAACTTAATCTTAAAAGTATCATTATTAGCCTTACCAGAAGATGAACCCTTGTTTGAATCATTACCATTACTCATGCTCGTCAATTTCAATTTTTCCAACTCTAAAGCTAAGACCTTTTCTTCATGTTCCATTTTTGCTTTCTCTTTCCTCTCATCAGACTCTCTCTGTAATCTTCTTTCCTCAGCCTGAGCCTCTTTTTGAAGTCTTTCATTTTCAGCTTCTTTTTCAAGTCTTTTATTTTCAGCCTCTTTTTCAAGTCTTTTATTTTCAGCCTCTTTTTCAAGTCTTTTATTCTCAGCCTCTAGCTGTAGCTGGAGTTTTCTCTCCTCAGCTTCTGATTCCCTTTTTTGTTTTTCCATTTCCATTTGGAATCTTTTTTCATCCACCTGCATCTGCAGTTTCTTTTGTTCAGCTTTCAGTTTTTTTGTTCAGCTTCCATTGCTTTATCATATCGAGCAGTTGCAAATTCTTCTAACTTATCACCAGTCTTCCCAAGCAATTTACCCTGCTCAATAAAGTGCTCAAATGTAGACATGTTGTCTAACATATGAGTCCAAAACCTGAAATAATTAACTAATTTATTTCAAACCTAAGTGTAACAAGTCTTAATTAAGCACTTGTATATTCACATCACATTATATTATCCAGTCTCTGTGGGAAACAAGTCTCCAATCAAAGAACTTGTATATGAAATATCAGCACTCAATTCTTGATCATAAGTGCACTTCTCATTCAATAGTGCACGACACTATTCATCATTCATTTATCATCAGTGTAGTAGTAACAGTGCATTAGCATAGCCCATTAACTAATTACTATAACTGTAAACAATGACTATGTAAACACATGCAGAATGTAAACATTGAAAATGTAAACAATGCAAACAATGTAAACAATAACAATGTAAACAATAACAAAGATCAGCAACAATACAAAAACGTTCGCAGAAATCAACTAAAAATAAAGCAGAAATTAATGAAATATCACAAAAAATGTGACGATATCTGCGCTATAATTAAACAAAATACATGACACCACAGTGTATAAACAAAAATGTTGTATGAAACTAAATTATAGACAAGAGTAGGCTAACAAATACAAACAAATCAAAACAAAACTAAAGAATGCGAAATAATAACGAAAACAATATTAAAACATGTCATCACAGCTAACATAAATAGCAACAGAAGTCGCTTAGCAAATTCCAGTATCGGAAATTTGCAAACCCTACAGAAAACGCTCACAATAGACGACCTCTATGACGTGGCATAATCTAACGGAGACACCACCCAACCGAGAACCCGCTGAAATATAAACATATAAATATACAAATAACATATAGACATATAACATATAGAATGAGATGATACACAGAAGACTCAGCAGAAGTATAAGGGCACAGTTTACATACAAACAGGCCACTTAACTTATAGGCTTCCAATCGTAGAACAGCAGAAAAAACGGATGTCAATCAACGTCCTAAAGAGCGAAGCTCCAACGATGATGGCACATCTGAACTGCTTCCACTGCTAACACGATGGTACAAGAGCTTCTGAAATACTGTGTGTTGAGTTGTTTCGGCACTTGACCTTCTAATCCAAAAGTAAGTTGATGGAAATCGGTACTTGGCCTTCTTCAGAAAACAACCCGTTTCAACCGGCACTTGACCTTCACAAAAACGACAGCACTGGAACCTTGACAGCAGCAACTTGCTTGACTTGCGTAAAAGATAACAGCAGTCCGAGTTATCCGGCAACATGTAACAACGCCGGGTACTGTCAAATTCTTGTTTCCGTCAAAAAGTTGAAATTTTGACTTTTACCGGGCAACGCCGAGTACTTTGAAAATTTTGAAGATGTTGACTGTCTTGAAGAATGTTAATTTCTTGAAGGATGCTGATGAATTCTTGTTGAAAATGAAGTGGGTAAGGGACCCCGTGTTTGCTGGTACCAGAATCAAACCAGCTTATGGCCACCAAATGATGCGTGATGCCATATGATGATGGATGGTATCCGCATGTCTGGTTTTGTGTAGTGTGCAGATGTGTTCAGTCAAACAATGTTCATACAAAAATAACAGGGCAATCCACATAGGACGTCAGTAAACTCACGACGTATAAAGTCAATGATTCTTGTAACAGCCGTTGACGTTTTTCTTCATTATTTATTGTGGACGCCACAGTGACAAAAATGGTTACGCGAATATGTAGGCACATCAAACAGTCATTATCACAGCAACATTCAATACAGCAATAGACGGTAGACAGCATTACAATGATGAGTCAGATGCATGTTATATTTCATAGTGCTGTAAATGTAGTCAGGTGAAAAAACTCCATCCTTTTCTATAACAGCCAGGAGATAACCAGATGTATGAGATCAGTTCACTCTCCTTAGTCTGACTTCAGCAAGACAGACACGTCTGCCGAAGTATAAATAATGTCCTCAAAAATATCCTCTAGATAATAAAGGTTTTCCAAACCTAGTTCATTTAACAAAGTAGCAAGTAATGGTCCTTGGGACATGCATCAACCGATGCAGTACAATACAGCGACATGTGAGCTGGGAAAAACATCTCGTGACGACGACTTTCGAAGACAGGCTATGAATCGAAATCGCTCACGACCAAAAATCGATAGAGTTAATGAAAAGTCAATTTACCTTGCCTTCAGGAAATACACAGAAATATCACGCCTCCCGACATGTGGGAAACACTAGAGGTATTATCTCGAATAAACGAAATATCCCTGACAGAACAAAAAATAGCGGAGATCCCCTCTTCAACGAGGCATCTCTTTTGCCATTCAAATCGCTCACTCCACTAGTGGTGGGCGGAAACCGATCGACCAAAAAACAAGACCAGTCATGCGCAGTCCAGCGCAAAAAGACCACAGCTCAAAACTTAACTGCATTCAATACCAACGCGGGAAGACAAATGCTTACCGAGAAAAGTGACTATAAATTTCAAGCAGTTGTTGCCCTTGCGTTATAAAATAGATATTGTAATAAAACGATGTTGCGAGAATTTATCACGCAACACAGCCCCTCCACCATGCAAAGGCACAACAGGCCAATCATCTGTTTGCTTTAAACTTTTGATTACGAGAACTACAAGAGATAAAACCGGACTTATTCTAAAGGCGACGAACTGGAACGGACTCCGGACTACGACTTATGGAACTTGGAACACAAGAAGTATAAATGGGAAAGAAGAGGAGCTGGTGGAAGAGACGAGGAAAGCAAAACTAGAAATCCTCTCTATAACGGAAACAAAGAAAAAAGGATAAGGAGTCATGGATCTCGATGGCAACACGCTGCTCTACAGTGGTGTACCCATATCTGAAAGAGTTAAAGGGGTGGGGGGGGGGCGTTGGTTGCATTGTGGCCAAAAACCAAAAAGATAGTATCAAGGGATGGAACTTTGTCTCGGAGCGCATTATGGTTGTAAAACTAAAAGAAGGAGAAACCATAGTCAACCTGATTATAGTGTATGGGCCAAATGAGGATGAGAGAGCAGAGGTCAAGGAGGAATTCTTCGAGCTGCTTCAAAGGACAGTGGATGACTGCCTAGATGAAATTATCATGCTCGGAGAGTTCAATGCCGGAGTTGGAAATGACCATGCTAGATGGGGTGGAGTTATCGGAAGATATGGAGAAGATACTCGCAATGACAATGGAAAGCGACTCCTTAGATTCTGCAATGAGCAGAATCTGATCATTACAAACACAAAGTTCCCCATAAGCGCATACATGCATACACTAGATGTGAACCAACAAAGAATGAGAAGTCAGTGATCGACTATGCCATTGTTAGGAGGAGCTCATTCAAATATGTCCGGGATGCTAGAGTCTGGAGGGGGCCAGAGATTGGAAGTGATCACTACCTGCATACAATCAAAAGAGCAACTGAAAGAGTTGCTCAGCCTAGGAACTGCCCAACATCACGCAAGAAACTAAGTAAACGAACGGGAGAAATGAGCATTAAGACCTACAAGCTGAGAGAGCCAGAAATTAAGACCAGATATCAGGGCTTATTGCTGCAGTGGTGAGCAACACAGAAGAACAGCCTGATGACTTGGAAACCCTCTGGCTTAAATTCAAGGACACCATAAAGACAGCTGCTGCAGAAGTCCGACTTGGGAACAAGAGAAAGAGGACACCTTGGTGGACAGAGGAAGTCAAAGTCCTGGATGGTGAGCATGGTGAAGCATCAGAAAGGATAACCACTAGCACAGAAGAGAAAACCAATGATGGTGAAGATGACATAAAGATGGAAGAACTGAAGGCAGCGCTGGAGAAAATCAAGATTGGCAAAGCAGCAGGGCATGATGTTATAACACCAGAAATGGTTAAGTACATGGGAGCATCAGGCGACCTATTACTCTTAAGGGTCCTACAGGCAGCGTGGTGCAACAAGACCGTACTACAGGATTGGGAGATTGCCATCATAACACCAATTTTCAAAAAGTGTAAGAATCGACAATGTGGAAACCATAGAGGCATATCCCTTCTCAGTGTCCCTGGTAAAATCTACTCTAGAATCCTAGAGCAGAGACTCCGACGCCTAGCTGAGCCACTATTGGATGAGGTTCAGTGCGGATTCCGAGCAAACCGAAGTACTCAAGACCTAATCTTCACACTCAGACAGCTGAGTGAAAAGGCCCTTGAGTATAAGAGTGAGATCCATCTTTGTTTCATAGATCTGAAAAAGGCGTTTGACAGGATCCCCTGGAGCAAACTTTGGGACTGTTTGGCAAGGAAGAACATTCCAGCACCTCTGATTCATGCTATACAGAGCTTCTACAAGTCTTGCAGAAATTATGTGAGGACAGCAAACCATAAGTCAGAATAGTTCAGGACCACCACTGGTGTAAGACAAGGTGATATCCTGTCACCTTATCTTTTCATACTCCTCATGGACGATGTCATCAAGGCATGTAAGGAGATAACAAGAAAGTATTCAGTGGGGTACTGGAAGATGAGACAGGTCTGTATTTCAGAGCTGGCATTTGCTGATGAAATTACCCTGAGGCACATATCCAATCCAACCTGCAAGTCTGGAAGGAAGAGCTGGAGAAGAGAGGGATGGTCATAAGCAGCTCTAAAACAAAATCCATTGTGATATCACGAGAAGAAAGAAGACATCAGATTAAGCTGGGAGAACAGGTCCTGGAGCAGGTCGACCACTTTAAATACCTCGGAGATATTATAGATCGAAAGGGAGGCATCAAAGAAGAGTTGGCCACTCGAAAAGCAGTAGCTGGGAGATATTTTCAGGCCATAAATCGAGGATTCCTCAGCAAGAGAGAGGTTGGTAAGAAAACGAAGATGGCTGTATACCGCCCCACCTATGTCCCAGTCTTGATATATTGTCGTAAATTTCCGATAGGGGATTAAGAACAATGTTAGGTCTCGTCTGAATAGAACTGACAAAGGTGATGACTCAGTGCGAGATAAGGTAAACAGATAGATTTTCACTAGTGAGTTGGTGAAAGGTAGGGTCTGTACCTGGATTTGAGAAGCTACTCTAGTCCAGCCTATCGGTTACGACTAAAAGTTGTTGTTCAGACAGTTCCCTTTCTATATATATATATATATATATATATATATATATATATATATATATATATATATATATATATATATATATATATATATATATATATATCCACCACTCACATACACACACACAGATAAGTGACGACAATTAGACGCACAAACGTGAAAACTATAGTAATGAAATATGGGTATTGGGACTAGCTGACCGACACTGCTAATAAGTTTTACGTTAATGTTTATTTATCATAAAAGAACTTCACAACAGTTATTATAAAATATCAAAAATACAAAAATCATAAGTTACAGACTTAAATAAAGAAAATAGATCAACTAAGTGTAATTCCCTCTGTAGAGACAAAATCCCACAAGAAGAAGTTAATTAACCCCCAAAAAGTCAAAAGAACAGCACTAGGGTCTAGGATTTTACTATACTGTAAAGAACATAGTTTCTACGTTAATCTATTCTGAGATGAACAGTATTAGCAAAAAATCACAATAAATATACAAATTGAGTGCATGGATTATACAGTGAAAGAATTATTCATCTCTTCTTTCTCTCGCTTCAGACAGACAGTGGCCACATTTTCACTCTTACCTCATACGTGCTTTCACGACATCTGGAACATCTCCATGAAAAAAAAAACAACCACAGATCCAAGGTTGGGTGTTGGCAAAACAAGCCCCAGTTTCTCCAAGACTGATTAATCTTTTTATTGGGAAACGCTTGCTTTGATATTCCTTCTTTAGGATTCTGTTTATGTCACGTCAATTAGTTCAGGTTGGAAAATACTTAAGAGCTTTAATGTTCACAGAGTCAGTAGTTAGTAAAATTGATACTTGGAGAGAATGTCAGAGAGGTAAATCTCTCGGAATAAAAATCCTTGTTACACCACAAGTGGTTGGTAGTCGGGAAATGTTAATTGTTGGAAATTTCGCCACAATGGGCTGAAGGTATATGAAAATCTGGGTAGCTAAATGTCACGTTACAATTCTTATTAATGTCAGATATTTTCACTCTCTCTCCCTCTCTGTGAAGACAAGAGAGTCAAACCGGTCAACCTCGAAGACCGATTTTTACTAAAGAATGTTTTAGTGCTGTTGGACTTAGACCCGTTTCTCAAATTATACTGAAACCGCTGGTAGGTTTTGGGTATGTGACCCAGTACTAGATATAGGAAGAGAAAATACATAATACTTAACCACATTATAATATTCACAATCCTATCCTAACCCGCGTAAAAGTATAATGTAGTAGTATCCACTTCGGTTATTAATTTTAATTATAAACCACAGGTATATATATATATATTTTTTCTTTTAACAAAAACCCCGTGAAATAAGCGATAGTCGTTTACAAAATTACTTATAATGAATTAGAAATAAATATATTTTCGTCAGTGCTCATAATGAATAGTGCATTTACTAGACGATTTAAAATTATCTCTTACTGGCTACTAGCAATTAGTTAAATTAAACACTTAGCTATATGTTATTTTAAATCGCTAGTCAATTAGCACAGAAATCCTAGAGAAATGTTATGACGGGCTTTAAAAATTAAATCCTTCTTCACAGAAAATCTTAGTGAAATATAATGCCGGACTTAACAATTAAATCACTCAAAATTCTGGTATAATATTTACCGCAACACAAGAATTAAAACAACTCCAACGAAAACTTAGTAACTCCAAATAGTAAAATGGATTTAGAAATCGCAGCTAGATGTCTGAAAAATTTGTGGGTACTGGATAAATTGAGTTTGAAAGCTGGACTATATATATTAAATTTGCAGAACTTCCCTTGCTCTTGCGATATATAACACCTATGGGGAATTCTTCGTTCAAATTCTGTATGAAAGGTAATTTTGACACAATCGCCGCCGAGTAGACGTGGTCCATCCCACGGGCAAATCGTCTATTAGATCTCGTCGATCCGTAGCTTAATTGCGTTTTCGCGAACGAACGGACAAGGGGGGGGGGGGTAAATTGTAAATTATCTCCCTTTTCTTTCAGATAGTCTCCCCCTGAGAAATGTAACTATCAAGGTATAAGAGGTCCTTACTTCCCTTGATTTTCTTCGTTAAGCTTATCTCCCCCTTTTCTCTCGCTACGTGCATCATAGTAAACATTCCTAGTGTCTATGAGACATCAGAGTAAAGAAAAAAATAAGGCGTGGCAAAACTGTGAATGCAACAAACATCTAACAACCAGGGGTTCTGCGTTAGCAAAACGTGCATAGCAAAAAAGTAAGCAAGGTGGTATTTGAGTAGAAGCAAGACCGTGCTGATATATGTAAACTATTTTTACATAATCTGTCACAGTACGTCCCCGCTTGAAGATATGAAACCATTTTTCATGTCTATTTTATGGAAATAGAGTTACCTATATCCGTAGCTTCCGGGTGACTGTTTTCTTCACTCTGATCTTCCTCCTCCTTCGTTGTCCAATTCCTACTCATGAAGTCTGCTCCAACGTTTTTTTTTCCTGGAATGTATTCCGTGTGCGTTTGAAAGAGTGTCGCCGAGTTTGACATCGTTGAAAGATTCCGTGTGTTTGCAGTGGGAATTCCCTGCAACTATCGTCAACTTCGGTAGCTGTGGCGACCGCCAGGAGATGTTCGGAGGATGGCACCGGTCTTTCCAAGCATTTCTTTAACAGATTTACATGATAGACCTTCTCCTTTTCTTTAATAGAGATCTGGTAGTTAGCACTTGAAATCTTTTTAAGGACGGTAAACATCCCTTGCCATCCGATACGTAGTTTGTTGTTCCCGGTTGGGAGTAGCAACAAAACTTTCTCTCCTGGTTGCAATTCTCTTTCTTTCGGTTAGCGTGCTTTGCGAGTACTCGCTTAAGGTTGGTCGTTGCTGGATCCCATCCTAGTTTTAACCTTTTCTTTAATTCCGACACTTATTTACTGGCTGAGACGACTGTCTCATCAGCCTTCTGGTCTGTCAGGGACCGGAGTAAGGCTTCTAGTGGGCCCTTGATAGGTCTGTCGAATAAAAGAGTAGCTGGGGGGGGGGGAAATCCTGTGGAGGTTTGGGGGACATCCCTGTAGGCGAATTATGCTGCAGGAATAAAAAGGTCCCAATCTTCAGGTTTCTCTTGTCCCAGCTTACGTAACATCATGGTGAGGCTGCCGTTGAAGCGTTCCACGAGCCATTTTCCGGCCGAATGGTAGGAGCTGGTGTGGATGTGCTTGGCCCTCAAGATCTTAAAGATCTCCTCCATTAACAGGCTACGGAATTGGGATCCATTATCCGTCAAAACTTGTTGAGGGAATCCCAACCGTGTAAATATCTGCACACGGGCTTCTGCGACATGCTTGGAATCCGTGCATGTTAGCGGTATAGCTTCCGCCCACATAGTGCATGTGTCGACTAAGGTCAGGATAAACCTGTGCCTTCTTTTAGTCCTTTCCAGGGGTCCTATAATGTCGAAAGCAAACCCGTTCAAATGGTGTCCCCACTATTGGCATTTCCCCCATGGGAACTGCGGGTGTCAAATACTTGGGTGCCACCCGTTGGCACTTGGCGCAGGATTTCACGTACCTGATAATATCAGAGTTCATTCCTGGCCACCAATAGTGAGTCGATATTCGCTGATTCGTGGTGTTCTGTCCCATATGTCCGCTAAAGCGAAGAGAGTGTCCCATTTCTAAGATTTGGGCTCTGTACTGTGTCGGTACAAGGAGCTGGTTATGCCCTTGATCAGGGTTGCCCGTTCTACGATAAAGTACGCCATCCTTAGAAAAAATGTCCCCGTTGTGTCTGGGGTCCTTGGCCATGGGAAATTTCTTAAAGCAGGGCTCCAAGGTAGGGTCCTGGTGTTGCGCCTCTTTGAGTTCCTTAGGTAACAAATTTTGCGCAGGCTCCCGTTCCTTCTTGGTTTGCCCTCTTGTGGTTACTGCTGCCACAGTTGGCTTTTTCGGTTTCCCAATAAACACGTATCTACAGCCAAGATCAGAGTGTATCTCCACCAATGCGATGGGAAGCGAAATGGGTGCATCTCCTTTGAAAACTCCACAAAGTTTGACGGTGTCTTCTGTCTCTTGACCGGGTTTGACCAAGTGTCTTGCTACAATGCAATCAAAGGACAACCCTGATTCAAACGAACAATATGTTGAAGTCCCGTTAAAAATAACCGTTCCACGCGTTGAGGGCCTCTCCCCCTCAGGTTAAGAATCACTGACATAAATTCTTCCTTGCGATACTGTTTGCAAGCATTCGATGCGTTTAGGCTCGGTGTGCTCGCTCTGATCAGATGTCCCGTGCGCAGGGGTATTTCCCATGTCCCCTGTCCTTTTTGGCCGCGCTGCCATGTAGAACGATTCGGCTGATCAGAATTCTTGTTGTTGATGGGGTACCTGTTTTTAATAGTATTTAGATTTTTCAGGAGGGGAATTCTGGGGTACAGTATCTCTGTGGTTATGGTGTTGAGAAGAATGGGAAGACTGTTCTAGATTGTTTTTCCGAGACGGTTCTTCTGTCGGTTTACGTTTTGTGGCCGGCAGTTCGGCCAGCGCATTGTGATATCGCTCAGACTTTTCCAAAATGTCTTCAAGTTTTTCTGCGCCTTGCTCAGCTAGAAATCTACGAGTGTCACTTGACAACGTGTTCTTTATTTGTTTGGTTACAACGAACTCCTCAAGTCCTTCATAGGTAGAGGTAAGCTGTGAAAGCTGAAAGCACTTTGTCAAGTATCCCTTCAGACGAGAAGAGAACTGGTAAAAAGTTTCAGAGCTCTCCTTTCTGCTGTTACGGAACAACTGCAGAAATTTTCTAGCGTTCATTTCGAACCGTTCAAGCGAAGCCTTCTTCAACACGTCGTAATTGTCTTGTTGGCTGCTTTCCAGTTTTGCGTACGCATCATACGCATAACCTTTTAAAGCCTGTGAAAGCTTCAAACACCAACGCGACTTCTCTAAACCGTACAGATTTGACATTTTCTCAAATTTTTCTAGATGACAGTCTATTTTCTCATTGGCTCATGGGAAGGATTCTAAGGCAAAAGACATCGCTGCTAGCTGAGGAGATTGAGTACTGGATTCAGCAGTTAGCTGTGATTGAGACAGGGAGTCTCCATCACTGGTGGAGGTAGAGGCAGCACCACGACTTTGGACCTCTAGAGCCTTAAGCGCCAGTTCGTGCTGTCTCTCCTTCTCTTTTTCCTCATGCTGTCTCTGCTTCTCTCTTTCATTCGCCCTGCGAATTTCCATTTCCTCCTCAATCTTCTTCTGCTGTAATTGACGCTCTTCTGGCTCCTTCTCCCCAGCTTCTGCTTCTGTCCTCCTACCTTCTTCTTCTTTCCTCTCCGCATCGTATCTGTCAAGTTCTTCGTTGACAAACGCCTTTGCTTCTTCGCCCTGTAATCCCTCTTCCCTTGCTTCCTCTCTTAGCATTTGCCTAAGTTTTGCACGCTCTGCCATTGCAAATAGCTGTCTGAGACTTGCCCGAGAAAGAAGTAAGAAAAAGGATACACTGGTTCCCTACCAGTTATGAGAAAAATGCAAAATAATATACTGTTATTTAACGGAGATACATCCTCCCTATTATCAGTTATCTAATCTAACAGACCACCACCAACATTAACACCTGATTTTAATAATGAAACACCCACAACCACCTTGCCAATAACTTACGATGAATTCACGCTGGACGAGATCAAACAAGCCGTTAAAAGATTAAAAAATTTTAAAGCTGCTGGAGTTGACGAAATTTCAGGGGAAATGATTAAAGCAGTTAATGACAACAACCTCTTGAGATTTTAGATATTATAAATGAAGTATGGAGAGAAGAACAACCACCACAACAATGGAAAGACAGTATTATTGTAAAGTTACCGAAGAAAGGTGATCTATCAGACTGTAATAACTGGCGTGGTATATCTCTATTATCAGTACCTGGAAAATTATTATGTTGCATGATGTTAGAAAGACTTAAATTGCATGCTGACGAAAAGATCAGAGAAGAACAAACGGGTTTCAGGCCGACACGATCATGTATTGATCAAATATTCACACTAAGAACAATTATAGAAGAATCAGTGGAAATGCAATCGCCACTTATTATCACCTTCGTCGATTTTCAACAAGCCTTTGATAGTCTACACCGCCCATCATTGAGGAAGATACTTACAATCTATGGTTTTCCAACAAAATATGTGAATATAATCAAAGCGCTATATGACAATGCAAGATGTTGTGTTAGAACAAATAAAGGGAATACAGAATGGTTTACAGTAGAAACAGGGTTGAAACAAGGCTGTATTATGTCACCACTACTTTTTGGAATAGCTATTGATTGGGTTATGAAAAACTAAACCCACAACGAACAATTAGGTATAAAATGGACAGATGGAAAGTCCATGGAAGACCTTGATTTTGCAGATGATTTAGCATTCTTAAGTTCAACACCCAGACAATCCCAAGAAGCAGTAAATAATTTGTGTCATCTCTCGGTTAAAATAGGTCTCCAAATAAATGCCTCTAAAACTAAAGCTATGAACTTTTCTAACGAGACCATTAATATCATCCTGAACGGGGAAAAACTACAGAAAGTTGAAAGTTTCAATTATTTAGGCAGTAAAATGACTCAGGATGGTGACACAACAAGAGAAATCCATACTAGAATTGCTTTGGCAGCTAGCGCCTTCAATAGATTATCTAACATTTGGAAATTACGATCATTGAATATACATACCAAGCTTCGTCTGTTTAATTCAAATGTTATCTCAGTGTTAACATACGGCTGTGAGAGTTGGAAAATAACAAAATCATTGGAGAACAACCACAGTGGGCTGATCACCTGCTTGCCAACCAATCTGATTACGGAAACAATGATAGATTGTTTGGTCTGTTTTTGTTCCACAAAGACGCCACAAGGCGTGGTGGAAACAGCGATAGATTGATCAATTTGTTGTTGCCCTAAGACGCCACTAGGCGTACTGGCCACAAACTGCTTTGCCGGTTGATGGCTAAGGATGGAAGAAGAAGAAGAAGATTGGAGAACAAGCTGAATACATTCGAAAACAAATGTCTTAGAAAACTCATGAACATCAGTTGGAAAGAATTCAAGACTAATCGACAAATAAGAGAAGACTCTAGGCAGAAATATGTCTCCGACTATATAAGGAAACGACGATGGTCATATATCGGTCATGTCCTACGAATGCAAAACAACAGAATACCACTACAGGCGCTCACTTGGGTTCCTGAGGGTAAGAGGAAAAAAGGAAGACCAAAAGAAACACTCAGAAGAACAATAATAAGAGAAGGAAGAACGTTGGGCATAAATAATGTGCAAGAGCTAAGAGGAGTGGCGTCACAACGAACAACCTGGAGAGCACTGGTTTCTGCCTTATGCGCCGTGTTTGATGCTTAACGAATTTATTATTATAATAATTATTATTATTAATCTATCGCTGCTATTATCTGGCAATTAAGGCTCCTAATGCAGACGACTACGCCAAATAAATGGTAGATCAGGCTAATCAACTGACAAAAAAAGCTATGAAACTACAGTGGAAACAAAAAAATTGATTTCAAAAATTTTAGGAGAAAAAAAACTCCCTTAATTTTTAAGTCCAGTATCAAGTTCACCCCTCAAGTCAGTTAGGGCAAGGGAGGCTATTAACTGGACGTTTCCGTCCGAACGCGCTCCTTAGCTTAGCTCAAAACACCTCTGCTTCAACAACAACAAAAACCCTAGTGATTTTTACACAATCACACGCTACCACGTGTATGTTACCCAGTACTAGATATAGGAAGAGAAAATACATAATACTTAACCACAATATAATATTCACAATCCTATCCTAACCCGCGTAAAAGTATAATGTATTATTATCCACTTCGGTTATTAATTTTAATTATAAACCACAGGTATATATATATATATATATATATATATATATATATATATATATATATATATATATATATATATATATATATATATATATATATATATATATATATATATATATATATATATATATATATATATATATATATATATATATATATATATATATATTTATATATATATATAATTATTTTTTTGTCTTTTAACAAAAACCCCGTGAAATAAGCGCTACTCGTTTACAAAATTTCTTATAATGAATTAGAAATAAATATATTTTCGTCAGTACTCATAATGAATAGTGCATTTACTAGACGATTTAAAATTATCTCTTACTGGCTACTAGCAATTAGTTAAATTAAATACTTAGCTATATGTTATTTTAAATCGCTTGTCAATTAGCACAGAAATCCTAGTGAAATGTTATGACGGGCTTTAAAAATTAATTCCCTCTTCACAGAAAATCTTAGTGAAATATAATGCCGGACTTAACAATTAAATCACTCAAAATTCTGGTATAATATTTACCGCAACACAAGAATTAAAACAACTCCAACGAAAACTTAGTAACTCCAAATAGTAAAATGGATTTAGAAATCGCAGCTAGATGTCTGAAAAATTTGTGGGTACTGGATAAATTGAGTTTGAAAGCTGGACTATATATATTAAACTTGCAGAACTTCCCTCGCTCTTGCGATATATAACACCTATGGGGAATTCTTCGTTCAAATTCTGTATGAACGGTAATTTTGACACAATCGCGGCCGAGTAGACGTGATCCCACGGGCAAATCGTCTCTTAGATCTCGTCGATCCGTAGCTTAATTGCGTTTTCACGAACGAACGGAGGGGTGGGGGGTTAAATGTAAATTATCTCCCTTTTCTTTCAGATAGTCTCCCCCTGAGAAATGTAACTATCAAAGTACGCGTTGTCCTTAATTCCCTTGATTTTCTTTGTTAAGCTTATCTCCCCCTTTTCTCTCGCTACGTGCATCATAGTAAATATTCTTAGCGTCTATGAGACATCAGAGAAAAGAAAAAACATAAGGCGAGGCAAAACTGTGAATGCAACAAACATCTAACAACCAGTGGTTCTGCGTTAGCAAAACGTGCATAGCAAATAAGTAAGCAAGGTGGGATTTGAGTAGAAGCAAGACCGTGCTGATATATGTAATCTATATTTACATAGTCTGTCACATATATGGATGTGAGTCACGGGCAATGACTACAACCCACAAAAGCCAGATCCAAACCTCAGAAATGAGGTATCTGAGGAATGTGGTTGAAGTAACAGGAAGAGACATGGTCCGCAACCAGACGATACGTCTGTAGTGAATTTCTAATACAATAGCTAAATTAATATATAACAATATAGGGCATAAAGGCAAAATAAGAAAGTATAAAAGAAATTTCGGCTAGAACGCGTGGTTATCGCCTACGCCTTCAGATTATTAATTGCAAACGCATAAGACGAACAAAACGGTACTCAAATTTTCAAATTCGTCCTTGACACCACTTTTCCTAGTTCTAAGAAAACATCTGCTTACAAATGCATTGTAGAACGAGGAGGGGCAAGGAGATGAAAATGTAAATACGTTTCGCATTGATTTTAAACTGAAAGCCAACTATAGCAAATGGCAAGCCTTGCCTTAGGGGTTCCCCCAAAATACGATGAAAAAGTTAGAACATGTAGACGGCACGTGTCACTAAAACGACTTTAGCTCTTATTAGGAATGACGAAATTCTATTGTAAGTACAGAAGACATCCCCTAGTATGGAAGTGAACGGTGGTAACAGCAAATACACGACTATCATAGAAAAATACATATTTTGAACGAAGCCACTTAGCCCCATTAAACTTATATATTCGGGTACCTTAGGACTTGCTGACAAAGAATATGTTATGTGTTTCGCAAATAGTCCATTAATTAACAAATTATAGCCAAAATACTATAGTGGAGTTGACTGACAGCACAAGATCATATCTGCTTAATTTTTTTTATGGCATGTTTGGAAAACACTGCTTTGGGGGAAATGAGGCCAACAAGTTAGATACGATTTGATTGGCTGTAGTAAAATGTAAGGCGAAACATTATTGGGTGACCTGGAAATACAAATATTGTTGTTAATGGAAACGTATAGGATGGATAGTTTTTTTCAAAGGCTCATGTCAACAAGGCCTGATTGGTTAGAACGTTAGATATGGTCAAGTAGAAGCGTCGGTTCACTGCCATTTTTGAAAATAAATTCTGTGAAAATCAAGTACGTTGAGAACAGGCTAAGAATTTTCTAATAAAGGAAAAGCCTGGACAAAGGCAGATCGAAAATGTGCCAGATTCTATTGCCTAGTCATCGTTTTACTTGTGTTATTTCCTTACATCTGTGGTAAGATTGATTTTCTTAATATTTTATTTAAAATAAAATTTGAATGTGAGATACTAACATACGATTATAAGTAAGTGAGTCTATGGCAGGCTCAAAACAGAGTATAGAGATAGATCCAGCATATGAAAGACTATCAGAGAGGTATAGACCAACTAAATTATATAGGATTATCATCAGGAGCATAATACCTATCCTATGGTATGGACAACAGATTATTGCTGGAATTGCAGAGGCGTTGTAACTATTAGGGGAGAGGAGTACTGGTATACCTGGTCACATCAAAAGAAACTGGTGAAAGGGATTGTCGTAAAGAGCTGATCTTGCATGTTTGTTTGTAATGTGCCTGTCCTGGTTGTTGAGTATTAGTGTAGGCTGTTGATTACGAAGGAGGCATATCCTTCTGATTTCAGAGGTATTTGGTTGCTGTCAATAACTGGTGCCAGACTACAGTGGGCCGATATAGTCATGCCACAGTCTTGCCTTTTTCGGGGACAACTGTAAACCACCATCATTCTTGAAGAAGTGGGAGCTGAAGGTTGTCGTTCAGCGAAGTGCAGGAAGATTCCTACAGCATATTACCAAGTTAGGTGCATGTTTCGGCACCTGGTCGCTCAATTCACATTATAGTAGAAAAGAGACTGGGAATAGTGATATAAACATTCCATCAGTGTCCATAAAAACTTACAAACAACATGCAGAGATGATGATAGTAAACAATCAACCAGTGTATACTAGAAGTCACCTCAGTTAAACAATACAACTACACCCTTATATAATAATATATGTATTATGGACAAAAGATCCATTGTATAAATTGATTGATGTAATTAATTTCTATGATTTCACTGTGATTGTCAGTCCTGATTCCAAATAAATCAGATTCAGGACAATAAATTGAAAAACCTTAACTTTCAACCACAGACTTACTAAAGATAGTCTTTTAAAGTGTAGTTTGTGTGTGATTGTCGTGGCACTGTTGTGTTGTAGTAGATAATAAAATAATTTGTGTAATTGTTTATATGTTTAGTTGGTTAATGCAACCTTACACTACATTTCATAACCCTAGACACCAAACGTAGTCATCTTATAGTCTATCAAGAATAAGTCTGAATGAGATCATAGTGGTGGAAGTAGCAAGGTGCCCTGGAAATTTACTCAAATATTTATTATATTCAGGGACCTTCACAGCTGATCTCATTCAGTACACTAAGATTTCTTAACAACAAACTGTATTAACATCAACCCTATACATATATTGGGGTCTCGCTCCTGGGGATTGAACTTTTCATAACACCAGCTATATTGGGTAGTTTGCTTCTGGGATTTTAAATTCTTAAAATATTATCAATTATATTAGGAATCTCAGATAGTATAAAACTAAAAGCATTCCTTTTTGGAGAAATTAAATAGTGGTTGAGCTATCAGTGCCTGTGGTTGTTCTTAGTTATAATTAGAAATTGTTAGTTATAATTAGAAATTTGTCTAGTTAGAAATTTTAAAAGGTTTGCCTAGTACAAAATGGCCGACCTGGCAAAGTTTCGATCTGCTGCTGTGCAGGCTGCTAAAGAACTGGGAATGGAGGGGCAAATTATGATTGCTTATGTCACAACTGAGTGTGACAAATTTATTGAACGTGAAGAAAGAAAATTTGAAGCTGAAAGAAAGTTAGAGGCAGATAAAGAAATTAGGAGGCTGCAGATTGAGGCTGACAAGGAGGCTAGGGCATTGAAGGCAGAAGAAAAGAGATTAGCTGCAGAAAGAGAAGAAAAGAGATTAGCTGCAGAAAGAGAAGAAAAGAGATTAGCTGCAGACAGTGCAGCAGAAGAAAAGAGATTAGCTGCAGAAAGAGAAGAAAAGAGATTAGCTGCAGAAAGGGAAGCAGAAAAGGAGGAGAAGAGATTACAAAGGGAACATGAGTTACGACTAAGGGAGTTTGAGTTTAAAAGCCATGCTCCTGAAAATGGTGCCAGTCCCTTTACCTCAGATGCTACTGTTAGTCAGGGAGCCTCAACCTCAGCTATGAGTTTTCATTTACACCATTTTGTTGAGAAAGACGATGACATAGAAAGTTACCTAAATAGATATGAACTGTTGGCTACCACGTATGGTTTAGAGAGAGAAAGGTGGAGCCTAAAGTTATCACAAGGGCTTCATGGTACAGCTTATGAAGTTTTTGCCAAGATGAGCAGGGATGATCAGGAAAATTATGACATGCTAAAGCAGGCTCTTTTGTTAAGATATGAAAAGAATGGGGAATTTTATAGAAAAAAGTTTAGGAATGCCAAACTACTGTCGGGTGAGACTTATCACCAGTTCTCTGTACGGTTAGAGACCTACTTGGAGAAATGGACTGCTCTGGGTAAAACCCAAGATCTTAAGGAAATGATCCTTATTGAGCAACTAAGAGAGTCCATGGCTCCAGACCTGAGAAAGTTTCTCATGGAACAAGGTGCAGAGAGGCTGGGTGAGTTACTCAATGTCGCTGAGAGGTATCAGGCAGCCCAAGCAGAGGTAGTTGGAAATAAAAAGAAACCGGTAGACAATTTTAAGGCACCTCAAAACTTTATTAAGTTTGACCATAGAGACCAGAACAAAGGTAGGCACCAGTTTGATAGGCCACGCAATGACTATAATAATAAACCCTCACAATTCAATTAAAGGAAATATGATGAAAGAAAACCTTTTCATAAAGGTAGATTATATTGTAGTTGGTGTCGGATGGACAACCATAACACAGAAGTGTGTAAAAAGAGACCTGTGTACATGGCCACGCTTCAGACCAGATCACAGTCTAAACAGGAGGAGGAGAATCTGATAAATACCCCTCCAGATGAGATGAGGATGGCGCAGGCTGGGGATAAGACCCTCAAGCCTTGTTTTAAGAAATTGCCCAAATGTCATACACCTCCAGGCAAAGGAGATTTCTACATGAAAAACAAATTGATTTACAGGAAGGCTGGAACTGGATCCACTGGTCACGGACAGTTGGTTCTTCCAAAGGCATATAGGGCAGATGTGATAAGGAGCCTACATGTTGGGAAAGATGGGGACCATGAGAAAATAGGTACCATCATCCAAAAGGTGGCTCAAAATTATTATTGGCCAGATGAAATGTTTGACATTGAGAATTTTGTAGAAAGATGTGGCATATTACATGAGGGAACACCCACAAGTGGGAAAATTGATCAGGACCTAGACACGCCACGGGGCAAACTTAGGCCTGACAATGGAAAGAAAAATAAAATTAATAAAGTGGACAAAGTGGAATGGGAGCCCCCTTTTCACAGACAGTCTTCACTTGGATGTTTTACAATGGCCACTATGCAGCGAGTACAAAGAGATGTCTTACCCCAGAATAGGCCGAAAATCCCTCAGTCGGACTTATGTGAACTGGAGGAAGATAAAAGAGAGAGAAGATCTCTCACAAAGAACTTAAAGGGGGGAGAAAACCTCAAGAAAAAAATTGGTAGCGGTCGATTTGTGAATGATGATTCTAGGAAGAAAAATCATCACTATAAGGCTTCTAAGGGAAGGGACCATACCCGTGCTTTGAAAAATAAGTATGTAAACTTAAAAGTCCATATGTAGCCTTGTTAAGGACCTGGACCGATGAAAAGGCAGAAGAAAATATTACTTCATCATATCAATATGTGAACGAGCTGACCACTCGTCTTAAAACTGGTTGGAAACTTGCCAATGAAAATTTGAGAAAAGCCAGGAAAAAGCATGCTGCCTATTACAATAAGAAAGCGAAGGATCGAGAATTATTTGTGGGAGAGAAGGTGCTCCTTCTACTGCCCGGCAGCCAGAATAAATTGCAAATTGGATGGCAAGGTCCATATACAGTTCTAGAGAAGGTGTCTAGAACAAATTATAAGATAGATAAGAAAGGGAAAGAGAAAATCTATCATGTGAATCTCCTGAAGAAATATCTGGACAGAGAAAACCAGGAAGAGACACACCTACTGACCTTGTCTGTTGCAATGAAGATGAAAAAGGAACCACTCACTTCTCAGGAATATCCTTTACATCCCTGTGAAACCGCCGCACAAGTCAAAATCAGCACACACTTAACGGAAAATCAGAGGGAGAGGGTTCAACAGGTTCTGAATAATCATACAGATGTGGTAACGGACCGTCCGGGGCATACAAATTTATTGGAGTATGATATGAAACTCATAGACCCAACACCAATCTGCATGAAAGCCTATTCGATTCCGTTCGCTAAGGAAAAAGCTTTAAGGGAGGAGATAGATTATCTGTTGAAAGAAGGGATTATCTCGCACATTAAATCTCCCTACAGTTCCAGTGTGGTTCTGTTAAGAAAACCCTCTGGAGAACACAGGCTGTGTATAGATTACAGGAAACTGAATGCTGTCACAGAAGGTCAGGTGGATCCATTACCTGATACAAATCAGCTGTTTGCCCGGCTGAATAGAGCTAAATATTTCTCTAAAGTGGATCTGAGCAAAGGCTACTATCAGATTCCAGTAAAACCGGAGGTAAAACCTTATTTAGCCTTTAGCACCTCGGAAGGACATTATGAATTTAATATGTTGCCATTCGGGCTGAAAATGCACCGAGTGTGTTTTCGAGGATGATGAGAAAGTTACTGGATCCCCTGAAGAATCAATGCATCACCAACTTCATGGATGATATTCTCATAGCAACAGAAACATTTGAGGAACACATTAACTCTCTGAATATGTTGTTTGATCGATTGAGAGAGACCAATTTGACAGCTAGACCGACGAAATGCTGTGTTGGATGTAAAGAGCTGGAATTCTTGGGCCACACAGTACACCAGGGAAACATGACCCCTGACCCCAAGAACCTGCAGAAGTAAAAAAAAAGCACCAAGACCACAAACAAAAAAAGATGTGCGATCTTTTGTCTCATTATGTGGTTTTTACCAAAAGTATATAAAAAACTTTAACTCTATATGTGCTCCATTGACTGATTTAACGCGCAAAGGAAATCCTGATAGAATTATTTGGACAGCGCAATGTGAATTAGCATACCAAGAATTGAAAGAAAAGCTCACAAGCAGGCCTATTTTGAAATTACCTGACTTAAGTCAAGAATTCATTCTGAGAACGGATGCGAGTAATATCGGTTTGGGTGCAGCTCTATTACAACGGTCAAATTCACTTGATGGGGAATTAACCCCAGTAGCCTATGCTAGCCGTAAGTTGAATACAGCAGAACAAAAATATTCAACAAGTGAAAAAGAATGTCTGGCAGTCATCTGGGGTATAAAAAAGTTCCAGATTTACCTCTATGGACAATCATTTAGGATCCAGACAGACCATAAACCACTCGTGTGTCTGTCACAAGCAAGGCATGAAAATGCTAGGTTACTGCGCTGGTCTTTGCTCTTACAGCCATTCCAGTTTTCCATAGAGTACATTCCCGGAAAAACCAACGTCGGAGCTGATTTTTTAAGCAGACATCCATACGACGAACATCAGAGTAGTCACCAGGCATAGATAGTAAATTTATCTATGTGTATTAAGAAATAGGAACTGACATATGATCGTCTGTTCTAAAGGGGGGACATGTGTAGTGAATTTCTAATACAATAGCTAAATTAATATATAACAATATAGGGCATAAAGGCAAAATAAGAAAGTATAAAAGAAATTTCGGCTAGAACGCGTGGTTATCGCCTACGCCTTCAGATTATTAATTGCAAACGCATAAGACGAACAAAACGGTACTCAAATTTTCAAATTCGTCCTTGACACCACTTTTCCTAGTTCTAAGAAAACATCTGCTTACAAATGCATTGTAGAACGAGGAGGGGCAAGGAGATGAAAATGCAAATACGTTTCGCATTGATTTTAAACTAAAAGCCAACTATAGCAAGTGGCAAGCCTTGCCTTAGGGGTTCCCCCAAAATACGATGAAAAAGTTAGAACATGTAGACGGCACGTGTCACTAAAACGACTTTAGCTCTTATTAGGAATGACGAAATTCTATCGTAAGTACAGAAGACATCCCCTAGTATGGAAGTGAACGGTGGTAACAGCAAATACACGACTATCATAGAAAAATACACATTTTGAACGAAGCCACTTAGCCCCATTAAACTTATATATTCGGGTACCTTAGGATATGCTGACAAAGAATATGTTATGTGTTTCGCAAATAGTCCATTAATTAACAAATTATAGCCAAAATACTATAGTGGAGTTGACTGACAGCACAAGATCATATCTGCTTAATTTTTTTTATTGCATGTTTGGAAAACACTGCTTTGGGGGAAATGAGGCCAACAAGTTAGATACGATTTGATTGGCTGTAGTAAAATGTAAGGCGAAACATTATTGGGTGACCTGGAAATACAAATATTGTTGTTAATGGAAACGTATAGGATGGATAGTTTTTTTCAAAGGCTCATGTAAACATGGCCTGATTGATTAGAACGTTAGATATGGTCAAGTAGAAGCGTCGGTTCACTGCCATTTTTGAAAATAAATTCTGTGAAAATCAAGTACGTTGAGAACAGGCTAAGAATTTTCTAATAAAGGAAAAGCCTGGACAAAAGCAGATCGAAAATGTGCCAGATTCTATTGCCTAGTCATCGTTTTACTTGTGTTATTTCCTTACATCTGTGGTAAGATTGATTTTCTTAATATTTTATTTAAAATAAAATTTGAATGTGAGATACTAACACACGATTATAAGTAATTGAGTCTATGGCAGACTCAAAACAAAGTATAGAGATAGATCCAGCATATGAAAGACTATCAGAGAGGTGTAGACCAACTAAATTATATAGGATTATCATCAGGAGCATAATACCTATCCTATGGTATGGACAACAGATTATTGCTGGAATTGCAGAGGCGTTGTAACTATTAGGGGAGAGGAGTACTGGTATACCTGGTCACATCAAAAGAAACTGGTGAAAGGGATTGTCGTAAAGAGCTGATCTTGCATGTTTGTTTGTAATGTGTCTGTCCTGGTTGTTGAGTATTAGTGTAGGCTGTTGATTACGAAGGAGGCATATCCTTCTGATTTCAGAGGTATTTGGTTGCTGTCAATAACTGGTGCCAGACTACAGTGGGCCGATATAGTCATGCCACAGTCTTGCCTTTTTCGGGGACAACTGTAAACCACCATCATTCTTGAAGAAGTGGGAGCTGAAGGTTGTCGTTCAGCGAAGTGCAGGAAGATTCCTACAGCATATTACCAAGTTAGGTGCATGTTTCGGCACCTGGTCGCTCAACTCACATTATAGTAGAAAAGAGACTGGGAATAGTGATATAAACATTCCATCTGTGTCCATAAAAACTTACAAACAACATGCAGAGATGATGATAGTAAACAATCAACCAGTGTATACTAGAAGTCACCTCAGTTAAACAATACAACTACACCCTTATATAATAATATATGTATTATGGACAAAAGATCCATTGTATAAATTGATTGATGTAATTAATTTCTATGATTTCACTGTGATTGTCAGTCCTGATTCCAAATAAATCAGATTCAGGACAATAAATTGAAAAACCTTAACTTTCAACCACAGACTTACTAAAGATAGTCTTTTAAAGTGTAGTTTGTGTGTGATTGTCGTGGCACTGTTGTGTTGTAGTAGATAATAAAATAATTTGTGTAATTGTTTATATGTTTAGTTGGTTAATGCAACCTTACACTACATTTCATAACCCTAGACACCAAACGTAGTCATCTTATAGTCTATCAAGAATAAGTCTGAATGAGATCATAGTGGTGGAAGTAGCAAGGTGCCCTGGAAATTTACTCAAATATTTATTATATTCAGGGACCTTCACAGCTGACCTCATTCAGTACACTAAGATTTCTTAACAACAAACTGTATTAACATCAACCCTACACATATATTGGGGTCTCGCTCCTGGAGATTGAACTTTTCATAACACCAGCTATATTGGGTAGTTTGCTTCTGGGATTTTAAATTCTTAAAATATTATCAATTATATTAGGAATCTCAGATAGTATAAAACTAAAAGCATTCCTTTTTGGAGAAATTAAAAAGTGGTTGAGCTATCAGTGCCTGTGGTTGTTCTTAGTTATAATTAGAAATTGTTAGTTATAATTAGAAATTTGTCTAGTTAGAAATTTTAAAAGGTTTGCCTAGTACAAAATGGCCGACCTGGCAAAGTTTCGATCTGCTGCTGTGCAGGCTGCTAAAGAACTGGGAATGGAGGGGCAAATTATGATTGCTTATGTCACAACTGAGTGTGACAAATTTATTGAACGTGAAGAAAGAAAATTTGAAGCTGAAAGAAAGTTAGAGGCAGATAAAGAAATTAGGAGGCTGCAGATTGAGGCTGACAAGGAGGCTAGGGCATTGGAGGCAGAAGAAAAGAGATTAGCTGCAGAAAGAGAAGAAAAGAGATTAGCTGCAGAAAGAGAAGAAAAGAGATTAGCTGCAGACAGGGAAGCAGAAGAAAAGAGATTAGCTGCAGAAAGAGAAGAAAAGAGATTAGCTGCAGAAAGGGAAGCAGAAAAGGAGGAGAAGAGATTACAAAGGGAACATGAGTTACGACTAAGGGAGTTTGAGTTTAAAAGCCATGCTCCTGAAAATGGTGCCAGTCCCTTTACCTCAGATGCTACTGTTAGTCAGGGAGCCTCAACCTCAACTATGAGTTTTCATTTAGACCATTTTGTTGAGAAAGACGATGACATAGAAAGTTACCTAAATAGATATGAACTGTTGGCTACCACGTATGGTTTAGAGAGAGAAAGGTGGAGCCTAAAGTTATCACAAGGGCTTCGTGGTACAGCTTATGAAGTTTTTGCCAAGATGAGCAGGGATGATCTCGAAAATTATGACATGCTAAAGCAGGCTCTTTTGTTAAGATATGAAAAGAATGGGGAATTTTATAGAAAAAAGTTTAGGAATGCCAAACTACTGTCGGGTGAGACTTATCACCAGTTCTCTGTACGGTTAGAGACCTACTTGGAGAAATGGACTGCTCTGGGTAAAACCCAAGATCTTAAGGAAATGATCCTTATTGAGCAACTAAGAGAGTCCATGGCTCCAGACCTGAGAAAGTTTCTCATGGAACAAGGTGCAGAGAGGCTGGGTGAGTTACTCAATGTCGCTGAGAGGTATCAGGAAGCCCAAGCAGAGGTAGTTGGAAATAAAAAGAAACCGGTAGACAATTTTAAGGCACCTCAAAACTTTAATAAGTTTGACCATAGAGACCAGAACAAAGGTAGGCACCAGTTTGATAGGCCACGCAATGACTATAATAATAAACCCTCACAATTCAATTAAAGGAAATATGATGAAAGAAAACCTTTTCATAAAGGTAGATTATATTGTAGTTGGTGTCGGATGGACAGCCATAACACAGAAGTGTGTAAAAAGAGACCTGTGTACATGGCCACGCTTCAGACCAGATCACAGTCTAAACAGGAGGAGGAGAATCTGATAAATACCCCTCCAGATGCGATGAGGATGGCGCAGGCTGGGGATAAGACCCTCAAGCCTTGTTTTAAGAAATTGCCCAAATGTCATACACCTCCAGGCAAAGGAGATTTCTACATGAAAAACAAATTGATTTACAGGAAGGCTGGAACTGGATCCACTGGTCACGGACAGTTGGTTCTTCCAAAGGCATATAGGGCAGATGTGATAAGGAGCCTACATGTTGGGAAAGATGGGGACCATGAGAAAATAGGTACCATCATCCAAAAGGTGGCTCAAAATTATTATTGGCCAGATGAAATGTTTGACATTGAGAATTTTGTAGAAAGATGTGGCATATTACATGAGGGAACACCCACAAGTGGGAAAATTGATCAGGACCTAGACACGCCACGGGGCAAACTTAGGCCTGACAATGGAAAGAAAAATAAAATTAATAAAGTGGACAAAGTGGAATGGGAGCCCCCTTTTCACAGACAGTCTTCACTTGGATGTTTTACAATGGCCACTATGCAGCGAGAAGATCGGCTACCATGACAAGCATGGGAAACAAAGATCCAGGATCCAGACCCTAAGGACGACCCAGAGTTCACTGGGAGGACAACATTAGACAATCTTTGAAGGACTGAGGACTAGAATGGAACCAGGCCAGGAGGAAGACAGCCGATAGGATAGTCTGGCGCTCTCTCTTCCAAACCTCTACACCTCACGGTAGAAGGGGAACGACTAAGTAAGGATTGAGCGACACAATAAGCAAAAGTAATAATTTAATGTATTTAATGCTAAACAGCAGACGCCACGTTGGGGTTCCGAGCTGAATCAACACGTACAATGTGAGAAATTTTAAAGTAGACAGACGTGGTTGGGGGGATTGGGGAGGTAGTAAAAAAATAAATTACTGATGGCAGAAGTTTAAAGCAATATCAGGCTAATTCATTAGGCTGGGCCTACTGAAGTTCATTAGGACATCCTCCATGTCTTCAGTAAATCAATGTCCCGGGAGCAGACTCAGAAACGTGAGAAATCAATACAATTATTCTTACACCTCAAGATCTATCAAAATCCAGATACCACATTACATCACTCATCAGTGACATTTAAGTATATATATTATATTACATCACTGATCAGAGAAGTCTAAATATAGACATCACATTGCATCACCAATCAGTGAGATCTAAGTACAGACTTCACATTACATCGCCGATCAGTGAGTTCTAAGTACAGACATCCCATTAAACCACCGATCACAGAGATCTAAGTACAGACATTACATTACACCACCGATTAGAGAGATCTAAGTACAGACATCACATTACATCACCAATCAGTGAGATCTAAGTACAGATACTACATTACATCACTGACGAATGAGAACTATGTATAGATACCCTGTTATACCAGTGACACGTGAGATTGTCGTACGGTAGGTTAATTGTTTTATTTGGCCCGTCTAAGTAGAGTGGATGTTGACAGATGCGCGAGAAAAGGTATAGAAAATAGATTTCACAGGTGGTAGATTGAGGAAAAGATATGTCTCTGGAGTGATTAGGTTATCTCCTCCAGCCTATCCGTACCACTTTACTTTATTACCAGACAGCCGTTGCCTCCCTATCAAGAATAGATAAGTTACTCTACACACACACACACACACACACACACACACACACACACACACACACAGCTATGTGACAACAAGACACCCAAACGTTAATAACTACGGATAAATGGGTATGAGTCTGGCCAACACACAAAGGTAAGTTTCTGTTGCGTGTCTTTTATATTGTGAATGTCATTATTGAGTAACCGGATGGTTACTGTGGCCAAGATCAGTTCTAGGGTATAACAAGTAGACACCGCAACAAGCCAATATCGATTTGAAGCAATTGAGCCACAAGGACGAAGTGGACGATATACACACTGTTTATTAACAATTGACGATGCTCCAAATTCAGTATAGTAAAAGCCAATATACCAAATGGCATAAAATATGCAGTCGTCGCTATAACACTAGGCCGTCAGTTCATGTCTGGAACACTGTCCTTTTCAATTTCCACATTTTTATTATATCTGTTACACTCGACATTGAGAATCCATACTCCCTTTAAACGAAGATAGCTAGATACACCTCACAAAACATCTTGATGTACTAGTGATGGAACAACATAGGGATGTAGAATAATTATGTATTTTTCAGGAGCTCAAAAACATGCGTCCACTCAACATGACACATAAAGGTAGAAGTCCCTGCAGACGATCTCTGCCTTCTGCATTCTTAGTTTTGCGTCAGCCAAAATCACCATCGAGGCATGACGTCACTTCCTGTATTAATAAATGACTCCGTATAAAATAAACAAACAAGTAGCCCTATCGAGCTACCTAATGATATCGACACAATCGTTATGAATTTTAATCATAACAGTTTCTTTGTAGTTTATTATCATTAAACTCGACAACATCAAAATATTTAAAGAAAAAGATCAAAAAGTCATTTACATGCATATGAAATAAAGTAGAAAAGTGCACCCTCCCCGAATGGAGAAAAAACCCCAAAATTATTAACACACGGTTCAAACTCTGTGTTTGAGAGCCGATTCTGCACAGCGTATGTATCTAGAGATATACTCCACGTGAATTACGACTGTCAGGAGTCGGAGAACAATAAAAATGTTATATGTACACCACTGTGGCTGGTAAAAATATAAATCTGGATTTGGTAAGTCCAGTGTTAAATTTTATTGTTTTCAAATACCATTTGGCGAGTACACGTTTATAAATGAAATTGGTAACGCACAAGTCAAGTAAAGGAGAAAAGTAACAAAACAAAAGACCGCTGGATGCCCTTGTGATCAGGTCTGCGAAGAATACAAGAAAACATTTATGGAAAAAATGTTATTACTATATATACACACAGACGGGGACAAGACGATCTCTTCTCCACTCCGTCAGTCCTGACTAGGTTTAAAAGGCACACGGTGTTTCCTTACGCCTACACGCTAGCAGACGTCGCTGGCGGCTGAGTTCGGTCGGACTGAGTTATGTTAACTTGCCTGCCCCCTGCTCGTACCGGCGGTCAGCGTACAATGTTAACTATTATTTAATTTCTCCATACGCGCTACCTAAACAATGATCGCCTGTCATTAAATAGCTATTAAATTGTCGGCGTCTATTAATTTGTCGTATGGTATTAAAAAATAATAGACACTATAATAACAAATATAAAAAATGAAATATAACGTGTGTTCTATACTCCCACTATCAGTCGCTTTAATGCCTATAAGTCCGGTCAGCTAAACCGTCGGGTTTATCTCTCTCCTGTAGAGATTAAGTGTCGCGTCTGCCTAAACTGTTAACATAATTACCGTCTAAGGTATGTGGGTAGCGGGTGGCGTGATTTAACAATTCAATTGAATATCTGGTATGAAATCGCTACGCGTTACTTTATTTCACTCGTTTTACTAGCGAGAAAAATCTAAGTGAAGAATAAATGTTAAAAGCTATCACTTTTTAAATCATTAGCCCTATTATCCTTTTACCAGAAAATTCAGAATGAAAATCTCCACAAAACACTAATACACCCTTTCCATAAAAAATGGGTTCTAGGACTGCGCGCTAGAATATTCAAAATTCTGACTGACTTCTGATGGCGGGGTTAAGAAAACAGCAGTATATATCATTAGATTGCTCTGATCTCTAATGTTGTTAATTTCGCGCTCCTGTGTGGAGCGAAGAATTCAGAAACTAGCGCTCAAGATGAAAGCTTACGATTCGGCTACCAGAATCTTTCATATGGCGCTGTTGACCGACATCAGAGGCTTTCGTTACGGCTAACGGGTATCTCTTTAAAATGCCCGTGTCTCGAGATCAAAGAGCACAGGGGATTCTAAACTTTCTCTGAGTAAAAACTTCAAAAGGGTCTGTGTTTCGTCTCTCTCACGTGCTGTCTGTCTGAGAGGTATTATGATTGGCAGATGAGCTCGCGTGGGTGGACTAGGTAAACAAAGCCAGATTTGTTTTCCTGTTATGACTGACAGGTCACGAAGTTTGTAAACACTGTGTTAGCTCGTGTTAAAAGAAAAGAGGCGGGGACGAAAGAGTAAGCTGTGTAAGTAAAGACAGAAAGTATAATGCATGTTTTTAGCTAGCAAATCACAGAGCAGCTATGAGATTACAATAGGCTGTCAGATTGCTGTAGACTCTTTTCCATTACACGTCACAGAGATCTAAGTCAAGACACTACACTACATTGCTGATTAGTGAGATATAAGTACATATACTATATTACATCACTGATCAATGAGATATAGGTATAGGTACGACATTACATCCCTCGTCAGGTACTACATTACATCAATAATCAGTGAAATCTAAGTACAGAATCACATCACGTCACTGATCAGTAAGGTCTAAGTACAGAATCGCATTACATCACTCACTGATCAGGGAGGTATATGTATAGATACCACATTACAGCACTGATCAAGTACAGAATCACATTACTTCACTGTTCAGTAAGATCTAAGTACACACCCCACATTACATCATCACTGATCAGTGAGCTTTAATTACAGACATCACATTATATCACCGATCTGATAGATCTAAGTATAGATATCACATTATATCACCGATCAATGAGATTTAAGTACCGACATCACATTACATCGATGACCAGATAGATCTAAGTACAGATACCCCATTACATCGCTAACCAGTAATGTCAAAGTTCAGGTATCTCTTTAATGTCACTGGCCGGTCTACAGATGATACATTCTGACTCTCTGTAGTTGAACTCAGGCGGTAAAGAAGGTTAGCTTTGAAGAATGTATCAATCCCACCGACCATTAGACTTTTTAGTGGACGCGTTTTACAGCACCATTAGGCGTTGTGCTGTCTGGCGTATGCGACCAGCTGTCTCCATAGCATTCTGTTCCGGATGTTTTCCTGAAGTGCTTGCCTTAACGGCGTTAAGTTACCACGCTTTAAACCACCCGGTGTTATTCACCATTAGTAATTCTGTTTTTTCCCCCAGTAATTTTCTTGTTGCTCTAAAGTGTTAAAGGGGTTTGTCCGTTGTTGCTGAGGTTGTTTTAGTTTGTTGCAGGATCCATTTGTTAACGGTTGCATTATCATTGTCCTTATATGTCAACGCCCAACTTGTAATTAATAAATACTATTGCAAAGTCTGGCCATGTCTATTAATTCCTTAATTCTCATTCATTCTTTTAATCATCGTGCTTCTATTGTCTATTACGCGAATGCTGGGTACTGGTTAGAACTGGTGAACAGTGGAATAATATTGACTTGATAAGTCCAAGTATTCGAGTCCACAAGTCCGACATTTATTGACGATAACACATCACAAGTATTATTCATTACAAGCATACATCTGCAATTGCATACATTTGAATCCATATAATATTCTCAGTCCGTGTCCAGTAAATGAATTAGTATAGACAGAACAGCATAGCTATATGCACGCGCGGTTGGGGATTCCAACAGCCGACAGTGAGCGTATGAGTCTGACGAATATAATATTATGGACTGGATAATAAACTTTTCTTGAAGTCGGTTATATACTAACCTTATTATCTTATTTGATTCACATAACTTTGGACTGACCCTGAGTCCCTACTTCGAAGTAAATATACATATATGCGGCAATACAATGCCCAACACTGGACGGATATAGGACGCGTCTTCACAGCTTGACGGTCAACGTAAAAAGGGTCTCGTATCTAAGTCACGGTGCGTGACCTATCAACGCTAACACGTCATAAATCGATCGTGTACATAGCGTTCAGTAGTCCGTGAATTCTTAACATCAAATTATATTAAATGCTGTGACCCTAGAAATAGCACACTGCCAACCATAGCAGACGACTTCAATAAAATACCGTAACAATTCCCTGCCCGCCGGGGAAAAAAAATCTATTAAATAGATTTTTTTTTTAAACTATCTTACTCAAACATATGAAAAATTTAACAAAAACCCGACCTATGGCCTACGATGTTCTGTCTAGAACAGTGTCGTGGTCATGTCGATAATATATCAGTCATGTAATATATTAACAGTCATGCTATACATTTAAATTAAATTACCCAAAAAAAAACAGTAAAAAGTCGTCAAATAATTAACTCATTAACTAACGTAAGTGTTAACTAAGTACGAAAGTGAGATGTCATGAAATTATTATAACCAATTAAAATTAAACTAATTACTCATAGTATATGTGTAAGGAATCAAGTTATTGAAAATCTAATTAACGAAAGTGAAAGAAGATGTCATAAGAAAAAGACAAAATGAGGAGTAAAGACAAGTAAAGTGCAGAAAAAATAAGGTATAAAATCAGTAGGTGGTTTTTTTTAGATTAAATATGTGTGTAGAGTAATTACTAACTACTTAACTTAATTAACTAAATAATAATATATTATATCATTATCACATTCATAATTACATCTAAGAATCTTATCTAAGAATTGTGTGAGATTCATTTGTTTTCTTTCTTACATTTTTTTTCATATTTCCTTTTCTTATATTTTTTTTTTCACATTTCAATTCAATTTTATTTCTTTATTAATTCAATCAATAAGTAGAAACTAAATAATCTTGGAAATGAAGATCCAGACGTCGTTTTTTTCCTGAAGAATTCTCGGAAAGTTCCATTAGAAAACTGTTCAAATGTTCCGATCCTGAATGAATATAACGTTCATAATGTTCAATTAGTCATGTCACATAACGAAATTTGTCCAACTAGACTTCAGATATTCTATCCAACTATCTTGGAACCAGTTGTATTAGGAATGGACACAAGCCAAAGTCCACATGTAAATACGAACAATATGTCTCTTGCTTTCATTAATTTCGTTTGACGAACGTCTCTATTGTTTGTTTCTCTGAATAATCGTTGACGTTTCATTCATAGGTCGATAATTCGTTGATCTGATTCTGTCTCTTGGTATGATTACTTTTGTCAATTTATTTGAAGACTATCAGCATTCATGAATCGTCTTCCGAAGGATTTCTTGAGAGTACGTCGGCCACGATGTTTTCTGTACCCGATATGTATTCAACGGTGAATTCGAAGGGTTGTAGGAGGATAGCAAACCTCGTAAGTTTCGGGCTTTTGTGATTAGAGCGACGTAACGATGCCACCGCCTTCTGGTCTGTTTGGATCACGAAGGGAGCACCCAGTAGGAACTTTTCCAGTTTATTAATTGCCCAAACGACAACCAACAACTCTTTATCCACAGTCGAATATTTGATTTCTGGCGTCTTGAGTTTGCGTGAGATATAAAGAGTCGGTGTAGTATATCGTCGTGACATTGGAGCAGACAAGCGCCAATCCCGTAATTACTAGCATCTGTACGGAGGATAAACCTTTTAGAAGCATCAGGTAGTCTCAAAATAGGTGGGTGTGAAAAAAATGTTAATATTTTACGAAATGTTTTGTCGCATTCGTCAGTCCATGTCACCTTCAACGGCATGTCTTTTTTTTAACAATGATGACAAGACAATTGACGATATACGAAACTTATGCTGCTTTGGCTGAGCATAGTAAGAATAATCAACACAGTTACTGTCTAACTTAGGCATGGTCAAATTACAAAGACGAAAGAAACAGTGTTATCGTAGATAAAACAACACAAGTGTCACCTAATAGACACGCCCACTATAAATAAGCCATATAAGAAGAATTGACTCATAAAGAAAAGAAATGATGACTGACTATGCTGAATCATCAAAGATAAACAGTGTTATTGCAACATATTATCTGCGTGACGCAGAATCGAGAAATAATTGCAATCTCAAAGAATGGTGGTGAAAATAAACACCATTGTCAAGCTCGATAACCATTCGAGCATCTCTGTTGTTACGAAATGTAACCAGAGCTTCACCATACCTGTTATTGGTAGGTGGCAACAGACGCACGAACCTAACGTCTGCCGTGTAATTAAAGAAATTACTAAGTTCCTGCCATGTAGTCTCTTGTGGCAAATTGCGCACTAATACGGTGCGAGAATATGCACTTTTGCTAATGTAAGTAATATCATTGTCACGAAACTGTGAACAATGACAATTTGTGAATCTGGTCTTATCCAGAGAATTAAAGTTATCTTTATTCATAAACGTAATAATTTTATTAGATGAAGTATCATCATGACTGAAATTAGGACGATATCTATTAGTATTTAAGGCAGTACGTTTCCTGCATGTCGTAGGTACTTCCTTGCTGTGCAAAGTAAAAACTTTGCCGACAGACTTAGTCTGAAATTTATCGTTCAAATTCATACTAAACTCACTATTAATTCTCTTTTTAGTGGAGTCATTCACATCGTAACCCAATTCAGTATATTTCTTAGAATCAATTTCAATATGATTCTGTCGCCAAGATTTATTAATTGAATTGGCGATATTATCATGTCGAGGGAAGGTGTACCTGCCTCGAAATGATTTTCTCACATTCACAGGAGTTGTAATATTAACCTTGGTCGAAGTATGTACAGGGACATCATAAGATGTATGCATCACCTTGTCAACGTGAGTGACAATTGGTGTGCATGTAGTGTCAATATTAACATCGATATCATCCTTTTTATTACCTTGATGAAGAGTCTCATCATTCTCCTCTTTTTCAAAAATAGTAACAAGACTAAAATTTGAAACTGCTGTGCCACATGTATGAAGATTCTTGGCACGTAATGTAGCCATTGCAATGACGTCGTTAGCATTGCCATAAAATTGCAAATTGTTTCTTTCCCATTCCATAATTTCCTCTGGTGTACAATCTCTGCTGCCATGTATACGACCAACCATAAGGTCCGCAATAGGTTCTTCAACATGCATACCTTAACGTTACCTGTTAAGAAAGCTGTGTTAACATGAATTATAGCAGTGGGGTAGCATTCTATTGTCCCACCAAATGTCATGCACCCGACATATTCCCCTGTTGCACAACTTGGATGGATCAATGATTGTCGAACTCCAATAGTTGTGGATCCGGAATCTCTCAAAACAGAGACGATAGATACATTTACTATCCCTTTGTTAAATATAAGAGAGCCTGTTCCATCATTAGCCGCTAGACCAACTTCTGGGAGGATGTGTCCGCAATTCAATACCGTCTCCTTTGCCTTCTGAAATACAAGATTACATTCTGGGCAACTATTTGCCACAGTATAATTCATCGCATGACATGTAGCAGAAGATTGTATTACTTTATCGTTATGTGGAACCTCTGGGGTTGTACTATTAGTAACTGCCGCCCCTGTATTGTGATCATAATAAGACGATCTACGAGACTGAGACCGCTGACGAGAATACTCATTGGAATTATTTCGTTGTCCCCTGTGGTTACTGTTATCTCGGTTTCTCGAGCTTTGATTATAGTTATTCCACCTATTACTAGTGTTAGAGTTGTATGATCGATTATGATTTGCATTGTGTTGACCATTGTTGTATCTAAACTGAGGTGACTGATTCCAATCCTGTGGTCTTCCTCTATTAAAATCACTCTTATTGTTATAATTATTTTGCCCCTTATGAAAATTAACATTATAACTTCCTTTGAAGCGACTTCTATCTACGCTGCGTGTTCTTGGTTTGTCATAACCATGGTATGACATCCTGGAGGCCACCGGTAGAGGTTCTCTTATTAGAGAGTTAGAAATGCTCGCATTCGGATGGGCGGTACAATAATTTATTGCCATTTTTTCCAAATCATCAATCGTAGATGGTTTTCGTTCTTGCAAATAAGCAATGAACGGTGAGCTGACAGAGGATAACACTTTATCCCTCAGTAACAAATCAACTAGTTTGTCATATGATTTGTTTACACCTGCCAATTCGACCCATCTGTTAAAAGTATTGCGTATATTCGCAATAAAACCTGTAAAGTCTTTATTGGAATCTGGTAAAATACTCTTAAAACGTAATCTGCAACCCTCTTCGTCCAAGTGGAAACGCCGTAATAATAAGGATTTAATGGCGTCATAATCACCAGCTATTGTTGGATCAACATTCTGAGCTGCAGTTAATGGTTCACCATCTAAGAATTCATTTAGTTTAAGTGCCCATGCGTGTTTAGGTAAGTTATTTGTTGTGCATACCTGTTCGAAGCGTGCCAGGTATGATGAAAGGTCGTCGAAGTTCAACTTGAAATGTGGTAATTTAAAGTTATAATAAGGTTTGTTTTGATTGGATGAAGATCCATTTTGAAAGTTATCAATCTGGCTCGTATTAGCACTCTGTGCCTGTAATCTTGCAGTTTCCAACTTAAGACGTGCCAATTCCATTTCTTGTTGCCTTATAATTTCCTCTCGTTTCATTTTATTCTCTTCTTCTTGTCTAGCAATTTCTCTTTGCTTTTCTAATTTAAGTTCACGTTCTTCTTCTTCTCGTCTAAGTTCTTCTTTTTCTCGTCTAGCAATTTCTCTTTGTTTTTCTAATTTAAGTTCACGATCTTCTTCTTCTCGTCTAAGTTCTTCTTTTTCTCGTCTAGCAATTTCTCTTTGCTTTTCTAATTTAAGTTCACGTTCTTCTTCTTCTCGTCTAAGTTCTTCTTTATATTTTGCAAGTTCAGTCACTGCGTATGCTTCGAGAGCTTCTCCTTTTTTCCCAATATCTTTCCCGTTTTTAATAAAATGGTCTAAGGTAAGCATCTTGACGTTAAATTTTTAAGTATTCAATCACTAATGTATAGTAATCACCAATAGAATCTATGTAGTTATTTGTACTTACTCAATGTATGAAAACTCGATATCAACAACTATAATATTATTGTATTATTAGTTGTAAATTCCACAAATATTTTATAACAAAATAATTTATATCAATAATGTTCACTCATTACATTATACCAATGTATTATACCCTTATAAATTTATGATGCTGAATTATATCATGCATCTAATATTCTCCTCAAATAATTATGGGTATAATCCCTTCATAATTATGTTATTCAATCAATTATATGTGCCAAGTAAACACTGTAGTACTAGGACAGTGTACTAATTAATATCTGATATGTCTGTCCTACTCAAGGCAGACCATAAATTCTATAGTTATTAATAAATATATATTATGCTATTATGCCCTAGTCATAATATATAAAATGCCTCAATAGTGTCTTGGACTGCTACTGCAAAGTGATGACATCGAAGTCATCATCTAATTTAATAAAATTAATCAAATTAATTAAACATATTATTAAAATCAATTTATAGTAATATCATTAGGTTATGAGATGAATAAAAACAATACGTATGATTAATTAAAGCTTTACAACACATTAGTACGATACAAAAAGTGACATTTTCACAAATAAAATGATTTTACAAAACTAAGCATAAAAATCGGAAGTACTGAAAGGTCAAGGATTGAACCAAATCGAGATTGAACTGCATCTAGGTCAAAAGATAGAAAAAAAATACGAATGCAAAAACTAATGACGTCCCAGGACTCATCTAACGGTTATTACAATACATATATGAAACTAAATGAAAGATAGGTCAGAAAGGACAAGATAGATTACTAACAATAATACCAAACTGAATAAAATAAAACTAAATACAGTAAAATACACCAATTATTCACAGAACTGGACACCTAACACGCAAGGTCAAATACTAGCAAATGCGAACAAACAACCCATCGGCATAATCATCAATGGGGTTCTTCGCCAAATGCGATTATTTAACGGCCCTACAGAACAATCAAAACTGATTTGGTCATTCGAAAAGACATAAAATCAGTTTTGATCCCCACCTACCGCCCACGTATATGTACCATACAACATAATATATATAAATAAAACATTCAACATTTAAAACGAGTTGCCAAGACATGCCCATCACGACGAAATGGACTCATAGATGCACGGTTAACCGACAAAGGTTATAATAAAACTTATCTTTTTGTGCTCGATTATTTACCACCAGCAATGCTAGTATGCACCAACGGCATAGACAAGTGTCGTGAGTTTTCTCTTCCATTGCTTGGCAAAGGGTTTCTTCTTGATACATTCCATTTGTTGAAGAGGCTGTGTAAACGGTTGCAGCCTTGACTTTCAGCTAGTACTCAAAGAATGATGACGTACATTTGATCTTTGGTAGTTATGCGTGTCGCGTCATATTTTTGCAATCACGTGAGCGTCTTGTAATTGTAAACAGCTCTAGTCCGTATGAATGAGATTTCGGTCACTTTTTGTTTGAAAGAAAAAATGTTGTTCCCCAACACAGTGGGCACCAGTTGTTAAGGGGCGTTTGTCTGTTGTTGCTGGGGTTGTTTTAGTTTGTTGCAGGATCCATTTGTTAACGGTTGCATTATCATTGTCCTTATATGTCAACGCCCAACTTGTAATTAATAAATACTATTGCAAAGTCTGGCCATGTCTATTAATTCCTTAATTCTCATTCATTCTTTTAATCATCGTGCTTCTATTGTCTATTACGCGAATGCTGGGTACTGGTTAGAACTGGTGAACAGTGGAATAATATTGACTTGATAAGTCCAAGTATTCGAGTCCACAAGTCCGACATTTATTGACGATAACACATCACAAGTATTATTCATTACAAGCATACATCTGCAATTGCATACATTTGAATCCATATAATATTCTCAGTCCGTGTCCAGTTAAATGAATTAGTATAGACATAACAGCATAGCTATATGCACGCGCGGTTGGGGATTCCAACAGCCGACAGTGAGCGTATGAGTCTGACGAATATAATATTATGGACTGGTTAATAAACTTTCCTTGAAGTCGGTTATATACTAACCTTATTATCTTATTTGATTCACATAACTTTGGACTGACCCTGAGTCCCTACTTCGAAGTAAATATACATATATGCGGCAATACAATCCCCAACACTGGACGGATATAGGACGCTTCTTCACAGCTTGACGGTCAACGTAAAAAGGGTCTCGTATCTAAGTCACGGTGCGTGACCTATCAACGCTAACACGTCATAAATCGATCGTGTACATAGCGTTCAGTAGTCCGTGAATTCTTAACATCAAATTATATTAAATGCTGTGACCCTAGAAATAGCACACTGCCAACCATAGCAGACGACTTCAATAAAATACCGTAACACAAAGAAAGATGGAAAAGAAAGAAAGAATGAATGAAAAAATAAAAGAAAGAAAGAACGAAAGAAAGAAAGAACGACAGAAAAAAAAAGAAAGAAAAAAGAAAGAAAGAAGGAGAAAGAAAGAAAGAATGAAAGAAAAAAAGAAAGAGAGAGAGAGAGAGAGAGAGAGAGAGAGAGAGAGAGAGAAATAAAACAGAAAGAAAGAAAGAAAGACAGAAAAAAGAAAGACAGACAGAAAGACAGAAAGAAAGAAAGACAGAAAGAAAGAAAGACAGAAAGAAAGAAAGAACGAAAGAAGGAGATAGAAAGAAAGAATGAAAGAAAGAAGGAGATAGAAAGACAGAAAGAATAACTGAAAGAAAGGAGGAGATAGAAAGACAGAAAGAATAACTGAAAGAAAGGAGGAGATAGAAAGACAGAAAGAATAACTGAAAGAAAGGAGGAGATAGAAAGACAGAAAGAATAACTGAAAGAAAGGAGGAGATAGAAAGAGTGAATGAATGATATAAGGAGATAGAAAGAAAGGAAGAATGAATGAATGAGTTAAAGGAGAAAGATAGATAGATAGATAGATAGATAGATAGATAGATAGATAGATAGATAGATAGATAGATAGATAGATAGATAGATAGATAGATAGATAGATAGATAGATAGATAGATAGATAGATAGATAGATAGATAGATAGATTAGAAAGAGAGACAGAAAGAAAGAAAGAAAGCCCATAATCTACAATCAGGTAGAATTCATCAATGTGGGCTGGATGTTTTCTTGTAGATTTCTATTCTTTAAAGACGAATATTAAAAATCTAATTACATAATGTAATATGAAACATCTAAAAACTTAATTACTTAGAAGTAACTGAAGCAATAAACCAATCTAAATATACAGATGTTACTGAAGCATTACAAAATTGTAATTACATAGATGCAGCTGAGGCAAACACGATTTGGTTTTTTAAATAGTTCAGAATTTTTTTTTTTTTTTTCAAAACGTGTTTGAAGTTGCAATTTACTTACTGAAAGTTATTGGTTATTTGTTTACGTGTCTCGGACGTCACAGCGTCACTTCCCGTGGATTTTTGTGTAAAGTCTTTCTATCCATCTCTCTCTCTCTCTCTCTCTCTCTCTCTCTCTCTCTCTCTCTCTCTCTCTCTCTGTGTATGTGTGTGTAGATCTTTATACAAATCTCCAAATACTGCTCTTAAGAAAGCGCCTTCTGTTTAACAAAGCTAAATCTGTTCACAAAATCCTGTCACAAAATGCTCCAGCATATCTGTTCAAATACAATGAAAGACGCAGTCAACGCTTTAACAAATTGCACGTGCCCAAGCTCAGGTTTGACTTATTCAAGAAAAGCTTAGCGTACTCTGCTGCTCATCTTTGGAATTGTCTTCCACATAACCTAAGAAACAACCTCATTCCCAATTCATACAATCGTAGACTTTCCGAATACTTTATGAGTTCTAATTACACCCCCCCCCCCCCCCCCCCGCCCCGCCCCCAATCGGATTATCTTTTCTTATAATATCATATGTAGGTTCTAATGACGATGATTGCACTTTTCAACATTAATTTATGTCATGCTTATACGTAATAATAATAATAGCCCCTTCAGTCATAACTGACTATGGGAATGCGCCCCTGAGGTGACAGCCCTCAGCTGCTTATTTTCCTGGTGCTCCTTTCGACGTTTTCTCCTCACCTCTGCTTCTTGTGTGAGCCTCTCTTCGCCCAATCTGAGGTGGCGCCGTAAATAGCATCGCCACTTAGTGCGATCGGCAGCTTCATCCTCCCATGTTGCTGGATCCATGTCCAGTGCCCTCATATCTCTCTTGCACACATCTTTGAACCTCAGCTGTGGTCGCCCAACTGTTCTCTTGCCATCTGCTAATTGTCCGTAGAAGATATCTTTTGGGATGCGACCATCTTCCATGCGGCGATCATGGCCAAGCCAGCGAAGTCTGCGCTGTCTAAGAAGCGTATACATACTTTGAAGGCCAGCACGTGACAACACCTCGACATTTGTCACTTTATCTTTCCACGAGATGCCGAGGATGCGGCGTAGACACCGCAAATGGAAGGTATTGAGCTTTCTTTCTTGCTTAGCATAGGTCGTTGTTGTTGTTGTTTTGATGAAATGATGGGTGGAGATCGGGCACTCAACCTCTGATCATTGTTGCCTCTTCTCTTTCCATCTTGGTCTACCCTGTTCAACCTGAAAGTTGGTTATAATTGGGGTATTTAGTGTCATTTTCTTTACTAATTTTGTATTCAATTTAAATAACTGTTGTCTTTTGCAGTTGCTGATTTTTATTTATATTAGTATTTGTCAATTTTATTTTCTCTTTTGTATTGTTTCTAGATAACTATTGTCCTTTACACTTGGTTTTAATTTGTATTAGTATTTGTTCTTTTTGAGTTGTTGTCCCTTTTTTTTAATACCTTGTCTTTCCTTGTCCTATGAGTAGTTATTTTTTTTTTTTTTGTTAATGCTTTGTTAGTTCTTGCTGCTTAATTTCTATTTAGTTGGATGATTTTCCTGAAGTTCTAACCTTATATTTTTTCCTTTGTTTTATGTATATATCTTTTAAGTATTGATTGGGCATCTCTTGGGGCATCTATACTTAAAACCTTATCACCTGTTAAGTCTATATTGTGATTTCTATAGTAAGTTTTTAATTCAAGCCTTTGTTGTTCATACTTTTTACAGTGGATCAGGTAGTGGTCTATGTCATTCTCTTCCTGACATTCTTGGCAGTGTGGTTCTTCTACCATGAAGTATGCTGCACCGAGTCGGAGACGCCACAGTTTTTTGTTCGATGGTATCTTTAATTCTTCTCTGACCTGGCATGTCCTCGTTGGTTCTTTCAGCAGTTTGAACGCGTGTCTGCCTTTTCTACTTTCCTTCCATGTTGTCTTCCATTCCTCGTTTATAGTTTCCTTCACTTGGCTCTTGATCTCTGACCTTCCCAGTCCTGCTTTTATATTGTTTTTACTTGTTCTTCCCTTCTTGGCATTCTGGTCTGCCAACTCGTTGCCAGCTATACCTATGTGTGCTGGAACCCACACTAGCCTCACACTACATCCTCTGTTCTCTAGTGATGTATTAATTGCTAGAATTTCTTCCTTTATGTCTGGCCGGCTACATTTACCTGGGTGTTCTAGTGCTTGTAGTGATGATAGTGAGTCTGTAAATATCGTAACAGCTTCTGGTGGGTTATCTTCGATTATTTCTAGACTTTTAAGAATTGCTACCATCTCTGCAGTAAAAATCGATGCCCCTTCCGTTATACTGTAGCTCTTTTTTATTCCCCATTGTGGTATTACAACTCCGGCACCTAGTTGCCCACTATCACCCTTGGATCCATCAGTGTAGACGGCCAGACTTTGTTTAGTTAGTTGCTCTATGAACTTTCTACTTATCATTTTGGCTTCCTTATCTTCTATGTTTTGTTTGATCTTTTCAGTAAGTGAGTAGTCTATGATTGGTGATTTTAGTTCCCAGGGTGGTATTTTGCTTCTGTATTTATTACTATTTTCAATTGTGTTTGATAGTTCTTTGAACTGCATTAGGTCTTCTATAGTTCTCCATCCTGTTGGATATCTATCTTTATTTAAGGGGACGTCCCATACACTTGGTTGGTTTTTGACAAATGCTTTATGTGCTGGGTGGGTCACTTCTTGTGCTACTTTACTCCAATAATTTAATCTCAGTTCTTTCCGTCTTAGACCAAGGGGAGGTATGCCGAGAGCTACTTCTAGAGCTTCTACTGGTGTCGATATAAATGCACCTGTAATAGTTCTCATGGCTGCATTTTGAATCCTGTCCAGTTTTGCTTTGTTAGAAGCTGCAGCTGAGTCATAGACTATGCTGGCATAATCCAGTTTCCCCCTGATGAAGGACTTGTAGAACATAAGCATTATTTTATTGCTGGCCCCCCATCCATTACCTTTTACAATCCTTAGTATATTTAGGGGTCCCCTACAGCTTTCTACCAAATTGTCTATATGTTTATTATAATTTAGTTGTTTATCTAAAGTTATGCCCAGAAATCTAGTTGTTGAGGAGGTACATATTTTCTGTCCTTTAATGGTTATATTGATTTTGTTATTTTTTTTTTAAATTTCCTTTGCTGAAAATCATACCTACTGTTTTGTTTACATTAATTTGGAAGCCCCAACTTTTCATCCACTCTGAAACTTTGTCTATTTGATTTTGAAGTTTTTTGTAAACATGGTCCAAGTTTTTTCCAGATCGCCAAATGGCACAGTCATCTGCAAATTGTGATACTGCATTCTTTATGTCATTAAATTCATCTGCTAAATCATTTACAGCTATAGTGAAAATTGAAGGAGAGATCACTGATCCTTGAGGAATCCCATTCTGTTGTTCATATATTTCTGACCTATCATTATTCACCTGTACAGCAAAATACCTGTCCTGTAAAAAGTTTTCTAGATACCTATAGGTTTTACCAGTAATGCCAATCTTTTTCATTTTGTAAAGAGCTCCATCGCGCCAGCATTCATCATATGCTCTAGCTACATCTAGAAAGACTGCCACTGTTTTCTCTTTCCTCTTGAACCCTAGCTTTACATCATGTTCTAATCTTACAAGCTGGTCTACTGTACTTCTGTCTGCTCTAAACCCTGACTGGTTTGGGCTATATAACTGGTTTTTTTCCAGGTAGAATTTAACTCTTTTATTCACAACAGTTTCCAGTATTTTACCTAGTTGTGATGTTAAGGAGATAGGCCTATATGAACTTACTTCATGGGCTTCCTTATTGGGTTTTAGAATGGGTACTATCATAGCTACTTTCCATGCTTTTGGTATCTTTCCTAAGTTCCAGATTTTGTTATAAAGTGAAGTTATTATGTTTATGGTTCTTTTGGGTACTTTCTTAAGGATTTCATAACTAAGTATATCTTGCCCTGAGGCAGTATTAGATTTATCTTTTATTGCATTAGTTACTTCTTCCTCTGTTATATCAGCATCTAAATAGTTTGTTTCATCTATCTGGTCTGGTAGTTCTTTTAAAAACTGTATCCTAAGTCTTTCTCTTCTCTCATTTTCTTCCTGTCCAAGGCTACTTTTTGCACTGACTTTATAGAAATACTCGGCAAGGGCATTAGCTTTTTCTTTATCTGTTTCTGCTCTCTTTGGTAGTTTGATTGTTGGCATTATTGTTTTCTTATTGTTCCCTTTGATTGCCTTAAGCTTTTTCCATACTTCTCTAATTTGAGTGCTAGGTTTAAGTGACTGACAAAACTCCTTCCAGTTAGTTTCTTTGGCTTTGAATATTATTCTGTTAGATTCATTCCTAATAAGTTTATACTTATCATAGTTTTCTTCTGTTCTGTTATTTCTATATTTTTGTAAGGCCCTTTTTCTTCTCTCATGAATTTCTGCACAGCTTTTATTCCACCAGGCAACTGGTTCTTTATTCCATTGAGTTTCTCTTTTCTTATTAATGTTACTTATTGGTTTAAGGTGTTGTGGCATATTTTTATTTGGTATATACTTTATTGCTATTTTCAGAATTTCATTGGTCAGTGTTTCCGCCCACAAGTCAGTATCATCTGATTCCATGTCTTTATATTCCATCACCTCCAGCTCTGATTGGAAAGCTTCCCAGTTTGCTTTTTTATAGTTGAAGGTAGGTTTCTCTGGTTCTGGGTTTGGAATGACATTTTCATGCATGGTTATTACAATGGGCAGATGATCTGAGTTTGTGTCTTGTAACACTTCCCAATTTACATTCGCTAGGTTGTTAGTTGCTATACTTATGTCTATTGCTGAGTCTGCCCTATTAGCTTGTGGATTAATTCTTGTTGCAGATCCATCATTTAGTATTAGTAGTTCATTGTTTTCTATGAAGTCAAGTAGGCATTTTCCTGCATTATCTGCATGTTGTCCACCCCAAGCACAATGATGGGAGTTAAAATCGCCTACTATGATTGTTTTGGGGCCTAGTCTGGTGCTTATGGCTAGTATTTCTTCATCTTTAATTGTGCCATCTTTAGCATATACATTTAGAATTGTTAGATTGTTTGGTTCAGCTGCTATAGTAACCTGGATACCTTCTATATTGGTTGTATTAAATACTTCCCAGTCTATGATTTTAAATTTTTCGCTAACTAAGACTGCGACACCTCCTCCTCTACCTTCTTTCCTATCGTGTCTAAGTATCTTAAAGCCCTTACAACTATATCTATTATTTGGGTTTAAATGGGTCTCTTGAAGAGCATATATATCAGTATTTCCTCCAGTTTCTGATAGTAGGGGTGCAAAATTTTTTTTAATACCCCTACAATTCCACTGGATAATTCTAAATCTTTCTAAATTGAATTTTATCATCATCTAGTATACCTTTTATTTTTGGTTAACTATCAATTTTGCTCTTATTCTTTATTTCCTGTACTTGTGGACTCACTATCCATCAAGTTCTCAAGAAAATCCTTATTTAAACTTGTCATTATTTCCCTAACTTCTTCCGCTAAGTGTGGTAACAGTCCCTCAAATCGTTTTTTGATAGTTTCTATGATATTTTCTTCTAGGTTGCTTTTGTTCTTTTTGACCACTTTCCTATTTTCATCCAATGCTACATTCCCTTCTCTCCCTATGTTAATCTCCTGTTTTTCACTTTCCATTCTTTTTAGTATTATTTCACTTTCTTCTTTTTGTTCAGACAGTTTGACTAGTATCATTTCATTTTCTTCTTTCAGTTCAGTCAGTTTAGCTATATCCTGGGAAATTTGGTGCTGTATGGCTTTCACTTCTTGAAGCAATGCCTCTGTACTTTTCAGTGCACTTGTGTCATCCGAGGATGTAGTTGAATCATCTGACTGGTTTTTTGGTACTATTTTATTACTTTCTAACTTGTTCTTACTTTTTTTTGCCATCTGTGACTTAAGCATTTTGACATCTTCTTGCACACTCTTAATTTCTGTTATAACTTTATTGTTCGTATAAGTATCATTTTCTTTTAATTCTTTAATGACCGTTGTGAAAGGGGTTTGGGTTGTTATAGCTACCCTCAATGCTTTTTTGGTCTGCTGATATACTGGGCAGCCCTGGAATCTGGCGCTGTGATTTCCTTTGCAATTAATGCATTTTCTGTTTGCATTATCCTTTTTATAGTCAGTATCTGACTTTGCCTTTTCGCATTGCGTGAAAGGGTGTGCCCCCGCACAAAACCTACATACTGCCTTCCCCCTGCAAGTGTGGCGCCCATGACCAAACTTCATGCAGTTGGAGCACTGCAACACTGGGGGAATGAAGGCTTCTGTGTTTTTTTGTGTTTTCCCAAATAGTACCGTCTTGGGGGGTTCCCTACCTTCTGTTGTTATCACTACCACTGGGGTAACGATACTCCCTTTCACCATTATTCTGTCCACGTGTACCAGCTTTATGTCTGGGTTATGTTTTGCGAGGATGTTCATAACTTCCTCGCTTGAAAGGGTAGTGTTTATCCCTTTTAACACACATCTACTGGTCACTTTTGCTAGCTCTATCTTTACTTCTATGTCGTGTGCAAGAGTCACTGTTTTTGCTTCTACTTTGAGTTCCTCTAACATCTCTTTTATTCTGTCACTCTGATTTGGGATAATTATTATGCCAAAATGGGTTTTTGAAATTTTGGCTATCGCCTTTTTGCCTAACACAGGATCAAGGATGTTTATAATTTTGTCTTCATCTAATGCCTTGATCTTGACAGCCTCACCAGCTACTTGCGTTATCTTTAAACGACATATGTTTACTACATCTGTATTTTTGGGATCTGCCTGGGTTGCTAGATGTCTTGAGTCTTTTTTGGTACTTTCATTGGTTTTTTTTTGGGTTATTATTTTCTTCTAGTTTATCATGTCTGGTGTCCCTACCTTGGTTTTTAACTGCTTCTGCCCACGTTTTGCCTTCCTTTGTTGTTTTTACTTCTGAGCCTCCTTTCAGTTTATCCCCTCTGGTTTCATGACTTGTTTTGTCCGCGTTTACCTGGCTGTCCTGATTATCCTTTTCCCTGGGTCCTTTCTTTCCGTTCGCTGTGCTGGTTCCTGATCTTTCTCCTTTGTTGATTCTGCTTTTTGTTGTTTTTCCTTCCGCGCCTCCTTCCCGATTTTCCATTATTGTTTTACTCGTGTCCTTTAGTTCTGTTTTTTTTTATTTCAGGGTTCGTGGTCCTGTTTCTTTCTGTCCGGTTTAAAGTTTTGTCTTTTTCTGAAGTTTTGTCTTTTTCTGGAGTTTTGGCCATCGTTTTCCCTTCCTCGGACTGTTTTCTGGTGAATACTACCATTGGTTATTTTCCCTGTCTTTTAGTATGCTACTATTTGTTGTCTTTGAATTATATTCTGATGATTGAATATTATATGTAATCTTTGGCTTTTGGTTTATTTTGTTATATATATCTTTACCCTACTACGATTCTTAAATTAAATAGTCCCCTAATACTTAACCTTAACTACAGTAGGCCTACTCTAATACTATCAACAAAAGTATAAATTATTCACCACTTAAATATGTCTTTCAAGATGGCTGCCTGATCTCACTCAAAGAATTGCCACGTGGCGCTATTTAATTTCTATTATTTTAATTTCTAAAATTAACTGCAATACGCTAACACTGAGGATGGATAAAAATATCAACTTATCTGATAACTTGTGTAGTTCTAAGGATGTCTTCACTGTGTCTCGTCCTAAAAAGAACGTATCAAGCTTGTGTGGTTTGAGGTAAGCAAAAATGCGTGTTACCCCTGTAGTAGACGGAAGTGCTTTTTGTGGTGTGAAACAAGTGTAAATGTTTTTTCCTAGCATAGGTCGTCCAGGTCTCGCTGCCATATAGGAGTGTGCTGGTGACGCAGGCATTATATACCGCAGCTTTGGTCTTCATTGTGAGTTTAGAGTTTCCCCAAACACGCGATGTGAGGCGGGCAAAGGTAGCTGCAGCTTTGCCAATGCGGCTGTCGATTTCTGTATCCAGTGAGAGTTTGTCATTGATGGTAGACCCTAGGTATGTGAAGTGGTGCACCACTGCCAATTCATAGTTATCGATAGTGATAACTGGTGCAGCACCCACATCCTGACTCAGCACATTCGTTTTCTTTAGACTTATTGTGAGGCCAAAGTCCTTGCATGCTTTAGTGAAGCGATTCATCCAGCTCTGAAGCTCCTGTTGGCTTTGAGTGACGACTGCAGCATCATCAGCGAACAACAAGTCTCTTATAGTGACCCTTCTGATTTTTGTTTTTGCCTTCAGCCTTGAAAGATTAAACAGACGGCCATCTGACCTAGTGTGAAGACATATTCCTTCAGTTGCATCTCTGAATGCATGTTTCAAGAGTAAGGCAAAGAAGATTCCGAAGAGGGTCGGAGCCAGAACACAGCCTTGTTTAACGCCACTTCGTATATCAAAGGGCTGTGACGTGCTTCCAGCATATTGGACTGTTCCCTTCATGCCGTCATGGAATGACTTTATCATTTCCAGCATTTTAGAAGGGCAGCCTATTTTCAGGAGGATTTTAAAGAGTCCATCCCTACTAACCAGGTCGAATGCTTTTGTGAGGTCTATAAAGGCGATATATAATGGTCTTTTCTGCTCTCTTGATTTTTCCTGAAGCTGGCGGAGAGAGAAGATCATGTCTGTTGTTGATCTGCCAGCTCGGAATCCACACTGTGACTCTGGATATATGCGCTCAGCTAACTTGTGTAGTCGCATTAAGATGACTTTGGCAAAAACCTTACCAACAATACTAAGAAGAGAGATGCCTCTGTAGTTATTGCAATCACTTCTGTCTCCTTTATTTTTATACAGTGTTACAATCTTGGCATCTCGCATGTCTTGAGGAATAGTTGTCTCTTCCCAGCACTGGCACAGCATCCTATGCAGGGGATGTAATAGCGTGCTCTTACAGCATTTGATTAAATCAGGAGGAATCCCATCACTGCCTGGTGCTTTGCCAGAGGCCAAGCTATCAATGGCCTTGCTGAGTTCCTCTAATGTTGGTTCGGCATCCAGCTCCTCCATAGTTGGCAGACTGTTGACACCATCAAGGGCTGCAGGCGTAACGGTATTGTCTCTAGCGTAAAGCTCAGAGTAGTGCTCGACCCACCTCTCCATCTGCTTACCCTTATCGGTTAGCTTCTCTCCGCTGATGGTTTTTAGCGGTGCCGTCTTACTTTTATGGGGGCCAAGTGCTTTCTTTATACCGTCATACATTTGTCTAATGTTGCCTGTTTGTGCTGCGATCTGGATGCTCTCACTGAGCTGGAGCCAGTAGTCATTTGTACAGCGTCGAGCAGTTTGTTGAACTTTGCTTCTCGTAGCCCTCAGGATCTGTAGGGTTCTGGCACTCGGTGAACGTTTGTATTCATTCATAGCACTGCGCTTAGCTTCAATGACGGGTGCCATCACATCTGATGAAGCATCAAACCAGTCATTTGACTTTGCTGTTTTCTTACCAAAGGTGGCAAGTGCAGTACTTTGAATGGTGTTCCGTAGATGCTCCCAGTTCTCTGTAATAGTATCACCATGCTGAGGGCTACTGAGCACTTTCTCGAAGGTCGCAGTGAATTGAGCGATCATGAAAGGGTCTGACATCTTGCTGGTATCAATGCGTGGTTTCCCTTCATGTCTGACACAATAGAGTTTTCTTGGTTGTGCTCTGATTTTGCAGAAAACCAAGGAGTGATCTGTATCACAGTCTGCACTATGGTACGAGCGCGTGGAGAGCACAGACCTGAGGAGTGGCCTTCTGACGAGAATCAGGTCAAGTTGGTGCCAGTGCTTGGATCGTGGGTGTCTCCATGACACCTTATGCTGGGGTTTTGTCTGAAAGTAGGTGTTGGTCACGCAGAGGTCATGGTGGACGCACAACTCTAAGAGCCGTTGTCCATTTTCATTCATCTTGCCAATACCAAACCTGCCCAGACATGAAGGCCATGAAACATTATCGGCACCCACTCTAGCGTTAAAGTCACCAAGGAGAACAAGCTGTTCTTGCCTAGGTATGCTTTTGATAATTGCTGTTAGATTCTCGTAGAACTCATCTTTAGCTTCTGAGGCAGAGTACAGAGTAGGAGCATACACACTGAAAAGGGTGATGGGACCTGTGCTAGTTTGCAGGCGGAGCGTTAACAGGCGTTCTGATCCATTCTCGCCTGGTTCAACCATTTTAGTTAGCGATTTTTTGACCGCAAAACCTACTCCGTGTTCTCTAGCTTTATTAAGATCTTTCCCTTGCCAATAAAATGTGTATTCCTTCTCGCTCACCGTTCCAGAGCCCGCCAGGCGCGTTTCCTGAAGTGCAGCTATATCCACCTGAAGTCGTTTAAGCTCATCATTAATTGTGGCTGTCTTCCTTACGTCGTTTACATCCTGTAGGTTTTCGGATAGTCCAGTCAACATAGTCCGGACGTTCCAGCATCCCAATCTGAGAGTTTGCTTATTTCTGTTTTTTCGATAATTGCTTGGTGCAAAATTTTCTGTCCACAGTTCGGGTTTGACCCTAATCCCCATGCACCCAATGGGGAAAGCAGACAGTGGCGGGACAACACCTTATTGACTGGGGGCTGCCCAGCTTGAAGCGGGCGGTAGCTGTCCAGTGAGATCCTAGAACCTCTCCCACTGTCGGAAGTAGCCCCTGGCGCCATGCCCTACGCCAATTGGGCAAAATGCTTATAACCGGTAACTGCTACTTCCCGTGTTTTGCAGACACCTATAGGGTGAAGCTGGAGTGTCCTCTCCAGAGCGCGAGCTTGGGCACAGTTATATGGAGATCAAGCTGTTGCCCATGCAGCATGTTCCCCCTCTCCACACAGCCGGTAGATCCAAAGGAACGGCAGTAGCCGATACAGTTTGGTACCAGCCATGTCGCAGGAGTTGCCAGAATAATGTCGAATCGACATTAGACTGCCTTAGGGACTCCGACTCCGGATTTATCCTCAGGGTTTACTCCCGAAGCCAATTCCATAAATGGATATTCCCGCAAGGCAGCGGTGGTTTGAATTCAGAGTTCCTTCTCTTAGATAAGCTACCAACCAAGGATCACGAGCCCTATCTGCCCGAAGCTGCTGGTTTTAAGGCGCCAGTCGCTCGCCTTTGCCCCTTCTCCCGTCAGTGGAAACAGTTCCGCCGGGCTCAAATTGAGCCACACGTGAAGGCCGGGAGCTGGACTTGGTTGTCAGAGGCTGTTTGAGGCGCATGCCATAGAAGTATTTTATCTGCAGTGAGAGCTTATCCTCACTACAACTCCCGGCAATAACAACCTTTGGAACCTGCTTAGTTTAAGTGCCCATGCGTGTTTAGGTAAGTTATTTGTTCTGCATACCTGTTCGAAGCGTGCCAGATATGATGAAAGGTCGTCGAAGTTCAACTTGAAATGTGGTAATTTAAAGTTATAATAAGGTTTGTTTTGATTGGATGAAGAGTTCGCAGTGTTACCTGTTATGTGCATTATGGTGTGTGATTGTTCGTGTTTGTTCCAGAACCACATGCATTCGCGTCCTTTGATGCTTATACGTAGTCAATGTTAATAAGAGTGTACTATTTTATTTTATTTTATTTTACTTTACAACGTTGGGATTCCTTGAAATTGATATGTAAAATGCAAGTGAGAATAAATGAGTATGAAAGGTGAGAGAAAGGAAGGGCAGAATGTCAGACGGGTCTGCGTGCCCAATTCTCAACCCTTTGAAAATAAAGTTCGTTCGTTCGTGTTCTCTCTCTCTCTCTCTCTCTCTCTCTCTCTCTCTCTCTCTCTCTCTCTCTGGCTGTCACGTCTTTTCGCTTTATGAGCTGCAGCTTAGTGGAACATGAAATGAGAATAAGACGCTGGCGATGGATAGGACATACATTGAGGAAACCTGCTGATAGCATTACAAGACAGACTTAAATTAGACTTAACAATAGGTGCTTCCATAATGTGTCTCGTATTTTTAACTCACCCGGTCTCTTCAATGTCACTCGGCTACTGGCGAAAGCCCTCATAAGACATGTTCTGGAAACCGTCATGCTCCCATGCACTGGCAAAGGAGAGAGTGTTGACATCCTCCGGATATCCTTCATACCAAGTGACTAACCCTGCCAGTTCAAGAGGCTTCGATTTCCGGTCAAAGTTTGCTTCGCCATGATCATTAACAAAGCTCATGACCAGCCGATCAAGTACACAGGGATAGACTTAAAAGAACGCTTTGCTTTTCACATGAACTGTTTTACATTGCGTGTTCTACGGTCACTTCGCCAAAAAAAAAATCTGTTTTTATTGTACCATCAAGCAAGGCATTGAATATTGTGTACAGGGAAGCTATAACTTAGCTTTCAAAAGCGAAATCGGCGTTTAAAACGTAAGTACTATTTTGACATTACGTTTTATTTACCCAAGCTTTCACGTTTTATTTACCCAAGCTTTCACGTTTTATTTACCTAAGCTTTCACGTTTTATTTGCCCAAGCTTTCACGTCTTATTTTCTCAAGTTTTCACGTTTTATTTACCCAAGCTTTCACGTTTTATTTACCCAAGCTTTCACGTTTTATTTACCCAAGCTTTCACGTTTTATTTACCCAAGCTTTCACGTTTTATTTACCCAAGCTTACACGTTTTATTTACCCAAGCTTTCACGTTTTATCACAAAGAAAAAAAAAACCAATACCGGATTCATATTTTTTTTTTAAATGTCATCTTTGGTTTCTTTAACCCCTTGAATAATCTTATATACTAAAATGAACTATTCTATAGATTCCGTGCTCAAAGAACGGGTACGGCCTCTAATTATCGTATATTATGTATCAGTTTATAACAAGAGAACAAACTGGCTTGCACAAAACCCAGCTAACAACGCCCAAATTCATGCTCTGTCCTGAAACTCAATCAAGAAAACCGCCTTCATTCTCATGGGATTTTCGTTGACAACATTTATACCCCAGATGCTAACCACAATCTAGTTAATTACCGCACCTTGAGTTGTAAGACCTGAACAAGCATACAAAACAAAGCTATGTATATTTCCCACAAGAGACCTCTCCATTCTTCACTCTAACAACACACCCGATGATCATCATCATTATGTGACAACAGCGCATTTTCTTAAAGCAATAGCGTAAAGCATAGGCAAAGCAGAATGACAGTGTTGCTTGTTTTGTGCGGCCCTGTGTTCACATATCCTACTTTTCTTAGTGTCCTGCCCCGTAATAAATTCCCACCCACTTCCAATCTGTTCATGGTGCAAATTCGGAAAATTACGGAAAAGCCGCGCATTGTGAAGTGGAAACGACATAGCGCGTCAACTGAAATAACGCGCATTTCTTTCCATTTCTTCCTACGGCGTTTCAGAAATACTGATGGGTATATATTTTTTCTTTTTGTGTTACAAAATTTCTGGAATTTTCATGATTTGTATTTCAAGTAAGAATTAATAAGTATTTTCATCTTATATTTTTACTATTTAGTCATGGAAACATTGCTCTTCATAGATGAAGCTTCTATGTTTTCGTGGCACTCTTTACGTTTCATTGATATACTTCTGAAGGGAAATTGAAATGAAGAAAAATGACCACAAGAGACATGGCGCCATCATCAGGACAGGCAGCAGAGAGAGAGCACAACATAATTATTTCCCCACCATGTTTTGGCGGGTTACTGGCTCACGTCTTTCTATGTTTTTCCCTCGTCAGCTAACATAACTCAGAACACCTCCTTATACATCTCTGAGATTATATGTTAAATCTAAATTACATCTCCTTTCACCGTGTACCAGACAATGTCCCTTAAGGTTCCAAAAGAATCTTTGCTCGTCCATCTTTCTGAGTCTCGCGTGACTTCAAAGGGTTATACAACCCACTCTAGGGACGGTAAAAAACATTTTGCTTCTACTAGGATCGCAGGAGTAGCTTTGATGTAGCACGGAACAAACGACATAAGAGTGAACGAAAGTAACTACCAAAGCTGGATATATATATATATATATATATATATATATATATATATATATATATATATATATATATATATATATATATATATATATATATATATATATATATATATATATATATATATATATATATATATATATATATATAGGTAATTTCCTATCTTTCGTACCTTTTTGCTCCGCAGTGAATATGTATAGTTAGGTGCTGTTTCGTAGCGCTTAGGGTTAGGATTAGGGTTAGAATTAGGGTTAGGATGAGGATATATATATATATATATATATATATATATATATATATATATATATATATATATATATATATATATATATATATATATATATATATATATATATATATATATATAATTTTGAAAGTACACATGTACGTATATGCGTATAAGAGTACAAGGGTTTACGATAACAATTTCAGTCACAGTAAAACAGTAATGGTCTACATCAGTGGTGGCCAAACTACGGCCCGCGGGCCAGATCCGGCCCGCCAACCAGTTTTGACCGGCCCGCCAACCTGTTTTGGCCGGCCTCTTATTGTTGATTGAAGCCACACTCTTCACAATGAAATAACACACAAATGTATGTTTGAAATAAATAATTACATGTCATATTAAAAAACAAATTAAAACAACAGATTCATTATTGTTTTTTTAACAGTAATTTCAGTTCGAAGACTGGTATACATGTCTTGGCAGATGTACAGTAAAGTAGTTTGCCGTTGCTTTCTGTACGTGGTTCATTATATATGTAACACTAAATATCAGAACGTTATTTCTTAAGGATTTTATAGGTCTGGCCCTCGGGTGTTACCCTTTACCATAATCTGGCCCTCGGCCAACCTTAGCTTGGCCATCACTGGTCTACATAGTCAAAATCAAACTAACAAGACAAACCGCTACACATTAATAAATTTAAAAAATTACAATTTATAAGAAAGTTATAATCGCTCGTGCCAATAAAAAGGCAGAGACTAATGTTTCTCTTGTATCATCAGCTGTTACAACGGTGTCTTTTTTCTTTCCAGCGTTTGACTGCGTCTTGTAAACAAAAAATGTCCGCCTGCTCTTCAATTCTGTAAAATGATCAATGGATGTAGTGGTGAGGTCTGGAATGTATTTTAGAAGTTCATTCTCTATCCATATCATCGACAGAGCATTAATCTGTTATTCGCTTATTATGTTCCTTAAGTCAGCTTTCACACTCTCCATTGTTGAAAATTATCGTTCTGATTTCAATGTTGTCATGGATGTGATGATAATTATTTCAAGGAGTTTGTTCATTCGTTAAAAAGCGATAGAAACATCACCTTCTTAAACCAACAACGGGTAACTCTAGTTGTTCGGGGACAGTCGATAAATAACACCAGGGAAGGTTTACTGCGCATGCGCATTTAAGCAAATTTTCCCAGTCTTGAGAAGTCTAGATTTATGAAACATAAACTACATAAAACCATTTTTTCACATTCTTGGAGATGGCTCCTAGTCATCCCCCGAGCTCAGAGAGGACTAGAAGACAGACCGTGCGCACTGAGGAAGGAGGAATGGGAGAAAGTAGCAGCGAGAGAAAGGGAAGGAGACAGAAAGCTTGAGAAGGTTCAACGTAGAATCATGGCAGTTATTATATACTGAGGGAGCCGCGGTAGCATAGTGGTTAGTGCACTGGCTTCCTAGCGCAGTGGTCTATGGTTCGGTCCCCAGATGAGGCGGGAATTTTTTAGGCCACAAACGGCTCCTGGGTCGACCCAGCCCCAAATGGGTACCAGAGCAACTCTGTGAAGGTTTAGGCGGCCGGCGTGATGCCGACCACATCACCCCTCGTGTGCCGACGGTCAAGATAATATGGGCCTAACACCATATTCCCAATATGCCTCAATGGGCGTGTAACGGGTTCCTTCACCTTTTTTTTTTATTATATACTGAAGCACATTAAAAACGCACCACCTGTATAATCCAGGAACAGAGTGTGAAATCTAAATATAAGTGTTTACAAGTTTACATATTTGGAATCTTTATTCATTTTCCTATGAATCCCATGCTGGTCATTAATTTGTACATTTGATTGTTATGAAATTCATTGCATTCTGTGCAGGCAAGGGAGAAAACCAAAAATGCAACCAATAAAAAAATTCATTCACACTATCCTCAGTATCTGGTATGTCCACCGTGTGCTTGCAAACAAGCTTGGCAGCGGCTCCGCATGGAACGCACAAGTCTCTGATGGAAATTCCGGAGAATCAAGTCCCATTCACGTGTAAGAGCAGCTTCGAGCTGTTGCAGATTAGCTGGAGAACCTTGCCTGTAGACTCTGCGTCCAAGCTCGTCCCACAGATGTTCTATAGGGGACATGTCTGGTGATAGGGCAGGCCAATCAATCGTCACAATGCTCTGCTGCTGTAGATATTGCTGCGTAATGCATGCGGTGTGCGCACGTGCGTTATCCTGCTGGAGAAGCTGCAAGTCTAGATAATTTGTGAACGCAGGAGCAACCAATGCATCCAGAACCTCATCTCGATATGTCACAGCATTAACATTTCCACGAAAGACGTGAAGAGGCAAGCGATGGTGAAAACTGAATCCTCCCCAAATGTGAATACTGCCACCTCCAAATCGGTTGTGCTGACGAACACAGCAATCTGCAAAGCGCTCTCCACACTGTCGCCAAATCCGCATACGTCCATCAGCAAAGGATATGTTGAATCTGCTCTCGTCTGTGAATAGGACAGCATTCCACGGCAGTCTAGTCCATCTGACATGTTGCTCTGCCCATTGCAGGCGCTGCTGACGATGTCTGTGAGTCAAGTTTGCCCCAACATAAGGTCGTCTTGCAGTAAGGCCTGTATCTCTGAGTCGTCGTATGACTGTCATTCGAGAGACTTGCCCACGTCTACCCACTATTGCTCTTGCTGTTTGACTTGCCGGAAGAGAACGATTCCTTAGGTAACTCAGCACAATATGACGATCTTGCGCAGGGGTAGTAACTCGTGGTTGGCCACTCCGAAGTCTATCCCGGGCACTGCCAGTGGTTCCGTAACGTTCATTGAGACGTACAATAGTGCTGTGGTGGCAATTCATCCTTCTGGCAATGGCCTGCGAGCTCATTCCGGTCTCCAACATACCAATGGCTCGTTGGCGGTCGTTTTCAGATAGTCGTGGCATTTCAAGCACATGTACTGGGTGTTTTGTCTCAACGGCCTTTTTATACCGAGTATACTGCCACAACGCGTACACATTTTCAGGGTCATAGCTGTTGGGAATCGTGTTGCACGTGTAACTTTCATTGTTTTCATGTAGTCTGTACACAAACTGTTAAGACAGATTTTAATATTTTGTAGTCAAGGGGAGTTTACACGCTGTAATACTGGTATGTACAGGCCAGACGTTGGTTATCTCCCTTGACTGGTTTAAAAATATTTGATCCAGAATTCTCTCGAACCTTCAAGATTGAGTTCAGTTCACGTTTAGCGGTTTGGGCGGGACTGATATGCGGTATCCCGTGACAGTTCGCTCTGGGCGTTTGACCGGGCTGGTCAGCCATGTTTTCTAACTGTGTGTTCGGGGGAAGATATTTGTGGTGAGATAGAAACGTTGGAGACTTCCCGAGATATTTCTAAAGCCAAGGATATATGGCTAGTATTTATATTGTGCAATGTGTCTCAGATATTGTATTACCAGAGCAGAGGAGGTAAGAAGAATATTTACATTGATTAAAAGCCAGGAACTTATACGGCTTATATATTGTATCGCCAGAGAAGGTGAAAAGGATATTTATATTGTTTAAAAGCCAGGAACTTATATATTGTATCGCCAGAGAAGGTGAAAAGGATATCTACATTGCATAAAAGCCAGGAACTTAGACGGCTTATATATTCTATCGCCAGAGAAGGTGAAAAAGATATTTACATTGCTTAAAAGCCAGGAACTTATACGGCTTATATATTGTATTGCCAGGGAAGGCGAAAAGAATATTTACATGATGTTTTTTCCATGATGTGCTTTGAACTGTACCAGTGACAGTGAATTGTTTACAATGTGCCTATGTACTGTATTACCAGGATGTTTACGTTTGATGTGTCGCTTGTTGTGATTGTTCGTGTTTGTTCCAGAACCACATGCATTCGCGTCCTTTGATAGCTTCACACACACACACACCCAGTCGGCCACCTGTAAGCCCGACCTGCTGATCGCCTATATCAGCGCAGCACATAATAATAATAATATTTTCATTCTTCTAGAAGTACCCGGCGTTGCCTGGAGGTCTCACACCCTTCAACACTATAACTTCAATAGTGATTCCAGAAATGTAACCATACGTGCCGCCCCCCCTTATCCCAAACCCGTGGGTTGAATCATGCACTTTCCATTCCAGCAACCATTCGTTCTCTACCTCATGACAAACACGGGGAAAATCCAATCCCACACTTTTTTTCCAGCTTCTCGGCATCAGTATATATAATAGTGGTGCGTTTTAAATGTGCTTCAGTATATATTAACGGAGACTTGTTATATGTCTATATCTATGTGAATAGTTTAGGGGGTCGGAGTGGCTAAGAGGTATGGCGTCTGCCTCGAATTCTAGAGGTACCGTGTTCGATGCCCAGTTGTGGGAATATAATTTGTTGAAATTTATTTTTAGAACCAGTGGCACTAATAATGTCGTACTCCCCTGGTCTCATGGGTAGTGAGATCGGATGCCTAGCCTTCTCGGATAAGGGCGAAAAAATAGGAGGCCCCGTGTGCAAGTTGTGCACGTTAAAATCCTGCTGCAGCTGGAAATTGTAAGGAGTACGCCTATCTGGAAGGCCGCTGACCTGGCAAAATTTAAAAGTTAGAAACCTACCTACCACAAAAACTGTGCTGTGATCCTCTTCGTATGATCAATGGGAGGAGATCGTAGCACTGATGGAATTGTCCGTGTGCAATGAAGATAGTCCTTAAAACCATACCATTGTTATATGTCATCCTTAAAACATGAAAAAACAATGATGTTGTTTCTAAAGTTCTGGTGGAGATGGACCCCTTTATCCCATGAGAACGAGCTCCATAGGTTGGCAGACTTGGACTTACTGTTGCGTCTAGATGTTTGTTCGCTTATGTTCTAAAACCAATGAACAACACCAAACGAAGCTCACAAAGATATCACTATGAATAAGTCGCAAGTTATTTCTTTGCTATCAAAATCCATCGAATACCTTCAAGATTACAAAACAGACAATTTACATCAGGCAAAGTAAATGTTGGACATTAATTTTTTTTAAAGCCGGAATTTCAGCAACAAGTTTACGATTGTCAACACATTCGAGAAGTAATGGACGACGGTGTCCAGACTTTTAAAGTCCATGTTTTCAATAAAAACACCGAGACTACTGTTTATCCTTTATAATCAGCTAGTCATATCAGTAACTGAGTATGGCCTGGGAATACTCACACTGTCAATATCATAATGAGAACGACTGGAACGCATTCAAAATGATGAAATAAGTATTGTCTTGGGTTGTACGCAAGATACACCCCATAGAGACGATGCGGTACATGCTTGGAGTGCTGTCGATTAGATCCAGAATTGCGATAGCCCAGGCAAAAGCATATATGGGAGTAACCACGGAAAAAGGCATGAAACATAGCTGACATCAAGGGAGCAAAAATCAAGAGAGGGATGTCATGGGTGGTGCAGGCAGATGCAACTTTTAGACAGGTCATCACACATTAAAATACATTCAGGGGGGGGGGGGGGAACAAGTGGAGTAAGTCAGGTGAGAACTGGACGAAATACCAGCCCGTCATCATCAGCCTTGGCAGATAATGCAGAGCATTGGACAACGGGAAAGCAGAGCTGAAAATTAAATAACTGATACATGATCTTGCCAGGCATGATGATGCCATTATGTACACTGATGGGTCTATAATCCGTGGTGAGAAATCAGGGTGGGGCTTCTCAACTAAAGTAAAAGGCAGAATCATTGCTGAATATAGCGGGGCTTGCATGATAACAGCCTCCAACGTGAGAATGGAGGTAGAGGCAGGTACTGCAGCTTTAAGGTGCCTGTCTGAAGCTTCATTATCTAGGGCAGTTATTACGTCAGACTCTCAGTCCATGCTCCGGAAGGTCCAAAGTAGATGGCTCTGGCATGAATGGAAAATCTCCAAAGAGCCTCGAATCTTCAGGAACTGGTCTGAATCTACTGTCCTGGTCATGCAGGGCTGTGCGGAAAGAATATAGCTGACAGACTAGCCTCAAGAGCAGCCATAGTGGATGCATTGGATATGGATAAGGGAGAGATACAGAAAATAGTTAATGATTGCCTATTAGAGAACAACACTGCAATCGATGAATCATCAAGGCTAAGATTGGTGGGATTTAGCATCAACCGTAAGACTAACAGATATGAACGTATACGATGGTGCATCCGGTGTGTATACACCCAGCGTGCAACAAGAACAAGCAGCATACATTCCCCTCTACATTTTCTGCGGAAGACTACACACCTATGAGTTTGCCCGAAATGCATTGATATCGATTCTGATCAACAACAACAATAAAAAGGCCAAACTATACTTAGGCAAAGTGTGCCCGTGTCAGTTAAATGTGCAAGTAGTTATCTTGATTTTTTTTATTACAAAAATAAATTTGTCAATGTCATTCAAGTGGCTACTGCCTTCCGCCTGAGATGGAGATTCTTGACGTTACCTAATTTTCTTTCCAGGTTCGTTCTTGCCCTTTTAGGTTCAATGAGAAACAAACAATCGTATAGTGGTTTTTAAATTGTCCAACTGTAACTTTCCAAACAGCAACTTATATAGCGGAGTAAAATGCAGTAGTTTATCACTTCTATGCAAGGCGAAATCAGAGGAGCAGCCTCTAAATTAATCTTCTCAACTTTTACTGTAGAAATGTTACTTGCTAGCTTATCGATTTCTGCCTGCATTTAGTTTTGACTTCTACACTTCATAAAATCATCTCTAGCTTCTAACGAGGCATATGATAGGCATGATCGTGTACTTGCGCTTAAACAAAATCTCAGTAAGTGATATCCAAAAGAAAAAACTGATCTTGATAATCTCAAAGACGAAACTCGAGCCAGGGGACTGATGCTACAGACCGAGGTGCGCCCCCATGGTCGGGCATCGCTCAGTTAAAATAGCGTCCGTGCATTCTGGCTTGCCTAAACACAATGAATGCCTAGCAAATTTCTACCTTTTCTCGCATTTCTCCACCTTTTATACACCTCCCTCTTTTCCCAGCCATTTTGCACATGTCTCGCTCTTTTACATTCGTCTCTTTTTCGACATTTTTCACACGTCTCTCTTTCCCACCTAAACAATGGAAACAAACCAAGGATCACAACTCTCACTTCACACTTCCCCCGCATAACACTCATTCATTATTATTTTCTAGGACTGCTCTAGAATGCCCGCCCACAGCCATGACTGCTAACTGTAACTTTCCTCATTCTATATAGTATTATAGCACGTATAATGCCAGTGTAGCCCAGCCGGTCACAAAAGCTCATCAAGTTCAATGAAGTCGGGGTTAAATTGATAAAACATACTAATCAACTTCAATCAATATATAATGTTCTTCTTCCTCTTCCCCGTTTGCCTTCAGACTTCCTCATTAATGACTCTACTAAAGGCAGTAGTCAGTTCAAGGTTCCTGACATCTCCACACAGTTTTTCGTGGAGAGAAGTTGGTTATTATCATATGCTACTCCGTTCATTGCTATATATTGGGCAGGACTGAAGCAGATGTTCAGCTATCATGGGGCTGATGCCGCAGGTGCAGAGATCTGTTGTACCATTCCTGTAATTGACGTATAGATGATACCTCAACCTGTTGTGTCCAGTGTGTAAACGGAAAATGATGACCTGGTCTCGCCTAGACAACTAGCGATAGGCATCATTTTTTATATGGCCTGGGCGCTATTTTTCCCATTTAGACTTGAATGTGGCTTTTATGGTTGTTTTAGCCAGTTCATAATATAGTTTGAAGTATGCCGTAATTATATCCTCAATGTAACCATGAGAGGTTGAACAGGATATTTTTCTTCATCAATAAAAAAAATTAGTATGTCAAAATAAACAGTGAGAGTCCCCGTGGAGTACCCGGGGGTGTCCAGGGAAGATAAAGAAATAATAGAACTACTGCTCCGTCGAACATGTCGTAACAGGCGACTAATTTTAGTTGTGGTTGGGGGTTGGTAGCTTTATTATGTAAAACATATTGATACAGAAACCACGGCTGCAAGATAGATTAATTATTTGGTGCTGGCTTCCTACAAGGGACCGGCTGTTGTAGGGTCCATAAAAAGTGAAAAGAAGAATACAATAATGAAATATTCATGAGATTATTCATTAAGTGAGAAATGCTTGAACGTAAAACCTCTTATTGCAGATGGTGATATCTCTAGAATCGGCTGGTTCGAAGATTTAAAATTATCTGAAAAGCTATCTGAAAGAACTAATGGGTCGTTATTTTCCATCAAAAAGAAGTTGACAGCACAATTGCCAAATCTTTTTTGTGGCTGTGAGATGTTTAAAAGTTGCCAGTTTTAGAGCATGATTGACAGAGATACTGAAAGTTAAAGCTAATAAAACAGTTCTTCATTCAATGGCGCAAGATCCACTGAATGGGACGGCATCGTTATCAATTAAGCACGCTGCTGTCAAGGACTTATCATCATGTGACGTATTCTCTCCAGAACGTTGTCTCCATTACAGCTGCTCTGAACGCATCAAGATTCTGGACAAGTGGACCTGCATCATCCAGAGACAAGTTCAGACTCTCTGTGATGTCCTGGATCCACCGTCGTCTAGGTCGTCCTCTTCCCCTTTTTCCAGGGACCATGCCTTCCATTACTATTTTTTCCAGACTATTATATCTTTTTATATGACCAAAAAATTTCAACTTCCTCATTGCGATGGTATTTAGGAGCCAATTTTCCTCTACATTTAGTGAGTGCAGTACTTCTCTGTTGGTCTTTTTTCTGTCCAGGTATTCTCAACATCCTTCTGCGGCATTTCATTTCGAATGATGTAATCTTTTTTTGCAACTGTTTTATTAAGTGTCCATGTCTCGCAGCCGTATGTTGCTACTGGACCTATTTCAGTAACCGGTAATATAGTCATCTGCGGCTGTTGAAGCCTGACAAGTGCAGTGACTAATGGTAAAAGTGTAAAGTACACATTTGCTTATTAACTAAATTTAGCTTCATCAGTGGCATCTTTAAGGCTCGTATTTACAGAAGAAGAACCAGACAAGTGCCAGTAGAACAAAAGACAATAAGACGACACTGGCGATGGATAGGACACACACACCCATTAAAAGAACGTGAGCTGATGACACGCGACAAGTGGACTTTACATGCGTTTGTTGAAGGCTTATGATCTTTGGGGAGTTAAAGGGCATTGTATTGATTGATTGATTGTTTTACCAAACAAAACACGAACCTGAAAAAAACAGCCAAGAATAAATTGTAAAAATGTTCGCCACTCACACAAATGATACTGCAAGGGAAGGGGGTTGGAAGCAAAGTCAAAAACTGGACATGTGAAACCCTAGCTACGGCTCTGATCTCCAAATTTCCACAAGTCACACAATGTTTTTCTTTTACAATCAAATATTTTAAAAATACCGTTGATATAATCTAAAAAATATGACATTAATTAAACTCAGAGACCGGTTTTCTTCCCTTTCTTAAATCCAAAACGAAATCTTCAATCACACAAAAAAGAAAATACATCAAGTCGTCTTCCCATCAATCGAATCCTGGTCTAAGGATTTTAATATCGCCTCCCTTGACGTACTCATTTCTGAGACTGAACGATCATGGAAAATACGTTTAATCTAGCTGTGTCAAGTCTTCACCCGACAGCTTCAGACGACGGACAGAAACTTAATACACTTGGGGATTGGGTTGAAACATTTGCGTCTGCTTTGGTGCTTTTTTAAAATGATAACTAAATTTTCCTTCCAGACTGAACTTCCCCACTTCTTCAAATCATCAGTCATAAGACATTTTCCTCATAATTGCAAGTCCGCGATATTTGCAAATAAGCGGAAGCGAAAGAAATGGAATATACATTACCTTGTATTTATTAACTGTGAAAACAAGTTAAAACTTTGTTTTCCTTGTGGTAGAAAAAGCTGCGTGATTCTAGATTATGTTCAAGATTTCGACAAAATACCTTAACTCTTCGCACCACTGCTTTAAGAGTCACAAAAAAGTTACTGATCAGTTTGTACTTAAGGTCTGGCATAAGATCTGATTTCTACATACGTCGGATAGAGGTCATTTATATATATATATATATATTGTGTGGGGGAGGAGTGCGCGCGCGTGTGTGTAAGTGTGTCATTATAATAACACGCCAATTTTGTAATTTTTTCATGGTGCAATATCCACATTACACAGATTTTCTCGCAGAAAAAGCATCGCAGATCATATATAAATACGTATATCTATCTTCAATATAGAACGAATATATGGCATGAAAATGTATATGTAAAGATATCTGTATAATAGAACATACACTGCTGTAAGCAAGAAATCTTACTTACTTACTTAGTCGTTCCCCTTCTACCGTGAGGTGTAGAGGTTTGGAAGAGAGAGCGCCAGACCATTCTATCAGCTGTCTTCTTTCTGGCCTGGTTCCATTCTAGTCCTCGGTCCTTCAAAGATTGTCTAATGTTGTCCTCCCAGCGGACTCTGGGTCGTCCTGGAGGTCTGGATCCCTGGCTCTTTGTTTCCCATGCTTGTCGTGGTAGCCGATCTTCTCCCATTCTGCAGACATGGCCAAACCATCTTAGTTGGGACTGTTCTATTTGGGTCTGCAGCGGATGGGATTTTAGGCCTTGACGGATCGTCTGGTTGCGGACCATGTCTCTTCTTGTTACTTCAACCACTTTCCTCAGATACCTCATTTCTGAGGTTTGGATCTGGCTTTTGTGGGTTGTAGTCATTGCCCACGACTCGAATCCATAAGACAAGACTGGGACATAGGTGGAGCGGTATACAGCCATCCTCGTCTTCTTACCAACCTCTTTCTTGCTGAGGAATCCACGATTTATGGCCTGAAAAAGTCTCCCAGCTGCTGCTTTTCGAGTGGCCAACTCTTCTTTGATGCCTCCCTTTCGGTCTATAATAGAGCAAGAAATCATCATAACTAATAGTTTTCAGAGGTTCAAATGAATTGGGGGGGGGGGGGGGGAATATCCTATTTTGCCCAAATAATTATTGATACGTCTGTCGATTTAGTTGTTCACATGGTCCTTAAATGATTATTTGGAGACGGAGTAATGAAAGGTATGTTTGGATTTTTTGTGCTGTTTTTTTCTTCATACGTGGCAAGGCAAAATTCTAAAAGATACCCGTACATTTAACTCTCAAAAATGTGGTGATAAAACAGCTGTTAATTAATTAGTCAAATTTAATTCAATTAGTTCCTTTTTCACTTCCGACTTTGTCGTTTTTGACGAGTTGATCCGTAAATTCATAACTAATACATCCAGATAAGTTGAACTACAAGGATACACTGAAGGTGAAATGAAATCGAAAGGAATGAAATGAAATTACCACAGTATAAAAATATCGCCATCAGTACATGCAGCAAAAGAAAAACATCACATTTCATTCTCGTCCTTTTTGACGGGTTACTTGCCGGTATTGAATATAAATACACATGTCCAGCGCATAAATGTACAAACATCACACACAAACTTGTCATTTGTAAGTATTGTTTTAATTTTTAATTTTTTTTAAAATACATATTACAATTTTTTTATTAACCAGTACATAGTAGTAAAAGTAGCCAGCTTCAATCATAACTGACCATGGGAATGCCCCCCCCCCCTCCCTGAAGTGATAGTCCGCTTATTTTTTTGCTTAGTGTCCAAAGCTGGGAGTGTATTCTCCAGGACGCAAGCTCGGACACAGTTATGTGGAGATCAAGCTGTTGCCCATGCAGCATGTTCCTTCTCTCCTTGGTTTGGTTTGGTCTGGTTTTAAGGACTATCTTCACTGCACACGGACTACTCCATCAGTGCCCCGATCCCCTCCCTTAGATCACACAAGGAGGATCTCAGCACAGTGCACGAACTCCATAGCACCGGCGAGAATCCCAATTTGCGTATATAGAAATCACACATTCTATAAATATTTTTGCGGGGGTAGGTTTCTAATTTTTAAATTTTGACAAAGCAGCGGCCTGATAGGCCTACTCTTTACGATTCCCAACTGCCGTTGGATTTTTAACGTGCGCAACTTACACACGGGACCTCCTAATTTTTCGCCCATATCCGAGAAGTCTAGGCATCCGATCTCACTACCCTGTAGACCATGGAGGAGTAAAACTTCATTATGGAAAAAAAAATACTAAAATTATATTCCCTGAACTGGGAATCGAACCCGAAACCTCTAGAACTCGAGGCGGACGCCATATCTCTTAGCCATTCCGACCCCCAGCCGGTATTTCCGAAGGAACGGCAGTAGCCGATACAGTTTGGTACCCGTAACTGGTATACATCTACAGAGTAGATTAGAGAGATGTGGCCAGTAAGCAGATGGTAGAAACTGAACATATTACCTACAGTTATCGACACCATACAGCCTGATTATAATTCATACGGATTAACAAGAGAATCAGAGAGGTTAAGCGGTTATAGCGTTCTTCTCTCTCGGCACGGTTACTGGGTTCCAGGATCGCAACCTGGCAACGTCACGCTTCAGTATTCCCAGTTGTAAGTTCCTCGTTCCTTTTCTCTTCGGCCACTCTCTCTCTCTGTCTTTGTTCATGCTTCCATTGTCAGTCTATCAAGTATAGATGGAAAAGCTAAGTGGTTTTGAGGTGTTTGTCTATCTAGACCCACGTGTTGACCACCACAACCTTTCCTCCAAAAACCATTGACTTCGCTGATATGAATGAATTGGTGACGAGTTATGGTATCGATTCTTTACTTGGCGCGGTCAACGGTGAGTAACGGGCATCTCCTACGAATCGAGGACAAATTATCTTAGCATCGATCTGACTTGAGTGCTGCTCTTGCTGTCTGCTATTGGTCAAGATGAGCTGATAAAGATTCGACAGAGCACGGAGGCATTTGTTATTGGAAGATAGTATTTATTTTTAAGTCTTGAATAAGATTTTTGATCCGCAGGTCAAGTGATTACTTATCTTATGTTAATAATAACCCGAAGACATAGTCATATGAGCTGACTTCAAGTTGTAGAAGCGTGTGAGTCTATATATTATGAATTAAAAAGCAGGTATATCAGCGCCGTTGGAAATACGTTTTTTTGTGGTTTACATTTTATACAGGATTGGGTGTCCAACCTTCCTTAGTCGCTACTTACGACATGCATGGTAGGTTGCAGTGTTACCATTCTTTTCTTTTCTTTCGAGCGCCGGTTACACACAGGTGGCAGAAATGAAAAAGATGAGGAAGACACGAACAGATGTGGAGCAGATGGCACGAAACAAGAAGACTTTGTATACGTTTGTTGAAGGACTATTATCCTTAGAGAGTTGAAAATTAATGATGATGATGATGATGATGATGATGATGATGATGATGATGATGATGATGATGATGATGATGATGATGATGATGATGATGATGATGATATCTGCTGAGTGTCATTTATCATTGAAGCGAAAGTTCATGAGTTTTCTGAACATATGGAATGGTTTTTATTGTGACACAAACGGATTTCTGTAAGTAGATTCAAATGCCACACAGATGGAAGACAAGTCTCTACACGAGTCTGTGACAAAACGTATTAGTACATGTACATTTGTGCCCCTCTCTCACCCATTCATACCCTCCGGCAGTATCACCCCTGTTCTTCATCGTCCTATTGTTTGGCATATTTTTTCCCCACATTCTTTTTGCTGTGACCACTCCCAGACGTATTTACGTTTCACTAAGTGAACGTAGTATTATCAGGTTAATACGATTATCACGTAAGTCAGTCTGGCCACCTTTGAAAGAGACGTCAGTTGTTTGTGCAACGTGGTATCGCACGAACACGCACAGAAAGCCAGATTGCTATCATCTAAGGAAGCCGCCTGAGGGACTGGCGAAAAAAACAGGTGATAATTAGATTATCGTTTCACCTGAGCCCTCTTGGTATCAATATTGCCGATAATCTGTCTAGGTAGTCAATCTTGGCGGAAAGTATTGCGCCAGGAAATAAGTTCCCAGATTTGTTTGTGAGTTGGCGGAAGCATTACGACATATTGAAAGAGGTCGCAAGATGGAATTTTAAAATGTAATATTTTAAAACACGAGAGGGAGAATTAAATTAAACACCCCTACCCATATAGTCCAGAGCTTTCGATTGGAGTGATTTGAGAGCCGGAATACACAATGGTTTTCATTGAAAATTCGTCGGAAGAACAATCTGGGATTTGAACTAAGAAATGGAAATATAATATAGCGAAATATGAGTCACAAATCAGACTGCATCGCAAAGTCAAACTAGCAACTCCCAGAAGCCAGAGAGAGAAGGATCGGACAAAGAATTCCAATATTATAAGTGACAGATCGGAAGTATTTGGGCAACTTTAAAATTACAAATAAACCCGCATATTTAAATATAGAGACTGGAAACTTAAAAGGACCCGGTCAAAAGTATTTGAGCAACTTTGAAACAAAACAAGTAAACCCGCATTTTAAATACGAAGTCTGGATACCAAAGGAATCAGATTCACCCGTCATAAGAGGAATTATAATATTTCCAGACCAAGAGATTCGCAGAACACCGGTCATAAGAGGAATAAATAAAATTTCCAGACTAAGTGATTCGAAGCATCTAATAAAGTGTTGTGTCCATTCTAAACTGTGCAGGAGATTGTATTCCCAAAAGTTACTTTGGGGTAAGTGTAAAAATTTATTTTACAAATGTGAATTTGACATGTTTTTCTTGCTAAGTGGTTAAATATGAGGCTGGCAACCTCAACATTTGAAAATAGTATATTCATAAACCACTACATCAAGCGCTGGGGATTTCTTCTTGCTAATCGTACAGAAAACCGACAGCAGAGGTGACCCCAGTCTCCGACTGGAGCAGTGATGAGTAATGATTAAATCAAGTGTGCCTCAAGTGTTTCATATCATTTTGTGAGATATATGTACCGTGCTAATTTTAATTCAGGCAAATCATTGTTCGCGCTGTCCAAGCACATATTTTCCCAGTTTAATACCCAGAAAAATATGGGTGATTTCTAATCATCTTCCCTGAGTATACTCAAGAATAATTATTCCGAGAGAATAACATTGGTGAGTGGACAGCGAGACAATGCGCCTGTTAATTTGCATCCTACAAATGTACTTAGCACAGGCATTTGTTTTTATTTTGTCTAAAAGATCGTGGTACTAAGCTATCAGACGGATCGTAGTACTAAGCTATCAGACCGTTCGAGGGACGAAGCTATCAGACTGTGAAGTGTCATCATCACAAAAAAATCGACAAAAACCAAGGCTGCAGGACTCGCTCATACAAGCTAAGTGCTAACTAACAGGCACCTGCACATGGACATTAACATTAAAGTTTAATTTTAAATCCTCTCCTAAGTATCCTTACTTACTTACTTACTTACTTAGTCGTTCCCCTTCTACCGTGAGGTGTAGAGGTTTGGAAGAGAGAGCGCCAGACTATTCTATCGGCTGTCTTCCTCCTGGCCTGGTTCCATTCTAGTCCTCGGTCCTTCAAAGATTGTCTAAGGTTGTCCTCCCAGCGGACTCTGGGTCGTCCTCGGGGTCTGGATCCTTGGCTCTTTGTTTCCCATGCTTGTCGTGGTAGCCGATCTTCTCCCATTCTGCAGACATGGCCAAACCATCTTAGTTGGGACTGTTCTACTTGGGTCTGTAGGGGGTGGCATTTTAGGCCTTGACGTATCGTCTGGTTGCGTACCATGTCTCTTCTTGTTACTTCAACCACCTTCCTCAGATATCTCATTTCTGAGGTTTGGATCTGGCTTTTATGGGTTGTAGTCATTGCCCATGACTCGCATCCATAAGTCAAGACTGGGACATAGGTGGAGCGGTATACAGCCATCTTCGTTTTCTTACCAACCTCTCTCTTGCTGAGGAATCCTCGATTTATGGCCTGAAAAAGTCTCCCAGCTGCTGCTTTTCGAGTGGCCAACTCTTCTTTGATGCCTCCCTTTCGGTCTATAATAGCTCCGAGGTATTCCTAAGTATCCGTGAAGACAAAAGTTGATTTTTCATCTAAAATTCACCATTATTCTGTTTATTTTAACTTGTTAAAACTAATTGATTATTAAATGTGTTGCATGTTATTTTAAACATAACAATCATAGTTGATTCAGTTATTATAAGTGTGAAAGCATACGTATGAGCAAGACATTAATATACATACATATATATATATATATATATATATATATATATATATATATATATATATATATAAAATATATATATATATATATATATATATATATATATATATATATATATATATATTATATATATACACACATCTAGACATAGATTTACATTAATAGAGCTAATTCTTATAAACAGGGAATTTCGCTGGATTTATACCAGCTGGGGGCTTGAACGGGCTATAACCATTGCTTAATTCTTCATAAAAGGCTGCGGACCGATAATAAGTTAACAATTGCTCAGCCAATACAGCATTGTTCTTGACTTCGGAAATGTCTTATGAAAACTCCCTTGAGATAGAAGCGTCTTTACCCTTCTATCTACAGCTCTGCCAAGAGTAATCTTGTGCGAAGGTAGACACCTTTGACGACCGATTTTAGATACTCTTGAGTTTTGGCAACTGGTGGACCACTACTGCAAAGGAGGGGAGGCCTTTGATTGAGCGTCTGATTTGGCTAAGCGGTTAGTGCCCTTTACTCTCACGACAGAGTTACTGGGTTCCAAGATCTAAACATGATATCTTCACGCTCCAGTCTACCCTAGTGCCCTAGATTTCTATAGAGAGTTACGTCAACTATGTCAGAATCGAAAACGAGGCTGAACGACGTAGACGCCATTTTCAGCTGGACAATATCAGGGTTAGTAGCGAGAATAAGCATCGAGTAAGATTTTTTTTTTTTTAAATTAATGAAGAAAAATATCCCGTTCAACCTCTGATGGGTTATAATTAGGATATATATTGTTTTCAATTCCAAATAATATGAACAACTGCCGATATGAGAAAATAGCATCACATTTGTCAAATCATTGTAAATAGGGACAATCGCAATTATGCTAATAGTTAGTTGCTTATCCTTTACAGGACGTGGCAATCAACCCCATCTTTTATTGGCTGTTTGTGATTTTTCTAGGCAATTTTTTTTCATTCAGTAGTTTGCCATTGCTTTCTGAACGGTACGGCGCTTATACCATTGTTAAAAATCCACACAAAGCGATCTGCTACAAAACCGCCTGCAGCAGGTTTCGAACCTGGTATATCTGGATTATGAAACTCCGTTCATATCCATTAGGCCACAGACGCCGACTAATTATGCTAATACGTTAAATAAATAAACAAAAAACAAAACAAAAAAACAAACAAAATTAAGAAGAAACTCTGAACAAGAATAATCTTAAAATGGAGGGGTGTAAAGGCCTGGTGTTTCCAGTTATATAACTGACTTTAACAGATATTTAATTGACTTTCATCTGTTAAAAGTCATATGCATTGTAAGAACAGCATCAGACCTTCACATTCCCAGCCACTAATATTAACATTTGTTCGTGTTAAATATTGTTTGACTATATTTTGCAGTTCCCTAGTTCTGTCTATTCTTAACACCTCTTCTATATTTATAATTTTATATAATTATTTATATATTTATATATTTATTTATATATTTATAATTTTATATATTTATATATTTATATATATATATATATTATATATATATATTTATATATTTATATATATATATATATTATATATATATATTTATATAATTTTAAATTATATAATATAAATTATATAATTTTATAATTATATAATTGTAATATATAAAATATAAAATTATATAATATAATAAAATTTTATATTTTTATATTTTTATTAATTATAATAACATTATAATAAAATTATATAATAAATTATATAATATTATTATTATATAATAATAAAAATTATATAATATATAAATTATTATATATATATATATTATAATAATAATAAATTATATAATATAGTTATACAATAAAATTATAATAAAATCTCCGGTCCAAAATATGTAATTAGATTTTGTTAAAACTATCTATACATTGTCGCATTTTTAATGAAAACAAAAACTGATGTTATCATCTGGATCCAGTAAAACTGTCAGTGTCTACAACAGTCATTCACCAGTTTCCACATTTCAAACAAGGTAAATAGTTCAATTCGAAGGGAGTATGTTTTGCTAAGTGTTGCAATTCTAACGGAATATTTGTTGCCAAATAGTGGAATTCTGACGGAATATAAAATTTAAAGGAGTATGTGTTAAAAATTCACGCTACTTATTCTATTCAACAAACCGGTAAGTAAACTAGTTTTCTTCTTTTTGTTTTGTTAGTTGACATACAAAGAATAGTACAAATATGTGCTACTGTATTTGCATCTAATTTTATTTCAAATTATTAGTTAAACTAAACGAAAATGCAAATTGGGTCTGAAACTCGCGATTGGGTCCATTTTCCTGCAATACGGGTACAGCCGAAAATGGCGGCCAAATTTTAGTTGGCGTAACTCTGTATAGAAATCTAGGGCACTAGTCTACCCAGTTGCAAATGGCACGACTCAGCTCGCGAGTTAGGAAGACAACGGCGGCGAGTAATGGAACAGGTCACCTCATAAAGCTATACCTAGTATAGGTATTGTTATGGGATTAACTTCTACTGTTAGGACATATTGTAAATGCTTACCCGAACTATCCTAATTCTAGGTTACAAATGTACCTAATTATTAACTTTTTTGAACTTTATGAGTGTTTCTTGTTGCCAATACAATTTTCTATGTCATCTTCTTGATAAGTTCACATTCTCTTCTCTGTTGTTCTTTTCTTTGCATTTATGTATTTTGTCCCTAACGTCTATGTAAACTTCGTACAGAAAGTTTGATTATCAGATTCCCGATCCCGCGCACAAAGTGGACCAGGCTTGTTTCTTTAAGATGTCTGCCTCCCACCCGATACATACTCTGGGATGACCTCCTTTTCACTGTCTCGATGTGTCAGTTACACATCAGAAGTCAATCCGCACTTCGCTTCAATGTGTATCTCTTTCTACACTGCCTTCCAGATTAGCGATCTAGTGATGCCGCTTTAAGGTTATAGTTGCTTTCCCGTGCGTTCACTTGTAAATTGGTTATAGTTTGTTTGTTGTTGTTTTGTGTGATATATATTTCTAATACTCTTTATTTGGTGGTTAATAATAGTTGTGATTTTCTCCATGTTTTTTTTACACTAATTCGACCAGTTGTGCTACATTTCTTATGGGAGCTTTCTAGTATATTGTCTTGTTCTTTCTTCTTTGATCCTTAGCCGCCGACCGTCAAAGCAGTCGTGGCCATCACGCCTAGTGGCGTCTTGTAGGGCAACAACAAATTGATTCCACTTTGCTCGGTCGGTGGCCATCCTTCGTACAGTGCCCCAACTCTGGTTCATTCTTTGCATCTCAGCCTCCACATTCCTCCGCCAGGTTGTTTTTGGTCGGCCTCTCTTTCGTTTACCTTCAGGGGTCCAAAGCATAGCTGTTCTTGTGATGGCATCGGGGTCTCTTCTGAGGACATGACCAACCCAGCTCCAGCGTCTGCCAGCTATGATGGTGTGCATGTCCTCTTGCTTGCTCCGAGTAAGCAGATCTTGGTTGGTGATGGTATTCGGCCAAAAGATTCGGTGAATTTTTCTTAGGCATGTTGTGTGAAAAGAGGACAATTTCGACATTTCCTTCTCTGTAACTCTCCAGCATTCTGCACCATAGAGAAGCACAGAAAGCACACAGCTCTGATATGGTAGATATTATCAATAGTATATTGTGCTCTGTTAAAATTCCACCGAGTGTTTGTAAAGCCAGTTTTTTGGTTCAGATCACGACTAAGTGTGTTCTCGTGAAGACACACTTGGTTGTGCTCTTAACCAAAACCAAGATAAGGAAGACATACCCGGTTGCGCTCTTAAAAACCAAAAAGTTAAGAACACAGCCAAGTGTGTCTTCGTGAACCAGATTCTGGTTAAGAGCACAATCAAGTGTGTCTTCGTGAACCAGTTTTTGGTCAAGAGCAATACCAATTGTGTCTTCGTGAACCAGTTTTTGGTTAAGAGCACAACAAAGTGTGTCTTCGTGAACCAGTTTTTAGTCAAGAGCAATACCAAGTGTGTCTTCGTGAACCAGTTTTTGGTTAAGAGCACAACCAAGTGTGTCTTCGAGAACCAGTTTTTAGTCAAGAGCAATACCAAGTGTGTCTTCGAGAACCAGTTTTTTTTGTTAAGAGCATAACCATGTGTGTCTTCGTGAACCAGTTTTTGGTTAAGAGCACAACCAAGTGTGTCTTCGTGAACCAGTTTTTGGTTAAGAGCACAACCAAGTGTGTCTTCGAGAACCAGTTTTTGATTAAGAGCACAATCAAGTGTGTCTTCGTCAACCAGTTTTTTAAGAGCACAGTCAAATGTGTCTTCGTCAACCAGTTTTTGGTTAAGTGCACAACCAAGTGTGTCTTCGTGAACCAGTTTTTGGTTAAGAGCACAATCAAGTGTGTCTTCGTCAACCAGTTTTTGGTCAAGAGCAATACCAAGTGGGTCTTCGTGAACCAGTTTTTGGTTAAGAGCACAATCAAGTGTGTCTTCGTGAACCAGTTTTCGGTTAAGAGCACAACCAAGTGTGTCTTCGTGAACCAGTTTTTGGTTAAGAGCACAACCAAGTGTGTCTTCGAGAACCAGTTTTTGATTAAGAGCACAATCAAGTGTGTCTTCGTGAACCAGTTTTTTTAAGAGCACAGTCAAATGTGTCTTCGTCAACCAGTTTTTGGTTAAGTGCACAACCAAGTGTGTCTTCGTGAACCAGTTTTTGGTTAAGAGCACAATCAAATGTGTCTTCGTCAACCAGTTTTTGGTCAAAAGCAATACCAAGTGTGTCATCGTGAACCAGTTTTTGGTTAAGAGCACAATCAAGTGTGTCTTCGTGAACCAGTTTTTGGTTAAGAGCACAATCAAGTGTGTCTTCGTGAACCAGTTTTTGGTTAAGAGCACAACCAAGTGTGTCTTCGAGAACCAGTTTTTGATTAAGAGCACAATCAAGTGTGTCTTCGTGAACCAGTTTTTTTAAGAGCACAGTCAAATGTGTCTTCGTGAACCAGTTTTTGGTTAAGAGCACAACCAAGTGTGTCTTCGTGAACCAGTTTTTGGTTAAGAGCGCAATCAAGTGTGTCTTCGTGAACCAGTTTTTGGTTGAGCACAATCAAGTCTGTCTTCGTGAACCAGGTTTTGGTTAGGAGCACAACCAAGTCTGTCTTCGAGAACCAGGTTTTGGTTAAGAGCACAACCAAGTGTGTCTTCGTGAACCAGTTTTTGGTTAAGAGCGCAATCAAGTGTGTCTTCGTGAACCAGTTTTTGGTTGAGCACAATCAAGTCTGTCTTCGTGAACCAGTTTTTGGTTAAGAGCGCAACCAAGTTTGTCTTCGTGAACCAGTTTTTGGTTAAGATCACAACCAAGTGTGTCTTCGTGAATCGGTATTTTGATCATGTTTTGCGAACATGGATTTCATTGTCATCATCATCAAGATTACGCGTAACCTAAGATCATAGGCCTTCAATAAATTCACGCCAGGCCTTTATGTCCTGTTCCGTCCGTTCAAGGATTTCTCTTGTCTTGTTATCCCTTTCAAGCTTGTCTCTAACTTTGTTCTCCCTCTTTTTTCGGTCTGTCTCTCTAAGTGAGCGTCCGATTGACAGAGTGATTAGAGCTCTAGTTTCCGCGGCAAAGGTGCCAAGTTCGATTAACGGTATCGACATGCTCGAGTCTACCCAGTTGTAAATGGGTACCTGACTTTACTTCTTCAGTTAGTGAAGGAAAAAGCAGCGAGGAAGGGAATTGGTCACCCCACCTCTCGATGCTGGACCTAGTATGGTGAAGTCTCTAGCACTTCACTCCCCTACGGCAGTATCTGCTATGGGACTACCTACCTACCTCTCTCTAAGTCCCTTATTCTAGGGGTTCCAGAACAAAAATTACCTTGTAATGGCATCAACAGGTTTCTTTAATATGTGGCCCAGTCAACACCTGCGTCTTCTTCTCACCGTTTGTTCCGCTGACAATTTTCTGGTGTCTATCATCAGTTCCACACAGGTGATCTTGTCATCAGTTCCACACAGGTGATCTTGTCATTTCATTTCAATCTTTCTTTTCTATGCAAAACTTCATTTGTGAAAGACTAATTTCTATGTTGTAACTGTTGTTGTTCTCCATTCTTCATTGTCATAAAATAGGACTGCTGTGACATGTGAGCTGAAGAGTAAGATTCTTGTGTACAAGTTCATTTCTATTGATTTTTATGTATTTCCCAATGCAACTAAAAGGTTTTTTCCCCTCATGTATTGGTATTTTAATCAAACAGTCCAGGTGCCCAGTCTAGGGAGTACCCCAGACAGAGAAAACCCCAAAAAAGTCAGCAGCCCAATTAGTCTCGTTGTGTTCGCACACGTGTGTCTTTGTAGAACCTGGTTTTTGTCAAGTTTGCTGACGATTTGGGAAAGGGAATATATGTTCACGTCTTAGATATTGGTTCAATTCGGAAAAACAAAACTTGTCATAACCACTGTTAGTACTAATATTCGTGTAGTGTTTTCTGCTTGGCTTTCCCAGAACGCGATAAATGAACTCATGCTAAAATATTCACCAAGCCCGCCTTTCATCATTATAAAAGTATTAACAGCAACTTCTCCATTCAGACCAATAAATATATAATAAAGGTCATATGCAACACAAAACAGTGCGGTTATCTGTGTGTTTGATATACTGAGCATTGATTTCTCAGCCCAGAATTCTGAAAACGCTTAGTCAATGCATGCAGCAAACACGATGTCGTAAATTTCTCTTCCAATTTCTGTACTTTAAAAAAAAAATTAATCTCATTCCGCTATCGAACTTTTATTATGTTCATTCATTTTTAAACGTTTCCCGCTTGTATGCTTGGATTATTGTTCAAAGAAAGGGAAAACGGGAATGTCAAACTGGCCTCACACGCCGCATGCATGAGTGCGTGTGCGTAATGTGGCAACATAGCGTGATCGTTTATTATTCTTCACTTCCAGTGTTTGGTTTTTAATGGTATGAATGTACTTTCGCGATATTACGAAAGTTATTTTGTGAATTTTGTAATAAATATTCATTGGCGACATGCTATGTGTAACTATGTTTATTTAATTTATGAAACTTCCTTTTTCTCGTTCCCGCACCCCACATTTCGCGGCAACGATAACCCTCTCCCGCATTATTGAATATTTTGAGTGCTTACAGCACGGAGATAATCAAATGTTTTAAGACCGAAGAAACCAAGACGCCCGGGGGTGTAATTCTCGGAAGAGGCTGGGAGTGAGTCATGAGGAAGTGGTAAACAGAAATGAAAGTAGTTCTGTGTGCTGACGTAATGCTTTGTTACAAGCTAAAATCCGTTTTCTTTGCTGATCTTGATCAGCGCTGTTTTCTTTTTTTTATTCAAACAGAGAGCAGACGATTTACATACATTTCTGAAATGTTAATACAGCCATTTTCTTTCTTGTCCTTTTAAATGCCTTCATCACCATGGTCCGTTAGTGTCCAGCGAAGAATTAACATACCTATATGTCTTTTACGTACCAATAGCACTTTTATGTACCAATATATCTTTTATGTACCAATATCTTTTACGTACCAATATATCTTTTACGTACCAATAGATCATTTACGTACCAATAGATCTTTTACGTACCAATAGATCATTTACGTACCAATAGATCATTGACGAACCAAAAGATCTTTTATGTACCAACAGATCTTTTGCGTACAACATGGGAGATACTGCATATTGCCTGAAATCATTCTCCATTCGATTAGGAGGACAATTACACACCACCAGGAGATCTTCTAATCCAGTGGTTCACAAACGGTGTGGCGCGCCACACTGGTGTGGCACGAGAGGATGGCAGGTGTGGTGGGAAGATTCAAAGTCAATCAAGGATATTTTATATTTTCAAAAAATTCATATGATAAAAATAAATATGAAAGTTATATTCTTTCTTTATTTTATATACTTTGTTACATGTGATATAATATAGCAAATGTATGTATACAAACCCGTAGAATTTTCCAGACGTTTGCAGATTTCATTTTGTAATATAATTTATTTTATATCAATTATGTTTTAATAATAATAATAATAAATAGTTTAAAATAATGTAAATTATAAATATGGGCACTCCAATACTCGCTTTGCGGCACGTAAAAAACCGTCCGCTTTATGCTTTCTGGATGTCTCATAATCATATTACAAAGTAGTTGTGTTCTGTGTAATGAATAAAACACTGCTAGGAGATTTATTTTTTTGGGGAAGGTATTTCTTGTCAATGAAAAATTCGGTGTGGCGTCAGCGAATTTTAACTCTTTGACTTCGGAACAACGCTCAGAGCGTTAGTCAAATTTTACACCCATTCCAAAACAACTCTCTGAGCGTTGTTTTTAGTCTATCAGTCTATCACGAATTAAAATTACGGCGCAGGGTGGAAAATAATTGCGGAGTCAAAGAGTTAATTCCGAAAGTGCAGCCCAGAGAAAAAGGTTTGGGAACCACTGTTCTAATCGTAGCTAGGTGGTGTTGTCGTTCGGAAGATCCTGGGTTCGAGTCTGCAGTAAGCCTATCACTTCTGCTATTTTTCTTTTTTTATTCAAACAGAGAGCAGACGATTTACATACATTTCTGAAATGTTAATACAGCCATTCTCTTTCTTGTTCTTTTAAATGCCTTCATCACCATGGTACGTTAGTGTCCAGCGAAGAATTAACATACCAATATGTCTTTTACCTACCAATAGCACTTTTATGTACCAATATATCTTTTACCTGCCATCAATGGTACCTATACCTTGTAGCGGTATGGCAGCTTGCGTACCCTGACAATCCCCAGAGCTATGCCAGTGGGAGTTTTACTCCTGGTAGGTTCAACCAAGCTGGACTGGTCTGTGTGGGTAGGGGTCAGACAAAAGCTGGTACCCTGGTCCTCCAGGTTGGGAGTTTTAGCATAGGGCTGACACCCCTGTCTATGCAAAAAAAAAATAATGAAGTTACGGAAACAACATCAAATGAACAAACTTTGCTGCGGGATGGACATTCGGAGTCTGTGGCTCGTATGACTGTCAGTGGTGAAAGCCGAAAGGAAGCCACTGACATGAAAACGGATGTCCTGACCGCCAAACAGGATACAAGAATAGGATTTTGGAATGTCAGGACAATGTACGAGACAGGTAAACTAAGACAGGTCACGGCAGAAATGAGAAACTATAGGTTACACATCCTGGGGATAAGTGAGAGCAGATGGACAGGGGCAGGAAAAGTTAAAACAGCAACAGGAGAAACAGTACTTTACTCTGGAAGAGAGGATGGACAGCACAGTGAAGGCGTAGCCATTATTCTACAGAAAGGGATAGAAAGGACATTACTTGGAATGGAAACCCATCAACAACAGACTGATACGATTGAGATTGAGAGGGAGATTCACCAACACTACAATAATACAATGCTACGCACCAACGAATGATAGCGATGAGGAGGTCAAGGATGAATTCTATCAACAACTGCAGAAAGAAATGGAGGACACACCTAGATATGATCTTGTTATAGTAATGGGAGACCTCAATGCGAAAGTTGGTACACACAATACATAAAATGAAAGAACAATGGGGAAATGCGGCAGCGGAACAGCAAACGAAAATGGGGATAAGCTAATAAGTTTCTGTAGCATTAACAACCTGGTCATTGGAGGAACACTTTTCCCACATAAGGAAATTCACAAGTTAACATGGGAATCACCAAATGGTCGGGACAGAAACCAGATAGACCACATCATGGTTAACGGTAGATGGAGACATGCATTACAAGATGTGAAGGTAAGAAGAGGTGCAGATGTGGGAAGTGATCACCATTTAGTAGTAGCAAAACTGAAAGTGAAACTAAGAAGGGCTGGACCAACTGTAACTACACAGAAAAGGTTTGACATCAGCAAATTGAAGGACCCCCTTACCAGAAAAGCTTTTGCGGCCGACATTAAGAAACGATATCAATTTGCCAAAAGCCAGGAAAAGACATTGACTGATGATATAGACCAGAATTTCAACACCATTTCAACAGTATATAAGGAAAGTAGCAAATCATGCTTAGGATTCCAGGAAAGGAAGAAGCAAGACTGGATAACACCAGAAACACTAAACACCATAAAGATGAGAAAGGAAATGAAAAGAAAGAAAACAGAAGCGAAGTCCCCCAGGTTAAAGCAACTATATAGCGAACAGTACAGCCAGCTGGACAGGGAAGTTAAATGCCAAACCCGAGCCAACAAAAGGAATTTCCTAGACGATCTTGCAAAACAGGCAGAAGAGGCAGCACTGAGAAATGAACAAAGCACAGTATACAAAATAACTAAATTCATCAGCGGAAAACAAGGTGTAAACAATATTACATTAGTAAGAGATAAGCAAGTAAATCTCATCAAGACAGCAGAGGGACAGGAAACAAGATGGGCAGAGCACTTCAGAGAAACTCTGAACAAGGAAATACCAGAGACACAATTGAATGTTCCTGAGGCTGAAAACGATCTAGATGTAAATACAGACATTCCACGAAAAGAAGAAATCATCACAGCAATCAAAGGGTTAAAGAACGGTAAAGCTCCGGGCCATGATAACTTAAATGCAGAGCTATTTAAGACAGACCCTGAGCTAGCAGCAGAACTATTAGAACCACTATTTGCACAAGTGTGGAAAACGGGGACAACACCATCAGAGTGGAACAAAGGAATAATTGTCAAATTGCCCAAAAAGGGAGATCTTGCAGACTGCAATAATTGGAGAGGAATCACTCTTCTCTCAGTTCCCAGCAAAATACTAGGCAGGATAATTATACAGAGAATTTCAAAGGCAGTAGACTACAAACTGAGGAAAGAACAAGCAGGATTTAGAAAGAACAGAAGATGTGTAGACCATATATTCACTCTCAGGAACATTATAGAGCAGTGCTCAGAATGGCAAAGACAGCTTTACATAAATTTTGTTGATTTTGAAAAGGCTTTTGACAGCATACATAGGGACAGTTTATGGAAAATACTGAGGGCTTATGGAATTCCAAGCTGCATAGTGGCAATCATAAAAAGCCTCTATGCCAACTTTACGTGTAGTGTTGGGCAGAGCAACCTAACCTTCGAGGTGAAGACAGGAGTACGACAGGGATGCCCCTTATCAACCACTCTTTTTTTAACAGTCATAGACTGGGTGATGCGCCAGACAACAGAGGGCAGTCCAAGAGGAATAAGATGGACTACATTTTCTACATTGGAAGATCTGGAATATGCAGATGACATTGCACTGCTGGCACATTCACATCAACACATCCAGGAAAAAAACGGATAGACTTAATAAATTTAGCCAGCAGGTGGGCTTGAACATCAATTTAAAGAAGTCTGAGGTCATGACGCTCAATGTGAGCAACCCTGAGCTCATATCAGTAAGGAATCAGCAATTGGTACAGACAGATACCTTCACATACCTAGGAAGCATAGTGTAGTGAAATTGACAGAGATACAACGGTAAAATCCCTCCAAAGATAACATTTAAGGATAAAAACATAATGCGTAGGCTGCGAATAGTACATGATCGCCTAGACCGCGGGTCATCATCCTCCATAATAATTGACTTGCTAAACAGGAGGGGAACGGCGGATCAAAAAGGAAAAAAATATGACTGGAAAGATTGCGTGAGACTAGAAAGGCTAAGGAGACGCAATTGGGGGGGGGGGGGAAGGGGGGACGGAGAAAAGTCACGTTTCCCAAGTTGACATAAAAAGTAAGCAACTCGACAGAAGGGACCTTAGATATAATACGCCACAGTCATTTATTGGACGCTTTTGCAATACCAAGCCCTTGATTTGAATTCAGCGGCTAAAACGCAGATGTTTGGAATATTACAAAATTTAAAAAGTACTTTTTTCTTAATATTAATGTTAGGAATATAAAAATTAGCTGGCCGGATGGCCTATTCTGAGCAGTGAACTAATATGTTCTTACTTTTACAGACGGATAGATAATATTGAAGATAATGACAAAAGACAGTGTTGTTCACATCATCGACGAACTGTATTGAATCTAAAAGTGTCGCTAATTGCACAAAAAAAACACGACCTCGAAACGCAGGTGTTCAAATCTACGTAGTATGGAAGAGAAGGGATATTTGTGGTGGCTGTGTCTAAAAATAACTTTTAACGACAAAATTTTGGAGGGGAGAGAAAGGTTGGTTCAAAAATCGAGTACATTTTGTAGAAACACAAGTAGAGACGGACAGACTAACAGATAACCATCCATACTTGACTGAAGCATGACTGAAATGACTTTATGGTAGGAAATTTGAATTTAAAATAAACCTAGGCAGTGATTGGCCACAGACAATCATATCATTAGCGCTCAGACGCGAAAGTGGGGCCATTCTTCAATAGTTGTTCAGTGATAGACACAGATTTTAAAGTGTGGTGATTTCCATATGAAAGAAAGTGTAATAAATTTAGGGACGCCATACTATAGCCAGCAGCTCAGCTGAGTTTTGCTAGCAATTCTGTGTTATTTATTCATAATCTGGTAAGATTGAAATTATTTCCTTATATATTTTGAATATTGTTTCATGTTCGAGTGATTTGATACTGCCATATCGAAATCTAGCCTTACAAACAAGTAGGGATTTGCTCTAGACCCCCCGCCCAAGTCAGGGTCTAGGGACCAACAATGTACATAAACTCCAGCCAGAGTTAGGCAAGACAGATCAAGTGTTGAGAATAATGAAACATATTACCTATCCTCTTTTAGGGCAGACAACTAATAAATATTTTTCAGAACCTATAGTCTGGGAGGATCTATCTGATGTAAAACCACCATGGTAAATGTGCTGTTTGGTCAGAGAGATCTGACCTGTCTGTATGATGTGGTTGTTGTGTCAGTGTTGTGTCCAGACGTGGGTAGAGAATAGATTTTGACACATGGCCCATACTTTGATTGCAGAGCTGCGAGTTTCTGTTGTCAACCAAGCAGTGTCTATTCAGTTGGTGACTTACTCGAGTGTATCTGTGCAGTACTTGTGACAGAGACCACCATTATTGCCCGCCAGCACGGAGAGGTGGGACCACCAGATTTTCAGCACCAGAGCTACAACTACAAGATGAGTGAGCCTCTGGTCTGCTGGACATTCACCAACCCCGTTTAGTTACTAATAACCCCATAAAAATTCCCACCATTTTCTGGACACTGTGTAGTCAATATAGACAGGTGTGATGAGGCCACCCCAACAGCACAAACATTAACTATCCTCCCAAGTAGATGACTACTAGAACATTTTAATAAAACTAACTAGTATAGTACATATATATGTACACTATTGCATTTATGATATAATATTCCATGCATTTCTTTTATAATCTCTAAATCCTTTTAAGTTCTGGTCAACCTAAAAAATTGATCCAGAACAAAATAAATGTAATATAATTCTATCAAAAAATTTTACACACGTGAGTTAGTTCAGTGTATTTTAACATTTATTAATATTATTAGTCTTGTTAAATATCTGTGGGTATATCTATAACCTATTACACCACACTACATATCATAACCCTAGACACTTTACGTAGCCACATTCATTAAAAAAAAAAATTAAGTGTGAGGTCGTAGTGGTAGCAAGAAAGGCCTTCTGACAATTCTCAACTACATTTTATCTCAGGAGCCTTCACAGCTGGCCTCATACAATTACATTTAGTAATATCACCATCATACAATACCATCAAACACCACTACATAAATTGGGGTCTTGTCCAGGGATAATTAGCCAACAGTAATATTAGGATCTCCTGGTGGGAGAAATAAAAGTAGGGAAATAAATTGTAAAATTCCCTTTAACATTAAAAGTGTCCCTGCAGATAAAAGTTGGTGAATCTTCACAGCCAGTAATAATTAATTAGTTAACTGGTTAGTTAGAATTAGTTAGACTATAGTCATATAGTAATTAGAAGTACTTAGTGTATTTACTGGTTAGAGATTTATCTTGTATATTATTATATTGTCTAAAAAGTATGGCGGAGCTGGCAAAATTTAGATCAGCTGCTGTGCTCACCGCGAAGGAGATGGGAATGGATGGTCAAATTTTAATTCAATACGTAACGGCTGAATGTGATAAATATATTGAACGGGAAGAAAGGAGGTTAGCTGAAGAGAAGAGGTTAGAGGCTGATAGAGAAATTAAGAGGCTGCAGATTGAGGCAGAAGAAAAACGACAGCAAAGGGAGGCAGAAGATAAAAAGGCCGAAAGGGAGGCAGAAGATAAAAAGGCCGAAAGGGAGGCAGAAGATAAAAAGGCCGAAAGGGAGGCAGAAGAAAAAAGGTTGACTGCCGAAAGGGAGGCAGAAGATAGAAGGTTGCAAAGGGAGCACGAATTACGACTAAGGGAGCTGGAATTACAAGGCCCGGCTCCTGAAAATGGTGCCAGCCCTTTTGCCTCAGATGCTACGCCCAGTCTGGGAGCCTCAAACTCAGCTATGGGGTTTCATTTAGACCATTTTGTTGAAAAAGACGATGACATAGAGGGGTACCTAGGACGTTTTGAGTTATTAGCTACTACATATGGGTTAGAGAGAGAGAGGTGGAGCTTAAAGCTATCACAGGGATTGAGAGGTACTTCTTATGAAGTATTTGCTAAAATGAACAGGGAAGACCAAGACAATTATGACATGTTAAAGCAGGCTTTGTTATTAAGGTACGAGAAGAATGGTGAATTTTATCGTAAGAAATTTAGAAATGCCAAACTGTTGTCTGGGGAGACATACCACCAATTCTCTGCTAGACTAGAAACCTATTTGGAGAAATGGACGGCTCTGGGGAAGACCCAAGATCTTAAAGAAATGATCATGATTGAGCAATTGAGAGAGTCCATGGCTCCAGACATGAGAAAATTTCTCATGGAACAAGGTGCAGAGAAGTTGGGGGAAATTTTAAATGTTGCTGAGAGGTATCAGGCAGCCCAGGCAGAGGTAAGTGGTGCTAAAAGAAGCACATAGACAATTTTAAAGCTCCACAGCAATTTAATAAATTTGATAATAGAGAGCAGGGAAATAAAGGTAGGACAAACTTTGAGCGGCCAAGAAATGACTATCGCGACAGAAACTCACAGTTCAATGACCAAAAGTTCAATGAAAGAAAACCGTTGAACCAAGGAAAAAGATGGTGTAAATGGTGCAAGAAGGATAACCATAACACCGAATTTTGTAGAAGGAAACCTTCAAACATTGCTGCAATGAAGTCGGGGACGCAAAGATTAAAGGTTAATCCTAAGGGACAACAGGAACCTTATCACCCCCCAGTTTGTGAGGATGTTATTTGTAATGGGGTCACCATAAGGTGCCTTTATGATACAGGTTTGGATTATGATTCAGTTGTGAAGTCTAGCCTAGTGGACCCAAGTCAGTATACCACAGAAACGTGGAAATACAAGGGGCGACTAAGGACATACCACTCATGACACTTCCCATCGCAAGGATAACGGTGAAAACTCGCTATGTGGAAGGAGAAATCAGAGCAGCAGTGATAGATGAACCAATCTACCCTCTGATATTGGGGTGTAGATACGTCTTCTTGGGGAATCCCGAGAAACCTGTGATCATGGCGACAGTGCAGACCAGGTCACAGAAGAAGGAGGAAGAAGGTGAACCTATAAATGCTCATCCAGAGGAGATGAGGAAGGCGCAGGCTGAGGATAGGACACTCAAGCCCTGTTTTAAAAAATTGCCCAAATGCCACACACCTCCGAGCAAGGGGGAATATTTCATGAAGAACAAACTATTATACAGGAAGACAGGAACTAGATCCACTGGTCACGGACAGTTAGTTCTTCCCAAGATATATAGGGCAAACTTAATAAGGAGCTTACATGTTGGAAAAGATGGTGACCATGAGAAAGTCGGTACCATCTGCCAAAAGATTGCTCGAAAATACTATTGGCCCGACGTAAATGTCGATGTTGAAAACTTTGTAGAAGCATGTGGCGTATTTCATGAGGGAACACCCACAAAGGGAAAATATGTGCAGGACCTAGAAACGCCACGGGGCAACTTTAGGCCTGAAAGGAAAACTAATTATACTCGGGTAGACAAAGTGGAATGGGAGCCCCCTTTTCACACCCAGTCTTCACTTGAATGGATTAACATGGCCACTATGCGAAGAGTACAAAGAAGAAATTTTACCCAGGATAGGATGACAATCCCTCGGTCAGGATTATATAAACTGGAAGAACAGACAAGAGAGCGAAGATCTCTCATAAGCAATCTAAAGTGGGGAGACAAACCCCAGAAAAAAATTGGTAGTGGTCGATTTGTGAGTGATGATTCTAGGAAGAAAAGTCCTCATTATAAAGCTTCTAAGGGACGGGACCTGATGGGTTCCATGAAAAATAAGTATGATAAATTAAAGATCCAGATGTAACTTTATTAAGGACCTGGACAGATGAGAAGGCGGAAGAGACTGTTACCTCATCGTATCAATATGTGAACGAACTGACCACTCGTTTGAAAGCTGGATGGAAACTGGCAAATGATAATTTGAAACAAGCCAGGAAGAAACATGCAGCATATTTTAATAGGAAGGCAAAGGACAGGGAACTGGCAGTCGGAGAGAAGGTGCTGCTTCTACTACCCGGAAGCCAGAATAAATTACAAATTGGTTGGCAAGGTCCATATACGGTTCTAGAGAAGGTGTCTAGAACAAACTATAAAATTGACAAAAAGGGGAAGGAAAAAGTTTATCATGTAAACCTGTTAAAGAAGTATCTGGACAGACCACTCCAGGAAAGCACCCCCTTATTGACCTTGGCTATTGCAACCCAGATGCAAAAAGAACCACTCACCTCACATGAATACCCATTACATCCTTGTGAAACAGCAGCACAGGTAAAAGTCAGTAAGCACCTGACTAAAAACCAGAGGGAGAGAGTTCAACAGGTTCTGGAGGAACATACAGATGTATTAACAGATAAACCAGGCCATACAAATTTGCTACAGTATGACATGAAACTGGTAGACTCAAACCCAATCTGTATGAGAGCCTATTCTATTCCGTTCGCGAAGGAGAAGGCATTGAAGGAAGAAATAGAGTATTTGTTGAAGGAGGGGATTATTTCGCACAGTGAATCATCTTTTAGTTCTAGTGTCGTTTTGTTGAGAAAACCGTCTGGGGAACACAGACTGTGCATAGATTACAGGAAACTGAATGCTGTCACAGAAGGACAAGTGGATCCATTACCAGACACAAAACAGTTATTTGCCAGACTGAACAAGGCAAAATACTTTTCAAAGGTGGATCTTAGTAAAGGCTATTACCAGATCCCAGTGAAGCCTGAAGTGAGACCTTATTTGGCTTTTAGCACTTCGGATGGACATTATGAATTCAATATGCTACCATTCGGACTGAAAAATGCTCCGAGTGTGTTTTCAAGGATGATGCGAAAATTGTTGGATCCCCTGAATAACCCATGTATCACGAATTTCATGGATGATATTCTCGTCGCCACCGAGACATTTGAAGAACACATTGAAGCTCTGGAGATGTTGTTTGATAGACTTCGGGAGGCGAATTTAACTGCTAGGCCAACAAAATGTTGTATTGGATGCAAAGAGTTGGAATTCTTGGGACACACTGTATATCAGGGTAATATGACCCCTGATCCTAAGAACTTGGAAAAACTGCAGAGAGCACCTAGGCCGCAAACAAAAAAGGACGTGCGATCATTTGTGTCGTTATGCGGATTTTATCAGAAATACATCAAAATTTTAACGCTATTTGTGCTCCTCTGACTGATCTGACTCGCAAGGGACTTCCAGATAAAATTATTTGGACTGCACAATGTGAACTAGCGTTCCAAGAGTTAAAGGAAAAACTCACTAGCAAGCCTATTCTCAAACTGCCTGATTTGACACAGGACTTTGTCTTAAGAACCGATGCAAGTAATGTAGGACTAGGAGGGGCTTTGTTGCAAAGATCATCTTCACCTGATGGGGAACTGAAACCAGTCGCTTATGCAAGCCGCAAATTGAATAAGGCGGAACAAGGATACTCCACAAGCGAAAAAGGAATGTTTAGCATTAATCTGGGCAATAAAGAAGTTTCAAATCTATCTGTATGGTAGGACATTTGTGGTGGAGACGGACCATCAGCCTCTCGTGTTCTTGTCTCAGGCTAAGCATGGAAACGCAAGATTGCTGAGGTGGTCTTTGTTGCTTCAACCTTATCAGTTTAGTATCCAATATATCCCAGGCAAATTGAATGTCGGTGCAGATTTCCTCAGTCGGCACCCCTGTGATCAAAATTAGAGTAGTGGCAGACGTGAGGAGTAATTTTACCTATGTGTATCGCTGGTTTTGGAACTTGCCATAGGCATGTTTTCAAGTGGGGAGATGTGTAGTGAAATTGACAGAGATACAACGGTAAAATCCCTCCAAAGATAACATTTAAGGATAAAAACATAATGCGTAGGCTGCGAATAGTACATGATCGCCTAGACCGCGGGTCATCATCCTCCATAATAATTGACTTGCTAAACAGGAGGGGAACGGCGGATCAAAAAGGAAAAAAATATGACTGGAAAGATTGCGTGAGACTAGAAAGGCTAAGGAGACGCAATTGGGGGGGAAACGGAGAAAAGTCACGTTTCCCAAGTTGACATAAAAAGTAAGCAACTCGACAGAAGGGACCTTAGATATAATACGCCACAGTCATTTATTGGACGCTTTTGCAATACCAAGCCCTTGATTTGAATTCAGCGGCTAAAACGCAGATGTTTGGAATATTACAAAATTTAAAAAGTACTTTTTTCTTAATATTAATGTTAGGAATATAAAAATTAGCTGGCCGGATGGCCTATTCTGAGCAGTGAACTAATATGTTCTTACTTTTACAGACGGATAGATAATATTGAAGATAATGACAAAAGACAGTGTTGTTCACATCATCGACGAACTGTATTGAATCTAAAAGTGTCGCTAATTGCACAAAAAAACACGACCTCGAAACGCAGGTGTTCAAATCTACGTAGTATGGAAGAGAAGGGATATTTGTGGTGGCTGTGTCTAAAAATAACTTTTAACGACAAAATTTTGGAGGGGAGAGAAAGGTTGGTTCAAAAATCGAGTACATTTTGTAGAAACACAAGTAGAGACGGACAGACTAACAGATAACCATCCATACTTGACTGAAGCATGACTGAAATGACTTTATGGTAGGAAATTTGAATTTAAAATAAACCTAGGCAGTGATTGGCCACAGACAATCATATCATTAGCGCTCAGACGCGAAAGTGGGGCCATTCTTCAATAGTTGTTCAGTGATAGACACAGATTTTAAAGTGTGGTGATTTCCATATGAAAGAAAGTGTAAGAAATTTAGGGACGCCATACTATAGCCAGCAGCTCAGCTGAGTTTTGCTAGCAATTCTGTGTTATTTATTCATAATCTGGTAAGATTGAAATTATTTCCTTATATATTTTGAATATTGTTTCATGTTCGAGTGATTTGATACTGCCATATCGAAATCTAGCCTTACAAACAAGTAGGGATTTGCTCTAGACCCCCCGCCCAAGTCAGGGTCTAGGGACCAACAATGTACATAAACTCCAGCCAGAGTTAGGCAAGACAGATCAAGTGTTGAGAATAATGAAACATATTACCTATCCTCTTTTAGGGCAGACAACTAATAAATATTTTTCAGAACCTATAGTCTGGGAGGATCTATCTGATGTAAAACCACCATGGTAAATGTGCTGTTTGGTCAGAGAGAGATCTGACCTGTCTGTATGATGTGGTTGTTGTGTCAGTGTTGTGTCCAGACGTGGGTAGAGAATAGATTTTGACACATGGCCCATACTTTGATTGCAGAGCTGCGAGTTTCTGTTGTCAACCAAGCAGTGTCTATTCAGTTGGTGACTTACTCGAGTGTATCTGTGCAGTACTTGTGACAGAGACCACCATTATTGCCCGCCAGCACAGAGAGGTGGGACCACCAGATTTCAGCACCAGAGCTACAACTAAAAGATGAGTGAGCCTCTGGTCTGCTGGACATTCACCAACCCCGTTTAGTTACTAATACCCTCATAAAAATTCCCACCATTTTCTGGACACTGTGTAGTCAATATAGACAGGTGTGATGAGGCCACCCCAACAGCACAAACATTAACTATCCTCCCAAGTAGATGACTACTAGAACATTTTAATAAAACTAACTAGTATAGTACATATATATGTACACTATTGCATTTATGATATAATATTCCATGCATTTCTTTTATAATCTCTAAATCCTTTTAAGTTCTGGTCAACCTAAAAAATTGATCCAGAACAAAATAAATGTAATTCTATCAAAAAATTTTACACACGTGAGTTAGTTCAGTGTATTTTAACATTTATTAATATTATTAGTCTTGTTAAATATCTGTGGGTATATCTATAACCTATTACACCACACTACATAGCATAACCCTAGACACTTTACGTAGCCACATTCATTAAAAAAAAAAAAATTAAGTGTGAGGTCGTAGTGGTAGCAAGAAAGGCCTTCTGACAATTCTCAACTACATTTTATCTCAGGAGCCTTCACAGCTGGCCTCACACAATTACATTTAGTAATATCACCATCATACAATACCATCAAACACCACTACAAGGACATGCACACCATCATAGCTGGCAGACGCTGGAGCTGGGTTCGTCATGTCCTCAGAAGAGACCCCGATGCCATCACAAGAACAGCTATGCTTTGGACCCCTGAAGGAAAGCGAAAGAGAGGCCAACCAAAAACAACTTGGCGGAGGACTGTGGAGGCTGAGATGCAAAGAATGAACCAGAGTTGGGGCACTGTACGAAGGATGGCCACCGACCGTGCAAAGTGGAATCAACTTGTTGTTGCCCTACAAGACGCCACTAGGCGTGATGGCCACTGACTGCTTTGACGGTCGGTGGTTAAGGATCGAAGAAGAAGATATCTTTTACGTACCAATATCTTCATTATTGTCTCACAAGTGCCTGAAACATACCTTTATATGTATTATTTGTTTACTGTTTACAGGCCTCTGGTTTCCCTCTTTATTTATTTAACTACTTACAATGATAAACTATGATTACGTCGCCTTAGGCCTGCTTATTAATTCCATCTCCACTTTTGGTCAAAATTGACCGGAGGTCGTAAATCGACATCGTATAGTTTAATCTATCATCCTACAAAATACCGTATAGTTTACAATTTCGATCGTGATGCAAAATTTCATTTTAACGTGATATGTTCTTCTTTTCAAATAGTAACCAAAAAACTGTGAAAGCGTTTTTCTCCAAACAAGCTAAAGTGGAGATGGGATACAGTAGTACTTATTTAGTTTATTAGTATTACAAAAGTAAAGAAAGCTTCATAGCAGATACTACTGTGGAGGAGCACAGTGTTATAAACTTCACTATTCTATGCTTTAAACACATAAAGAAGGGAAACCGGAGGCCTGTAAACAGTAAATAAATATTACACACACATAAAGGTATGTTTTCAGGCACTCGTGAATAATAAGAAGTAGAAAACTAGACAACAGAAAAACAACGGACGTGAGTGGCTTACCGGGGAATCGAACCCAGGACCTTCCGTGCGGCACCACCGCCTAGCTATGGAAGCGAATCCCACTATCCGTAGCTGGCAGGGAGGATAGTGTGATTCGCTTCCATAGCTTGGTGGGGGTGCCTGTGCCGCACGGAAGGTCCTGGGTTCGATTCCCCGGTAAGTCACTCACGTCTGTTGTTTTTCTGTTGTCTAGTTTTCTGTTTCTTTATTATTCACGAGTGCCTGAAAACATACCTTTATGTGTGTGTAATATTTATTTACTATTCTATGCTGCGGCTTATGCGGTAGTGTAACATGTTTCCTTCCTCACTACCTTTCCGTTCTTTAAATCAAGAACAGAGTCAGGTGCGCATTTACAGGTGGGAATACAGGTGGGTAATGCTTTCTGGTTTCGAACCCGGTAACTTTTCCTCGAGAAGCAAGCGCACTAAACACTCTGCCCTCGAAGCTCCCATCAGTACGTTTACACACAAACACACACACAATTATAACCAGGTCCTTAAAGGGATAAAACATGGAGACTAATGTTAGGTATTATTAGGTGAATTCGTCCACAAAATAACATTTTTTATCAAAAGTGGCCTGATTCTCCCTATCATTAAACAATTCTACAGTTACTCCTTCAGCCTATCATTTACAGACTGTTTTTGTTGTTTATTTTTATTTGTCCTCTGGTAGTTTTCAGTGAGCAGCATTGCATTTCTGTTGGCCCGCTGGTTTAGTACGCTCGTGTTTCTGAAACTAATTTAGTCAGACTGTCTTTGTGTGGGTGTATTACCCTCGCTGACTGTAGTTCACTGCATCAAATCTCAGTGGCATTGAGCTTCTGATGCCACGCCATTGGTAGATCCCGATTGTTGGGAACTAATTATCAACTTTGGCCAAATGCCCACGCCAATGCTAGATTGTTGGAAACTAATTATAAACTCTGGTCAGATACCCCCACCATGATTAGATTTCCATTGTTGGAAACTAATTATCAATTTTAGCCACATGCCTACACTGTTAATAATATGTCTCCACACGTAACACTCATTGGCTAGGCGTCCATTAAGTTACGTCTTTAATGGAATAAAATGTAAGGGCAATTCAAAAGTTCCAGGAGGAAATGCGAGAACGACAATACGTCTCTAGGCAGAAGCCGAGAGATCGATGTCGGTTAATTGATTGGATAATCAATATACTGGCACTTCATGACCCAAGACTCAAGAAATTGCTGTCAGATAATGACTAAATAGTAACAGAATTGACACATTTTTTTTTAAAAAGTCAGCCAATGATTCACTACCTATTGACGAAAATAACATGTTTTGTCTGAGGGCTAAAAAAAGCGTAGTTACTAACCCTAGAAAGAAGAGTTGCTTGATAAACTTTGTAAGTCAGAAGTTAAACGATTGTTCAATAATTATATTTTGACAAAAATTATTAACATTAGATAGTAGGGTCTCTTTATGGCCTACAAGAGAAACACACGTTTATTGATAGTGACCAAATCTTGGCATGTAAACTACAACACAGTCTTCGAAGTATTTAGTGATTCAAGACTTAATGTATCAATATTGAAGGAGCACACAATGGCAGGAGCTGGTTTTAAGTATTTGGTACACGTGTAGTGACATTGTATGTGTTACATAAAGTTAAAATATTTTAACTTTGAAGTCACCTGCACATGAACTGGTTCTTCCTCGAAAGTCCATATTTGTGTTCAACTCCTGACCTTTTGAACACCTCTGTAAGTCAGTCTTGGCTGGTAAGAACTTCTTTGTTAGGGACGCCATTAAAAGACGTAAAGGTGGTCCTTCTTCTTCTTCTTCTTCTTCTTCCTCTTCTTCTTCTTCTTCTTCTTCTTCTTCTTCCTCTTCTTCTTCTTCTTCTTCTTCTTCTTCTGTTCTTCTTCTTCGTACAATCTCAGACGTCTACTTGAATATTTTCAAAGAATGCAGTAGTCAACTTGAGGCTATTTCCTTCTCCATATAATTTTTCTAGGAATAGTACTGGTGACTGTCTTATGGGCTTCGTATGTTCCTCATATGTTGGGTATCTTTGAAACAGATGTTCAGCAGTCTTTTTATCAGTGCCACATTTACATACATCGGTAGTTTCTATCTTTAGCTTGTTGAATAGGTGATATCCCAATCTGTTATGGCCCGTACGGAGTCTGAAGATTATCACTTGTTCTATTCCGCTGAGCTGGTAAGATGCATCATTTTGTGTGCGGCCTGGATGCCCTGCATCCCATTTGTTTCTGTAACTGGTTCTGATAAAACTCTTTGCCTCTTCGAAAGTTATGCTTGTGTCAGGCGGTGGTAGCTGTCCACCTTCCTTTGCCAATCTGCCAGTCTCTTCATTTCCGGGGATGCTAAAGTAAGATGGGATCCATTGTATCATAACTCTATTGAATCGTTGACATAATTTGTGGAGCACATCTCTTATGTCATACAGGTCTCCATTATTCTTGCTCCTCAGTGATACAATTACTGATAGTGCGTCTGTGAAGAAAGAACTTGTTCTCTCTTTACTTTTCTCTGCCATTAGAACGACTGCTGCAGCTTTCAAGGGGGCTGCCTCTGCTTTAAAGTTACTTTAGAATTTTCATGTTGCCATTGACAGCTTTTTTTGTGTGTGTACCAGTACTAAAGCACAGAAGCACACCTCCACCTCCAACCTCTGTTGCACTTGTTGCTGACCCACCTGTGTGTGAATGGGTCCAGGTGTAAATATGGTCCCATATCAGATATTGCTGTAGAGGAGTGAAGTGTTAGAGATGTCGTATACTAAGTCCAGCTTTTTTACCAGGTTGAGTGACCAGCTCCCTTCCTGTCAGCATTTCCCTCCCTAACTCAAGAGCAGAGTCAGATACCCATTTAAAGTTGGGTAAACTGGATCGTGACGTTACCAAGATTAGATCCCGACACCGAGTAACTTTGCAGCTGAGAGGCCAGTGCTACAACGGCTTAGCCAGTCGGACGGTCTTGGCGCCATTACACTTAATGAAAGTATCTGCCTGCAGTTGTGGCTAGTTTAATGCATTCAGGGCATGCTAGCTTTCACTTGTACATCAGCATAAAGTACATCAAAATTGTCAATCGACAACTACTGTACCCCGATGTTCTATCTCTGTTCTTTCATGATGTATTTTAAAACTGTCACGTATTTTCTCTCTTTGTCCCTATGGTTCCATTTTTAAACAAAAGTTTTGATCCCTTTTGTACTAAACCCACCCAGTTCAACCCAGGCACAGCTACTGTTGGTTACATTTTGGCGCATGGTCATATATAAACGAATTTTCGGTAGGGTGCTCTCAGCGATCTTTCCATCAGTTTAAATGCTGTCACAGTTGTTGCATATGGGTTTTTACAACATTTGTTGTTGCGCATCAAAGAGCGCTGAATTGAGTTTGGGGAAATATTTGAAAATGTTTGAATACTACACTTAGGTACATTATTCATGAACGTAGCGAAAAAAAAAAATATTATTGTGCTAACCAATCAATGGGTTCGATTGGAAGATGACGTGGGAGTTTTGTGAGTTGTTATGAGATGACGTGAAAAATAAGTTGGCCTGCAGGACAGATGCCTTTGTTTTGGTCTGGCACCCAATTTGATATATTGGCTATTTATCTTCGGAAGTAAGGATGATGCAAGACAGGAGTCTTGATTGATGAACTTATATTGGTGCCTGCACTTTTGTGGACATATAGGTTAATACACCGTAAATCGGAGTCTTTTACAACCTTACATCGTCGCTGAAGTGTGTACTAGTTTGGAGAAGACATTCTAATGAAGGTAACGGAATCTGAAAGGAGCTACGTCACAAAGGCAATAATATATATATATATATATATATATATATATATATATATATATATATATATATATATATATAAATATATATATATATATATATATACATATATATATATATATATATATATATATATATATATATATATATATATATATATATATATATATTTATATATATATATATATATATATATATATATATATATAATGATTTACTGGGAAGAAAACAAGAAGGCGTACTACCGTCAAGTAGTAGGGTACTATGTTAGTATTGCTTGTTAATGATGGACGGAACGACATAACCTAGTGACTGTTCATCTCTGCACATTGTCGTGAATTATTCTAATCCCCATATATAAATTAAAACGTAAATGCAAAGCCTAACAAATAAATTTAATAAAAGGAAAGAAGAATGGTAAAGAACAGTGCTGTCACAATGACTGTACTCGAAATCCCCCTTGTTTTCTATTTCGTCTGCAAATTGTAACGCTTTCACGTTGATAGTAAAAGCCTACTGTGTCGCTGCACGCTTTCTTCAATGAAACGTGTACTGTATTTCTTGGAAAAACCTTGAGATACGCAAGCTGATCAATGACCTAAATTTAATATTTCATTCATTCCATTTTATACATGGTGTAACTAAAAGACAGATGGACTAAAGGATAGAGAGAAGGGAGAGGCAGAAAGCAGGGACACCTGCAACACTAAACACGCGTCGCGCGATACACAATTGCTGCCATCACGCGTGTAAGGCCACATGCACTAACTTTATTTCAAATCGACAGTGATAAAATTCACTACCCATACCAGAGTTAGGTTTTAAAATCCTGAAAAACGCTTATTGGGAATTATGACATTATACCGGTTTACGTTTGAAAACATGACAGTACCCAGACACCACATGGGGATTGAAGTGAACAGGAGGTGGTAGAAAATGCACATTTTGAACGCAGCCACCTAGCTCCCTTAAATTCGTATATTTGGGTTCCTTAGGGTTTGCTGACAAAGAATATGTAAAACGTTACGCAAATAGTCTAGGAATTACCAAGTTATGGCCAAAATAAAATAGTGGGGGTGCCTGACAGCATGAAATCATTTCTGCTCATAAAATTTTTTTATAACGTGTTTGAAGAAACATTACGTTACGGAAATAGCCTACCATGTTAACTCCTATTTGATTGGAGCGCAACAAATGAAAGACTAAACACGATTGGTCGGACTATAAATACTATCTTGTGTTGTCAGGGGAAACGTGAGAAAGGGGTACTTTTTTGAAAAGATGTGTAGACATGGTTTGATTGGGTAGAGCTGCGAATATACTCAATTCAGAGCGTCTGTTCATTGCCACATCTTGTAATAAACCTACTAAGAAACAGTACGTTGAGCACCAGTGTATATTTTTTATAAAATAAAGCCTGGGACATCGGCAGATCGGAGTTGTGCTATATTCATTGCCAGTCAACGAAACTGTTTATTATTATTTCCATGAATTGTGGTAAGCTTGAAATATTCAATATCTTTTAATGAAAATTGAATGTAAATTGATAATTTATGTCTGTATATATGTGTGGTTCAGTAGCGAACATGATGTAAAGCCTATAGTGCTCCAGCCTGAACAGAAGGTGTCGGAGGAAAGTAAAACTGCATGGAATGGCCAAACAGTACACTGACACCTAGATTATTAACTAGAAAGAAATAATGCTGGAATTGCAGAGGCGTAGTAACCATTAGGGAGGGAAATACTGGTATAAAGTATTTCAGATGAAGCTGACAGTTGGCCTAACGCTCTGAACTCAATGTTTGTGATGTATTGTGCTCAGTGTAGAAATGGAGTATAAATTAGTTCTGACGTAGAAGGTACAACCTTCTTGTTTCAGGGACCGTGGTCTTAAAGTTATTGAGCATCACCTGGTCAGAGCTTTGCTGAAGCCAGAGGTGGACAGCATACTCCTTGGTCCATATAGCAACCAGTGGGGTGGCTCCAGAACTCATTACAGTAATCAAGCAGAGGAGTCTTTTACTGCAGTCATCACGCAAGATAAGAGAGTGTGGCCATGGAGCTCAACATTATGTACCCCCATCTTAAAATGACATTATAAACTAAAATTAAGAGGGGAATTTAATTGTTTTAATACCAGGAACTGAGAACATCTCCAATACTAGTTCCAATAGAAACAAACTATTGAAGTCATGATGACAAATACCAACAGAGCTTGAACAAAACAAAACCAGTATTACCTCATATTACCACTACACAACTGACACACATAGGATACCATTAATAATATATGTCACTACAAGAATCATATTAATAAATTCTGTACATATAACTTGTAATTAAAATTGATTGTGATTCCTGGTTCCCTTTGTATTTGAATCAGGACACATATACATTCATGACAGCACTGAATACATATTGTTATTTGAAAAGTTATCAGTGACTCCTTTAAGATATCCTCTTAGAGTGTTATATGTATGTGAGTGTCACAGTGTTGTCAAGTGTGGTGGAATAAATTAAATTGTTTATCTGTCTGTTGTTGTTATGACTTACACTTCATCATACACATACCCTAGACATATAACGTAGTCATCACACTATTCCAGAATAATTCTGACTGAGGTATACATATGTGGCAGTAAGTAAGGTTATCTATAATACACTACTCTTATTAGATATAGATACCTTCACAGCTGATCTCAGTCAGTACAATAAGTCCCCTATAAATATTTATAACATCCCACTTTACCACATATATTGGGGTCTCGCCCTCGGGATTTTGAATCTTTCCCTATTACAAATATTGGGGGTAACTCACTTCAGGGAATAATAAGAATTAAAAGGTATCCTTGGGTGAAAATAAATAAGGTTGAGCTCACAGTGCCTGTGTTGTCTTGAGTTAATTAGTCATAGATAAAATTGTTTAGACATTTATCTGTTAGACAATGGCCGACCTGGCAAAATTTCGATCTGCTGCTGTACAGACTGCGAAAGAGTTAGGAATGGACGGGCAAATTATGATTTCTTATGTCACTGCTGAATGTGACAAATATATTGAACGGGAAGAAAGAAGATTAGAAAAAGAGGCCGAAAGAAAATTAGAATCTGAAAGATTGGCCGAAGATAAGAGAATAGAAGCTGAAAAAGAGATTAAGAGGTTGCAGATTGAGGCTGAGGCTAAGAGGTTGCAGATTGAGGCTGAGGTTGCAGATTGAGCTAAGAAAAGAAATTGGAGCAGAAAGAGAAGAAAAAGACAAAAGATTGAAAGTAAGGAAGCTGCAGAAAGAGAAGACAAGAGATTAGCTGCAGAGAGGGAAGCAGAAAAGGAGGAGAAGAGATTACAAAGGGAACATGAGTTACGACTAAGGGAGTTTGAGTTTCAAGGCCATGCTCCTGAAAATGGTGCCAGTCCCTTTGCCTCTGATGCCACTGCTAGCCAGGGAGCCTCAACCTCAGCTATGAATTTTCATTTAGATCATTTTGTTGAGAAAGACGATGATATAGAGAGCTATCTAAATAGGTATGAACTATTAGCTACCACATATGGGTTAGAGAGAGAAAGGTGGAGCTTAAAGTTATCTCAGGGACTTCGTGGGGCAGCTTATGAAGTTTTTGCAAAAATGAGCAGAAGTGATCAGGAAAATTATGACATGCTAAAGCAGGCTCTTTTGTTAAGATATGAAAAGAATGCAGAATTTTATAGGAAAAAATTTAGGAATGCTAAACTACTGTCAGGTGAAACCTATCACCAGTTCTCTGCACGAATAGAGACATACTTGGAGAAATGGACTTCTCTGGGGAAAACCCAAGATCTTAAGGAAATGGTCCTTATAGAGCAATTAAGAGAGTCCATGGCTCCAGACCTGAGAAAGTTTCTCATGGAACAAGGTGCAGAGAGGCTGGGTGAGTTGCTAAATGTTGCTGAAAGGTATCAAGCAGCTCAAGCAGAGGTAACAGGTAATAAAAAGAAACAAGTGGATAACTTTAGGGCACCACAGAACTTTAATAAATTTGATCCTAGGGATCAAAACAAAGGTAAGCACCAGTTTGATAGGCCACGGTATGAAAATAAAAATAAAACCCCACAATTCGATGAAAGGAAATATGATGAAAGAAAATCTTTCAACCAAGGAAAAAGGTGGTGTAAAAATTGTAAGATGAACAATCATGACACTGACCATTGTAGAAGGAAACCTCCTCATTGTGCTGCTATGACATCGGGGAAAAAGGAAAAGAAGGTCAAACCTGAAGAACTACAGGAACCATACCACCCCCCAGTGTGTGAAGATGTCATCTGTAATGGTGTCACTATAAGGTGTTTATATGATACCGGTTTAGATTACGATTCCGTTGTGAGTTCTCACCTGGTGCAGGCCGATCAATACACCACAGAAACAGTGGAGATTCAAACTGCAACCAAGGATGTAGCTACCATGACACTTCCCGTCGCCCGAATAAAAGTGAAAACGCGATATGTGGAAGGAATCATAAAAGCAGCAGTGATAAATGAGCCAATCTACCCTCTGATATTGGGGTGTAGATATGTCTTCTTGGGGAATCCCAAGAGACCTGTGATATTGGCAACAGTGCAGACCAGATCACAGTCTAAAAAGGAGGAGGATAATCCAATAAATACTCACCCAGATGAGATGAGGAAGGCACAGGCTGAGGACAAAACACTCAAGCCATGTTTCAAGAAGTTGCCCAAATCTCATACACCTCCAGGCAAGGGAGAGTTTTATATGAAGAACAAACTGATATATAGGAAGGCTGGATCTGAATCCAATGGTCACGGACAGCTGGTCCTTCCCACTTCATATAGGACTAAAGTGTTGGAACTAGGGCATGCGATTCCCTTCAGTGGTCATATGGGAATCAGCGCAACAGGACAGCGAATAGCTTGTCATTATTTCTGGCCAGGAATAACTGAAGATATCAAACGATATGTAAAATCCTGTCCAGAGTGCCAACGAGTAGCACCTAAACATTGGACTGCACCAGCAACTCTGGGGGAAATGCCCATAGTGGGAACACCCTTTGAGAGAGTTGCCGTGGATCTTGTGGGACCTCTCACCCGAACCAAGAGAAGGAACAGCTACATTCTGACTCTGGTGGACACTTGTTCTATGTGGGGAGAGGCAGTAGCCCTGTCATCGATTGATTCTAAACATGTGGCAGAGGCATTGCTCACAATTTTCACAAGGTTAGGCTTTCCCAATCAAATCTTGACTGATAATGGCTCTCAGTTCAAGGGGAAACTAACTGAAGAAGTTTTCAGGATCTTCCAGGCCAAACACTTCCATTGTAGTGTGTACCATCCCCAAGGGAACGGCCAAGTGGAAAGATTTAACGGCACGTTGATGTCGATCCTGAGAAAGTTGGCACACGAAAAACCAGATACATGGGACCAGTACCTGCACGCCGCCCTCTTTGCTTATCGGGAGGTACCCCATAGTTCAACCGGTATGGCCCCGGCAACATTATTGTTTGGAAGGCCAATAAAAGGTCCACTCGAAGCTTTGTTAAGAACGTGGACTGATGAAAAGGCAGAGGAAAACATTACATCTTCATACCAATATGTGAATGAGCTGACCACTCGGTTAAAAACTGGCTGGAAACTTGCCAATGAAAATTTGAAACAAGCCAGGAAGAAACATGCTGCCTATTATAACAGGAAGGCGAAAGACAGAGATTTGGCTGTGGGAGAGAAGGTACTGCTTCTTCTCCCCGGGAGTCAGAATAAGTTACAGATTGGATGGCAAGGTCCATATACAGTTTTAGAGAAGGTGTCTAGAACAAATTATAAGATAGATAAGAAGGGGAAAGAAAAAATCTATCATGTGAATCTCCTGAAGAAATATTTGGAAAGAGAACATCAGGAAGAGACACACTTGTTGACCTTGTCCATCGCCATGGAGATGAAAAAGGAACCACTTTCATCATTTGAATATCCATTACACCCCTGTGAGACAGCAGCACAGGTGAAAATCAGTACACATTTAACGAAAACTCAGAAAGAGAGAGTGCAACAGGTTCTAAATAATCATGCAGAGGTGTTAACAGACCGACCAGGGCATACAAAACTATTGGAATATGATATGAAACTGATAGACCCCACACCTGTCTGTATGAAACCATATTCGATTCCGTTTGCTAAGGAGAAAGCTTTGAAGGAAGAGATAGACTATCTGTTGAAGGAAGGAATTATTTCGCACAGTGAATCCTCATATAGTTCCGGTGTTGTACTCTTAAGGAAGCCCTCTGGAGAACATAGACTCTGTATAGATTACAGGAGACTGAATGCTATTACAGAAGGACAGGTGGATCCATTGCCGGATACAAATCAGCTGTTTGCCAGACTAAATAAAGCTAAATATTTCTCAAAAGTGGATCTGAGTAAAGGATACTATCAGATTCCAGTAAAGCCTGAGGTTAGACCATACCTAGCTTTTAGTACCTCAGAAGGACACTATGAGTTTAATAGATTGCCATTTGGATTGAAGAATGCGCCTAGTGTCTTCTCTAGAATGATGAGAAAATTATTGGACCCTCTGAATAATCCATGTATAACAAATTTCATGGATGATATCCTTATAGCAACAGAAACATTTGAGGAACACATTGACTCTCTGAAGATGCTGTTTGATCGACTTAGGGAAGCAAATTTAACAGCCCGACCAACCAAATGTTGCGTTGGATGTAAAGAATTGGAATTTTTGGGACACACAGTTTATCAGGGAAACATGACCCCTGACCCAAAGAATTTAGAGAAACTAAAGAAAGCCCCGAGACCACAAACCAAGAAGGACGTGAGATCCTTTGTCTCATTATGTGGTTTCTACCAGAAGTATATCAAAAACTTTAATTCCATATGTGCACCGTTAACTGATTTGACACGTAAAGGACATCCAGATCGCATTACATGGACACCACAATGTGAAATGGCTTACCAAGAATTGAAGGAAAAGCTCACAAGTAAACCTATTTTGAAATTACCTGACTTAAGTCAAGAATTCATAGTAAGGGACGGATGCCAGTAATATTGGGTTGGGTGCAACTCTACTACAGAAATCAGATGCATTGGATGGGGAATTAAGCCCAGTGGCATATGCTAGCAGAAAATTGAATAAAGCTGAAATCAACTACTCAACTAGCGAAAAAGAATGTCTTGCAGTAATATGGGCAATAAAGAAATTCAATATTTATCTGTATGGGAAGGCATTTAAGTTGCAAACGGATCACAAACCTTTATCGTTTCTAGCCCAGGCTAGGCATGAGAACTCTAGGTTACTCCGATGGTCCTTACTTTTGGCTCCCTATAATTTTAGCATTGAGTATATATCTGGAAAAACAAATTTGGGAGCGGATTTTTTAAGCCGCCATCCGTGTGATGAGAATCACCGTAAACCCCAGAAATAATAATAAATTTCTCTATGTGTATATAGAATAAAGGACTGACATATAATGTCTGTTTTAAGAGGGGAGATGTCGTGAATTATTCTAATCCCCATATATAAATTAAAACGTAAATGCAAAGCCTAACAAATAAATTTAATAAAAGGAAAGAAGAATGGTAAAGAACAGTGCTGTCACAATGACTGTACTCGAAATCCCCCTTGTTTTCTATTTCGTCTGCAAATTGTAACGCTTTCACGTTGATAGTAAAAGCCTACTGTGTCGCTGCACGCTTTCTTCAATGAAACGTGTACTGTATTTCTTGGAAAAACCTTGAGATACGCAAGCTGATCAATGACCTAAATTTAATATTTCATTCATTCCATTTTATACACGGTATAACTAAAAGACAGATGGACTAAAGGATAGAGAGAAGGGAGAGGCAGAAAGCAGGGACACCTGCAACACTAAACACGCGTCGCGCGATACACAATTGCTGCCATCACGCGTGTAAGGCCACATGCACTAACTTTATTTCAAATCGACAGTGATAAAATTCACTACCCATACCAGAGTTAGGTTTTAAAATCCTGAAAAACGCTTATTGGGAATTATGACATTATACCGGTTTACGTTTGAAAACATGACAGTACCCAGACACCACATGGGGATTGAAGTGAACAGGAGGTGGTAGAAAATGCACATTTTGAACGCAGCCACCTAGCTCCCTTAAATTCGTATATTTGGGTTCCTTAGGGTTTGCTGACAAAGAATATGTAAAACGTTACGCAAATAGTCTAGGAATTACCAAGTTATGGCCAAAATAAAATAGTGGGGGTGCCTGACAGCATGAAATCATTTCTGCTCATAAAATTTTTTTATAACGTGTTTGAAGAAACATTACGTTACGGAAATAGCCTACCATGTTAACTCCTATTTGATTGGAGCGCAACAAATGAAAGACTAAACACGATTGGTCGGACTATAAATACTATCTTGTGTTGTTAGGGGAAACGTGAGAAAGGGGTACTTTTTTGAAAAGATGTGTAGACATGGTTTGATTGGGTAGAGCTGCGAATATACTCAATTCAGAGCGTCTGTTCATTGCCACATCTTGTAATAAACCTACTAAGAAACAGTACGTTGAGCACCAGTGTATATTTTTTATAAAATAAAGCCTGGGACATCGGCAGATCGGAGTTGTGCTATATTCATTGCCAGTCAACGAAACTGTTTATTATTATTTCCATGAATTGTGGTAAGCTTGAAATATTCAATATCTTTTAATGAAAATTGAATGTAAATTGATAATTTATGTCTGTATATATGTGTGGTTCAGTAGCGAACATGATGTAAAGCCTATAGTGCTCCAGCCTGAACAGAAGGTGTCGGAGGAAAGTAAAACTGCATGGAATGGCCAAACAGTACACTGACACCTAGATTATTAACTAGAAAGAAATAATGCTGGAATTGCAGAGGCGTAGTAACCATTAGGGAGGGAAATACTGGTATAAAGTATTTCAGATGAAGCTGACAGTTGGCCTAACGCTCTGAACTCAATGTTTGTGATGTATTGTGCTCGTGTAGAAATGGAGTATAAATTAGTTCTGACGTAGAAGGTACAACCTTCTTGTTTCAGGGACCGTGGTCTTAAAGTTATTGAGCATCACCTGGTCAGAGCTTTGCTGAAGCCAGAGGTGGACAGCATACTCCTTGGTCCATATAGCAACCAGTGGGGTGGCTCCAGAACTCATTACAGTAATCAAGCAGAGGAGTCTTTTACTGCAGTCATCACGCAAGATAAGAGAGTGTGGCCATGGAGCTCAACATTATGTACCCCCATCTTAAAATGACATTATAAACTGAAATTAAGAGGGGAATTTAATTGTTTTAATACCAGGAACTGAGAACATCTCCAATACTAGTTCCAATAGAAACAAACTATTGAAGTCATGATGACAAATACCAACAGAGCTTGAACAAAACAAAACCAGTATTACCTCATATTACCACTACACAACTGACACACATAGGATACCATTAATAATATATGTCACTACAAGAATCATATTAATAAATTCTGTACATATAACTTGTAATTAAAATTGATTGTGATTCCTGGTTCCCTTTGTATTTGAATCAGGACACATATACATTCATGACAGCACTGAATACATATTGTTATTTGAAAAGTTATCAGTGACTCCTTTAAGATATCCTCTTAGAGTGTTATATGTATGTGAGTGTCACAGTGTTGTCAAGTGTGGTGGAATAAATTAAATTGTTTATCTGTCTGTTGTTGTTATGACTTACACTTCATCATACACATACCCTAGACATATAACGTAGTCATCACACTATTCCAGAATAATTCTGACTGAGGTATACATATGTGGCAGTAAGTAAGGTTATCTATAATACACTACTCTTATTAGATATAGATACCTTCACAGCTGATCTCAGTCAGTACAATAAGTCCCCTATAAATATTTATAACATCCCACTTTACCACACACATTGATCATGAAAATCAATAAAGTCTGTTGTGTTTATAACGTACCAGCATTGGCCTTGCACCTCATTACTTGAACCGTTGGTGCCTACTTGTGATGTTACTGGTTCGTTTATCCCTTGTGAGGGAACACTGCCGAACGAATACAGGGACGATTCAGTGATGTTTGCACACTCACGATAGAAACATTCGCGGGACACGGTCATTGTATATCCGTGTTAGTCACTGAAGTCACTGAAGCAAACTAACGGGAGGACTTAACTTTAACACAGTATGAACCTTCCTTTTCTCGCAACGTGTCCAATGAAAGCGCATTCCGCTAAACTCATTTTGCATTTTCACATTTGTGCAGCTGCCTCTGTCAGGAGATCTTACAATTTACTTCACTGCTGCTCATAGAAGTCTTAACATTCTTTTGTAATAACGAGCATTTATAGCCTCCATTCGTTTGTTTTGTTTATTATTTCTTCGTTTCCCATTCGCGTGATAGAAAAGACTTCATCCAACATTTGTGAATTAGTTTACGTTCACTAATAAAAAATGTGTTGCAACAAATGTTGTATTAATTAAACATTTAATTAGCAGCTGTCGAAATCTTGCCTGAGTGTTTTTCCAGCTACAGACAAGAAAATATCATTAAAAGCTGAAAAAATGTGATCAACAACGTAATCTGATAACAAAGCCAGAATTTTAAAGCACGCCGGTGGAGCCGGTCTGCTGATTAAGTGTTTGTATTTGATAAACATCCTTCTGTGCCTATTCAAAATTCAAGAAGACAAAGAAAACTATACCTGTCTGTTCCATCATCCTTTTTCATCTTCGCTGTTTACTTACTAGTCGTGCACATATTTTTGGGGAATTGTTTGTTTAAGCAGTTCTCCCTCTTGATCAATACTTAGTAAGTTTGCTAAAGCATTATATTTTAAAATATTATAAATAAATAAAATATAAATTCAAGAAACCAGTCAAATCTCAAGGAGCAACCTCCAAGAAACACGTGCCACGTCCTCCTATGTCGTGCCATCAGGTCAACGTCTTTCCAAGTCTTCTTCGTCATTTTCGTTTCTGTCTCCAGTGTTCTTCTCCATGTGTTCTTCTATTTACCTCTACTTCTCATACCCTGGGGATTCCGGAACAAGAATTGGCTTGTAATGCTATCAACAAGTTTCCTCAGTGTATATCAAATTCATCGCCAACGGCCTGTTGACATTTACAAAATGTTAATCAAATATAGAATATTGTTTTCAATTCTATTGTTTATGGTAAGCGAATATAATAGAGGGAACCGCAGAAGTGATTGTGTCATTAATTAGGCTAGATCGGCTTAGCTACGCATCCGGTGTTGCGCGTGGAAAATCGCGTTAATGACCCCTGTCCATGAAGCACTATTTTTGTGGTGCCTAGTTGGCAGGGAGGATAGTGTGATTCGCTTTCGTAGATAGGCGGTGTTGCCTTTCGGATGGTCCTGGATTAGATTCCATACTTTTATTTGTGTAATATTTATTTATTGAATATTTTGTAAACTGAAGACACTAATTATCTCAGAACAAGCAGGTCTCAAGAGAGTCCCGTTTAGTTCTCAGGTGTCCCTGAAAAAAAAATAAGTATTATCGTCTGACCAGTCAAAATTTACAAATTTTTACCAGTAACAGATTTTTTATCCCCAAAAGAGGAATATATATATGTGTGTGTGTGTGTGCGCGCGCGCTCGCGTGCGTGCGTATGTCCTAATTTTATCAAGATAAGCACAAGCTTCACCTTACAGTATTCAGAGAACCATTTGCTTTCTTGCGGGTTTCAGACACAGTTGATTCAAGGGCTTCAGTACTGGATTACGGTCTACAAACTTGATCAAAGTACCCGGCAGACCTATAAGTGTCACTGCTCTGTACTTTTAACTTGAAACCAACCCTGCATCCTTAGAATGCAGTCTCCAGAAGTTTAGAATGTAAACGAATTTTTTTTTTATTTGGTCCAAAAAAAAAAACGGAAAGGGGGGGGGGGGGGGGGGGGGGGGGGGGGGGGGGGGGGGGGGGGGGGAATGTAGAACCTTATATCTGGATTTTCTGCAATTATTGCTATACAGCAGGGGTCGGCATCCCAAAAGAGCATTTAGAATCTACTTTAGTAACACTGAGCCGTCTAAAGATCTACTATATATATATATATATATATATATATATATATATATATATATATATATATATATATATATATATATATATATATATATATATATATATATATATATATATATATATATATATATATGTGTGTGTGTGTGTGAGTGCGTGTGTGAGGTAATTTAAAATAGGGGGGGGGGGAGTGGATAAGAGAGGAATGATGAACCTTACAAAGAAAAGATCACGTTCATATCTCTTGCAGTTCACGAATATATTTTAGTAGTTAGCTCGAGAGTTTTCATTGGGAAAGAGGAAAAAATATCTTTAAACCCGGTGTCCTGAAAAGGACTTTCAAATGCCGGTGCAGATGTTGTGACGGAATGTGGTTGTGTCCTTTTACTCCCCTTCTTGCCATCCAACTTTTGCCATTTATTTCTTCATTTTACGCACATAAACCTGTCCAATCGCCGCGTCTTAGATTTGTTGACCTCTGTTCATACTGCGATAGTGTTATTTCACGGCTAATTTACCATCCTTAAGAATTAATTGTAATCGCTTAAGTTGTTGAACCAGATTTGCTTCCTACGGTTAAAGGGAAAATGATTGTTGACTTTTCGTAATCTTTTCCGCCAAGACCAGCATGTCTCTCCAGGCGCATTGTTCACTACAAACGCGTTCAGACACTAGGGCGCAAAATACAAAAGGAAGACCAGATACTGTCTGGGGAAAATGTCTAGGTGCAACGATATGTCGCGACTTATCCTTCTGGGAACCAGGAAAGTACGGGTGACAATTGCTTAAGTCACTTCCGTCCAGACATTGTCTGTAATTTTTGCAGAGAAACCCGTCTGGGTAGACAAATTAGCGAGAACACTATCTGCAGGCGAGGTTACAAATTGTAATTGAAAAGGTATTTAAGACGACGCAGGAAGTCGGGCCAAATATGGGAGATGAGGTCATGTGTTTAAATTTTAAAATGCTATTTTAAAATACGTGGGAAGGGGGGGGGGGAGTAAATAACTGACACCCCGAACCATTACATTCTAACTCATGGATTGGATCATATGAGAGTAAGAAAAAAGCATTTATTCTGATTGAATGTTTTGTCGGAAACGACAGATAGAAGCATGGGCAGGAAAACTGCAATATAACCTACCAAATTTGGAGGCTAAAACACACTGCATTCTAGAATCACAAAGTAGACAGCTCGGACTGAAGCTAGGAAAGAATAGAGTTAGGATTCTGACCTTTGAGGACCGGACATAACAAGTATCGGAACTCCCTCTGAACACTACAGCTAGGACAATCTATTTGTTAATACGGAAACCGGACTCCTACAGGACCTACTCACAAAGTCACAGAAGGATTCTAACTAGAAAAATATCCCTGACACAAGTTCGAGGAATCTTTATCAATGTCACGTAGCGTTGGATGGATAAGAATTTATTTAGAGGAAATAATAGATCTGAATGTGGAAGATTTGGCTCAAGGAATTCCTGCTGGGTTTTCCACCACTGAAGGGAGACAAAGAGGGTAAATTCTCCTAACTAGACAGGTCTGGAAAAGGTTGTAAGGAGATATTTGGTCTCTCGCTACCATAGTCCCCTTCTCAGATATCTATTATTATTATTATCCTCAATTACTGGGTTTATATTAGATTTTACGAGCCCCCCCCCCCCCCCCCCCACCCCCCCCTTCCCTTATAAAGGAAGATAAACATCAGACAATATGTCAATTGGTTTATTGCAACTAAAATGAATAGATGGTGAATGATAGTATTGTCGATGGAATTAGTGTCTGCGGTATGTATTGTGTGTCTCACAATTCAAGTGTGTTTCATCATGGATGACAAAACTATGCATTGATATGGTGAGTTCCCTTTTTCGTGGAACTTAGCTTTTCAGCCCCTGGCTGATAGTGAAGTGAGGTTAATTCTCCTGTCTCCTGACGTTGCCCCAGGTAGGTCTTGAATGGTTCGGATTTGCCTTCTCTGTGCTCGACTCCGTATTCTGCTCTGAGATTGGACTGTCGTGCAAGGCTCCACCATAGACTGAAGACAAATACGACGGCTTCATTAATTTTCTAGCTTTAGAAAGCAGTCTTTCCCTAAGCCGTCCCTCTGCCAGTCATCTCAGATTTTAGTCTCTAACATCATATGTCTAGAGCCTAATCTTGAATTCAAGTTTCTCCTTTCTGTCCTTTATTATATTTCTCTGCCCCAGTGGCAGTATTATAATTCTTTAGACTGATTTATCGTCAACTTAACCCGATGAATTATTATAAATGTCAGTTAAACCCACCAAATTTATCATAGAAATGTCGGCAACAGTATTCTAGTTCTGTGCCTCTAGCCTAATCGTCATGTCAATTATGATGAATTTAACAAATAATTGGACATCAGTGTTTTAGAATTGTCTGACAACATTATCACACACTTCATGTCTGGTCGCATCGTCATATAATGTATAATGAATATATGTCACGGTCTGTCAACATTATCGTTAATATTAATTTCCGTTAGTCTAAGCGTCGGGTCGAAATTAATCAAATACTATGGAAATTAATAGATATATATATATTCCCGTTATACATTATTATGAACATGTTGTACATATCCCGTGGGATCATAAAATATACCCGATCACATGTGGCTGGATGTGATCGTAAAACAAAAATTATGAATAAAGTAAACGCAGTTATACCAATTTTGCGTCGATTTTATAAGGTACTATTTTCTAACGAGATTTTCACTTACCTACTCAAAGATGGACGCTAACCCGCAATTTAGACACGTGGCTTCAGTGCTTTTTAATGCGTGAATTCGCCGATATCTGGGTTAGACCTAGCTGTCTCAAGGTTTCCTGGGCAAGTGAAAACTCGCTGGATTTGCCGCCTTTTAGCGGGTCATTTCCGCTTGGACACGTGATCCATAGCGGGCATCATGTGACCTTAGCGTCATATAAACGCTCCAATCAATAGCGTTAAAAGTCACGTGGGGGAGTTCCGAAAGTGGCATAAACTGGTTTTATCAGTTTAAGCAGTCTTAAATTAAAACAGGTTCCTAGCTACCGAGGTCAGGGGTCAACAATGACGTCGTATCTAAAAATAGCATTAAACGCGAGGAGAAAATCACTGAACGCTAGGAGAATTTCCGCAAGTGACACTTCCCGGGACTTTGCGATCATGCATTGAGGATGGAAAAAAAATGATGTCACGTAACTAATAAAAAAAAATGAAGAGAAGATTGGCCAAGTCGTCACACAAGCCTCTCCTCAAGTTTGACGTTCCGTCAAACTCCACTGGTCCTGTCTTCCTCTTCTTTTTCAGTTTTCTCATATCTCCTCGGTTGCGTCCGGATGTCTGCTCAAAAAATCTGCCCCTACATTGTTCTTCCCAGGTATGCATTCTATGTGAAAGGAATATGGCTGCAACAGTAGTGACCATCTCATAAGCCGGGCATTAAGGTTCTTCGACTCTGCAAGAAATATCAACGGTTGGTGATCACACTGCACCGTGAACTTTTTCCCGTATAAATATGGTTGAAACTTCTGCACAGCCCATATTAGCGACAGACATTCTCGTTCGATGGTAGAGTAGTTCTGTTCAGCAGGGTTCAATTTCCTACTAGCATATGCAATGGGGAATAGAGTTGCAGAAGGTCTATCACTAGGCTGCAGGAGAGTGGCGCCTATCCCTATATTGCTAGCATCTGTTCGCAGCGTAAAGTTCAGAGTTAAGTCAGGCAGTCGCAGAATTGGCCTAGCTGTGACTTTCTCCTTCAGCAGCGTATAGGCATTTTCGCACTCCGCTGTCCAGGTTACTTTGTCCGGGTTCCCATTCTTGGTTAATGCGGTCAGTGGCGCACTCAGGGTATTAAAATCTTTAATATATTTCTGGTAGAAGCCACATAGAGACACAAATGACCTGACATCCTTTTTAGTCTGGGGTCGTGGGGCCCGCTGTAACTTCTCAATATTACGTGCATCTGGGTACATGCATCCATGCGAGATAGTGTGTCCCAGGAATTCTAGTTGCTCGCAGGCAATTTGACATTTTGTAGGGCGAGCGGTGAGTCCTGTTTCTCTAAGTCTTTCGAAGAGTAGGGAAACTGCGTCAAGGTGCTCCTCAAATGTGTTCGTGGCAATAAGTATGTCGTCCATGAAATTACTTATCCCAGGGTGGTTCAGGGGTTCCAGTAGCTTCCTCATCATACGAGTAAAGACGCTTGGGGCGTTGCTTAGCCCAAATGGCAATACATTAAACTCGTAATGGCCCTCAGAAGTACTAAATGCTAACATGTGTCGAATTTCCTCTTTCACCGGGATCTGGTAGTACTCTTTGCTAAGATCTATCTTCGAAAAGTATCGCGCTCTACTCAGCTTGGTGAAAAGCTGATTCTGATCAGGTAAGGGCTCCGCTTGAAATTCAGTTACAGCGTTGAGCCTTCGGTAGTCTATGCAGAGGCGATGTTCTCCTGTGGATTTTCTAAGCAACACCACACTCGCACTATAAGGAGACTCTGATTTTGAGATAATATTTTCCTTAAGCAGGTAGTCGATTTCCTCACTCAATGCCTTTGCCTTAGCATAAGGAACAGGATAGTTCTTAACTCGTACCGGGGTGAGGTCTGTTAGCTTCATATCAAATTCTATCAGGTTGGTCATGCCAGGTTTATCCGTGAGTGTACTAGTGTGTTTTCGCAACAACTGTTGCACCTGTGCCTGCTGATCCTCCGTTAAAGTTGAACTAATCTGAACATCTTGATGAGTTTCGCACTGACGAAGAGGGTATTCACAGGAGGTCAGGGGTTCTGCCTCAGTTTCCGTCGCAATAGCCAGTGTCAGGAAATGTGCTGGTTCTGCATCTGGTCTTTCATAATATCGCTTCAGCAGGTTTATGTGGTAAATTTTCTGTTTCCCCTTTATGGCAATCTTGTAATTGGTGCGCGACATTTTCTCAACAATTTTATATGGACCTCTCCACCCGATTTGCAATTTATTATTGCTACTGGGCAGGAGTAATAATACCTGTTCTCCTACTTCTAGCTCCCTATCCTTCGCAGTGCGGTTGTAGTAACGCGCATGTTTACGACGGGCACGGCGTACATTTTCCTTTGCCAGTTCCCATCCTGTTTTAAGGCGTTGGGTCAACTCATTCACGTATTGGGATGCAGAGGTGACCGTCTCATCAGCTTTATCATCTGTCCAAGTACGTAACAGTGCCTCTAAAGGTCCTTTTATAGGTCTACCAAACAGCAATGTGGCAGGTGGCATCCCAGTAGAATTGTGGGGTACTTCGCGGTAAGCAAATAGTGCTGCGGGTAAGTATTGATCCCAGCTCTCTGGTTTTTCCTGTGCAAGTTTCCGAAGGATGGAAATAAGGGTCCCGTTAAACCGCTCCACCTGGCCATTTGCTTGGGGGTGGTAGGGAGAGGTGGGGATATGTCGGGCCTGAAATATCCTAAACACTTCCTCGGTGAGTTTTCCTCGGAATTGCGAACCATTATCTGTCAGGATCTGTGACGGAAACCCTAGCCGAGTAAATATGGTGAGCAGAGCCTCAGCAACATGCTTGGAATCACAGGCGGGCATAGCAATTGCCTCTGCCCACATGGAGCAACAATCCACTAACGTGAGTATATAACTGTTTCTCTTTTTGCTACGAGTAAGTGGACCCACAATATCCACCGCTACTCGTTCGAAGGGTGTGCCCAAGATTGGCATTTCTCCCAGAGTGGCTGGGGCCGTCCAGTGTTTCGGCGCTGTCCTCTGGCACTGCGGGCATGATTTCACATATCTCTGGATGTCGGCGTTGATACCTGGCCAATAATAATGAAATGAGATACGCTGAATCATGGCACTTATGCCCATATGGCCACTAAACGGAAGGGCATGGCCCATTTCTAGGACCTGGGTTCGATATGCTGACGGAACCACAAGTTGCCCATGTTCCTGTCCTCCATTTCCTGCTTTCCGATGCACCAGCCCATTTTTCTTGTAGAAGTCTCCCTTTTGGAGAGGAGTGTGCGCTCTCGGTAGTTTTTTTGTAGCAGGGTGCTAGAGATTGATCCTCAGTTTGCGCCTTTTTTAATTCCTCCGGAAGGATGTTGGGTTGGGATTCCAACTCCGTATTCCGTTTGGCCTGTCCTCTAGTGGTGACAGCCGCCACAACCAGAGGGTGAATGGGTTCTCCCAAGAACAGCTACCTACACCCTAAGATCAAGGGATAAATAGGGTCGTCCAAGATCGCTGCACTGATTTCCCCAGTCACATATTTTGATTTGACCTTAATCTTGGCTATGACCAAACGCATAGGTGCTGCACTTTTAGTAGGTCCTTGTATTTCTATAGTGTCTTCTGTCATCTGGTCAGGCTTGACTAGGGATGCACAGACAACTGCGTCGAATGCAAGGCCTGTATCATAAAGGCAGGTCACCTCTTGGTCATTTACGAGGACTGTCTCAACGACCGGGGGATGTCGGGGTTTGTCCAGAGGTTCTTCCGGTCCATTTCCCCTTGCGGCACTTTTACGCAAGCAGGCAGCATGATGAGGTGGGTTTTCCGGTTGCACTCCTGTGTATTGTGGTGATGGTTCTACAGTGCTTACACCATTTTCCCCTTGCCTCTGCTGCTGGAAATTAGATCTCTGAGTAGTCTTGTAGTCTGGCTTGTCATGCTTTTTGAAGTTAGTATACGGTGGTTTCACTTGGGGGTCCATGTGTGACTGAGCTGTCTGTCTAGGTACGTAATCTGGTTGTTTCCGTCTGGGTGGTGGATTCTCTGATAGTGCTGCCTGATATCGTTCCGCTAACTGGACTATGGATTCTAAAGTGCTGGCCCCGTTCTCTGTCAGGAATCTTCTCATGTCGGAAGTCATGGTGTCCTTCAGTTGTTCGATCATGACCATTTCCTTCAGGCCTTCCCAATCATGAGTACAATTCCCTAGGGCACCCCACTTCTCCACGTAGGAATCCAGTCTCGCAGCAAACTGAGCAACGCTCTCGCCAACTTCCCTCCTAGCGTTACGGAACCTCTTCCTATAGGCGTCAGCATGTAGCTCATAACGAACCAATAGTGCCTTTTTCAGAGAGTCGTAGTCATCCTGTAAACCTGGAGGAAGCTTGCTATATACGTCATAAGCAGTTCCTCTAAGCCCTTGCGACAGTTTCAGGTTCCATTTGCTCTTCTCCAAACCAAACGTGGTGGCAAACTTCTCAAATTTGTCCAGATACACATCGACCGAGTCAACTCGTTCCGAGAAAGCTTCGAATGGAAACGTCAAGGGTCCCAAGTTTGACATGAGTGAGGATGGCTAAGGTCCGGTGCCCCCTGCGTGCAAGGAGGGCATATCATCTGACCGTGGCGATAGGTTGCCTGAGGAGGTAGATGCTGTCGCACCGGCTACCGGTTCAACTCTTTGAGCTTGTCCCTGCATCTCTAACTGCTTCATCTTCAGTGCATGCTCGCGTTCATCTCTCTCGCTTCTTTCCCTAGCGTCTACAGCTTTTATCCTCTCATCTATTTCTGCTAACTTTATTCGCTCTTCTCTTTCAGCTTTCGCTGTTTCTCGAGCGTAATACTTATCAGTCTCGACACTGACATAATTCGCAAGGTCCACCCACTATAACCTAGATCTCGACCGGCCTCCCCTAGTGCTGCCTTAAGCTTAACTATTTCAGCCATCTTTTGCAGTTAAAGTCCACCTGAGTAAGCTAGTGCTACCTTCCAATAGTATTTCTAACAACAAGTAAATATTAATTATCTATCAGACTGCTGTAGAATGAAATTACTACAGTTATGGAGACTTAAGGTCTGTAATTCAATGAAATACAAAATCATGAACTAACTTAATTAAATACAACATATATATATATATAGGGATTCACCAATCAATGCCTGAAATTCTAGAAAAAATGTTTTCTGTCTTTCTAGAGCTCACTGTGTGAAAATACATGTGTTAAAATGGTATACTTTAATGAATGAATGAATGATACTATCCCAGAGGTATGATAAAATACATAAGTTCAAATCCAGGACTGAGACCCCAGTGTCACGTAGCGTTGGATGGATAAGAATTTATTTAGAGGAAATAATAGATCTGAATGTGGAAGATTTGGCTCAAGGAATTCCTGCTGGGTTTTCCACCACTGAAGGGAGACAAAGAGGGTAAATTCTCCTAACTAGACAGGTCTGGAAAAGGTTGTAAGGAGATATTTGGTCTCTCGCTACCATAGTCCCCTTCTCAGATATCTATTATTATTATTATTATCCTCAATTACTGGGTTTATATTAGATTTTACGAGGCCCCCCCCCCCCTCCTTATAAAGGAAGATAAACATCAGACAATATGTAACATCTAACAGAAGGAACAAAGCATGGGGTACAGTATATACACCCAATTGGTTTATTGCAACTAAAATGAATAGATGGTGAATGATAGTATTGTCGATGGAATTAGTGTCTGCGGTATGTATTGTGTGTCTCACAATTCAAGTGTGTTTCATCATGGATGACAAAACTATGCATTGATATGGTGAGTTCCCTTTTTCGTGGAACTTAGCTTTTCAGCCCCTGGCTGATAGTGAAGTGAGGTTAGTTCTCCGGTCTCCTGACGTTGCCCCAGGTAGGTCTTGAATGGTTCGGATTTGCCTTCTCTGTGCTCGACTCCGTATTCTGCTCTGAGATTGGACTGTCGTGCAAGGCTCCACCATAGACTGAAGACAAATACGACGGCTTCATTAATTTTCTAGCTTTAGAAAGCAGTCTTTCCCTAAGCCGTCCCTCTGCCAGTCATCTCAGATTTTAGTCTCTAACATCATATGTCTAGAGCCTAATCTTGAATTCAAGTTTCTCCTTTCTGTCCTTTATTATATTTCTCTGCCCCAGTGGCAGTATTATAATTCTTTAGACTGATTTATCGTCAACTTAACCCGATGAATTATTATAAATGTCAGTTAAACCCACCAAATTTATCATAGAAATGTCGGCAACAGTATTCTAGTTCTGTGCCTCTAGCCTAATCGTCATGTCAATTATGATGAATTTAACAAATAATTGGACATCAGTGTTTTAGAATTGTCTGACAACATTATCACACACTTCATGTCTGGTCGCATCGTCATATAATTTATAATGAATATATGTCACGGTCTGTCAACATTATCGTTAATATTAATTTCCGTTAGTCTAAGCGTCGGGTCGAAAATAATCAAATAATATGGAAATTAATAGCTATATATATATATTCCCGTTATACATTATTATGAACATGTTGTACATATCCCGTGGGATCATAAAATATACCCGATCACATGTGGCTGGATGTGATCGTAAAACAAAAATTATGAATAAAGTAAACGCAGTTATACCAATTTTGCGTCGATTTTATAAGGTACTATACATTTCATCACAATACTATTTTCTAACGAGATTTTCACTTACCTACTCAAAGATGGACGCTAACCCGCAATTTAGACACGTGGCTTCAGTGCTTTTTAATGCGTGAATTCGCCGATATCTGGGTTAGACCTAGCTGTCTCAAGGTTTCCTGGGCAAGTGAAAACTCGCTGGATTTGCCGCCTTTTAGCGGGTCATTTCCGCTTGGACACGTGATCCATAGCGGGCATCATGTGACCTTAGCGTCATATAAACGCTCCAATCAATAGCGTTAAAAGTCACGTGGGGGAGTTCCGAAAGTGGCATAAACTGGTTTTATCAGTTTAAGCAGTCTTAAATTAAAACAGGTTCCTAGCTACCGAGGTCAGGGGTCAACAATGACGTCGTATCTAAAAATAGCATTAAACGCGAGGAGAAAATCACTGAACGCTAGGAGAATTTCCGCAAGTGACACTTCCCGGGACTTTGCGATCATGCATTGAGGATGGAAAAAAATGATGTCACGTAACTAATTAAAAAAAATGAAGAGAAGATTGGCCAAGTCGTCACACAAGCCTCTCCTCAAGTTTGACGTTCCGTCAAACTCCACTGGTCCTGTCTTCCTCTTCTTTTTCAGTTTTCTCATATCTCCTCGGTTGCGTCCGGATGTCTGCTCAAAAAATCTGCCCCTACATTGTTCTTCCCAGGTATGCATTCTATGTGAAAGGAATATGGCTGCAACAGTAGTGACCATCTCATAAGCCGGGCATTAAGGTTCTTCGACTCTGCAAGAAATATCAACGGTTGGTGATCACACTGCACCGTGAACTTTTTCCCGTATAAATATGGTTGAAACTTCTGCACAGCCCATATTAGCGACATTCTCGTTCGATGGTAGAGTAGTTCTGTTCAGCAGGGTTCAATTTCCTACTAGCATATGCAATGGGGAATAGAGTTGCAGAAGGTCTATCACTAGGCTGCAGGAGAGTGGCGCCTATCCCTATATTGCTAGCATCTGTTCGCAGCGTAAAGTTCAGAGTTAAGTCAGGCAGTCGCAGAATTGGCCTAGCTGTGACTTTCTCCTTCAGCAGCGTATAGGCATTTTTGCACTCCGCTGTCCAGGTTACTTTGTCCGGGTTCCCATTCTTGGTTAATGCGGTCAGTGGCGCACTCAGGGTATTAAAATCTTTAATATATTTCTGGTAGAAGCCACATAGAGACACAAATGACCTGACATCCTTTTTAGTCTGGGGTCGTGGGGCCCGCTGTAACTTCTCAATATTACGTGCATCTGGGTACATGCATCCATGCGAGATAGTGTGTCCCAGGAATTCTAGTTGCTCGCAGGCAATTTGACATTTTGTAGGGCGAGCGGTGAGTCCTGTTTCTCTAAGTCTTTCGAAGAGTAGGAAAACTGCGTCCCGGTGCTCCTCAAATGTGTTCGTGGCAATAAGTATGTCGTCCATGAAATTACTTATCCCAGGGTGGTTCAGGGGTTCCAGTAGCTTCCTCATCATACGAGTAAAGACGCTTGGGGCGTTGCTTAGCCCAAATGGCAATACATTAAACTCGTAATGGCCCTCAGAAGTACTAAATGCTAACATGTGTCGAATTTCCTCTTTCACCGGTATCTGGTAGTACCCTTTGCTAAGATCTATCTTCGAAAATTATCGCGCTCTACTCAGCTTGGTGAAAAGCTGATTCTGATCAGGTAAGGGCTCCGCTTGAAATTCAGTTACAGCGTTGAGCCTTCGGTAGTCTATGCAGAGGCGATGTTCTCCTGTGGATTTTCTAAGCAACACCACACTCGCACTATAAGGAGACTCTGATTTTGAGATAATATTTTCCTTAAGCAGGTAGTCGATTTCCTCACTCAATGCCTTTGCCTTAGCATAAGGAACAGGATAGTTCTTAACTCGTACCGGGGTGAGGTCTGTTAGCTTCATATCAAATTCTATCAGGTTGGTCATGCCAGGTTTATCCGTGAGTGTACTAGTGTGTTTTCTCAACAACTGTTGCACCTGTGCCTGCTGATCCTCCGTTAAAGTTGAACTAATCTGAACATCTTGATGAGTTTCGCACTGACAAAGAGGGTATTCACAGGAGGTCAGGGGTTCTGCCTCAGTTTCCGTCGCAATAGCCAGTGTCAGGAAATGTGCTGGTTCTGCACCTGGTCTTTCATAATATCGCTTCAGCAGGTTTATGTGGTAAATTTTCTGCTTCCCCTTTATGGCAATCTTGTAATTGGTGCGCGACATTTTCTCAACAATTTTATATGGACCTCTCCACCCGATTTGCAATTTATTATTGCTACTGGGCAGGAGTAATAATACCTGTTCTCCTACTTCTAGCTCCCTATCCTTCGCAGTGCGGTTGTAGTAACGCGCATGTTTACGACGGGCACGGGAGCCGCGCTAGCGTAGTGGTTACAACACCGCTCTGGCGACCGGGTGATACAGGATCAAACCCGGGCGACGGCATTTGAGGATTTTTCGTCGACCGGGATTTGGACTGGATTAACTCGAGACCTGGCGAGGACATTTGAAGGAGTGTCGTCGACTAGGGACTGGCGGCTCCTGAGCCGACCCAGCTGCAATGGGTACCTCCGAAATCGGCGAGTATTTGCCTGAATGGCGAGGGACACCTGTCTCTGTACAAGAAATAAAGGGATACTCACGTAAAATCAATGTCAGGTTAGACAAAAAAAAATAATAACCTGAGATTTCGCCTCGAGTATTAGCGGGCGTACGAAAAAAAAAAAAAAAAAAAAAAAAAAAAAAAAAACGACGGGCACGGCGTACATTTTCCTTTGCCAGTTCCCATCCTGTTTTAAGGCGTTGGGGCAACTCCTTCACGTATTGGGATGCAGAGGTGACCGTCTCATCAGCTTTATCATCTGTCCAAGTACGTAACAGTGCCTCTAAAGGTCCTTTTATAGGTCTACCAAACAGCAATGTGGCAGGTGGCATCCCAGTAGAATTGTGGGGTACTTCGCGGTAAGCAAATAGTGCTGCGGGTAAGTATTGATCCCAGCTCTCTGGTTTTTCCTGCGCAAGTTTCCGAAGGATGGAAATAAGGGTCCCGTTAAACCGCTCCACCTGGCCATTTGCCTGGGGGGTGGTAGGGAGAGGTGTGGATATGTCGGGCCTGAAATATCCTAAACACTTCCTCGGTGAGTTTTCCTCGGAATTGCGAACCATTATCTGTCAGGATCTGTGACGGAAACCCTAGCCGAGTAAATATGGTGAGCAGAGCCTCAGCAACATGCTTGGAATCACAGGCGGGCATAGCAATTGCCTCTGCCCACATGGAGCAACAATCCACTAACGTGAGTATATAACTGTTTCTCTTTTTGCTACGAGTAAGTGGACCCACAATATCCACCGCTACTCGTTCGAAGGGTGTGCCCAAGATTGGCATTTCTCCCAGAGTGGCTGGGGCCGTCCAGTGTTTCGGCGCTGTCCTCTGGCACTGCGGGCATGATTTCACATATCTCTGGATGTCGGCGTTGATACCTGGCCAATAATAATGAAATGAGATACGCTGAATCATGGCACTTATGCCCATATGGCCACTAAACGGAAGGGCATGGCCCATTTCTAGGACCTGGGTTCGATATGCTGACGGAACCACAAGTTGCCCATGTTCCTGTCCTCCATTTCCTGCTTTCCGATGCACCAGCCCATTTTTCTTGTAGAAGTCTCCCTTTTGGAGAGGAGTGTGCGCTCTCGGTAGTTTTTTGTAGCAGGGTGCTAGAGATTGATCCTCAGTTTGCGCCTTTTTTAATTCCTCCGGAAGGATGTTGGGTTGGGATTCCAACTCCGTATTCCGTTTGGCCTGTCCTCTAGTGGTGACAGCCGCCACAACCAGAGGGTGAATGGGTTCTCCCAAGAACACCTACCTACACCCTAAGATCAAGGGATAAATAGGGTCGTCCAAGATCGCTGCACTGATTTCCCCAGTCACATATTTTGATTTGACCTTAATCTTGGCTATGACCAAACGCATAGGTGCTGCACTTTTAGTAGGTCCTTGTATTTCTATAGTGTCTTCTGTCATCTGGTCAGGCTTGACTAGGGATGCACAGACAACTGCGTCGAATGCAAGGCCTGTATCACAAAGGCAGGTCACCTCTTGGTCATTTATGAGGACTGTCTCAACGACCGGGGGATGTCGGGGTTTGTCCAGAGGTTCTTCCGGTCCATTTCCCCTTGCGGCACTTTTACGCAAGCAGGCAGCATGATGAGGTGGGTTTTCCGGTTGCACTCCTGTGTATTGTGGGTGATGGTTCTACAGTGCTTACATCATTTTCCCCTTGCCTCTGCTGCTGGAAATTAGATCTCTGAGTAGTCTTGTAGTCTGGCTTGTCATGCTTTTTGAAGTTAGTATACGGTGGTTTCACTTGGGGGTCCATGTGTGACTGAGCTGTCTGTCTAGGTACGTAATCTGGTTGTTTCCGTCTGGGTGGTGGATTCTCTGATAGTGCTGCCTGATATCGTTCCGCTAACTGGACTATGGATTCTAAAGTGCTGGCCCCGTTCTCTGTCAGGAATCTTCTCATGTCGGAAGTCATGGTGTCTGTTAAACTCTGTAGTTGTTAACTCATACTGGCTACTAGTTGTTGAATCACGCTTTATTTGTTAAATGACGTGAATGTCCACCAGTTGATAAATGTAGATGTTGGGACTGGTGTAGTAAAGTGTAACGATTGTCAACTCATTAAACCCAGCACAGTTTTGGTCATACAGGTCATCTTGTCCTGGAACGTGATGAGGCTCCGACAAGAATGTGAGTGTAGACAATGAGTGTGTATATGAATGTCAGAACGCGAATGGTAGAATGATTCGATAGAGTTGACAGGTTGGTAGTACATCACTCATACTCACACTGTTCGAATTCAAGAAGTACTGGAACTACGGTGGTCTTTTTATACATTTAATGGGACGCACACTTGGACAGTACGTGTATGGTTACAGGAACAAATGTCGACATAGACAGCATAATGTTGATCACAGGAATATCATCTTAAGTTAGCATTCATGCTTGGCAAATATCATAATGGAGCATTCGTAAATAAGCATTCAGAGTTCCATCATGTAAATCATCTGGCTTTACTGACTGGGCACGTCAGACCATAACCAATATATAGGAAGGCTCCTAGACCTAACCTCGTCTAGCGAATATCCCTTCACGTAAAGTTCAATATATATATTTTCCATAAAGATATAGGAATCCCAGACATGGGTTCTCACATGTAGCAGTGATCTCTTGGTTCATCGAGCGATAGTACAGGCATCCCTTTTTCTCACTCGATAAATACAAAGTATATGAATTTCAACATGGCTGTTCTCTCTCGTGAGTTTCACTCACTATTGGATACAGACCAAAATTGGTCATTCGTTAAATGTCCTCATTTCTTCATAGCTTCTATCATAGAGGTAATTGAATAATATCATATAATCTAGTGCTGATACATAGGAATGTCATCTTCCTTTGAATAAATATTCTTTTCAAAAGTACCACTGTGCATCTGCTTATCGACAACGATGGCGAAGCCCAAGTTCATAATAAATTGTGGTTTTACCTTTCTATGCGAAATATAACTTTGCCATTCCTTGGCAAAAGAGAATAAACACTGGGGTAAAGTACATACAACATGTCTAAATGACTATCACTTTTCCCCATCTACTTATAGATCACTTTTCGGCGATAAGGCCGGCTACAACAAAATTCGACATCCCGACAGGATGACAGCCATGAATCACACCCCTGCTAGCGATACTTCCGCTGCATAGCCTTTGACCTTTTCTAGCGACAACCAACATAGTTCGACTTAGAAATGTAAAGATATCCATATATAAGACAGACTCGTCCTACTCATACAAACACTACGTATAAATTCAGGCCATAGATATACTGAAGCAAGAACAATCTATTCCTACCCAGCCAAAGAATAAATCGCAGTAGGCCTAGACTCGTCCGCGGAGTCCGATCGAAGATGACGGAACTACTTTCAAGGGAAGTAACTCAAAAATGACTTCTCCTTAAGCACTTAAAAAGGAAATACTTTGTTTACAAAATATTTGCGAACATAATAAGTATATAAATGTATTATATTGCAAGATAGTAAAAATTGCCCTTTACAGTCTTACCACACCTCCCGGGAAAAAAAAAATAAAATTTTTTTTTTTAAATACATCTAGGAGCAACGTAGAATAGGCTCACAACGCAAGAATACTGCGCAGATGAAAATATCAGGAATAACTATAATTCCTAATATGACCGGTGAGAATATATCTCAAAATCTGAGAGAAATTGTTTCTCTACGAATAAATGTTTCCAGGAAGGTGTGATGTACGTATAATACAATTCTGGTAATTATACAATGCATACCAAAAATTCACACTATAATCTTAAATTTATGATTTATGAAGAAACAATCATCAAAGAACAGCGGTGAATAAACATCAATAAACCGCTAAGTAGCGATACCATCATTCTATTATTAAATTACAAATGTGTATCTTAGTAAAGAAACAAAAAATAACTGTTGTAAAGTTATACATATTAAAAAGATCCAATATTTAACAGTTAAGTGGCATCATGTGGGCATCTGGACAGAATGTCCGCCATCACATTTTCTGAACCACGGATAGCTCGTACCGAGAAATGAAAAGGTTGAAGAGCGATTGCGTATCGAGTTGATCTCGAGCTCTTCAAGTTCTTACTTTGGATAGCCGTAAGAGCTTTTTGGTCAGTTTCCACTACGAAATGCGCGCCCAGAAGGAATCTTTGGAGTTTGAGAATTGACCAAACCATTGCCAATAATTCACGGTCTAAAACCGAGTAATTCCTTTCTGCAGCATTAAGTTTTCTGGATATATACATTACAGGATGCAGAGTTCCAGAGTACTCTTGCATTAGTGCCGCTCCAATCCCAGTGGATGAAGCGTCACTACGAAGAACAAATGTCTTATCTGTTGTAGGTAACACGAAAATAGGTGGTGATGAAAACATAGTTTTGATCTTCTCTAGTGAAGATTGGCATTCATGAGACCAGTGAACCATGTTAGGCGACCCTTTCTTTAATAGTGTAGAGAGAGGTGCCATGATAGAGGACAGATTCGGAATGAAACGTCCATAAAATTGTATGAGACCTAAAAGACTTCGCACTTGCTTTTTAGTCCTAGGGATAGAGATGTTAAGTATCTTAGTGATATTATGGTCTTCTGTCTTCAAGTAACCGTGACCTACTCGATGGCCTAAGAAAGCAATTTCGCTAAAGCCAATACAAGCTTTAGATGGTTTTGCTGTCAGGTTATACTCACGCAGAGTTGATAATAATTCAACTAACCCTGAATAGTGATCTTCCCAAGTATCGCTGAAAAGACAGATGTCGTCTAGATAAGCAATGACATCTGACCGATACGATAGGATTCGACGCATCATGCGTACAAATGTAGCTGGTGCGTTCATAAGGCCGAAAGGCATAAAATTCCATTGGAACAGGCCTCTGGGAGTAGAGAAAGCGGTAAGAGGTTTGGCGCGTTCGGATAATGGAACTTGCCAATATCCTTTAGACAAATCAAGTTTAGTGAAAAAATGCGATTTAGAAAGACGAGTAAGTAGCTCTTCTAGTAAAGGCATAGGTTCAGCATCGAACTTCGTAACTTGATTCAATTTGCGATAGTCAACGCAAAGACGTATGTTATTGTCTTTTTTTCGAACAATAACCATCGGCGAAGAATATGCAGAAGTGGATGGTTCGATTATTTGTAAATCTATCATTTCATCCAACTCCTTTTCAACCTGTGTTTGGAAATGTATAGGGATAGGATAAGGTCTAACCCTAATTGGAGTATGTTCAGTTAGAACAATGTCATGCTCAATGACATGAGTTTGTCCAGGGATGTCAGTGAGGACATCCTGAAATGTTTGTAACATAGACGAAACTTGTCGCCGTTCTCCTAGAGACAAATCAGGAGAAACAGTAACGTCTTTCCATGATTCACTAGAATGAAGTGGGATCATTGGAAGCGGAAGATTAACATCCGAAAAACTTGTTTCCTCATCCTGTATTACAGACAGTGATGAGTAATGACCATGTTTGACATGAGAATCGTCCGTTGCCTGGAAAATAGGCTGTAGATAGTCAGGACGTTCATGGAACTCCGTAAGCATATTGATGTGGAAGGTTTTATGCTTCCCGTTAATATCGACGATGTAGTCAACATCTGAAATTTTCGATATTATATCGTACGGACCTTTCCAACTAATAAGGAGTCTATTTTCACGACAAGGTAGCAAAACAAATGCTTTGTCACCAGGACAAAGTTGTCGTAAAGTTCTCTTCTTATTAGCAAATTGTCTTGCCTTCTGCTTAGCAAATTCAGAAGAGGACGTTGCCAATTTGCATGCTTCGATAATCTTTTGTCTCAGCGCGATGACATACTCGTAAGAAGATTTTGTGTCATCGTCAATATTGTCAGCTGTTATAAGATCATGCAGCAAAGACATTGGGCCGCGCGGTCGCGCGCCAAAGACAAGTTCAAAGGGAGAAAACCCTGTATGTTCATTGGGGACCTCTCTGTACGCGAAGAGGGCCGCGGGTAAAACCCTATCCCAATCTTGAGGATGATCCTCAGTTATCTTCCCTAATAAGTTCTTAAGTGTTCTATTTAGTCGCTCGACCATCCCATTGGACATAGGATGATAGATGCTACTCAAAGATCTCTCTATCTGTAGAGTAGACATTACTTGAGACATGGTATCCGATATCAGTTGGGTGCCATGATCTGATAATATTTCTCCGGGGAATCCCAGCCGAGAAAATATAAGCCAAAGAGCATCTGCAATGTCAGCGGTAGTAATGCTCTTTAGAGGGATAGCCTCTGGCCAACGTGTGCACATGTCTACACACGTTAAGATAAACTGATGTCCTCTAGCAGATTTGATCTTGAATGGACCAATGATGTCTATCGCCATTTTCTGGAATGGACGAATAGGAATATCTGCAGCCTGAATAGGCGCAGCATGACGAGGACCTTTGGATTTGACTTCTTGACATACTTTACAGGATCGACAATAGATCCGTATGTCCTTGTTCACAAAAGGCCAAAAGAAAGCCGCAAGAACTCTTGACTTTGTACGGGAAAAACCCATGTGACCAGCACACTGAGAGTCGTGTGCATGTTGTAAGATCTTAACTCTCAAATTCTTGGGTACAAGAATCTGAGAATGACTTGACTTAGTGGAGTCTTGCACCATACGTACAAGTACGCCATTCTTCATTGTAATCCAAGATTTACAATTTGAATCTTTATTCGGATCACCTTTCGTTACAAGAGTGAAGAATTTCTTAAGAGTCGGATCTTCTTCTTGTTGTTTTATAAACGAGTCACGAGAAATTACCAAGGGATCATCTTGGTTATGCACTTCATTATCTTCAACAGATGAAGTTTCAGGCATATTGAGAGCTTGAGCTCTAGTGACTACCGCATTAGCAGATTGCATATTTTGATTTTCCCAAACGGAAATTTGCTCCGGAGTGCATTCTTTGACTCCGTGAATGCGACCGATGATAAGATCAGCGATCGGATTCGGCAAAAGACATGCGTGTACATCTCCTGTGAAGAAAGGAGTAGCAATCCTAATGATAGCGGTAGAGTATTTCTCTATGGTGCCGCCAAATGTTACGCATTTGACTACTTTGCCTGTAGAATGAGAAGGATCTATGAGTGACTGCCTAACCCCAATAGTTGTGCATCCAGAATCAAAAAGTACTGAGACTGGATTGTCATTTACTAAACCTTTGTGTAAGACAAGAGAACCTCTCCCATCATGCGCGATTGACGCAGGAAGAGCGGGAAGAGGATGGCCACAGCTTAAAGTAGACACTGTGGTTGGCTCAAATAATGTTTTGCATTGGGGGCACTGAGATGCTCTCCCAAAATCAAAAGCGGCACATGCCATATTATTAGAGTCATCATTATCTTTATTTTGTTTATAGGCTTCGTGGGACTCTTGCTGTGCAGAGTTCGCCTGGTAATGAGCTTTATGTTTTTTGAATTGTGCTCTACCTCTGTTATTATTGCCTCTGTACTTATCATTGTTTCCACTATTATAACCCCTACTCGGGTTTGAATCATAGCTCCTTTGGTTACTATCATCATATTCATTATAATGAGTATCTCGGTAATTATGATCCTGTTGTCTCCATGAAGGAAAACTTGGATAGTTTCTAGAATGACTTCCTTTGCGAAAGTTCCTGTAATTATGACCACCCCTGAATCGAGGGCTGTCAGCTCTTCTCCAGGTATTCGAAGAAGAACCCTGAAATGATTGGTTACCTTGGTTCTGATAACTGTAATAGTTACCTTTTTTATTAAACCTATTTTGAGGTCCTTGGAATTTGTGAGAGTGATTAGGGTTGTATGGTGTTGCAGAAGCAACTGGCATACCTTCTTTAACCTTACTGTTGCTAATAGCTACGTCCGGATGTGCAGTGACGTATTGGGTACAATACTGTTCCATTTCTTTTAGAGACTTAGGTTTACGCTCATGTAAGAATTCGAGGAAAGGTTTATTTATACTTGACATAATCTTGTCTCTGAGTATCAAGTCCATAAGGGCTTCATAAGTCTTTTCTGTTTTGGATAGCTCAATCCAACGATCAAATGTAAGACGTGTCCTTGCAATGAATTCTGAGAATTCTACACCTGCCTCAGGCACCATTGTCTTAAACAACTTCCGATAACCCTCTTCAGACAACTGATACTTCTTTAATAAGGCTGCCCTAATAACATCATAGTTATCTTTGTCAGCCTCTTCAACCAAACTTAAACTAGTCAGAGAATCACCTTTCAGATTTTCTGATAACTGGTTAGCATATTGTGATTTGTCCACATTATGGGCTCGACACGAGCGTTCAAATCTATTTAGCCAGAATGTTATGTCATCACTGGAAGGGTTGAACGCTGGTACCTTGACCTTGTAAGTAAAGGGTTTACCATTACCACCAGATGCTTGATTACCATCACTTATGTTTGTTAACTTTAACTTTTCTAACTCAAATGCTAAAAGTTCTTTTTGGTGTTCATGTTCTCTTATTGCTTTTTTCTCTTGAGCTTCAGCTTGTAATTTTCTCTCTTCTGCAGCAGCTTCATCTTTTCTTTTCTCTTTTTCCATTTCCATCTGGAATCTTTTTTCATCAGTCTGTATCTGCAATTTCTTTTGTTCATCCTCTCTTTGTAATTTTTTTTTTCTCAGCTTCTAATTTTTTCTCCTCAATCCTTTCTTTTCTTTCTTCAGCAGCAGCAGCAAGTTTTCTCTCTTCAGCAGCTAATGCTTTGTCATATTGAGCAACTGCCCATTCTTCTAATTGCTGACCAGTCTTATCAAGAGCCCTGCCTTGTGTGATAAAATAATCTAATGTAGACATCTTGTCTAATAAGATCAGTAATTTGCAAAAGTAAATAAATTCACTTTCTTAGTCTTAATCAAAGACCTTGTATGATAACTTTGTAACCTGTGGAAAATAGTACTTAACTATCCCAATCACTGTGGGAAACAAGCCTTACAAAGGTCTTGTATAAATCCTTATATAATAACAGCTATAAGTTGCTGGTTCACTCTATAATATAAGTGCAGTGCACCAGAAATAGTGTTTTATATCATCAACTGTGTACCTTTAGTAATAGCAATTAACTATCAGTTGATTCTTGTACATCAATTTATATGATCAACTATATTTTAAATAGTGTATGTCGATCAGGCACAAAACAAAACAGTTATACAGAAGAACATGAAAACATTTGCGGAAATGAAATAAATCAAATGGGAAAAACAATAAAAGATAAACCGCAAGAGGATAACAAATACAAATAACGCCACAGTATATAAATATAAATTGAGAATAGAACTGAAAGATAGAATAGGGTAGACCAACAAATTACAAACAAATCAAAACAAACTAAAGAACAGAGGAATATTACAAAAACAACAATGAGTACAGTCTTCACAGCTAACACTAATAGCAACAGCTGTCGCAGCAAATTTTCAATCAAGAAAATTGCACCTATAGAAACGCACACATCAGACCCTCTATTACGTGGGATACTCTGTTGTGTGACACCGCCCAACCAAAACAACAACCCGCTGGATACAAACAAATATCACATATAAATATTTAAACATAAATACATAAATGCATAAATAGTATGGCAATATGATGTAAATAGAGTGTTGCAGAAAGAATGTGTTGTAAAGAAGGCTCAGTTACACTGCCTAATAGTACAGTACTGTGGTACTTTATTAAACAAATACTTCTGGTCTAATTATTTTAAATTCAACACAGAAATAGAAGCTCCATCGTTGATGTGAATGATAACAATCGATGTAGGACTTCTCAGTTCAATAACATTTCCTTTCGCAAACACTGTCAAATATTCTCCAGTCCTGATGTGTAATGTTCTATGTTTCAACCAAGCTTGCTGTGTAACACTGTCAGTTGTATGGCAAATGTCCAACGAACCAAATGTCAACAAACGCTGACCTAGTTACTGCATACTCTCGACAGGACAGGTCACGCTGACATCACTGTAGAGTTGTACTGTTGATGTATTTGTGTGTCGTAACAGACCCCAAGGAACGTCTGGTCTCAGTAGTTTACTTCTCAATATGGTCACTGTGCAGGTTGACCCAGGAAGCTGGCACACCAGTTGTTAAACTCTGTAGTTGTTAACTCATACTGGCTACTAGTTGTTGAATCACGCTTTATTTGTTAAATGACGTGAATGTCCACCAGTTGATAAATGTAGATGTTGGGACTGGTGTAGTAAAGTGTAACGATTGTCAACTCATTAAACCCAGCACAGTTTTGGTCATACAGGTCATCTTGTCCTGGAACGTGATGAGGCTCCGACAAGAATGTGAGTGTAGAAAATGAGTGTGTATATGAATGTCAGAACGCGAATGGTAGAATGATTCGATAGAGTTGACAGGTTGGTAGTACATCACTCATACTCACACTGTTCGAATTCAAGAAGTACTGGAACTACGGTGGTCTTTTTATAACATTTAATGGGACGCACACTTGGACAGTACGTGTATGGTTACAGGAACAAATGTCGACATAGACAGCATAATGTTGGTCACAGGAATATCATCTTAAGTTAGCATTCATGCTTGGCAAATATCATAATGGAGCATTCGTAAATAAGCATTCAGAGTTCCATCATGTAAATCATCTGGCTTTACTGACTGGGCACGTCAGACCATAACCATTATATAGGAAGGCTCCTAGACCTAACCTCGTCTAGCGAATATCCCTTCACGTAAAGTTCAATATATATATTTTCCATAAAGATATAGGAATCCCAGACATGGGTTCTCACATGTAGCAGTGATCTCTTGGTTCATCGAGCGATAGTACAGGCATCCCTTTTTCTCACTCGATAAATACAAAGTATATGAATTTCAACATGGCTGTGCTTCTCTCGTGAGCTTCACTCACTATAGGATACAGACCAAAATTGGTCATTCGTTAAATGTCCTCATTTCTTCATAGCTTCTCTCATAGAGGTAATTGAATAATATCATATAATCTAGTGCTGATACATAGGAATGTCATCTTCCTTTGAATAAATATTCTTTTCAAAAGTACCACTGTGCATCTGCTTATCGACAACGATGGCGAAGCCCAAGTTCATAATAAATTGTGGTTTTACCTTTCTATGCGAAATATAACTTTGCCATTCCTTGGCAAAAGAGAATAAACACTGGGGTAAAGTACATACAACATGTCTAAATGACTATCACTTTTCCCCATTTACTTATAGATCACTTTTTCGGCGATAGGCCGGCTACAACAAAATTCGACATCCCGACAGGATGACAGCCATGAATCACACCCCTTGCTAGCGATACTTCCGCTGCATAGCCTTTGACCTTTTCTAGCGACAACCAACATAGTTCGACTTAGAAATGTAAAGATATCCATATATAAGACAGACTCGTCCTACTCATACAACCACTACGTATAAATTCAGGCCATAGATATACTGAAGCAAGAACAATCTATTCCTACCCAGCCAAAGAATAAATCGCAGTAGGCCTAGACTCGTCCGCGGAGTCCGATCGAAGATGACGGAACTACTTCCAAGGGAAGTAACTCAAAAATGACTTCTCCTTAAGCACTTAAAAAGGAAATACTTTGTTTACAAAATATTTGCGAACATAATAAGTATATAAATGTATTATATTGCAAGATAGTAAAAATTGCCCTTTACAGTGTCCTTCAGTTGTTCGATCATGACCATTTCCTTCAGGCCTTCCCAATCATGAGTAAAATTCCCTAGGGCACCCCACTTCTCCACGTAGGAATCCAGTCTCGCAGCAAACTGAGCAACGCTCTCGCCAACTTCCCTCCTAGCGTTACGGAACCTCTTCCTATAGGCGTCAGCATGTAGCTCATAACGAACCAATAGTGCCTTTTTCAGAGAGTCGTAGTCATCCTGTAAACCTGGAGGAAGCTTGCTATATACGTCATAAGCAGTTCCTCTAAGCCCTTGCGACAGTTTCAGGTTCCATTTGCTCTTCTCCAAACCAAACGTGGTGGCAAACTTCTCAAATTTGTCCAGATACACATCGACCGAGTCAACTCGTTCCGAGAAAGCTTCGAATGGAAACGTCAAGGGTCCCAAGTTTGACATGAGTGAGGATGGCTAAGGTCCGGTGCCCCCTGCGTGCAAGGAGGGCATATCATCTGACCGTGGCGATAGGTTGCCTGAGGAGGTAGATGCTGTCGCACCGGCTACCGGTTCAACTCTTTGAGCTTGTCCCTGCATCTCTAACTGCTTCATCTTCAGTGCATGCTCGCGTTCATCTCTCTCGCTTCTTTCCCTAGCGTCTACAGCTTTTATCCTCTCATCTATTTCTGCTAACTTTATTCGCTCTTCTCTTTCAGCTTTCGCTGTTTCTCGAGCGTAATACTTATCAGTCTCGACACTGACATAATTCGCAAGGTCCACCCACTATAACCTAGATCTCGACCGGCCTCCCATAGTGCTGCCTTAAGCTTAACTATTTCAGCCATCTTTTGCAGTTAAAGTCCACCTGAGTAAGCTAGTGCTACCTTCCAATAGTATTTCTAACAACAAGTAAATATTAATTATCTATCAGACTGCTGTAGAATGAAATTACTACAGTTATGGAGACTTAAGGTCTGTAATTCAATGAAATACAAAATCATGAACTAACTTAATTAAATACAACATATATAAAGGGATTCACCAATCAATGCCTGAAATTCTAGAAAAAATGTTTTCTGTCTTTCTAGAGCTCACTGTGTGAAAATACATGTGTTAAAATGGTATACTTTAATGAATGAATGAATGATACTATCCCAGAGGTATGATAAAATACATAAGTTCTAATCCCGGACTGAGACCCCAGTGTCACGTAGCGTTGGATGGATAAGAATTTATTTAGAGGAAATAATAGATCTGAATGTGGAAGATTTGGCTCAAGGAATTCCTGCTGGGTTTTCCACCACTGAAGGGAGACAAAGAGGGTAAATTCTCCTAACTAGACAGGTCTGGAAAAGGTTGTAAGGAGATATTTGGTCTCTCGCTACCATAGTCCCCTTCTCAGATATCTATTATTATTATTATCCTCAATTACTGGGTTTATATTAGATTTTACGAGGCCCCCCCCCCCCCTCCTTATAAAGGAAGATAAACATCAGACAATATGTAACATCTAACAGAAGGAACAAAGCATGGGGTACAGTATATACACCCAATTGGTTTATTGCAACTAAAATGAATAGATGGTGAATGATAGTATTGTCGATGGAATTAGTGTCTGCGGTATGTATTGTGTGTCTCACAATTCAAGTGTGTTTCATCATGGATGACAAAACTATGCATTGATATGGTGAGTTCCCTTTTTCGTGGAACTTAGCTTTTCAGCCCCTGGCTGATAGTGAAGTGAGGTTAGTTCTCCGGTCTCCTGACGTTGCCCCAGGTAGGTCTTGAATGGTTCGGATTTGCCTTCTCTGTGCTCGACTCCGTATTCTGCTCTGAGATTGGACTGTCGTGCAAGGCTCCACCATAGACTGAAGACAAATACGACGGCTTCATTAATTTTCTAGCTTTAGAAAGCAGTCTTTCCCTAAGCCGTCCCTCTGCCAGTCATCTCAGATTTTAGTCTCTAACATCATATGTCTAGAGCCTAATCTTTAATTCAAGTTTCTCCTTTCTGTCCTTTATTATATTTCTCTGCCCCAGTGGCAGTATTATAATTCTTTAGACTGATTTATCGTCAACTTAACCCGATGAATTATTATAAATGTCAGTTAAACCCACCAAATTTATCATAGAAATGTCGGCAACAGTATTCTAGTTCTGTGCCTCTAGCCTAATCGTCATGTCAATTATGATGAATTTAACAAATAATTGGACATCAGTGTTTTAGAATTGTCTGACAACATTATCACACACTTCATGTCTGGTCGCATCGTCATATAATTTATAATGAATATATGTCACGGTCTGTCAACATTATCGTTAATATTAATTTCCGTTAGTCTAAGCGTCGGGTCGAAATTAATCAAATAATATGGAAATTAATAGATATATATATATATTCCCGTTATACATTATTATGAACATGTTGTACATATCCCGTGGGATCATAAAATATACCCGATCACATGTGGCTGGATGTGATCGTAAAACAAAAATTATGAATAAAGTAAACGCAGTTATACCAATTTTGCGTCGATTTTATAAGGTACTATACATTTCATCACAATACTATTTTCTAACGAGATTTTCACTTACCTACTCAAAGATGGACGCTAACCCGCAATTTAGACACGTGGCTTCAGTGCTTTTTAATGCGTGAATTCGCCGATATCTGGGTTAGACCTAGCTGTCTCAAGGTTTCCTGGGCAAGTGAAAACTCGCTGGATTTGCCGCCTTTTAGCGGGTCATTTCTGCTTGGACACGTGATCCATAGCGGGCATCATGTGACCTTAGCGTCATATAAACGCTCCAATCAATAGCGTTAAAAGTCACGTGGGGGTGTTCCGAAAGTGGCATAAACTGGTTTTATCAGTTTAAGCAGTCTTAAATTAAAACAGGTTCCTAGCTACCGAGGTCAGGGGTCAACAATGACGTCGTATCTAAAAATAGCATTAAACGCGAGGAGAAAATCACTGAACGCTAGGAGAATTTCCGCAAGTGACACTTCCCGGGACTTTGCGATCATGCACTGAGGATGGGAAAAATGATGTCACGTAACTAATAAAAAAAAATGAAGAGAAGATTGGCCAAGTCGTCACAATCAAGCTGCTAAGACTTTTCAACTGAGCAAGAGGTCTATCTTCCCTATTGGGGTGAGTTGTGACATACTTTATTTACTTTGAATTTGACATGTTTTCTTCTTCTGCGTTCGTCCTGAAAAAGTCGTTTGTTGCGTTGTGTCGCCGTTTACAGCGAAGCTACGATATTTGCTTCTTTCGGTCCGACACATCCGATATCAGCATGGCATTTTTGTGACCAGGATTGCCTTCCCTTTTCGATCCCTACTCTCTCGCCAAGACTGCAGTGATGCAGCCTGTTTCCAGAACCACCACTTTGAGGTGGAGTAGTGTCTTGGACAGCTCTGGTTCGCTGACCCTGACGCAAGCAGTCAAGCTATGGGCTGCTGACTGCATTCATCTCGTTTGCTGCGACTTCGGGCCAATTTGACATGTTTGAACTTGCTGATGGTTATACAGGTCCATATGAGGCTGGCAGTCTCAGCATGTGAAAATGATATATTCATGAACCACCAGAATATAGCGCTGGTGATTGCTTCGTGCTAGTTCTCACAGGGAACCAAAAGCAAATGTAACCCCAGATTCTAAGTGGAGCAGGGAGTGGATGATGATGACATCATATGTATATATTTACTATCATTTGTAATAAGTTGTATGTATACTTAAACATATTCACCCAGGCGCAAGTCGTTGCACTTGCCGCTGTCCAGTCTCAATTTTTCAATTAAATTAACTAAAATAATGGTGATTTTTCATCATGTCTCCTGAGTTATATAATGTACGCTCAGGGATAGTAAAAATTCAGAGAAAAGAATCGGTTGTCTGACAGCGGGAAAGGCCCCTGATTAATATCAGGAAAGCAAAGACTTAGCAGAGGTTGTGTTCTTTTATTTCCTTTAAAGTTTGTGGTTCGAATCGAAGAGACCATGTTAGGTACTACGCTACGATACTAGTTGTACTACTATTCTGTGGTTCAAAGTTTGTGATCGACACTAAAAACCTTCGTTCCACGGGTTGTGAAGATACCTGCCCCTAGACCAGGTACCTCTTGAACTGATCGAGAGACGTGCCCTTGCCACAGAAACGAATTGACGGAAACACCAGCGTCAACACTTCAGCGTTTTGGAAGCTAAGTGACATTTCTAGCAGGCCAAATACAGAAGAACTTTGTTTTTCTTTTCAACATTAAACGTCTAAAGCCAACATCTTTTGTAGGAAGATACCTACATTTTATTAATCACCAGCTCTTTTTTATTTGCATTTGTTCAAAAGTAATTGATCATTAAATGTGTTATATGTTGTTTTGATATTGTTGATCAGAATCAACCTCACTGCGCTCGGGGCAAACCCATAGGTGCTCAGTCTCCCTCAGCAAATGTCGAAGAGTATGAATGCTAATTGTACCTGTAGCACGCTGGTTGTAAATACGATGGATGCATCCTCTGTCGCGTCCATCTCTGCTAGTCCCACGTTTGATGTCTTAGCCTTGTTGATTCATCCATTGCAGTGTCATTATCTAGCAGGCGATCATTAATTGCCCTTAGCATCTCTCCCTTATCCATGTCCAGTGTCGCCAATATGGTTGCTCTCGAGGCCAGTCTGTCAGCTTTCTCATTGTCACGTACCCGAGCATAACCAGGACAGTAGATCCACACCAATTCTTGAAGACTTGAGGATTCTATTGATGATTTCCATTCCTGTTGCAGCGATTCTTTCTGTACTTTCCGAAGCATGGCTTGAGAGTCTGACAATATAACTACCCTAGTTAATGGAGTTTCAGACAGCCACATCAGTGCTGCAGTAACTGCCTCCACCTACATTCTCGTGCTTGAAGTTGTTGTCATGTAGGCTCCATTCTGTTCAGCAACGACCCTGCCCTTCATTCTCGCAGAGAAGCCCCATCCTAATTTCTCGCTACGCATTACAGACCCATCAGTGTACACAATGGCGTCATCATCCCCAGCGTGATCACTTAAAATCTCCAGCTCTGCTTTTCCATTGCCCCAAGATTTGCACTCTCTGCCAAGGCTAATGATGACCTTCTGGTAGTTTATCCAGTTCTCCCCTGACTTACTCCACTCTTCCCCTTTTAATATATTTTCAACCCTGGTCACCTGACCAATTGTAGCCTCTACCTTTGCCATCCGTGAATCCCCCTCTATTCTTGTTCCTTTGATGTCAGCTACGTTCTCATGTAGGGGGTGTCTTTTGTTGGTGGTTACCCGCATATAGGCTTTTGCCTGGGCCATCGCATTTCTGGATCTTATCGACAGCAATCCGAGCATGTATCTCATTGTCACAATGAGGGTATCATGCGTACAGCCCAAAATTGGTCTCATCCCTTCATTTTGAATGCTTTTTAGTCGTTCACATTGTGACACTGACAGCATGAGAATTCCTAGCCCATACTCGATTACTGAAATCACAAACTGATGATACAGGAGAATCAGTAGTCTCTGTTCCAAACGCGCAGCAGCCATTGTTTATACGACTGCATGTCCTCGCTTGCACTTGTATATGATAAGTTCGACATGATACTTGTATGATAGCCGACGATCGAACGTTACTCCCAGATACTTCAGCTTGTCTTGCCTTTCAATGTTCTGCCCATTGAAAGTGATGTCTGGAAGGTCTGCTTTCACTATGGAGTTGTTCAAAGATCACCACATGACACAGGCCTTGTTGGGATTGACCTTTGACCCGCTTTCCTCACACTATTTAGAAACAGCCTGTAGTGTCTCTTGTGTGCCTTGGACCATTTCCTGTCTGAGAAACAAATACCTTCCTGAGTATTGGGTTTCCAGACACACAATCGTGTGCCCGTCCCCCCCCCCCCTTTCCTTTTCCTTTTCAGACTGTGAGGCCCTAAGCTGTAGCTTATTTAGCGTATACCTAAATCCGGCCCTGAGAGCACATCACAATTATTTCCCTGTCAATATTGTCGGATTTCTTGCTCGTAAATAAAGAGTATTCCACGAGAAGTTCTTGGAACTGTAAAAATATCAGACACTGGACAAAGTGATATTTATGCCTTATCTGAGGCACTTCTTATCTCAATTCTTCTTCTTTAAAAGTACCATGTCTCGTGGCGTAGGTGATCATGTTTCTCCACAACTTCCTTTCCCAGTGCTGTTTATCAGTTCTGCTACTGAGTATTTTCTATGTCATAATGTCAAACCGTTTATTAGATTCTGTCTTTATCAGCCTCTATCTCTTCTTCCTTCAAAATTTCGTGTTGCCACCTTGTATTCGAGCTTTCTTCTTCTCTTTATACAACGGGATTGACATAAGTCTTGGGCCTGACCATGAAGGAGTCACAGGAGGAAGATGAAACTTGGCACATTTAAAGTTCATTATATTTGCACTGAAGGTGTGAAGTACGCGTTTGTTTCTTCTATGGGTTTTCCCGCTACGGTGCACGGCGCACGGCGCAATGCACCCTATTGACCGGATCTGCTGCTCCAAAGATTTGACAAAACAATGGAAAAGAAGGAGGCCAGAGCTGTGATAAAATTTCTGATGTTTCAGGGAAAAACACCTACAGAAATACACAGGGAGATGGAACCAGTGTTTCGTGATTCTTGTCCTTCATATACTTCGGTAAAAAAACTGGTGTCAACAGTTTAAGTGCGGCCGCTCAAATGTTGCTGATCTGCCAAGATCTGGTAGACCAGCCTCAGAGTGCAACGATGAAAATGCAACAAGAGTGAAGAAAATCATTGACCAGGATCGAAAAATGACAATTGTGGAGATAGCTAGTAGAGTAAAACTAAATGAAAGAACAGTTTATAGAATTTTACACAACAGACTGAACATGAGAAAAGTGTGTGCACGCTGGGTTCCGCGACTGTTGACACGTGAACAGAAGCAAACGAGGGTAAATTGCTGTCAACAGTTGCTCAAAAAGTGTCAGTCAAATTTTTTTGGAGACCATGGTGACAGTATATGAGACTTGGGTACACCATTATGACCCCGAATCCAAAATTGCCAGCATGCAATGGAAAACCCCGGGCTCCCCAACACCTGTCAAGCCGAGAGCGCAGAAATCTGCAGGTAAAGTGATGCTGACTGTTTTTTTTTTGGGACGGCAAAGGTGTCCTTTTGAAAGATTATCTGCCTCGTGGCAACACAGTTAATGGACAGTACTATGCAGATCTTCTCACCAAACTAAGAAAGGTTGTGACCAGGAAACGATGGATAACGCGCACTCAAAATCTTCCTTTGCTTCAAGACAACGCGCCCTCTCACAAAGCACGGCTTGTGCAGCTAGCAGCCAACGATTTGAATATTGAAATTCTTCCACACCCACCATATTCTCCAGATTTGGCTCCATCAGACTTTTTTCTATTCCCAAATCTTAAAAAACAGCTAAAAGGAAATCATTTTGACAGCGATGAAGAGGTTATACTGGCATGTGATGACTGATTTAGTTTGAAAAATAGGATGTTCTACTCCTAAGGTCTTTTCAAGGTCAAGCAGAGATGGCAGACGGTGGCTATATCAAAAAGGAATAAACACTATACAAAATTTCAGCTCTCTGTGACATGTCCTTCACGGTCAGGCCCAAGACTTATGTCAATCCCCTTGTATGTCCAAAGAAATTGGATTGCGTTCTTCTAATAATAATAAGCTTCCCTTGCGCATAGGCTTCTTTCAGGACATCTTCATTACTCTTTTAGCTGTCTATGGTGTTCGAGGTAGGGAGGGAATTGGTTACCCTACCTCATAAAGCTGGACCTAGTATAGTCAATTTTCTAACACTCCTCATCCTTCCAGCAGTATCTATGTGACTACTTTTACCTTCACCTTCTAATTCCCCCATTAATGTCCTTCCTAGTAAAAAATTAGAAAAAACAAATTTAGAAAAAACCTTTGGGATTTCTTTATGCAATTACAGAAATAAAGATGTGAAAGTGTGAGCCATCGATAGTTTCCTCAGATCTAAACTAAACTAAACACACACACACACACACACACACACACACACACACACACACACACACACACACACACACACACACACACACACACACACACACACACACACACACACACACAAACAACTGTGGCAGAAACTGACAAAAATTGATGTTTTTAAAAAGCACAAGAAAATCAAGTATCACTCATCTTTTTATTGGAATTTACTTCTTTCATTTCCCGTTTAACTTTTTCATGGAGCATGGAACCACCACTACAGCTGACCATCTGCGACAAATCTGCGTTAATGCACATACGTCTGCAGCAAAATGGTTTCTGTGGTAATTTCTTTTACATGATGAGGTATTCAGCCTCATACCAAAATAATAAAAAAACACGTTAGTGGCTTTATATAACATTCCTGATGGTGTATTTTGTCTTATTCTTGCTTTGTATCCTTCAAGACCGCCGGAAACTACACAGGAGTTTTAGAGGAACTATGCGACATAATATAGGACTAATTAAGAAAATGAAGGAATAAAGAAGCATATGAATCTTACAACTCCATTAGTCTTTTAGCTATAAATAGTTGTAGAATTATTACTTCTGTGTCATGAAAACACCAGCCACATTAATGAAATTACACTGACACATAAAAATACTTACGGGAAACTAAACGAAATTGTTCTTCAAAAGATACTTGTGTGACTGCGCAATGGCTGCATGCTCCATCTGCAGCATTGCTTTCAGATAAAATACAGCTAACTATAATAAATCATACAGATAACTTCTAACGTGCAACAAAACACGAGCAGTATTATTATTACAATTTAATTGTTACAAACTGAAACTAGATTCACAAATATTTGACACTGGGGTCGAGAGCTGTCAATCAAAAGAGCGCATTACGTGCACGTCACTGAGTATTGTACATCTGTGTATTTTATGCTACTGGGATGGGAAAGTGCACTCAGAAACTTTGAGTGACAGCTGTTTTAAGTTGTATACGATTGGTTCTCACACTTTCAGAGAGCACTTTAAAATAACACCAAAACACAAAGACAAAATAATGTACTTTTTGAGTGACATCTTGTTGAATTTATGGGAAGAAGAATGTAGATGTAGCTATAAACAGTAGACGACAACACCTGCACTGGTACAATTGAGTCGTTTAATTAGGACGTGAGATAGACAAGATACGTGCTGAAATCGGCATTTCACATTGTTGTCAGATGTACAGAAGTCATTGAATCCTGACACTTTCCCATAGAACAGCTGAGAAAAACACTTGCCATGTGCAAAATGAAAGGTATAAATAATATTGTTAGCACGGTCAACATTAGCTAGATTGGTATTCAGAAAGCTAACTAGAGATTTTAGAGATTCAGATAGAGATTGTACCGAGAGAGAGAGAGAGCTTAGAAATAATACAACTAAATATGTAGGAAGTTTGTTGTAGGCCCGTAAGCTGGATTAGCCAGTGCAGGGGACCGATGATAAAGAAGGAAAGATGTGTAGATTGGAATAGAGATTTTTTTTAGAGAATAAACAATAATAATAAAAGTAAGAAGAACATTTCTAGATAATCTTAGCCAGAGTTAGAATAACTCCGGGGATTGTAACGAAGTAAGAAATAGAGATAGTGATTCTCAAGCTGTTAACCAATGATCTTAACCCGCTAAGGTGAATAGCGATTCACAGGCGGCTCTTGAGTTATTTTAAGGATAATATATTCTGCGTGTTTACGCTATAGAATATGTAATGAATATTTATAACGTCACGCCGTTGGTGGAGCCGTTGAAGTGAAGTGAAAATGTGTGATCATGCAGACTGGCAGGCAATAGATAAATAGTAGTGATTTTATTCCAGACGCTTAGCCTTTGATGCCACTTGTAAGTAAACATATTGAGAACCACTGACTCATTACTTAATTATAGACATTGTAAAACTTAATGAGAAATATTCACAGAATATATAGAAAGATAATATTGGTAATCTATATGAGATTTTGAGAATCAGTGTAACTTTTGTGTTTATACAATTTATATTTAATAATGAGAACAATGATTCTCAAGTGTTTGTCACATGGGGACAAGAAAATAAACCTAAAGATAATTGAGAACAATGTCGTACAGAAGGTTAATTGGTTCATTGGGCCTAGTCCAAGTAAAGAGTAAAGGTTGACGGATACACGAGAATGTATAGAAAATAGATTTCACAGGTGGTAGGTTGAGGGAAAGATATGTCTCTGGAGTGAGTAGGTTTCTCTCATCCAGCCTATCCGTACAACTGTGCTTTGTTATAAGATAGTCTTTGCCTCCCTATCTAAAATAAGAACAGGTTACTCTAAATGTACACAACAATATGTGACAACAAGACACACAAACGTGAAAAAACTAAGGATAAATGGGTATGGGTCTGACCAACACACAAAGTTAAGTTTTCTTGTTGTTTATTATCACTAAACTCTTTACAACATCAATTACCCAAAGACATCAAGACAATCATTTACACATAGATGAAGTAAATAAGAATGGTGCGCCTTCACCGTATAAAGGAAACTAACCCAAAGAAAATATCAACCCAAAGGTTGAAGGTTAGCACTAGGTTTACAGAATAAGACTATTGGTACAATATATGACCAAGTAAAGTAAACAAACTCAAATCACCAAACATTAATAGATAATTTCCAGCAACAATAAAACCAACCCACGCTCTCTCATTCATGTGGCCACCTCTCACACTCTTACTTATTTTGTATTCTTCCCTTGGGTCTGTGGTATCCCTTGGTAAATTTATTCCACGAACATAATCCCTATTTTTTTCTGTTGACTAATGTGTCACCCCAGCTGTCGAGGATACAAATTGGCCCCAGTTCATCCCAAAAAAGACTAATGAGGTGAACGCCGAATAAGTTTACTTCCACGATGAATCCTGGTGACGATATAAGTCATAAAGGGGTGTCTTCACTGTTCTAAAAAAACTAGCACAGTTCCTCCTATGGGTGCACAGGGGAATGTAAGTATAGACAAAGGAACTACAACTGAATATGTCCGTTGCGACAACTCTTGCAGTGTTGAGGGCGAGCGAGGGAAAAACAGTCTTGTTTTCCCGCTCGTTCTGGAACTTCTATCTGGATATATATATAGGGTTACTACAAATATTGAATAGTGTGAGAATCCTTAGTGTTTACCGTTTTAAGAGAGGGAACACATCTAGAAAATATGGAAAAATCCGGTTGCTACAAATGTTACAAATGATGATGATGGATTTTCTATCGGCCGACTCTTTGCCAGATCGCCAGTCCTGCACAGTGTATATATTAGTACTCCACTTGGATTACAACTGTCAAGTGTTGGGGAAAATAATAATAATGTTTCAGGTATCCGCCACTGTTGATAAAAATAATATCATGGATTTTGGTAAGTCCAGTATTATAATTTATAGTCATACAGTATCTTCGGCTAGTACACTCTTAACCATGGAAATGGAAAAGAAAAAAAGAAAAGACCGCTGGTTCGTCTACTTGGGATCAGTTCTGCTAAAAATACAAGAAACATTTGTGGGAAAATGCTACCACTCTATGTAAATATGTATATATAGACGGGAACACGACAGTCTCTCGTCCGCTCTGTCAATCCTGACGAATTAAGAAGATACACTGTGTTTTCCCTACGCCTTACACACAGACATCGCTGGCCGCGGATTTGGGTCGGACTGAGTTGATGAAGCTCTACTGCCCCTTCTCGCGGCTGGCTGTCACACGCACAGTGTGTAATTTATTATTTTTTCCTCATAATGTGCCACGTACACTTATCACCTATCATTTAGTAGCTAGTGAACTGTCGGTGTCTGTTCATTTGTCGTATGGCATTAAAAAAAATAATAGACGCTACAGTTAACAATAATTACAAATGAAATATAAACAGTATTATTTCCTCCCACTATCAGTCGTTAAACGCATCTAAGTCCGGTCTGGTTAACCGTCTTGCTTAGCTCTCTCTCTCTCTCCTGGAGAGTTAAGTGTTTACATCCGTCTACACTGTAAACACAAATTGCCGTCTCGTCTCAGCTATGTAGCGTCGGTAATGTGGTCTAACATTTTAACTGAATATCTGGTTATGGAAATCGCTACGCGTTATTTTATTTTATTCACCTTGCTAGCAAAGAAAGATCTGTGAAGTATTTAATTGTATGGTTAACGTATTTAATTGTTTAACTTTAAATGCTATCACCATAAAATACTTCTAACACTTTGAACAATTTACCAGAAAATCCAGAATGAAAATCTCCACGAATCACCTTTTTAAACAATAATCCAAAAGAAAGGGTTTATGACTACGCGCTAGACTTCTTCTCAAAATTTTGACTGACGATTGATCGTTGGGTTATATATATATCATTAAATGGCTTTTCATCTCTAATGGCGTTAATTCGCACTGCTGTGTGGGACAAAAATCAGAAACTAGGGGTTTCAAGATAAAAGACTTCGTGTCGGTCTTCCAGAGTTTCTCATCTGGAGTGGTGACCGACATCAAAAGACTGTCTGTTTTCCTAGCGGTTTTACCTGTAGAATGCTCGTGTTCCAAGATCAAAGGATATTAGGGATTTTTATATTTCCCCTGAGCAAACTTCAAAGAAGTCTGTTATTTCTCTCTCTCTCTCTCTCTCTCTCTCTCTCACGTGCTGTTTGTCAAGTATTATGTGATTGACAGATGAGCTCGCGTGAGTGGAACGCGGTAAAACAAAGCGTGATTGGTTTCCTGTTACGACTGACAGGTCAACGAAGATTGTAAACACTGCGTTAGCCCGTGTTTAAAGGAAAGAGGGCGGGGACAAAAGGGTGAACTGCAGAATTAGACAGTTGGTATAATGCATGTTTTAGCTAGCAAAACAGAGAGCAGCTATAAGGTTACAATAAACTGTCAGATTACTGTAGGCTCTTTTCCATTTCACGTCAAAAACAAGGATTCTCACGTTTGTGTAGGATAGGATTAGATAAATACTAGTGTTAGAACGAAATTTAAATGTAATTAATAATAATGATTTGGTGTACAGAACAAGCTTCAATGTTGTTATACACAACATTTAATCTTAATAAACATTTTATCATTTACTGAACTGCCGTCAGTGATTAAGCTAATTATTGTTAGTGTCTTAGAAAAATGTTTGTCAGTGAAACAGTTAGCTATCGTCGTGACTGTGTCACTGACTTACGCGTTATTGTGAGATGAACTGTGTCAACAAACTAAGGTGAGCACTAACATTACATTATACCCAACATCACGAGCCAAGAAACACCAACACGTAGCAGCATTCTCATCCGGAAGAACCTACCTGCGTTAAACAAGGTTGCACACAATTCTATAGACTGGTGGAAATCAACATCTAGGTCGTATAGCCTTTCTGACCACTGAACACTAATAAGAACAATTACAGGAACGTAACATGTGCCTGGTGTTAATACGGTGCGACCCGATCTGATTGTAACACTGAAAAATTGACATTTCAAGCACGTTAATTTAATAACAGCATGTGCGCTGTTACATATTGTTATTTGGTGCCGTGAGAGCACATTGTCATACATGATACTGAAATTAATATCGATTTAACCGGTCCCGATTTGTAAATGAGTTGAACTATTATAATATCGATCGCGAATTTGAATAATGGTGGCTGTTAGCCTGAGAATACCTTTGTCACTAGGCGTGAGTCATTCAGCATAGCTTTAGATGATCGCTTTGTCTGCAATGGCAAGCGGTGGTTGTTGGTATAATTTACAACAATACGATGGTATGCTCCCAGTCATAATTTTGTGTCCTTCTGCAACTCTGCAAACAGAAAAATAAATAAATAAAATAAAAATAATTAGAAATGCCTTTTTATTAGCAAAATAAGGCTAAGACAAAAAGAAAGGTAAACAGCCTCCAAATGTTACACCGAACCAGTATTATTGTATGGAAGTGAGTCCTGGACATTGAGCAATCAAATGTGAAAATCAAAGGATGCAAAAGAGATGAGGCTTCTCTGAAGAATGTAACGAGTCAAATGAACAGCTACGACTACGAAAAGTGCTTGGGAAGGCCTTCTGAACAAAGAAATAAAATAACAAATACAAGGATGCAACAATGAACCGTCACTAGACTTGTGATGAAAAGATGAACAGTCGAAAACATTACTGAAAAGATAGAATAGCAATTAGTTTTACAAGATGAAGTAGCCAGTTCTATCTCTCAAGGGATTTACTCCCGTTGCTCTGCAGAGATGGTCCAACAGTGGCCAGAAATTAAGAGTATCTACTGAGGGTCTTCAAAGGTGTCTACCTTTCGCTCAAGATTACTCTTGGCAGAGATTTGAATTGAAGAATGGTGCTTGAATTCTAGGGAGCCTCATACGAATTTAAGAAATCAAGTACTACTGCTGATATTATCCAGGCCGTAATAAATTTTTATCTTCCTAGACCTTCTATCAGGAGAAGGGAATTTTGCTCGTTTGATGAGCCCCCAACTGATTTAAATCAGTAAAATATTATTTCAATAGCTCTGTTTATGTGTATTTAAGATGACTGAGACATACAAGTGAAGTTCACTCAAAATGATTAAATCAACTATAAATTTGTATATACAGACAACAAATTTAATAATCAATTATATTTCTTCTTCTGCGTTCGTCCTGAAAAGGACGTTGGTTACGTTGTGTCGCCGTTTACAGCGAAGCTGCGATATTTGCGCTTTTCGGCCCGACACATCCGATTACAGCATGGCATTTTTGGGACCGGGTTTGCCTTCCCTCTTCGATCCCTACTCTCTCGGCTAGACTGCAGTGATGCAGCCTGTTTCCAGGACCACCACTTGGAGGTGGAGTAGGGTGTTGGTCAGCTCTGGTTCGCTGACCATGACGCTAGCAGTCGCAGTCAAGCTTTGAGTCCCTGACTGCGTTCATCTCTCTTGCTGCGTCTTCGGTCCCAATTATATTTAACAGTGTAAATAAATAAGGTGGGATGGGGATATAGGAAATTTGAGCTTTTAAAGATTCATCACGGGGGGGGGGGGGGGGGGGGGGGGGGGTTAATCATTCTAATATATCGCCCCTCCCTTGGACAATTCATCGATCCGCCACTGACCATAGTCCTTTTCTGTCTTGCCTCCTCAGAGACTAATGGGAACTAACGCGGAGTTTCCCGCTATATCCATTCTGCTATTGTTACAGAAAGTGTATGTTTGTCATTCTGATCTAGATGTTTCGATAATCAGTAATAAATCCAATAGTTTATGTCACTCCGTGTTATAGTCTTCATGGCTCTAGCTGCTAACACCTCACAGTTGCGTTTATGTTCAGATTATTGTTTCCAACTTACGTGTCCGCGTTCATTAATGACATCTCACACATTGGTAACTTGTGGCGTTGTTCAACTATTGAAATATTGCCTTCACATGCAGCATTATTCAATTACTTTTGTAACGATTTAAAAAAATATATTACAATCGGAAAATTCGGTGAAATGTACTGCTCATTATTCGAGACGTCAGAAGAGGAAAAACAATCGCGTTTAACGGTGATGCCATTTTGGCTTTTGTCAATGGGTCAGAGCTCTGAAATACTTCTTAAATGCATGAAACATCAATTGTGATCAATGTAATGTGAACCCTGTCGATAACATTATTAGGCAGTCCTTAATCTGGAGTTACCATCGTAAGGGAAGTACTGGTAGACCAAACAAAAACACATGGAGAAGAGAACTGGAGACAGAATTGAAAATGATGAGGAAGAAATGGAAAGATCTTGAGCTGATATCAATGGAGAGCTTGTCATGCGTTGGTCTAAGGCCTATGCTCCTTGGCAGCTGTATGTTATGGAATGAATGATATTAAATGAATGATTGAATGAATGAATTAATCTGAATCATCTGATAGCAGAGAATGTGACATTTTGTAAGTATAAACATTTCCAAATGATATTTCTGACTATCAAGTTATAGTGTTTTTTTAATGTAAATAATAAAGATATCATGGTGCCCATGGCAGCTTGAGCTTCTGGAAAGACCTGTCATCAACGCCATTCCCTGATTTCAGTCCGAATGTTGCATTAACTTTTCTTCCTTAAAATCATCATTTTCGTTTTTGTTTCCATGGACCATTAAGCCGCCAACGCACCTGATCCCCCATTCCCCCCCCCCCACCCCCACACATACACACCCCCTTACAGGAAGTCTGCCGCAGAGGATTCGTGTGCTCTTGCAGTGATGGCTGTTGCAAAAATGTGTTTTGTCACGTGATGAGGCCCAAAGTCTCGTGCACAACTCATTATAGTATCCTGGTGCGAAATAATTGAGGGATAAATAATCATTGGGATTCTCGCCGGTGCTACGGAATTGGTGCACTGTGCTGAGATCCTCCTGTTGGGATCTAAGGGAGAAGATCGGGGCACTGATGTAGTTGTCCGTGTGCAATGAAGATAGTCCTTCAAACAAAATCAAACACATGACAAAATAGATACCATGAACAAAGTGGATATATAAACTACAAATTATTTCAATAACAGTTACCTTACGTCGCGAGACTTAGAAGAAAAAAAAAGGATGTTTTTATTAATTTGTTTTGGTGAGATGATTATCTCTTGTATGTGTTTACTTTATGAACGATCAAGGCTGACATTACAGTCTGTTTGAGTCAAGTAAGAGATTGGTTCAGAAATCAGAAGACCTAAATATCGGTGCGACATTTGTTAAAATAAACAGATCAAAGGCTGATCGTCTTTGACGTCAGAATGTCTAGAACATCAGTTGTGTTTTACTCAAATCGGCTTTCAAGTTTCTTATAAAATAAATAACAAGCAAGGACGTACAGACTTTCATAAAAGGGGTGTGGGGGGTGAGGGTTTCGTACACAGTAGAAGGATTGAAATGGTATGATAATATCACCAATGTGGAACTGATGACAAGTGCCAGACTTGTGCCAGTGGGACAGCAGATGAGAAGAAGATGCTATGTTGGATAAGGCACGTAATGAGGAAACCTGTTGATAGCTTTACAAGGTAGTCCTCGTTTAGGAATCCACAAAGATAAGAGAGGTAGAGAGAGATCAACAAACACACGGAGAAGGGGAAATCTGGAGACCTCAATTAAATGAACAAAGATGTCATGAACAAAAGATATTGCGCGAATAAAAGATATGTCAAAAATCTTTTTACGGCCCATTTTCCTTAAGCAGCTGAAGGGTAATGATTAGTATGATGATGATGAAACGACAAGTGTCAGAAAGGCTTTCGTAACTGAACAAAAAAATGCACTCTATTGTTTTATGTTAGAAAAACTGAATTATTTGCCTTAAGCATTACAGTATAACCTTTAATTTGTTTTCTTTGTATGTTTTTTGTTTGTTTGTTTGTTGTTTTTGTTTGTTTTTTGAGTAGACTTAAATTTGATTTTATAAAGATGCCTTACATACAGTAACAAAAGCACATACACAAGAATCCGAGCTGATGTGACAAGTAAATGCCCCGATACCCCGAAGCAAATTTAAAAGTGCGGCCAATCATGCGATGAGCTTGCACTGTTTTGGAAGATCAAAGACCAGCAAACCAGAATATAATTACTATTCACTCATATTATCCGTATGAACATATATACGCAAGTGCATGCATGTATGCGACTCGAAATATATTTAATAATTGTGTACTGGATAATTGAACACAAGAGACAGAATGTAGAGAGATATGTCAATGACGTTTGGCGTCTGCTGGAATGCTATTAGGAACAGCCCCATGAACGTAAACGCTAAATGCCTACCGAGCTGTGGTGTTTTTAAACATTTTTCAACCTGTTAAAACTATTTTTGGCTGTAGTTTTATAACAGTGAATAAAAGAAATAATTGGTACCAGCGAGGCAACGATGACAGTAGCTTATAACAGAACGCAGTTTTTAGATCGTTATGTAAATGTCCTGAAAAGGGACCGAGTCCGCTTGGCTGAGGGAGTGAACGAACGAACGAACGAACTTTATTTTCAAAAGATTGAGAATTGGGCACGCAGGCCCGTCTGACATTCTGCCATTCCTTTCTCTCACCTTTTATACTGAATTCATTTATTCCCATGTGTCACAGAGTGCTCGAAGATTTTGTCTAGATTATGTTAAAATTCCTTACTTTTCTTTTCCTTCCTCGCTAATAGTCCTGTCATTCGATCCAAAATTCTAGCTTCTCCTACAAAGGCACTTAAAAGCATTTCTTCAAAGATGTCTATACGATTTATTAGCTTGGTCGAAACCAGTGGTTCCCAGAGTATTATATTTCCGTGTTCAGTGGTCAACTGGAGACTCACGATAAATCATGGTACGTGTCTAAACATGAGCCGGGAAATAATTAACTCTTGGCGTGGGAATCAGGAATATTTTAACTTCATGCGAACATATGCTGAGTTTTAAGATCACTTGCTGGTTAACCGTTGGGAAGACAACGCACGCTTATAAGTTATAGAATAGAAACCTCAACTTACCTCATATTTACAGTATATGTGATTTAGAGTAAAAGCTACTAAAGTTCTATTTCTTAAGCTGTGGATAAAGTCCTGAGCGCCCAGTTGCAGAATCCTAGCCAGTTTCTGGATTTTGATTGCTGTAAATTGTTGCGAGTAAACCGCCAAGTTGCTCTCTGCTACAGAGAGAACTAGTGCTTACGTCTCAAATCTGGCGGTGATCACAAGTCAGCAACCCTGTGCAGTCTATAGCAACCCTGAGCAGTCTACCGATTTAAGCAGTTAACACCTCGTCAGCACCTGAACTTCATAACGCAACTTCACAACCAGGTTAACGGAAAGCCTAGTCATCTCTTGGACTGAAGCAGATAAGTCTACTTAAAACCCAGACCAAAATCAGAATTCACTCTTCCACGAAATAGCCATAGGAATAAACTTTTCGTCCGTGAGGAAAATAGCCTCTTACTTCTTATCTGAACCAAAGACACTGACAGTTCTAAATTTCCTAGTATTTCTTTTTTTCAAAGTACATGTCAACATTGATTTTATATTTCTACTGTAATTAAAGTAATTGTGTACATTCTGTAACTCACCATCATTCTGAGTTTGACTTAGTAGATTGTATGTTCTGTTCAGGAAAACATTCTCAACCCTCTTTGTATTACTTATTACTACTAGTTCATCTTCAAAAAGATTTGAGTAAGAAAGAGTTAGTCGTCGCCAGAAAAATACAAGAGTTGGCAGTCTAAAGGTGAGAGAATCACTGACACCAACCTGTGCCCTTCTGTTAACTCTTTCCCTCAACACTAGCTCACATCTGTGAAAACTAGTGTATAAAGGTCGATGCGCTTTCTACACATCTTCCTTACTATACAAAACTCTTTATGCGACAATTGGATTCTCATTCAACGTCAATTGGAGTGCACCATCAACAAATATATCTGCGACAAATTGGGGGCTCGTCCGGGATCTTACCTTTGGTGACCTATCTGCAGAGGAATTGTTGAATCTTTTACTAGTAGTCTATCAATACCTTGGAGTAGAATCTATTGTATATCCCTAGACAACGAAACTTCTTATGTTTTCTGAACAGAATTGTGGAATTACACAGTAGAATAAGGAAAGTGAAATCTGAATGGTCCTGGAATTAATTAATTAATTATTTAATTAATTAAGTTACTTAGATTAATTAAGCTCATTAAGTTAATTAGTGGCTTAAGATAACTAAGTGTACAAGTTGATGATTGTGTGTGAAAGACTGGCTGCAATTGTAATACCTTACTTCAGAAGAAATAAGAGTATACACAGGGTTAAAAATAAATAAATTATACTTGAGTCTGGCTCAAGTTAACAATATCTTAATTCAGTAGAAATAAGTATATTATTAAACTATCAATTATACTAGCATCTGTAAAGGGATACATTACGTCAGTAGACTTAATAGTATTACCTCGAGCTTCTGTAAATTGATCAGTGGTTATTATTACAATACTTCATAGAATTATTAGTAATAATCGGAAGCAAGTGTAGCGTCTGTCTAAAGTTAATAATACCTTAATTCAGCAGAAATAAGTATTATTAAAATATCAATTATACTAGCATCTGTAAAGGGATACATTACGTCAGTAGACTTAATAGTATTACCTCGAGCTTCTGTAAATTGATCAGTGGTTTATTATTACAATACTTCATAGAATTATTAGTAATAACTGGAAACTAGTGCAGCGAATACTGAGAGATTGAACTACCTACCCAGCGATCTAAAATGAACGCAGTAGCTGAACTTAGAGCTCAATTTATCCAATTTTTGAAAGATCACAAAGTGAACGATTCCATAAAAATTATAAGATGTTTAGATACATGGATAAGTGACTCTTATTTGGAAGGTGAGGAAAGAGGTTACTCTAGAAAGTTAATTGCGAAACATGTCTTAGAACAGGCAGAACTTTTCACGAGCACAGAGATGGAAATGATAGAGAGTGATGAAAAATGGACTCGCGACTGGAACGAGAAGGAAGCCAAGTGGAAAGAAGAGGCCATAAGCAGTGAAGCAGCATATGAGAAGGAGCAGCCGGAAACTCAACCCTACCTTAAGTTGAAGACGCCGCCACTGGAAACTCAAAACTCGCCAGGAGATTTGAAGCCCCTGGTTAGTCATGAGGCCACGGAATCCCAGAGCCCCACTCCCAGGTCAGATGAACCATTATTTCAAGAGGAAGCACCCTCTGCTCCACAGGAAGCGCAACTTAGTACTCAGAGCCCATGGTTAGGCAAAGCAGAGAGGCGGACATCGAACTCGATAAGTCATGACCCCTTTTTGAAGGTACCTACGCACATAAATGCTGGTAGTATGAGGAAAAGTACCCTCTCGTCAGGAACACGTCAGAAGAGGAATTCCCAAGACACCCCGAACATCTATAATAATCAACAACATGCCTTCGCTCAATCTCAGAAAGCACACCAAGACCGATTTAATAACCACAACAAAAGCGCTCAGGACTACAAAAACACTACAAACCGGAGGAATGGAGACTGTAAAGACGCGTCTAAGCAGAAAGATAACTTCAGTAACGGCCCCCTCCCGCAATTAATGACACCTGGGCAACAAAAGGACAGAGAGCTTAATAGTAGCCCAGAGGAACCTCTCATTGTTGACACTAATGGAGTGAACGACAAGGGAAGTTACATAGTTCTAGGAGAACTAAAACAGCCTTTAATGGTACACGCGGAACCACGCAAAGGTCTGATAAAACATGTGACTCATAGAGACACAATGGTCGTTGACCAGGTTCAGGAGGAAACTTTTTTACCTGTGACTTTATCCACTGGAATGTTGGAAAAGGATAAATCGGCAGAAACTTGCCATATCACTGGGTTTTACCCAGCACCAAAAAACCCACCCCTTCTCTGTGAGAGAGAAGCGAACATGGCACCTTGCGAACATAATTCACAAGTGCCCGGTGGACAAAGGTTCTTCTGTGAAAACCTCAGGCAAACGGAAATTTTAGAGAGGAGCACACCGGTACTAAACAAGGGAACGCGCCTTGTCAGCTCCAAGCCTGACCCTTTCATGCTTCAGTGCACGGATGAAAATGAGAGAGTTCATACTTCTGCTGAGAAGCCATTCTATAACAGTTTCCCTATTCTCAAGGAGACGATTAGTTTTACAGAAGGAGATGAGTATTTTCAAATGAGTGGAGATACGTCAGGGTCATGGAAAGATCCAAACAAAATTTTGCTTGACAATATCACAACAGTGATAGGAAAATCCCAGGCTGAAAACCATTCAGCCGAGACTGAGATACAAGATACGCCTATGGGTGAGAAAAGAATGGATAATGGGAATGACCACCGGATGGACAGAAAATTGAATGACACCCGCACTAAACCACCTGTGCTCACAGCTATAAATTTGACTTTCACCCACGAAAAACTGCCTCGTTCATACCTGAACGCCAGTTACCCTCAATCTTGGTGTGATTTGTCAAGGAACAAGTTATCTGAAACTTTGGGATGTTTAGGAAACTTAACTTTTGTGAGATTTAACCCACGTAGTGCATGGACATCTTTCAATCCAGAAAGAAAGACAGGGAACATTAACTGTCTGAGCAGGTCAAACGTAGTAGCAGAGTTAAGGAGATACATGAGAATTTCCTATTTTTTATGGAAGACACACCGGCAAAGTTCTCATTGTTACCGTGACAAAGGATGTTTTGCACGCCCATTCAAGCGGGCCACGGAACAATCACAGACTAAGCGCAGCGAACGGACACCAGATAGTGGACGGGCTGAGCTAGTTCATACGACACTTATTTTGAATGAAGAGGTGAATCAGTACAGCATTTTGACCGGACAAACTATCTTAGTAGGAATTACGAAAGTTAGCTCTTTGAGAACTCGGAACTTCAGGGATTCTCAAAATGTAGAGCCATGGCCAAGTGGAGCGTTAGCAAGCGGACAAAGGTCGAGAGAATTGAAAAGTTGGGTGACAGAAGGAATTTATAATTTAGACAAAGACCTTCTCTCGTTGAATAGTTTGCAACTATTTTAAATTGGGGAGTTTCTGTCACAGAGTGCTCGAAGATTTTGTCTAGATTATGTTAAAATTCCTTACTTTTCTTTTCCTTCCTCGCTAATAGTCCTGTCATTCGATCCAAAATTCTAGCTTCTCCTACAAAGGCACTTAAAAGCATTTCTTTAAAGATGTCTATACGATTTATTAGCTTGGTCGAAACCAGTGGTTCCCAGAGTATTATATTTCCGTGTTCAGTGGTCAACTGGAGACTCACGATAAATCATGGTACGTGTCTAAACATGAGCCGGGAAATAATTAACTCTTGGCGTGGGAATCAGGAATATTTTAACTTCATGCGAACATATGCTGAGTTTTAAGATCACTTGCTGGTTAACCGTTGGGAAGACAACGCACGCTTATAAGTTATAGAATAGAAACCTCAACTTGCCTCATATTTACAGTATATGTGATTTAGAGTAAAAGCTACTAAAGTTCTATTTCTTAAGCTGTGGATAAAGTCCTGAGCGCCCAGTTGCAGAATCCTAGCCAGTTTCTGGATTTTGATTGCTGTAAATTGTTGCGAGTAAACCGCCAAGTTGCTCTCTGCTACAGAGAGAACTAGTGCTTACGTCTCAAATCTGGCGGTGATCACAAGTCAGCAACCCTGTGCAGTCTATAGCAACCCTGAGCAGTCTACCGATTTAAGCAGTTAACACCTCGTCAGCACCTGAACTTCATAACGCAACTTCACAACCAGGTTAACGGAACAGCCTAGTCATCTCTTGGACTGTTGCTCAACTGAATCATATTCTCCAGTTGGTAATCCCTACCTACTGTGACGCCCAGGAGAAGTCCAAGCAGATAAGTCTACTTAAAACCCAGACCAAAGTCAGAATTCACTCTTCCATGAAATAGCCATAGGAATAAACTTTTCGTCCGTGAGGAAAATAGCCTCTTATTCTTATCTGAACCAAAGACACTGACAGTTCTAAATTTCCTAGTATTTCTTTTTTTCAAAGTACATGTCAACATTGATTTTATATTTCTACTGTAATTAAAGTAATTGTGTACATTCTGTAACTCACCATCATTCTGAGTTTGACTTAGTAGATTGTATGTTCTGTTCAGAAAAACATTCTCAACCCTCTTTGTATTACTTATTACTACTAGTTCATCTTCAAAAAGATTTGAGTAAGAAAGAGTTAGTCGTCGCCAGAAAAATACAAGAGTTGGCAGTCTAAAGGTGAGAGAATCACTGACACCAACCTGTGCCCTTCTGTTAACTCTTTCCCTCAACACTAGCTCACATCTGTGAAAACTAGTGTATAAAGGTCGATGCGCTTTCTACACATCTTCCTTACTATACAAAACTCTTTATGCGACAATTGGATTCTCATTCAACGTCAATTGGAGTGCACCATCAACAAATATATCTGCGACACCATGTGCATTTTACATATCAATGTCAATGAATTCAACGTTGTAAAGTAAAATAAAATTGCACACTCATATTAACATTATAAACATGGCATAAAATATGTTGAAAAGTACAAACATCGTCATTAGAACCTACAGTTGATATTATAAGAAAAGATAATCTGATTGGGGGAAGGGGGTGTAATCAGAGCTAATAAAGTATTCGAAAAGTCTACTATTGAATGAACAGGGTTGTTTCTTAGGTTATGTGGAAGACAATTCCAAAGATGAGCAGAAGAGTACGCTAAGCTTTTCTTGAATAAGTCAAGCCTAGACTTGGGCACCTGCAATTTGTTTAAGCGTTGACTGCGTCTTTCATTGTATTTGAACATTGGCCACAGATATGATGGAGCATTCTGTGACAGGATTTTGTGAACAAATTTAGCTTTGTTAATTAAACAGAAGATGCTTTCTTAAGGGCGGTATTTGAAGATTCTTATATAGATCTACACACCGAGTTAGGCAGTTATCAGAGACTAGACGCACTGCACGCTTTTGCAGTGAACGGAGTCTCTTTGTGTTGGACATTGAGCAACCATCCCAGATTGTGGAGCAATAGTCAAGGTTTGCTTGTATGTGAGATATATAGAACAATTTTCGTGCTCCTTCATCTAGGAAATATTTGATTTTAGCTAATTGGTAAACTTTCTGTGCCGTTTGCTTGGTCAGTGCATGTACATGTGAGTTCCAATTTAGATGCTGGTCGACGATTATACCTAGAGTTTTATGTGCATTAACGTTTTCAATTAATGAGGTACCAATGTAGATCTGAAGTGTTGTTTTCTCTTAATTTGTAATTTTTGTGTGGTTGATATTAACATGCATTTTGTTATAATGATATTTATTAACATGCGATTTCCGTTGCTTAACTTAATCAGATTATCTGTATCTTTTTGTAACAATAGTTCGAGTGTGCTACAACTTTTATCACTCTTGTAAACAGTACAGTCGTCTGCAAACAGGTCACAGGATGAGTGCTTGATGTGTAGTGGAAGGTCATTAATGTATATGGCAAAAAGTAAAAGACCAAGTATAGAACCCTGAGGAACGCCTGTATTTATCACTGCTTCGTTTGAATAGGAGTTATTGTAAGAAACTACATGTTTTCTGTCTGACAGGAATGATTTAATTATTGTCACTAGTTGAAAGTTTACTTTTGATGTTTCTAGTTTTCTAATTAAAATATTGTGATCTATCATATCAAATGCCTTTTTTTTAAAGTCTACAAAGACTGCCCCACACATGTTGTCGTTGTTTAATATTTAGGTGCCAGTTGTCTATCATCTTTGTTAGAGCAGTGTGACATAAATGTTTAGGTCTAAACCTCGACTGACTATCAATTAGCATGTCGTTGTTAACTAGGTGTTGTAGTGTTATTTTATGTATATGTTTTTCCAGTGGTTTGGATATGTAGTGGGTTTGATGGTATTGTATGATGGTGATATTACTAAATGTAATGTATGAGGCCAGCTGTGAAGGCTCCTGAGATAAAATGTAGTTGTGAATTGACAGAAGGCCTTTCTTGCTACCACTACGACCTCACACTTAATTTTTTTTTTCTTAATGAATGTATCTATGTAAAATGTCTAGGGTAATGATATGTAATGTGGTGTGATAATTATAGATACACCCACAGATATTTAAGCAGACTAATAATATTTAACAAATGTTAAAATACACTGAACTAACTCACGTGTGTAAAATTTTTGATAGAATTATATTACATTTATTTGTTCTGGATCAAGTTTTATGTTGACCAGAACTTTTTTTTTAAAAAAAGGATTTAAAATTTATGAAAGAAATGCATGTAATGTTACATAATAAATGCAAGAGTGTACATATATAAAGTACTAGACTAGTTAGTTTTATTAAAATGTTCTAGTAGTCATCTACTTGGGAGGATAGTTAATGCTTGTGCTGTTGGGGTGGCCTCATCACACCTGTCTATATTGACTACACAGTGTCCAGTAAATTGCAGGAATTTTATGGGGTATTAGTAACTAAAAGGCGTTGGTGAACTTCCAGCAGACCAGAGGCTCACTCATCTTGCATATGTAGCTCTGGTGCTGAAATCTGGTGGTCCCACCTCTCCGTGCTGGCGGGCAATAATAGTGGTCTCTGTCACAACGTACTGCACAGATACACTCGAGTAAAATCACCAACTGAATGGACACCGCCTTGTTGACAGCTGAAACTCACAGCTCTGCAATCAAAGTATTGGCTATGTGTCAAAATTCTATTCTCTACCCACGTCTGGACACAACACGGACACAACAACCACATCATACAGACAGGTCAGATCTCTCTGACCAAACAGCACATTTACCATGGTGGTTTTACATCAGATAGGTCCTCCCAGACTATAGATTCTGAAAAATATTTATTAGTTTCCTTCCCTAAAAGTGGATAGGTAATATGTTTCATTATTCTCAACACTTGATCTGTCTTTCCTAACCCTTGCTGGAGTTTATGTATATTGTTGGTCCCTAGACCCTGACTTGGGCGGGGGGTCTAGAGCAAATCCCTACTTGTTTGTAAGGCTAGATTTCGATATGGCAGTATCAAATCACTCGAACATTAAACAATATTCAAAATATACAAAGAAATAATTTCAATCTTACCAGATTATGAATAAAGAACACAGAAATGCTAGCAAAACTCAGCTGAGCTGCTGGCTATAGTATGGCGTCCCTGAACTTATTTCACTTTCTTTCATTTGGAAATCACCACACTTTAAAATACTGTGTCTATCATCGAACAACTATTGAGGAATGGCCCCACTTGCGCGTCTGAGCGCCGATAAAATGATTGTCTGTGGCCAATCACTGCCTAGGTTTATTTGAAATTCAAATTTCCTACCCTAAAGTCATTTCAGTCATGCTTCAGTCAAGTATGGATGTTTATCTGTTAGTCTGTCCGTCTCTACTTGTTTTTTTTTTTCAAAACGTACTTGATTTTTGAACCAACCTTTCTCTCCCCTCCAAAATTTTGTCGTTAAAAGTTATATTTAGACACAGCTCCCACCAATGTCCCTTCGCTTCCCTACTAAGTAGATTTGAACACCTGCGTCTCGAGGTCGTGTTTTTTTGTGCAAATAGCGACACTTTTTATTCCATACAGTCTGTCGTTGATGTGAACAACACTGTCTTTTGTCATTATCTTCAATATTATCTATCCGTCTGTAAAATTAAGAACATATTAGTTCACTGCTCAGAATGGGCCATCCGGCCAGCTAATTTTTATATTCCTAACATTAATATTACGAAAAAGTTACTTTTTAATTTTTGTAATATTCCAAACATCTGCGTTCTGCCGCTGAATTCAAATCAAAGGCTTGGTATCGCAAAAGCGACCAATAAATGACTGTGGCGTAACATATCCAAGGTCCCTTCTGTCGAGTTCCTTACTTTATGTCAACTTGGGAAACGTGACTTTTCTCCGTTTCCCCCCCAATTGCGTCTCCTTAGCCTTTCTAGTCTCACGCAATCTTTCCAGTCATATTTTTTTCTTTTTATCCGCCGTTCCCCTCCTGTCTAGCAAGTCAATTTTTATGGAGGGTGATGACCCGCGGTCTGGGCGATCATGTACTATCAGCAGCCTACGCATTATGTTTTTATCCTTACATGTTATCTTTGGAGGTATTTTACCGTTGTATCTCTGTCAATTTCACTACAGGATAGCGATGATATTAGAGATATTGGCCTATAGTTACCAAAGTTACAATTATCGGAGGAACCAGGTTTGAAAAGAGGATATACCTTAGCGACTTTAAAGTGCGACGGAAAATAACTCTTTGCGATACATAGATTGTATATGTTAATCAGTGAATCGCTAATAACTGGCGCAGCATAGCGCAGCATTCGACTACTGATTCCGGTCAAGTCCTGATGAGTTATTCTCTTTAAGGCCTAGAAGATATTTATACACTTCATTAACTGTCATAAACGGAACGTCGGATGGGATTGTGTTGGTGCATTTGTTCTCACAGAATGCTGACAGTTGGCCTAGGTCACAAGAGGAATCTGGTATCGTAGATTTAAGACTGGTTGTTTCTGCCTGAAAGTAATTGCTGAAGTATGTACAAGTAAATGAGGTATTGGGGGTTAACGAGTCTGGCGAATGTCGTTTGTTTACTAAAGTGTTGATTGCTTTCCACATATCTTTACTGTTTGTTTTGTTCTGAACTAAGTTTTTAAAGTATGTTTTCTTTTCTCTTCGTATTAAATATTGCACCTTGTTTCTTTGTGCTCTGTGTGTGTTAAAGTCTTTATTTTTGTGTGCTCGATCTCGTTGCCTCATGGCTTCTAGCACTGCTGGTGTGATCCAAGGAGATTTTATCTGTCCGTTTCACACGAACTTCTTTAGCTGGTGCGTGGTTATCAAACACACAATGAAAGATACGGGTCCAATGAGCAATGACGTCATCGGGATCAGAAAGTTGGTAAACACTGACTAGAGGTGCAGCTCGCAAATTATGTAAAAATAGTTCATGGTTGAAATTTTTGAAACTTCTAAATTTAATACTTATATGTTTATTTCTGGGAGCTTTATATTTATTCTTTGACCACGTGCAACATATTGGATAGTGGTCACTCACTGCGACAATAGGAACAGAGCATTCTATAAAGTTTTCTGCACAGGTGACCTAGATGTGGCCAATTGTTGTGGATGATGTTTGGAGTGAGGTTCAGTAAGGTGCAGGTATCAAATGTTCGTGAAGTAAAATAAGTTAGTTACGAGAAGCGTGAATCAGGAGGCAGGTGGAAATAGTCTGAGTGAAAGTAAGGAGTGAGATTGAGGTTTGACACAAATAAAAGATACTCCTCGGTGCTTTAGTGTGAAGTCTGGGAGTCCATCATTTCTTATGCTGTCTCTCCTGGTAACATTAATGGCGTTTCTTCCAAATTTATCTCGTACGAATTGATTTTCATCTCCTGTTCTTTCTCCAGGGACCATATTTGGCACTGATAGCAAAACGTTGGTAAGAATAAAAACATTGATGATTGAACAATATTTGCTTTATCAAGTATGGCGAGCGAACGTTTTCTCTGACCAAACTCATTATTTTCTTATTTTGTATAAATCTACAAATAGTCTTACTTTTTTGTTATCAGCTTTTGATTACGTAAATGTCATTTCTCATCCAGAAAGACATTTCAATTCATGCAATCTTCAAAGACAACTAAGAATCGAGTTATCCATTAGCGCGTTCCCTCAGTGAATATCCAGGTGTTGTCAAACTACCACTGTCTCAACAACAGAGATTGACCTACACAAGACATCTGGGTTAAAGGGCGTGGTTATAGATCTATCTTCCCTATTTCTCTAACTTATTTCAACATGACAAATTTTACTGTATCTAGTGTGCATGTATTTTTTTCTAGTTTTACATATTATTTTGAAATAAATGACAATATTTCCTATTAGTTTTAATGTCATCGTTTTTAGACCATTAATCGCAATTTCGCAGCTTTTGGAGACTGTTTTACCTGAATGTATGCATCTTTATTCCCTTTCACATTTACGACATCGGATTTGAGTATTAATGAGGAAGAGTGGATATTTTTCATTGTCCCTAAAACAGTCTTCTTCTTCTTCTTCTTCCGTCCTTAGCCACCGACCGTCAAAGCAGTCAGTGGCCATTACGCCTAGTGGCGTCTTAGGGAAACAGCAGATAGGTTTTCTTTTGCATTGTACGTATTTATCTGGCTGTGGTCAGGATCGAGATGTGCAGTTTATCTGACCATCCAGCTAGAGATGTATTGAGGAAAAATCGAAGTTTTAATGATACTAATTCAAACATGAGTAAAACGAAAGCAATAGGAGGACTTTTAGCTTACAGACAACACATTTAGCTCATTCACGTACCTCGGGACCTGTTCGGATACCAGACGCCACAGAGATGGAGAAATCAATACTTTGATCTCACGCCACGTTTCTGTGTTTGTCTCTCCCAATCGTAGGCAGTGTAAGGCGGCTGTAGCCTGCGCCATAGCAGAATCCATCATCATCAACAACTTCGACATCGGTGGCAGTCGATTCCCGGCAGTTGAACAGTGTACCTGGATACAGAAATTACCATGGGGTTCGGACTAACTCTATCGTTGTTTTCATCCACTGTTTTATCTTCATGTGTTTGTGTTTGGCTGATGTTCGCAGTGACGACCGCCAGACCTAGCAATACCGTGAGTAGCATTTTTTGTTTCTTTTAAGACCGGCGTATTTTTCTTTGTGTGTGTCAGGTTTCCGTTTTAATTTTAAATCCCTGTCGATGACGTCTGTAGGTGTAAGTGTTGTATTATAAATGTACAGGCTGTCCATAAATTATTAATCCCTTTATATAAGCCTTAAGAAATTATATATTTTAGAATCTATCTCAAAACAGTTTTCGGCAAGTGAAAACAGAACTCGACATTTTTTTAACATTAAGTAGACTACCACAGTTCAGTCAATACTTCAGTAAACTTTGACTTGAGCCCCATTAGTGCACGCAGAAATGTCAAGACGAGATATGATTTAGTTTTAAGCTAATGTCTGTTAAATCCGATGTTTTAACTATGTGATCTTATTAACCTTCTTTGCAAACACCCTGTCCTTTATGTAGCCTCATAAAGAAAGAAAACCAGAGGCGTGATATCCGGGGAGCGATATGGGGTGAATAATTGATGGACACCCTGAACTTTATTGCATGTTGTAGGTTGGTGTTATCGACTTGATCTTTCACTTTACGGAACTCTACATTCGTGAACTCAGCTCAGACTTCAACAGGTTTCCTACACGCATTTCTGTTGTGTATCATAACAATAAAAAAAATAAAAAACAATAACATCAGATTGACTAGAAAATAGATATACGGTTGCTATTCTTTTACTGAACCTGTTTGGAAAAAAGGTCCTCTCTCACAGCAAAACTCCTGAGCTGGTAGATTGTGACAAAACAACTCACAAATTTATAAAAGACAGTTAAACACCTCATTATCTACCTGGACACAAGTGTTCACATCACCACTATTTGACACCCTTCTTGTCTACCTGTTCTAACGTGATCACATGACCACCACTTGACACCCTTATTATCCACCTACTCACATAATCACATTACCTCTGTTTAACGCTTTCATTATCTGCTTATTCCCAAGTGATCGCATCACGACGTAACTACCATTGTAAACACCTATTATCTACCCACTCACAGTGTTCACATACCACCATTAGACATCCCTATTATCTACCTGCTCACAGTGTTCACATCACCACCATTAGACACCCCTAGTATCTACTCACTCACAGTGTTCACATCACCACCCTTAGACACCCCTATTATCTACCTGCTCACAGTGTTCACATCACCACCATTAGACACCCCTATTATCTACCTGCTCACAGTGTTCACATCACCACCATTAGACACCCCTATTATCTACCCACTCACAGTGTTCACATCACCACCATTAGACACCCCTCTCATCCATCAACGCTCAGTGTTCTCATCACCACCATTAGACACCTCTATTATCTACTTGCTCACAGTGTTCACATCACCACCATTAGATACCCCTCTTATTTACCTGCTCACAGTGTTCACATTACCATAATTAGACACCCCTATTATTCACACATTCACAGTGTTCACATAACCACCATTAGACAACCCTATTATCTACCCACTCACAGTGATCACATTACCACCATTAGACACCCCTTTTTATCCACCTAATCAATTTTTAACATCACCACCGTTAGAAACCCCTTATTATTCACCTAATCAATTTTTCCCATCACCACCATGAGACGCCCCTTATTATCCACCTAATCAATTTTTCACATCACAACCATTAGACGCCCCTTTTTATCCACATAAGACATTTTTCATATCACCACCATTAGATACCCCTTTTTTCCACCTAATCAAGTGTTCCAATCACCACTGTTAGACACTCTTATTAACTATCTAACTCACATTGTTTACATCACCACCAATTGACACTCATATTATCAACTTATTCATAGATGTTCACTTCATCACCATGAAACACCCATATTATCCCCCTAGACAAATGTTCACAGCACCACCAGTAGAGACACCCACTTTTTCTGCTTACGTCACAACTATTAGCCACTCATATTATCTACCTCCTCAAAAATGTTCACATCACCACCATTTAACATCTTTAATATCCCCTACTCACAAATTTTCACATCACCACCATAAGACTCTCATATTATTCTCCCACATACAAGTGTTTACATTATCACCAGTAGAACACCCATATTATCTATCTACTCACAAGTGTTCACATTTCGTTCATTTTTCGTAGAACATTTGTTGTAGACAAATCGGTATTTATTTAACGGGACGTAGCTAATTATATTATAAAATGTAGAAATGAGTATAGATAGAAAAAATGTGGCACGGGGCTCTTTTATTTATTTTCATTTTCAGTTATATCTTTAAATAAAAAAGGATGTATTATAACCACTGGTGTAGATAGCGGATCGATCTTTCCCCGTCCCTGAATCCGTTAACAATCTGGGAGCCACTGTGACCGTTAGCGACAACACTTCCTCGTCCCATTAAAAAAAAAAAAAAATTCAACAAGAATTTTATAATGAAGCAATTCTTAGGGAAACAGGTCTTACAATCCTTTCAGCAATGCACCCTTACATGAAAAATACGGGCTAATTTGTGTAGTGGTAGTGAGTGTGACATGCTGAATTTTGATAAGCTCTTTCATTTTCTTCTTTTTTTTTTTTTTAAACGTTTGGAGACCTTATTCGCCAAAAGCACTTGCGCTAGCGAGGTCTGCATTGGCCTTAAGTTTAGAACTAGAAGACTAAAACCAAGTATCCCATACAAATACAGACATAAACATTTCTATATATATATATATATATATATATATATATATATATATATATATATATATATATATATATATATATATATATATATATATATATATGTCTCTCTGTGTGTGCGTGCGCGTGTGTGTGCGCGCGCGCGCTCAGCTACAGGCGCATCTTCTTCTTTTTGAATCCTTAGCCCATGACTGACAAGGTAGTCAGTGGCTATCACACCTAGTGGCGTCTTGAACGGCAGCAAGAAACTGTCCCCATTTTGCTAGGTCGGTGGCCATCCTTCGTTCTGTGCCTCAACTCTGGCACAGGCGCTTATAAGCATATTAATACCACAAATATGTGGACGGTCGACTGAATGAATAGACATATGAACAGACAGATGTATGTGTGTAGGTTTGTTTTGGTGTTGACAATATCTCCATGCCTTGAAAATGTCTTCCCTACGGAAGCACAAGCAAGCACAGTTTATGTATTTATTTTTTTCAAACAAGCACAGTCTAACGCTGACTACATGAATGATATGTACAACAGTATGCTGACAATTTAATTTAAATGTATTTGTATTCATGTGCAGTATTGTTTAGCAGTAAATGGGTACCTGACTCTGCTGTAGAGTTAGGGAAGGCAAAAGCAGCGAGAAAGAGTACGGTTTACCCCACCTCTCGAAGCTGGATCTAGTCAGTGAAGTCTCTAACATTTCATTCTTCTACGTCAGTATCTGCTCTGGGACTACTATTACCCTTTTTTTTTACAGTATTTTGAAATATGATGGATTCTTTCGCCACTGCCACTTTTAGCAGCACTGCCATGCCAAAATACAGGTGCCGCCACTGCGTCCTCCTTATATCATACAAAAGGGCGGGAATAGTATATTCATTCATTCACTTCCCTTCAATTCCCCGCTTTAACAAATTCACGCTAAGTGTACCTGTCCTATGGCATGCGTTCAGTCTGTCCATGTCTTCTGTATCCCCTTCATATATGTGCATAAATTCCTTCTACGTTTGTCTTTGGTTACCCTTTTTTCTGTTATCGTAGGGATTCCAGAACAAGGACTGCCTTGTACTGCTACAACTGATTATCTCATTACGTCTTCTCCTCATATCTTGTTCTATTGGTATTTGCTTTGTTCTTTCCATCAGTCTCAGGCTGGTGATCTGTTCATATTGCTGGAGTGTGTGTATGTGTATGTGTATGTGTATGTGCTTTATTTGCTTTAAGTTTCTAAAGGATTAGTTGCTTCTCAATGTGGGCCATATGGTCCCCCAGGGCGTCATGCCATATTTTTAGGGGGCGACAATAAGGTCGTGAGATACCTTTTTCAAGCAAACAGCGATAATGGGGTGGGGGGGGGCCACCGAAGTAAATCAGGCTAAGAAGGGGGTCATGAGCAAAAGAGGTTGAGAACCCTGGGTTAAACTACACCCCATTCCATACCCAACCCTCTTTAGTCGCTTACGACATGCTTGGAAGATTACAGTGTTCATATACGTTCGGGCTCCGTGAACAACACGAGCGTGAATGGCACATACAATTGCGCAATTACTTTTAATTTTACCTACCAGCTCAGCGTTTGTGCTGTCAGACGACATTTTTCCATGGCAGTCTTACTGTATAGCACCGAAACATGGAGAACAATAAAAACGACAACCAATAAGGTACAAACAATCATAAATGGGTGTTTGTGCAGACGACATGACTGAAATGGTACAGTAAGGTACATATGTGCAACTCATTATACAAGAACCAGACAGGTGCCAGTTAACAAGAGGTGACAAGAAGACACTGATAGGACACACATTCAGGAAGCATGTTGATAGCTTCACATGGTGGTCCTTGACCTGAAATCCTCAGGGCAAGAGAGGCCAAACAAACACGCGGAGAAGACAGCTGCAGTCAAATATGGAGGGACAAAAAAGACACGGACAGGCCTCGAGCGAATGACATGACTGTTTGACATGACTGTTTGACATGACTGTTTGACATGACCGTTTGACATGACTGTATGACAGGACTGTTTGACATGACTGTTTGACATGACTTTGTTGATGGCTTATGCTCCTGGTGGATTCGAGGGTAAGAACAACGAGTAACCCTTTTACCAACAGTCGGGGTAAAAGAATAGCAAAATAATATTTGTCTAGCCAATTAGTTCCTTCCCCTTTGTTCTTAATAACAAATGCTAGCGTCTACTCTAAAATCTAGCGAAGTGTTAATTTGTGTAGACAATTTGGCATTGGTTGTTAAATTACTCTTGAGCTTTACGCTCTAAACTCATTTAAGAGGCATTGCCCTTTATGGGATCTTCGCCAGGGAATTCTGGACTAGAGGAAAAATGACCAAAATTGTCCTTCGGGGCGACTGTAGGCCTGACTTGTCAAGTTAATTACTGGAGTTACATCTGACGATCCCTTATCTCGAGGCGAGAGTAGAATTACGAGCTGTCGGTTTGTAGCGAGCACTGTTCCTGAAGCTCCATAAATTCTCGCTGAGAGCCAAGCAGGAAATAATTAATGGTGTGTTTACACCCACGCCATGTTATCACAACTCAACACGGGCTCGACAGAGCAGAGACACCAAAAAAATTTCTTTTGGGAATGAGAAGTCAGACACAGATGGTCAGCAAGACCACATGATAAACATAACAGCGATATAGCATGAGTATCTTTAGAATTCAATTAATTATAGCATAAGGTCACAAACAAAGCAAGTGCACGATCTTCTAAGAAAAAAAAAGATAAACAATTAAAACTCACTCATATGTTATTAAGACGATAAGACAGAAGATCTGACTTAGGGAATGACGAATCCTGAGAAGAAGGTGCATGGACGGGGTGAGCGAAATTCCCTGGAGTGTGGTTTAACCTAATTGAAGCACCACATTTGGTACAGATTGAGACATTTCCCGCGCTGGACATTTATCAGTACAACTTATGTGGAAGCTGGAAAGTAAGCTTAACTAAACTAAAGAAAATATATGTTTAACATACACTTAACCGCCAAAGCGCAGGCAATACAAAGACTCGGTTAACATACAGTTTGTTACATAAATATTGGGCCGATCTCTTTTCCTCTCCGGCAGTATTTAGTTACATTTTTGTGTACAAAATTACTTGCAATTTCCGTGGTCGCCCATTTCTTTATCTGCTACCAAGCAGATATTAGCTATTTTCTTACAAATTTTACACTCCCTTCAGTGATAATTGATCATGTTTGCTTTGCGCTTATCGGCTTTGCTAAGATTAAGACGCAGGTAAAACCAAGATGGGCCCGATCAATTTTCGTATAGTGACCGCGTGTCATGTTTACCTAGGACTGCCTCGCGATAAATTATCGACCTGTCGGCATGCACTCGGCGGAAACGAATGACATAATCTTTTCCTGTACACCTTGTTACAAAGACATTACTTTAGATGAAAGTAGGTTGCTGTGTTTTGAGAAAACATTGCCGAGAAAGGATCGAATGTTTTCATTCCATATTTTGGGAGACATGACCTTTGCAGTAACGCGCAGAAATTTCCTAGTGGAAATATTTTGAATTACCCCATCCTAAACACGCATGTTTGAAATTATTGGCCGGCACTCGAGATGTAAACATAACTACATTTCTGATCGGGGCCTGGTCTAATAGTAAACAACACGTGCCGGGAATGAGAGGGGGAATATAACCTGACACTTTAGTCGGTTGAAAGCACAGTGAAAACCTACCTCGCGCAAAGAAAACAACCAGACCTTGCCCGAGTTAAGACTAAAATCAGCTTTAATTTATCGGACCGGACCCTTTTTTTTTGAGCGTCTTGAGGACTTAGAGCCAAGAAAAACTCTACTATTTTAATACGGAAACCCGGAATCTGAGGGAACTGAAACACAAATCAAATGGGGAACTTATTGCTAAAGTAACAACACCACAGACAAAGTGTAAGAGGCCTCTACAAGTGCCTTTATTTCTCTGAGCCAGCAGTCTGTGAGCCTAAAGATTGGCTTAAGTTGTACATTTTGAATTCTATATTTTTTCATTATTAACATGTGAACTAATACGTATATACTGACATGTGAAAATTAATATGTAAAAATTGCTTGTGGATCTTGTCATAATGCACTGGAATGCAGAGGGAGTGAACAGTAAGCAGGCTGGATACAGCAAAAAGACGGAGCTGGAAAACATCTTGTATGAGAAGCAAGTCAGTGTTTGCTGTATCCAAGAGACTCACTTGAAAGTAGATCAAACCTTTAAAATAAGGGGATATCAATGCTTCAGATCCGACAGACAAGATAGACAAAAAGGAGGAGTACTTACTCTTGTAAGGAATAACATTCATGCACACGAAAGGAAAACCTACATGGACGGAGCAGAAAATCAGCTGTTGCAGCTAAAGGTAGACACGATGGAAATAAAACTTCTGAACTCTTACTGTCCAAACAACAAACCCCTGAGTCTCAGCTCTATACAGGTACCAGCCACCAACTTTATAGCAGTTGGAGACTTTAATAGCCACTCCCAGAGCTGGGGCTATAACCATCTAGATCACAGGGGTGAAGAGGTTGAAACATGGCAAGATGACCACTCCCTAATCCTAGTCAATACTGCCACAGATACTCTTACCTTCTACTCTAGAGGATGGCATACAACTTCAACTCCAGATCTTGCCTTCGCCACCCCAGATATAGCTGGACTCATTAGTAGAGAAGTAGGAGACCAACTAGGAGGAAGCGACCATCGCCCTATCTTTCTTACTGCCCAGAGTGTAACACTCAGTAGACCCCCAGCCATTACAAGATGGAATTACAAATAAGCCAACTGGGGTTTATTCAGGCATCAGGTGAACACGCTGCTGTCTGACCTCAAGGTGCAGAATAGAGACATTAACGACGTGGTAAAAGACTTCAACAGAAGCATGCTTCAAGCTGCAAAAGAAACCATTCCCAAAGGATGCCGGTGTAACTACACGCCATACTGGTCCAGCATACTCCAAGAACGCCAGGAGGCTATGGACAGGGATAGAAAGGACGCAGAGTCTCAGCCTTCACTTGAAACTCACAACAGAGCACAAAGCTAGAAGAAAAACGGAAAAGCTGGAGAAATAAAACGCTGAACATTGAGAAAGACGGCAAGAAACTTTGGAGATTAGTTAAATCTCTAAATGAAGAGAGTTCCTCGCCTAGGCAGACTATCACATTGGATGAAGGTAGCAAATTTCTCAGAGGAAAACAAGCTGCAGGCCTGTTTGCTAGAATATAAAGTTCAGAAAGATACTTATCCATTAACATAGACCATCAGAGAGAGATAAGAAAAGAAATACTGGCAACCATGGGACAGACAGATACTCCTGCCCCAATGAGGGAACCCATCACACTAGGACAGAGGTTTTCAAACTTTTTTGGTCCGCGGCTCCCTTGACTTGTGCATAAATCACCGCGGCTCCTCTCTATACTATTTATTGATGGACCTTGGCTCATTATATCGAGCCCAACACTTTTCCCAAGCCACCGCGACTCCCTTAGCCGAGGGCCGCGACGCCCCTGGGAGCCGCGACGCACAGTTTGAAAACCTCTGCACTAGGAGAACTACAGAACGCTATTTCCGAGCTTAAGTTCCAAAAGTCACCCGGCCCAGACAAAATCAGCAACGAAATGCTAATAAATCTGAGCTCAACAGCAAAGACAAAACTGCTTCAGATATTCAACCACAGCTGGGTTAAAGGAACGGTACCTCAAGTATAGAGAGAAGCAATCACAATACCCATACTAAAGAAACGGAAATGTAAGACCAAGGATGCAAGTTACCGGCCAATCAGTCTCACAAGCTGTGTTGGGAAGACTATGGAGCGAATAGTCAACCACAGATTGAAATGGTATTTAGAGTCTGAGCAGATCCTGGTGCCGGAACAAGCTGGATTTAGAGAATGCTACAGTATAGAAGACCAAGTTACTTACTTGTCTCAAGCAATAGAAGATGCCTTCCAGGAGAAGAAAAAGGTCCTGACGATCTGGGTCGACTTCAAGCAGGCCTTTGACAAGGTGTGGAAAGATGGCCTCATTGCAAAACTTAGGAGAAGTGGAATCCAAGGCAACATGATAAGATGGATCCAGTTATACTTGCACAACAGGAGAACGAGTCACTCGTGATGGTCTGCAGAGCAGAAAAGTGCTGCTCTATCAGGGGGTACCTCAAGGAGGAGTAATTACCCCAACACTCTTCCTTGTTTACATCAATGATTTGGTGAAAGATCTCCCCGCTGAAGTGAAAGCTGCCTTATATGCAGACGACCTAATACTCTGGTGCGCCAATGAAAATGTCACCACGGCAAATTATAGAATGCAGCGGGCAGCAGACATGCTGATGTCATGGGCAGAGAAATGGCTTATCACAATAAACACAGACAAAACCTCCACAACACTGTTCTCCCTCGCCCCAAGGACAAAGCAGCTAACATACACCTAGGGACAACCATGATCAAGGAAGAAAGCTACCCTACCTATCTTGGGGTGACATTTGACCAAAAGCTTACATGGAACAAGCATATTGAAAATGCAGAGGGAAAGACCCGAAGACGACTAGGCATACTCAGAAAATTAGCAGGTACCAACTGGAGAGCAAATGAACGAACTCTAAAGAAGATACGCGTATATTCTTCTTTCTTCTTTGATCCTTAGCCGCCGACCGTCAAAGCAGTCAGTGGCCATCACGCCTGGTGGCGTCTTGTAGGGCAACAACAAATTGATTCCACTTTGCTCGGTCGGTGGCCATCCTTCGTACAGTACCCCAACTCTGGTTCATACCTCGCATCTCAGCCTCCACAGTCCTTCGCCAAGTTGGTTTTGGTCGGCCTCTCTTTCGTTTTCCTTCAGGGGTCCATAGCATAGCTGTTCTTGTGATGGCATCGGGGTCTCTTCTGAGGACATGGCCAACCCAGTTCCAGCGTCTGCCAGCTATGGTGGTGTGCACGTCCTCTTGCTTGCTCCGAGTAAGCAGATCTTGGTTGGTGATGGTATTCGGCCAAAAGATTCGGTGAATTTTTTTCTTAGGCATGTTGTGTGAAAAGAGGACAATTTCGACATTTCCTTCTCTGTAACTCTCCGCACCATAGAGAAGCACAAAAAAGCACACAGCTCTGATATAATCCGAATTTTGTGCTTGTGCTGTACTGAGAGGACTTCCAGATGTTGTTTAGACTAAAAAAGGCTGTTCTTGCTTTGTTCATTCTGTTGTTGATGTCTTTGCTTGCTCCGCCGTCTGGTGTTACTATGCATCCTAGGTATGTGAATGCGTCTGTCTGTTCCAGTTGCTGATTCCATACTGATATGGGTTCAGGGTTGCTCACATTAAGCGTCATGACCTCTGTCTTCTTTAGGTAGATGTTCAAGCCCACCTGCTGGCTATACTTATTAAGTCTATCCATTTTTTCCTGGATGTGTTGATGTGAATGTGCTAGTAGTGCAATGTCATCTGCATATTCCAGATCTTCCAATGTAGAAAATGTAGTCCATCTTATTCCTCTTGGACTGCCCTCTGTTGTCTGACGCATCAACCAGTCTATGACTGTTAAAAATAGGGTGGTTGATAAGGGGCATCCCTGTCGTACTCCCGTCTTCACCTCAAAGGTTAGGTTGCGCTGCCCAATGCTACACGTAAAGTTGGCATAAAGGCTTTTAATGATTGAAAGAAGATATATAATGGAGTAATAAGACGGTTAAAATAGGTCTCCAAATAAATGCCTCTAAAACTAAAGCTATGAACTTTTCTAACGAGACCTTTGATATCATCTTGAACAGGGAAAAACTACAGAAAGTTGAAAGTTTCAATTATTTAGGCAGTAAAATGACTCAGGATGGTGACACAACAAGAGAAATCCATACTAGAATTGCTTTGGCAGCTAGCGCCTTCAATAGATTATCTAACATTTGGAAATTACGATCATTGAATATACATACATACCAAGCTTCGTCTGTTTAATTCAAATGTTATCTCAGTGTTAACATACGGCTGTGAGAGTTGGAAAATAACAAAATCATTGGAGAACAAGCTGAATACATTCGAGAACAAATGTCTTAGAAAACTCATGAACATCAGTTGGAAAGAATTCAAGACTAATCGACAAATAAGAGAAGACTCTAGACAGAAATATGTCTCCGACTATATAAGGAAAAGACGATGGTCATATATCAGTCATGTCCTACGAATGCAAAACGACAGAATACCACTACAGGCGCTCGCGTGGGTTCCTGAGGGTAAGAGGAAAAAGGAAGACCAAAAGAAACACTCAGAAGAACAATAATAAGAGATGGAAGAACGTTGGGCCTAAATAATGTGCAAGAGCTAAGAGGAGTGGCGTCACAACGAACAACCTGGAGAGCACTGGTTTCTGCCTTATGCGCCGTGTTTGGTGCTTAAAGAATTTATTATTATTATTATTATTAATAAGACCACACTTAGAGTTCGGCTCAGCAGCACGGTCATCAGCTGCTAACTCAAACCTGCTGTCGTTGGACAAGGTGCAAAATCAAGCTCAGGCTCATTACAGGAGCCATGAAAACTACACCGATATCAGAGATGCAGTAAGCTGCTGGATTACAGACATTGTCCTATAGAAGAGACACAAAAAAGCATGATCCAGATGGAAATATACAACAGTATGCGAACGCACCCAATGAAGACAAGACTAGATGGTCTGGCATTGGGACGTCTAAAACGTAGCAGGTTTGTGCTTCGGGGAAAAAGTCTTAAAAGACAGCATCAATAAGACCTATCCATGAAGACAACATCGCGGAAGCCCACCCTATACCCTATATCATGTGAACAGGCCAGAAGTGCCCTCCAAATTAATACATCAGTCAGTGGTCTCACAAGTGGATATGAGTATAATGATCTGCAAAACCGAACTGCTACATTGAGTATGATCCAAGAAAGCTAACCCGGACAATCATGGATACATGCCTATACAGATGGATCAGCAACAAATTCTGTAAGGAATGGAGGTGCCGGTATCTTTATCTCATATCCTGACAACCACTATGAGACGAGGCACATTCCCACTGGTAAATTCTGTTCCAACTATACAGCTGAGGTTCAAGCTCTAGAGCAAGCAGCAAATATGATTTATAACACCAACTCTGACTGTCACCAGGTAGTCAGCCTCATAGATGCACTGTCTGTACTGCAAGCTCTCAAGGGTGGCAAACTATCGAATCTGAGAAATGAACTAAACAAGGTAGCTGCCAAAAAGAGAACCATACTTCAGTGGGTACCATCTCATTGTGGTGTACTCGGAAATGAAAAGGCAAATGAACTTGCAAAAAAGGAAGGAGAATGTGAACAAGAAGATAATGAAATCACATACTTTGAGAAAAAAAGAGCTATCCAGACTATCAGAAGAGAACAAGTTCAACCCAACGATGACTACCACACTCTTGACCGGCAGGGACAGATCACCATTTGTCGCCTCAGGACAGGGCATAACAAACTGAGTAAACACATGCACAAGCTACGATTGTCTGCTTCACCACTGTGCACATGTGGATTAAACGAACAAACTGCTGAGCATGTTCTACAGGATTGCCCTCTGTACGACCAGCTAAGAAAAATATACTGGCCCAATGACTCAACCCTAAACAACTCAAAGCTGTATGGAGCTAAGGAGGAACTTCAGACAACGGTCGAATTCATCATGAGAACTCGTCTGACGGTGTAAACATCAAAGATGCGATCGCAAGAAGAAGAAGAAGCTTGTGGATGTCCAAGTCATTTCAGGTTGGTAACCTCGGCATATAGAATGATGATTTCATGTACCACCACTGCCAGGGCTGGTGACTGCTTTATTGCGAGTTTCTTACAAAGAACAAAAAGCAGAGGTAGTCCCAAGTTCCATATGGAGCAGGAAGGGAATGATGAAAGAAATGATGTACATACTTGTTATAATGTGAACCTTTTCAACCAGTGTAAATGTAAAATATATTCACTCTAAATTAATGAAAATTTCAACATTTTCAACCAGTGTAAATGTAAAACATATTCACTCTAACTGTAATGAAAGCTTACAACCTTTTTCAACCGATGTAAATGTAAACAAATTCAAACTATATTGTTAACATTTCAACTAAAGTTAAATATAAAACTATTCATTTTAAATGGAAAGATATTTTTTCGCCCACTGGATAAAAGTTCTGAGATAGATTGGATGGTGGGATGAAAAGAAGGGGGCACATAATATGTGTCGGGGAAACTCATACTCAGAGGACATTTGTTTCTCTTCTTTTGTCATACTAGTTGGGGGTTTCAGTTGAGGGTACTATTTCTGGAACCGGTGAGCGTATAAGTGGCCTGAAGTGGACGCTAGACACCATCATCAGACGGGTCTTAGAGACGCGGGACCAGCTTTGCAGTTACTCCCTGATTCAACTTGGAACGTGCTGCAACTCTTAATCTTGACCAGAGACGCGAGTGATCCAGTCTCCTATCTGCGAAGAACCAAAACACCAGCGGGAGCAGAAACCCCACCAGCTAAGTGTACAAATAAAAGCTGCCAAAGGAAACATCCCCTATATTAATCCCCATTAACATCATATGATGATGACCAATTTCTTAAATACACTTAAACAGTGCTAAACAATAATAATAAGAGGAATTCGCTGAATTAACACAGCTGGGGGCCTGAACGAGCTAACGAATTATAAGATAACCCTATCCTTCACAAATGTTGACGGCAGATACTATAGTTAACGTGCTCAGCCAATACAGCATTGTTCTCGCTTTTCTGAATATCTTGTGAACTCTCCCTTGAGGTAGAAGAATCATTATCCTTCTGCCTACAACTCTTCCAAGAGTAATCCTGTGCGAAGGTAGACACCTTTGAAGACCAACATTAGTTACTCTTGAGTTTTGGCCACTGTTGGATCACTACTGCAGAGCTAAGGGGAGGCAACCCGTGACATAGTTAAACCAGCCACATCATAGTCACTACCTAGAACCTAACTAACATACAATTAAACCAACCTCAGCACAGCCAGGAACAGACCCTCTCTGGTTAGCATACAGCCACTACCAGGATCCTCCCTGGTTAAGACAGGATTAAACCAGCAACATCATAGCCAATACCAGGAACCTGGTTAACTGTGACGGTATTGCCTCCCCTGTTTTGCAGTAGTAGTCCAACAGATGCCAAAACTCAAGAGTATTTACTATGGGCCTTCAAAGGTGTCTACCTTCACACAAGATTACTCTTGGCAGAGATGTAATTAGAAGGGTAATGACACTTCTGTTACAAAGGGAGACTTTACAAGATATTCAGATAAGCGAAAGGAATGCTGCTTTGGCTTAGCACGTTAATTCTAGAATTTGCAGACAACTTTTGTGAAGAATTAAGCAACGATTACTTTTAGCTCGTTAAGCCCCGACCTCTGATTTACTGAGTGGAATTCTTATTAGTCTGGTATAGCTCTGTTTAGAGCGTGTGTAGGAAATTGGATACATAGGTGAAAATGATGAGGAAAACATGGAAAGAACTTGAGTGGATGGCACAGGACAGAAAGACTTGGCATGTGTTTGCTGAAGGCTTATGCTCCTTGGGGAGCTGAAGGGTATTGATTGATTTATTCATATATATATATATATATATATATATATATATATATATATATATATATATATATATATATATATACTTACTTACTTAGCCGTTCCCCTTCTACCATGAGATGTAGAGGTTTGGAAGAGAGAGCGCCAGACTATCCTATCGGCTGTCGTCCTCCTGGCCTGGTTCCATTCTAGTCCTCGGTCCTTCAAAGATTGTCTAATGTTGTCCTCCCAGCGGACTCTGGGTCGTCCTGGGGTCTGGATCCCTGGCTCTTTGTTTCCCATGCTTGTCGTGGTAGCCGATCTTCGCCCATTCTGCAGACATGGCCAAACCATCTTAGTTGGTACTGTTCTACTTGGGTCTGCAGGGGGTTGGATTTTAGGCCTTGACGTATCGTCTTGTTGCGGACCATGTCTCTTCTTGTTACTTCAACCACCTTCCTCAGATACCTTATTTCTGAGGTTTGGATCTGGCTTTTATGAGTAGTAGTCATTGCCCATAACTCGCATCCATATGTCAAGACTGGGACATAGATGGAGCGGTATACAGCCATCTTCGTTTTCTTACCAACCTCTCTCTTGCTGAGGAATCGTCGATTTATGGCCTGAAAAAGTCTCCCAGCTGCTGCTTTTCGAGTGGCCAACTCTTCTTTGATGCCTCCCTTTCGGTCTATAATAGCTCCGAGATATTTAAAGCAGTCGACCTGCTCCAGGATCTGTTCTCCCAGCTTAATCTGATGTCTTCTTTCTTCTCGTGATATCACCATGGATTTTGTTTTAGAGCTACTTATGACCATCCCTCTCTTCTCCAGCTCTTCCTTCCAGACTTGCAGGTTGGATTGGAGATGTGCCTCTGATTTAGCAATCAGGGCAATATCATCAGCAAATGCCAGCTCTGAAATACATACCTGTTTCATCTTTCAATACCCCACTGAATACTTTCTTGTTCTCTCCTTACATGCCTTGATGACATTGTCCATGAGGAGTATGAAAAGATCAGGTGATAGGATTGTCGTGAGACATTCTAAATCCACATATATAAATTAAAAAGTAAATGTAAAGCATAACGAAGTAATTCAATAAAAGGAAAGAAGAATGGTAAAAGAACAGTGTGGTCACAATAGCGTACGCCTGTGTTATAGAACGTCATACTAGCTAAACAAGAAATCCCCTTTTTCTACTTCGTCTGCATAATTGTAACGCTTTCACGTTTGCTAGTAAAGCCTAATGCATCAACTACACACGTTTCAAAAAAAATAAAACTGGTACTGTGTTTCTTAGAAAACCTTGAGATAAACACACTGCGTAATGACCTAGATTTAATATTCCATTAATGTCATTTATGCACTACGTAAACTAAAAGACAGACGGACTTAGAGAGAGAGAGAGAGAGCTGTACGGAGGAACGCATGCAATACTACCAACGCGATATAAAATTAATGCCACCCACGCGAAAGGCATGCAGACTTGCTTTTTTTCAAATAAACAGTAATAAAAAAACACTACCAATACACGGTTAGGTTTTGAAAACATGGTTAATGCTTATTAGGAAACATGACATTCTACTGATTTATGTCTAAGCTCCTGACATTAGTCTGACAGTACAGAAGACACCCCATAGTATGGAAGTGAGGAGGTGGTAACAGCACGACTATCCTAGAAGAAAATACATATTTTGAACGAAACCACTTGGCTCCATTAAACTTATATATTTGGGTGCCTTAAGTCTTGCTGACAAAGAATATGTTAGGTGTTAAGCAAATAGTCTAATAATTAACAAATTATAGCCAAAATATTATAGTGGTGTTGTCTGACAACACAGGATTATATTTGCTCATAATGGCGTGTTTGGACACTGCTTTAGAGGAAATTAGGCCACCACGTTAAATCCGATTTGATTGGCTAGAATAATATGTAAGGCGAAACATGATTAGTCGATGGCAAATACTATTTTTGGTTGTTAATGGTAACGATAGGAAGGGTACTTTTTTTCAAAAGCTTTTGTAAACATGGTCTCATTGGCTAGACCATTTAGTATAGTCAATTAGGAGCGTCAGTTCAGTGCCACTTTTTGAAAATCCAATTTGTAAAAGCAAGTGCGTTGAGATCCAGCTCATATTTTTCTAATAAAAGCCTGGGACAGAGGCAGATCGGAATTGTGCCATAATTCATCGCCAGTCAACGTATTTGTTTAATATTTCCTTGAATTGTGGTAAGCTAGACATATTTGAAATCTTTTTGATGAAAATTGAATGTGAATTGATAAATTTATGTCTGTATGTGTGTGGTTCAGTAACAAACATGAGGCAAAGCCTAGATATTGCTCTATCATGAGAAAAACTTGTCGGAGAGGAGTATAACTGCATGGGATTGCCAAATAGTGCTATGACACCTATCTTATTGAATAGAAGGAATTAATGCTGGAATTGCAGAGGCGTTGTAACCATTAGGGAGAGGAATAATGGTGTATATTGTTCATGAGAAGCTAACAGTTGGCCTACCGCGCTGAACTCGGTGTTTGTTATGTATTGTGCTTCAGTGTGGAAATAGATTATAAATTAGTTCTGAAGTAGGAGGTACAACCTTCTTGTTTCAGGGACCGTGGTATTAAAGTATTAAAGCAGCACCTGGTCTGAGTTTTGCTGAATCCAGAGGCTGATAGCATACTCCTTGGTCAAGATATCGACCAGTGTTGTTCCTCAAGAAAACTGTGAAGCAAGCGAGCATAGGAGACTGTTTCCTGCCGCCCACACAGAAGTTAAGATTACGTTGGCCAGAGCAGCTCAATCTTGTGTATACCCCCCTCTAAAAGTGACTTTACCTTAAATCAAGAGGGACATTTATTTGTTTCAAATAAAAAGAAACTGTGAACCTTTCCAATATTATTTCCACCAGAAACAAACACTTGAAGTCATGATGACAAACAACAACATAGCTTGAATAGCCAGTATTATCTCATAGTACTACATCACTACTTACACACATATTGTAATAATAATATATGTCAATACAAAGATCCTATCTATAAATTGTGTACATACAACTTGTGATTACATTTGATTGTGATTCCTGGTTCACTTTGTAGTTGAATCAGGATATCTATTATTGACAGGAATTAATACATATTTTTAAAAGTTACACTTGACTTATTAAGATAGTCTTATAGAGGGTTCTATGTATGTGAGTGTCACAGTGTTGTAAGTATTGTGGATTAAAATTAAATTGTTTATCTGTCTGTTGGTTGTTGTGAACATACACTTCATCACTATCATAACCCTAGACATTCAACGTAGTCATCACAATATTCCACAATAAGTCTGACTGAGGTATAAATGTGGTAGCAAAGTAAGGTCATCTGTAATACACCACACTTATTAGATACAGATACCTTCACAGCTGATCTCAGTCAGTACACTAAGTCCCCTATAAATATTTATATCATCCCACTTTACCACAAGGATATCACCTTGTCTTACACCAGTGGTGTTCCTGAACTCTTCTGACTTATGGTTTGCTGTCCTCACATAATTTCTGCAGGACGTGTAGAAGCTCTGTATAGCATGAATCAGAATATATATATATATATATATATATATATATATATATATATATATATATATATATATATATATATATATATATATATATAAATATATATATATATATATATATATATATATATATATATATATAATATATATATATATATATATATATATATATATATATATATATATATATATATATATATATATATATATATATATATATATATATATATATATATATATATATAAAGATTGGTAAATCATTAAGCTGTTTTTTCAGATTCCACTGGATTCCATTTCTGCTGTGTGATGTCGATGTTTTCATATCCCAATCTATTGCTAGTAAGAAAAGAAATGGAGACAAGAGGCATCCCTGTCTCACTCCCGTTCTAATCCTAAACGGTTCTGTAAGTAGTCCTTCATGAAGAACTCTACATGTCATGTCTTCATAGGTCTTCTTTATTAAGTTAATGATCTTCATGGGAACGCCCTAATGCCTCATCAAATTCCAAAGCGATTATCTGTCTACACTGTCAAATGCCTTTTCATAGTCCACGAATCAGATGTATCGCGGTGAATTCCATTCCATACTTTGTTCAACTATTATTCTCAATGTAGCTATCTGGTCTGTACAGGATCTATTTTGTCGAAAACATGCTTGTTCATCTCTGAGTTGCTTGTCTATGGACTCTTTTAATCTCTCCAGGACGATTCTGTTTAATACTTTTGCTGGCACTGATAGTAACATTATTCCGCTATAATTTGTGCACTCTTGAGGGCTACGAGAAGCAAAGTTCAACAAACTGCTCGACGCTGTGCAAATGACTATTGGCTCCAGCTCAGTGAGAGCATCCAGATCGCAGCGCAAACAGGCAACATTAGACAAATGTATGACGGTATAAAGAAAGCACTTGGCCCCCATAAAAGTAAGACGGCACCGCTAAAAACCATCAGCGGAGAGAAGCTAACCGATAAGGGTAAGCAGATGGAGAGGTGGGTCGAGCACTACTCACTGCAGATAAAATACTTCTATGGCACGCGCCTCAAACAGCCTCTGACAACCAAGTCCAGCTCCCGGCCTTCACGTGTGGCTCAATTTGAGCCCGGCGGAACTGTTTCCACTGACGGGAGAAGGGGCAAAGGCGAGCGACTGGCGCCTTAAAACCAGCAGCTTCGGGCAGATAGGGCTCGTGATCCTTGGTTGGTAGCTTATCTAAGAGAAGGAACTCTGAATTCAAACCACCGCTGCCTTGCGGGAATATCCATTTATGGAATTGGCTTCGGGAGTAAACCCTGAGGATAAATCCGGAGTCGGAGTCCCTAAGGCAGTCTAATGTCGATTCGACATTATTCTGGCAACTCCTGCGACATGGCTGGTACCAAACTGTATCGGCTACTGCCGTTCCTTTGGATCTACCGGCTGTGTGGAGAGGGGGAACATGCTGCATGGGCAACAGCTTGATCTCCATATAACTGTGCCCAAGCTCGCGCCCTGGAGAGGACACTCCAGCTTCACCCTATAGGTGTCGGCAAAACACGGGAAGTAGCAGTTACCGGTTATAAGCATTTTGCCCAATTGGCGTAGGGCATGGCGCCAGGGGCTACTTCCGACAGTGGGAGAGGTTCTAGGATCTCACTGGACAGCTACCGCCCGCTTCAAGCTGGGCAGCCCCCAGTCAATAAGGTGTTGTCCCGCCACTGTCTGCTTTCCCCATTGGGTGCATGGGGATTAGGGTCAAACCCGAACTGTGGACAGAAAATTTTGCACCAAGCAATTATCGAAAAAATAGAAATAAGCAAACTCTCAGATTGGGATGCTGGAACGTCCGGACTATGTTGACTGGACTATCCGAAAACCTACAGGATGTAAACGATGTAAGGAAGACAGCCATAATTAATGATGAGCTTAAACGACTTCAGGTGGATATAGCTGCACTTCAGGAAACGCGCCTGGCGGGCTCTGGAACGGTGAGCGAGAAGGACTACACATTTTATTGGCAAGGGAAAGATCTTAATAAAGCTAGAGAACACGGAGTAGGTTTTGCGGTCAAAAAATCGCTAACTAAAATGGTTGAACCAGGCGAGAATGGATCAGAACGCCTGTTAACGCTCCGCCTGCAAACTAGCACAGGTCCCATCACCCTTGTCAGTGTGTATGCTCCTACTCTGTACTCTGCCTCAGAAGCTAAAGATGAGTTCTACGAGAATCTAGCAGCAGTAATCAAAAGCATACCTAGGCAAGAACAGCTTGTTCTCCTTGGTGACTTTAACGCTAGAGTGGGTGCCGATAATGTTTCATGGCCTTCATGTCTGGGCAGGTTTGGTATTGGCAAGATGAATGAAAATGGACAACGGCTCTTAGAGTTGTGCGTCCACCATGACCTCTGCGTGACCAACACCTACTTTCAGACAAAACCCCAGCATAAGGTGTCATGGAGACACCCACGATCCAAGCACTGGCACCAACTTGACCTGATTCTCGTCAGAAGGCCACTCCTCAGGTCTGTGCTCTCCACGCGCTCGTACCATAGTGCAGACTGTGATACAGATCACTCCTTGGTTTGCTGCAAAATCAGAGCACAACCAAGAAAACTCTATCGTGTCAGACATGAAGGGAAACCACGCATTGATACCAGCAAGATGTCAGACCCTTTCATGATCGCTCAATTCACTGCGACCTTCAAGAAAGTGCTCAGTAGCCCTCAGCATGGTGATACTATTACAGAGAACTGGGAGCATCTACGGAACACCATTCAAAGTACTGCACTTGCCACCTTTGGTAAGAAAACAGCAAAGTCAAATGACTGGTTTGATGCTTCATCAGATGTGATGGCACCTGTCATTGAAGCTAAGCGCAGTGCTATGAATGAATACAAACGTTCACCGAGTGCCAGAACCCTACAGATCCTGAGGGCTACGAGAAGCAAAGTTCAACAAACTGCTCGACGCTGTGCAAATGACTATTGGCTCCAGCTCAGTGAGAGCATCCAGATCGCAGCGCAAACAGGCAACATTAGACAAATGTATGACGGTATAAAGAAAGCACTTGGCCCCCATAAAAGTAAGACGGCACCGCTAAAAACCATCAGCGGAGAGAAGCTAACCGATAAGGGTAAGCAGATGGAGAGGTGGGTCGAGCACTACTCTGAGCTTTACGCTAGAGACAATACCGTTACGCCTGCAGCCCTTGATGCTGTCAATAGTCTGCCAACTATGGAGGAGCTGGATGCCGAACCAACATTAGAGGAACTCAGCAAGGCCATTGATAGCTTGGCCTCTGGCAAAGCACCAGGCAGTGATGGGATTACTCCTGATTTAATCAAATGCTGTAAGAGCACGCTATTACATCCCCTGCATAGGATGCTGTGCCAGTGCTGGGAAGAGACAACTATTCCTCAAGACATGCGAGATGCCAAGATTGTAACACTGTATAAAAATAAAGGAGACAGAAGTGATTGCAATAACTACAGAGGCATCTCTCTTCTTAGTATTGTTGGTAAGGTTTTTGCCAAAGTCATCTTAATGCGACTACACAAGTTAGCTGAGCGCATATATCCAGAGTCACAGTGTGGATTCCGAGCTGGCAGATCAACAACAGACATGATCTTCTCTCTCCGCCAGCTTCAGGAAAAATCAAGAGAGCAGAAAAGACCATTATATATCGCCTTTATAGACCTCACAAAAGCATTCGACCTGGTTAGTAGGGATGGACTCTTTAAAATCCTCCTGAAAATAGGCTGCCCTTCTAAAATGCTGGAAATGATAAAGTCATTCCATGACGACATGAAGGGAACAGTCCAATATGCTGGAAGCACGTCACAGCCCTTTGATATACGAAGTGGCGTTAAACAAGGCTGTGTTCTGGCTCCGACCCTCTTCGGAATCTTCTTTGCCTTACTCTTGAAACATGCATTCAGAGATGCAACTGAAGGAATATGCCTTCACACTAGGTCAGATGGCCGTCTGTTTAATCTTTCAAGGCTGAAGGCAAAAACAAAAATCAGAAGGGTCACTATAAGAGACTTGTTGTTCGCTGATGATGCTGCAGTCGTCACTCAAAGCCAACAGGAGCTTCAGAGCTTGATGAATCGCTTCACTAAAGCATGCAAGGACTTTGGCCTCACAATAAGTCTAAAGAAAACGAATGTGCTGAGTCAGGATGTGGGTGCTGCACCAGTTATCACTATCGATAACTATGAATTGGCAGTGGTGCACCACTTCACATACCTAGGGTCTACCATCAATGACAAACTCTCACTGGATACAGAAATCGACAGCCGCATTGGCAAAGCTGCAGCTACCTTTGCCCGCCTCACATCGCGTGTTTGGGGAAACTCTAAACTCACAATGAAGACCAAAGCTGCGGTATATAATGCCTGCGTCACCAGCACACTCCTATATGGCAGCGAGACCTGGACGACCTATGCTAAGCAAGAAAGAAGGCTCAATACCTTCCATTTGCGGTGTCTACGCCGCATCCTCGGCATCTCGTGGAAAGATAAAGTGACAAATGTCGAGGTGTTGTCACGTGCTGGCCTTCAAAGTATGTATACGCTGCTTAGACAGCGCAGACTTCGCTGGCTTGGCCATGTTCGCCGCATGGAAGATGGTCGCATCCCAAAAGATATCTTCTACGGACAATTAGCAGATGGCAAGAGAACAGTTGGGCGACCACAGCTGAGGTTCAAAGATGTGTGCAAGAGAGATATGAGGGCACTGGACATGGATCCAGCAACATGGGAGGATGAAGCTGCCGATCGCACTAAGTGGCGATGCTATTTACGGCACCACCTCAGATTGGGCGAAGAGAGGCTCACACAAGAAGCAGAGGTGAGGAGAAAACGTCGAAAGGAGCACCAGGAAAATAAGCAGCTGAGGGCTGCCACCTCAGGGGCGCATTCCCATAGTCAGTTATGACTGAAGGGGCTATTATTATTATTATTGTGCACTCTTGTAAATTTCCCTTCTTAGGCAACTTGACCAGATAACCTTCCTCCATATATATATAAATGTTAGTTCACATGTTAGGAATATAAAATGTAAAATGACAACTTAAACCAAACCCGGCTCAAAGACGTTTTTGCTCAGATGAATAACAGAGACTTGAATCGGCCTCTTACACGCGTCCGGGGTGTTGTTTCTGTAATAAGATAATTCCCTCTATGACTCCGTGTATTTTCAGTTTCCTAAGCCCCGGTTTCCTTATTAAAATTATAGAGATATCCTGGGCTGTTTTTATAAGTCCGTCAAGATTCTCCAAGAAAAGGTCCGGCCTGATAAAAGGAAGTCTGAATTCTAACTCTGGCAAATGTCTGCTGTCGTCGTGGCAAGCGTGGATCTCACAGTAGATTTTCACAGTGAAAAAGACTGCGAAAATGGTCAGGTTGTATGCCTGTAAATAAATATTAGACAAACATAAAGGTATGTTTTCAGGCACTCGTAAGAAAAAAAGAAGTAGAAAACTAGACAACAGAAAAACAACAGACGTGAGTGGCTTACTCAGGACTCGAACCCAGGACATTCCGTGCGACAACCCCGCCTAGCTATGCAACCGAATCACAATATCCTCCCTGCCATCTATGCATCACCAAAAATGATGCTTCGATGACGGGTCATTAGTGCGACCCGGAACACATAACACCGGAAATTTACCACCTGCAGTCCAGCCTATTAATGACGCAATCACTTCTGTTGTTCCCCTATTATACAGTATAGGTCAGACTACACAAGACAAAGACCTTAATACTGTGTCTAGTAAATGATAGAAGACTAAGAACAAGTACAGGACAGAGGGAAGTAATACCCCCGCATCTGTTTGTTATGCTATTAAATAAAAAGCCAATCGTTTTCAAAAGGTCCCGTGGGGAAATTTAAAATATTTCCAGAATGGGAAAATTGTGCGCGTGATGTAAAGGTCATATCTTACATGTATGGTATGAAAACATCCGATTGCCTGGCAGACGAACTCAGACATATCTGTAAACTGTGTTTCAGATGTTGCAAATTATTACTTTATCAGAAAGTAATCTATTTGCAGACGGGCAATCTCGTTATCTGCCCCGTACTCTGGCCTTTATCAGCGATTAGCAAATACGCTGGCATTTTCGTGGGGCTAATCTGTCGAGGCCAAGATTTGGTACAAAGGAATTTTACCAACCTGCCTGTGTTTAATATTATTTCTGCCGCTCCTTGCAAAGCTTAGCGAAGGGACGGGAAACAAACAGATGTAATAACTTATCCTTGAGAGGAGTGTAAGAAGGAAATACAAAATATCTGCTACACATAGCAGAGAAAGAAATAAAGTGCGACAATTGAAAGCACGCAATAAAAATCAGTACAAAAATGTAACTGATACTGTCACGTTAACATAAAGTTGATACGAGTCATAGCACGGTCAATACCAGGACACTGTGGCGGAATTACTGGGACATCCAAGGAAAGGGGAATAATAAACGTATCCAAGAATATCGGTTTAAAGACGCCACCCACACAAGAAGTCCTTTGAACGTCACAATCTTGCACGATAAACGTGGTAACAAGGAAAATTAATATTTTATTGAACGTGTGACATTACGTTAAGATCGTTTACTTCCGGAAAAGAACTTCTATCTTTCTAACTTTCTATCTATCTATCTATCTATCTATCTATCTATCTATCTATCTATCTATCTATCTATCTATCTATCTATCTATCTATCTATCTATCTATCTATCTATCTGTCTGTCTGTCTATCTATCTATCTATCTATCTATCTATCTATCTATCTATCTATCTATCTACCTATCTATCAATCTGTCTATCTACCTACATACTTACCTATCTATCTATCTGTCTGTCCGTAAATAAAACAAACGAACTTTATTTGACATTCAGATAGACAGACAGGCGACTGATACCATTTCAATCCTTCTATTATATCAAGTCCCCATTTATGATTATCTGTAGCTTTTTTGGTTGTTGTTTTTGTTGTTCCCATATGTTTCAGAGCCATACAATAGGACTGACTTGACATTTGAATTGAAGATTCTTATTTTTGTCTTGTACTTGATTTCTCTTGATCTCCCTGAAAGCTCCTCTTTTTGTATTCTTATTTTGAAATCATTGTCTGTCGCTCCGGCTTTGTATATACTGCCAATTATGTGTGTAATTGTACACCTTGTAGTGGTGTTTATTCAAGTTCGACCTTATTATTACTTCTTGCATTTATTCTCGTTATCTTTGTGTTTTTCCTGTGTATTTTCAGACACACTTGTTATGACCTCTCAGCGAGTATTTTCATTTTGTCTTGTAACTGATTACGGGAATGGGACGGAAGAGCCAAGTCATCTGCAAAATCTTGATCATCAAGCTGTTTAGTCATTCCGTTGGATGCCATTTCTGTTGTGTGATGTCGATATTTTCATAACTCAATCTATTGCTAGTAAGACAAGAAATGAGACAAGAGGCATCCCTATCGCACTCCAATTATGATCCAAAACGGTTTTGTAAGTTGTTCTTCATGAAAAACTCTGCATGTCATGTCTTCATACGTTTTTTTTAATTAAGTAAATGATCTACATGGGGTACTCTATAATGCCTCATTAATTTCTAAAGTGATTATTTGTCTACATACGCTGCACTGTCAAATGCCTTTTAACAGACCACAAATTCGATGGATAATGGTGAATTCCATTCCAGACTTTAATCAACTATTATTCTCAATGTGGCAATCAGGTCTGTACAGGATCTGTTTTGTGGAAAACCTGCTTGTTACTCTTTCAGTTGTCTGTCTATGGAGTTGATGGTGGTGGTGATGATGTATCTACACCAGAAAGCTCAAAGGGATCGCAGCAGCTCTGCGGTTAATGAATAAGTTGCCATGCAGGCATACGTCATAACTTAACCACTTTATACATATACGCACCAAACACAGCGATGCACTCACTACTCGCTGTGTGTACAGTGCCAGCTGCGTGTACGGTAACATGTGCGAATATTCATGTGTTTTATTACTATACCGGGTATATTGAGGAATAAGGCTTTCCAAAATCCCCACGTCATCCCACAGATTCAGTATGCCAAAAGTGGAAAACAGAGAAAATTAAATTGGCACCCCGAGTATTTTTAACAGCAGTCATGTTGTGTTCCGAGACAGAAAGTTGCCAGATTTAATATGATTTTCAGACCAAATAAAACGTTGACGTCAGAGGAAAAAATAACTCGTTTTTCTAAGATACTAAAACAGAACTTAGTGGCCCAATGGGGATACATGTGATCATGAAGCAATATCGAAGAAATTCAAAGACGAGCACGGAAAATAAACTATTTTTATCGTGAACATAACAATAGATTTCGTGGATGAGTAAACTTTTCAGACGAAGAGGAAAATGTCCGGAAGCACCATTTTTAAACACGTTTATTTTATTTGATATGAGAATTGTTTTGATGTTTCACACCTTTGAGCCTTTGGTTCATTATGTTTCAGGTGAGCTAGGATGCTGAAATTTTGCACACGATCCTCTATGGTGATACATTTTAAACTATTAAAATTTGAAGGAGTCTAGATTGACCTTTCCCATTCAAAAATGAAAGACGAAACAGCCATATCTTCTTCTTCTTTGTTCACCCTCAGACGTCAACTTGAATATGTTCAAAGACATCAGACGTCAACTTGAATATGTTCAAAGACATCAGACGTCAACTTGAATATGTTCAAAACAGTGGTCAGTCTGAGGCTGTTGACATCTCCGTAGAGCTGTTCTTGGAATGGCACTAGTAATGACTATATGCGCGTTCTGTGTTTCTCATATATTGGGTACCTTTGAAGTAGATGAGAAACAGTCATATAATTTTTTTTAACAAATTACAACTGTGAAAGGATAACAGAAATTGGTGTCGTTTTAAACAAAACTGAATATGGCCACAGAACTTGGTGACGTACACACCACAAAATTGTTAACAGCAGTATGTAACATTTCCATTTTTAGTGCATTTTAAAATAAAAGTGTATAGACTAAAATTGGTTTGTCGTTTACCATATTTGTTAAGTGACAAAGCAGATTGTTTTCAGTAATGATATTTTCTCTCTAACATGTTGATGTTGCCTACTTCACTATGCTCTTGGCTGTTATTGATGATTAATAGATGTCGCATACGAAGCAGGGTTGTAATAATTAGATTGTTTAATCATCACACCTAAGATAAATTGCCTTGACCACCACGGTACTACTGTCATCCAGGTTACAGCTATCAGATCATGTTCCTCACACGCCAACAGTCGTTCCCGCCGTGAACAACGCCTCAACCACCTTATGGGTTGCCTTTTTTTTTTTTTTTTTTTTTTTCCTTAACCAGCGGCACTTGGGCTTTCAGCCCTTCGGCCCAATGACATGTCATTGCGAGGCTGGGGAACCTGAGGACTTTCCTTCCAACCCGGTCAGGAGCTCCTTCCCATCCACAGAGGGTTTATCACAGGAGCCGTTCAGGCTATTCAGTCAAATTTCCGGCCGTAAACATTTCTTCAAACGCCGACGCCCGGGTTTGAACCATGAACACCTGGTCGCCAGTACAACGCCGAAGCCATTACACCAGCGCGGCTCCCGATGGGTTGCCTTAAACCCCATGTTTTGAACACCCAGCAAATTTTATTTCCAGCAAAATTATGTCATTATAGTTTTAAAGTTCGGTATATCGCAGTTCGGCCGCCTACGCCTAGCAATTGGATTTTGAACGTGTTCATTTTATTGACTTGAGCGCCTTATCAGTTCCATATCTTGAACTATCCGTTTATTTTCTTAAATGTTTAATTTATTCAACCATGTTCTTGACTGTGTGTTGTATCCATCCGTGTTCTCCATTGGGTAATATATCCATTTGTGTTCTTGGATAGCTAATTTATCCATTCATATTCTTGACTTGGTAGTTTGTCCATTCATGTTTTGAGTGGTAATATACCTTTCTTGTTCTTGACTGAGTAATGTGCCATTCATGTTCTTGACTGCGTTGTATATCTATTCAAGTTCTTGATCTGGTAATGTATCCATTCATGTTAATGACTGGATAATGTATTCTATCATGTTCTTGGTTGTATAGTGTATCTATTTGTTTTCTTGACTGGTGTCAGTGAAACGATAAAATATTTATTTAATACTTCGAGGTGTTTCTGTGATAGCATTCTTATCATCACCCCAAGATGTTCATTCGAAGTTCACGGAGAATAATGAACAAAAGCTGAAAGCTCTGTGAAGGAAGGTAGCAATGATAATGCCGGAACTGCAGGGGTAAAAAACTCAGCTTGTATAGATGTCTATTGTGACTGACTTGCTATGCTTTAAACACAAGAAAATAGCATTTTATATTTGTCATACGAGTTATAATAGAAAGACAGCAGTCAAAGAACTTACTCTTTTAAAGAAGAAAATGCATCGTAGCATTCGTCACTCTGATTCTCGGAATAGCTGGATTTTGGGACCCCGGCCACATCTTTTCCCGACCTAAAGGTAGTCGTAGATCCGACATATACCCGCAGATCTAAATTTTAAAATACTAAACTAGCAACAACAACAAAACTGGAGACAACAAAGATATGGTGTCTGACAAGAGTGTGATGGATATCTTGATCGGACAAAAAATAAAATGAGGACCTCCACAGAGAAATATTCTTCAATTAAACAACACGATGAACTGCACACAGTCCATATTCTTTGCGCACGTTATGTAAAGTTTAAAAAAATCCTCCATATTTTACTGTTAGTTGGGAGATATGCATCATTTTCATTATCTTCATCATCATCGTCATTTTTCATTTCCCTCCTTGTGGAGCATGGAACCACCACTGTAGATGGTCTACCTGCTGGAAGCCTGCACCAAGCATTCGTGCACTGTTGTTGTGGTGGTCTCTTTAGTAACATGTTTCACATGATGACGCTGCCAGTTTTATACACAACCTCATAATTGTTGTCTTGTACTAAATGTCTGATGGAGCTGTGGTCTTATTGCTTCTTTGTCTCATCAGAGACCACCGGGAACCACACGGAGCAGTGAAAGAATGACCTAGAATAAGTAGCTCTGTTTTTGCAGACTCCCTCCTATCTCATACGCATAGAACTTACACTTAATTGCTACATGAAAACATGTGGCTTTGTTACATGCAGCTGAAAAATGTACTCATGAATAATTTGGCAAACACAGCCAGTCTGGATAGAACCTGCAATAATGGTGCGTGCATAGGTCACACAGGAGAATCAGATTTATCCATTTTGGCGTGAACGATCTTGACAAGGCGCAATTCTTGATCCCGCATGCTGAGAGTTAATGAGGAGTCTGTGTTACTTTGTTAATGGCGTCCTTCCATATTTAGATCAATCTATATTGCCGCATTTTGCTACTGTCGTGTTTCCACGGTTAGATCACTAAATAAGTTTTGCAATTGATTATTTCAAGTGCCCTTTGGACATCAGACTGGCTGTGATGATTCTTTTTTTTTCTAATTGTTGCCGGGATAGCTCCTTCCAAAAGACTATAATATATAATATAATAGCCCCTAGTCATCTGACTATGGGAATGAGCCCCTGAGTTGACAGTCTTCAGCTGCTTGTTTTTCCTGGTGTTCCTTTCGACATTTTCTCCTCTCTTCTGCATGCCGTGAGAGCTTCTTTTCTCCCAATCTGAGGTGGAGTGCCGTAGAGAGCATCGCCACTTGGTGCGATCGACAGCTTCATTCTCCCAGGTTGCTGGATTTATGTCTAGTGCCCTCGTGTCTCTCTTGCACACATCTTTGAACCTCAGCTACGGTCGCCCAACTGTTCTCCTGCCATCTTCCAGTTGTCCGTAGAAGATATCTTTCGGAATGCGACCATCTTACATGCGGCGGACATGGCCAAGCCAGCGTAGTCTGCGCTGTCTAAGCAGTGTATAAATGCTTTGAAAGCCAGCACGTGACAACACCTCGACATTTGTTACTTTATCATTCCACGAAATACCGAGGATGTGGCGTAGACACAGTAGATGGAAGGTATTGAGCCTTCTGTCTTGCTTAGCATAGGTTGTCCATGTCTCGCTACCATATAGAAGTGTGCTGGTGACGCAAGCGTTATATACAGCACCTTTGGTCTTCGTTGTGAATTTGCAGTTTTCCAAAACACGCGTTGTGAGGCGGGCAAAGGTAGTAGCAGCTTTGCCAATGCGGCTGTCAATTTCAGTGTCCAGAGAGAGAGTTTGTCGTTGATGGTAGACACAAAGTATATGAAGTAGTGCACCACTGCCAATTCATAGTTATCGATAGCGATAACTGATGCAACATCCACATCCTGACTCAGCACATTTGTTTTCTTAAGAATTATTGTGAGGCCAAAGTCCTTGCATGCTTGCATGAATCGATTCATCAAGCTCTGGAGCTTCTGTTGACTGTGAGTGATGGCCACAGTGTCATCTGCGAACAACAGGTCTCTTATAGTGATCCTGCTGATTTTTCTTTTTGCCTTCAGCCTTGCGAGATTAGACAGTCGGCCATTTGACCCAGTGTGAAAGCATATTCCTTCAGTTGCACCTATGAATGCATGTTTCAAGAGTAAGTCAAAGAAGATCCCGAAGAAGGTAGCAGCCAGAATGCAGTTGGCTATTGGCTGCGTTCCAACAGACTACTACCCATATATATCATGCAGTGTTCTTACCTTTTACATCTCTGTCACCTTCTGGACAACTACATAGCCTTGTCTACACATACATGAGCGTACAATAGATCCTCTCACCAGTGGAGGTTTTAGGAGGTCCCGGAGGTCTCTGGTGAAACAAAGAAAGAATAAGCCTACTACTCCATCTAGCATGTCGTACAAGGCAACTAACATGAGGTTGTGCGTGGACTTGTCGACCTCATCGTGTAAAACAAATAGCTACAGAAACCACCTTTACACGAGCAAATAATTGTTTGGTGCAAACTTCTTGAGAGGGTACTAGCTGAAGTGATGGCTCCATCTCCCATATCCGGAGAGGAAAACGATGACGATGAAACAGATGCGCTACAAACATTTCATCATCATCATCATCATTATGATTATCATTGCGCTTCAGCTTCCAAAGAAGCATAGGTCTTCAACAGCTTCAGGCCAAGTCTACCTATCCTGCACCATCTGTCCATGGGCATTTCCACATCTTCCTTTATCCAATTCATGTCTGCTGTCAGTTCTCTTCTCTGTGTGTTGTTTTTTTTCGGTTCCCCCTCTATTTCTCCTATCCTGTGGGATTCCAGAACAAAGACTGCCTTGTAATGCTATCAATAAGTTTCATCAGTATTTGTCGCCAGCGTTCTCTTCTCACCTTTTGTTCAGTTGACACGTGTCTGGTTCTTGGCATCGGTTCCACTTTGGTGGCCTTGTCATACCATTATTCGCACAAACGCGTACACATATTTTCACAGTGACATGCATTCACAAAAATGCGTAAAAATGCTTCCACAGTGACATGTATTCACAAAAATCCGTACAGATACTTTTGTTAGTGACATATATTCATTCAGATGCAGCCACACATGGGGCGGGCTGATCCTATGAATTATTCAGGGTGATGCTTTGTCTCTTTATGACGTCCAGTGTCATATACGCAAATAATTATTTACTGAGAAATGTTATTTCATTTTTCTTATTCTTTTAGAATTGTAATGCGTTTATTGGTTTTAAGGCATTTCTGTACCTCTTCCATAGTCGGTGCGCAATGTAGTAGCACCTCTAGCACCGCCCAATAGCACGTTTTGGCCACATGCCTCCATACACCTCACTACAGCACTGCAATATTTTTCGGCTTTGGCCACATGCTTCCATACACCTCACTACAGCACTACAATCTTTGTCGGATTTGCCTACATGCCTCCTGTCGTAGATTTAAAAAAAAAAATAAGTATAGAGATTTATTGGGTCCCGTCTGAGTATAGGTGATAGTGGTAAATAAGGGGAGAAATAAGGTATAAGAAATAGATTTCACGAGTGAATAGTTTAAGGGTAGAATCTATCTCTGGATTGAGAAGATCCAGCCTATCTTTACGACGATAATTTATTATAAGACCATCCTGCTTTCCATACATGTAACATATACGTTTAACCACTCACACACACCCACATATGTGACTACAAGACACACAAACGTGAAAAACTATGGATAATAGGGTATGAGGCTGACCGACACGTCAAATTCAGTTTTGGTTTAGTTTATTATCACTTAAACTTCTTACAACATCAAACATATAGAAATCAATATAAATCAAGTTTACAGAATTATGAAAATAACCCCATAAGTGCCCTCCCCTCTGTTGAGAAAAGATCCCGCAAGAAGTTAATAACCCAAAAGGTAAAATATTAACACTAGGGTATAGAATAGATAGTATAGTAAAGAACAAAGTTTCTACTTAAGCTATCCAGTAAATAATCAGTTAGCGAACATGTAGTGGTGTTGATGGTATTGTATGATGGTGATATTACTAAATGTAATTGTATGAGGCCAGCTGTGAAGGCTCCTGAGATAAAATGTAGTTGAGAATTGTCAGAAGGCCTTTCTTGCTACCACTACGACCTCACACTTAATTTTTTTTAATGAATGTGGCTACGTAAAGTGTCTAGGGTTATGCTATGTAGTGTGGTGTAATAGGTTATAGATATACCCACAGATATTTAACAAGACTAATAATATTAATAAATGTTAAAATACACTGAACTAACTCACGTGTGTAAAATTTTTGATAAAATTATATTACATTTATTTTGTTCTGGATCAATTTTTTAGGTTGACCAGAACTTAAAAGGATTTAAAGATTATGAAAGAAATGCATGGAATATTATATCATAAATGCAATAGTGTACATATATATGTACTATACTAGTTAGTTTTATTAAAATGTTCTAGTAGTCATCTACTTGGGAGGATAGTTAATGTTTGTGCTGTTGGGGTGGCCTCATCACACCTGTCTATATTGACTACACAGTGTCCAGAAAATGGTGGGAATTTTTATGGGGTATTAGTAACTACACAGCGTTGGTGAATGTCCAGCAGACCAGAGGCTCACTCATCTTGTAGTGGTAGCTCTGGTGCTGAAATCAGGTGGTCCCACCTCTCCGTGCTGGCGGGCAATAATGGTGGTCTCTGTCACAAGTACTGCACAGATACACTCGAGTAAAGTCACCAACTGAATAGACACTGCTTGGTTGACAACAGAAACTCGCAGCTCTGCAATCAAAGTATGGGCCATGTGTCAAAATCTATTCTCTACCCACGTCTGGACACAACACTGACACAACAACCACATCATACAGACAGGTCAGATCTCTCTGACCAAACAGCACATTTACCATGGTGGTTTTACATCAGATAGATCCTCCCAGACTATAGATTCTGAAAAATATTTATTAGTTGTCTGCCCTAAAAGAGGATAGGTAATATGTTTCATTATTCTCAACACTTGATCTGTCTTGCCTAACCCTTGCTGGAGTTTATGTACATTGTTGGTCCCTAGACCCTGACTTGGGCGGGGGGTCTAGAGCAAATCCCTACTTGTTTGTAAGGCTAGATTTCGATATGGCAGTATCAAATCACTCAAACATGAAACAATATTCAAAATATATAAAGAAATAATTTCAATCTTACCAGATTATGAATAAATAACACAGAATTGCTAGCAAAACTCAGCTGAGCTGCTGGCTATAGTATGGCGTCCCTAAATTTCTTTCACTTTCTTTCATATGGAAATCACCACACTTTAAAATCTGTGTCTATCACTGAACAACTATTGAAGAATGGCCCCACTTTCGCGTCTGAGCGCTAATGATATGATTGTCTGTGGCCAATCACTGCCTAGGTTTATTTTAAATTCAAATTTCCTACCATAAAGTCATTTCAGTCATGCTTCAGTCAAGTATGGATGGTTATCTGTTAGTCTGTCCGTCTCTACTTGTGTTTCTACAAAATGTACTTGATTTTTGAACCAACCTTTCTCTCCCCTCCAAAATTTTGTCGTTAAAAGTTATATTTAGACACAGCTACCACCCAAAAACCCTCTCCTCCATACTAAGTAAATTTGAACACCTGCGTCCCAAAGTCGTGTTTTTTTGTGCAATTAGCGACACTTTTAGATTCAATACAGTCTGTCGATGATGTGAACAACACTGTCTTTTGTCATTATCTTCAATATTATCTATCCGTTTGTAAAATTAAGACCATATTAGTTCACTGCTCAGAATGGGCCATCCGGCCAGCTAATTTTTATATTCCTAACATTAATATTAAGAAAAATTTACTTTTTAATTTTTGTAATATTCCAAACATCTGCGTTTTAGCCGCTGAATTCAAATCAAGGGCTTGGTATTGCAAAAGCGTCCAATAAATGACTGTGGCGTAACATATCTATGGTCCCTTCTGTCGAGTTGCTTACTTTTTATGTCAACTTGGGAAACGTGACTTTTCTCCGTTTCCCCCCCCCCCCCCCAATTGCGTCTCCTTAGCCTTTCTAGTCTCACGCAATCTTTCCAGTCATATTTTTCCTTTTTGATCCGCCGTTCCCCTCCTGTCTAGCAAGTCAATTTTTATGGAGGGTGATGACCCGCGGTCTAGGCGATCATGTACTATTCGCAGCCTACGCATTATGTTTTTATCCTTAAATGTTATCTTTGGAGATATTTTACCGTTGTATCTCTGTCAATTTCACTACACATCTCCCCACTTGAAAACATGCCTATGGCAAGTTCCAAAACCAGCGATACACATAGGTAAAATTACTCCTCACGTCTGCCACTACTCTAATTTTGATCACAGGGGTGCCGACTGAGGAAATCTGCACCGACATTCAATTTGCCTGGGATATATTGGATACTAAACTGATAAGGTTGAAGCAACAAAGACCACCTCAGCAATCTTGCGTTTTCATGCTTAGCCTGAGACAAGAACACGAGAGGCTGATGGTCCGTCTCCACCACAAATGTCCTACCATACAGATAGATTTGAAACTTCTTTATTGCCCAGATTAATGCTAAACATTCTTTTTCGCTTGTGGAGTATCCTTGTTCCGCCTTATTCAATTTGCGGCTTGCATAAGCGACTGGTTTAAGTTCCCCATCAGGTGAAGATGATCTTTGCAACAAAGCCCCTCCGAGTCCTACATTACTTGCATCGGTTCTTAAGACAAAGTCCTGTGTCAAATCAGGCAGTTTGAGAATAGGCTTGCTAGTGAGTTTTTCCTTTAACTCTTGGAACGCTAGTTCACATTGTGCAGTCCAAATAATTTTATCTGGAAGTCCCTTGCGAGTCAGATCAGTCAGAGGAGCACAAATAGCGTTAAAATTCTTGATGTATTTCTGATAAAATCCGCATAACGACACAAATGATCGCACGTCCTTTTTTGTTTGCGGCCTAGGTGCTCTCTGCAGTTTTTCCAAGTTCTTAGGATCAGGGGTCATATTACCCTGATATACAGTGTGTCCCAAGAATTCCAACTCTTTGCATCCAATACAACATTTTGTTGGCCTAGCAGTTAAGTTCGCCTCCCGAAGTCTATCAAACAACATCTCCAGAGCTTCAATGTGTTCTTCAAATGTCTCTGTGGCGACGAGAATATCATCCATGAAATTCGTGATACATGGGTTATTCAGGGGATCCAACAATTTGCGCATCATCCTTGAAAACACACTCGGAGCATTTTTCAGTCCGAATGGTAGCATATTGAATTCATAATGTCCATCCGAAGTGCTAAAAGCCAAATAAGGTCTCACTTCAGGCTTCACTGGGATCTGGTAATAGCCTTTACTAAGATCCACCTTTGAAAAGTATTTTGCCTTGTTCAGTCTGGCAAATAACTGTTTTGTGTCTGGTAATGGATCCACTTGTCCTTCTGTGACAGCATTCAGTTTCCTGTAATCTATGCACAGTCTGTGTTCCCCAGACGGTTTTCTCAACAAAACGACACTAGAACTAAAAGATGATTCACTGTGCGAAATAATCCCCTCCTTCAACAAATACTCTATTTCTTCCTTCAATGCCTTCTCCTTCGCGAACGGAATAGAATAGGCTCTCATACAGATTGGGTTTGAGTCTACCAGTTTCATGTCATACTGTAGCAAATTTGTATGGCCTGGTTTATCTGTTAATACATCTGTATGTTCCTCCAGAACCTTTTGAACTCTCTCCCTCTGGTTTTTAGTCAGGTGCTTACTGACTTTTACCTGTGCTGCTGTTTCACAAGGATGTAATGGGTATTCATGTGAGGTGAGTGGTTCTTTTTGCATCTGGGTTGCAATAGCCAAGGTCAATAAGGGGGTGCTTTCCTGGAGTGGTCTGTCCAGATACTTCTTTAACAGGTTTACATGATAAACTTTCTCCTTCCCCTTTTTGTCAATTTTATAGTTTGTTCTAGACACCTTCTCTAGAACCGTATATGGACCTTGCCAACCAATTTGTAATTTATTCTGGCTTCCGGGTAGTAGAAGCAGCACCTTCTCTCCGACTGCCAGTTCCCTGTCCTTTGCCTTCCTATTAAAATATGCTGCATGTTTCTTCCTGGCTTGCTTCAAATTATCATTTGCCAGTTTCCATCCAGCTTTCAAACGAGTGGTCAGTTCGTTCACATATTGATACGATGAGGTAACAGTCTCTTCCGCCTTCTCATCTGTCCAGGTCCTTAATAGAGCTTCTATCTGGACCTTTAATTTTTCATACGTATTTTTCATGGAACCCGTCTGGTCCCGTCCATTAGAAGCCCTATAGTGAGGACTTTTCTTCCTAGAATCATCACTCACAAATCGACCACTACCAATTTTTTTCTTGGGTTTATCTCCCCACTTTAGATTGCTTATGAGAGATCTTCGCTCTCTTTTCTGTTCTTCCAGTTTATATAAGTCTGACCGAGGGATTGTCATCTTATCCTGGGTAAAATTTCTTCTTTGTACTCTTCGCATAGTGGCCATGTTAATCCATTCAAGTGAAGACTGGGTGTGAAAAGGGGGCTCCCATTCCACTTTGTCTACCCGAGTATAATTAGTTTTCCTTCCAGGCCTAAAGTTGCCCCGTGGCGTTTCTAGGTCCTGCACATATTTTCCCTTTGTGGGTGTTCCCTCATGAAATACGCCACATGCTTCTACAAAGTTTTCAACATCGACATTTACGTCGGGCCAATAGTATTTTCGAGCAATCTTTTGGCAGATGGTACCGACTTTCTCATGGTCACCATCTGTTCCAACATGTAAGCTCCTTATTAAGTTTGCCCTATATATCTTGGGAAGAACTAACTGTCCGTGACCAGTGGATCTAGTTCCTGTCTTCCTGTATAATAGTTTGTTCTTCATGAAATATTCCCCCTTGCTCGGAGGTGTGTGGCATTTGGGCAATTTTTTAAAACATGGCTTGAGTGTCCCATCCTCAGCCTGCGCCCTCCTCATCTCCTCTGGATGAGCATTTATAGGTTCACCTTCTTCCTCCTTCTTCTGTGACCTGGTCTGCACTGTCGCCATGATCACAGGTTTCTCGGGATTCCCCAAGAAGACGTATCTACACCCCAATATCAGAGGGTAGATTGGTTCATCTATCACTGCTGCTCTGATTTCTCCTTCCACATAGCGAGTTTTCACCGTTATCCTTGCGATGGGAAGTGTCATGAGTGGTATGTCCTTAGTCGCCCCTTGTATTTCCACTGTTTCTGTGGTATACTGACTTGGGTCCACTAGGCTAGACTTCACAACTGAATCATAATCCAAACCTGTATCATAAAGGCACCTTATGGTGACCCCATTACAAATAACATCCTCACAAACTGGGGGGTGATAAGGTTCCTGTTGTCCCTTAGGATTAACCTTTAATCTTTGCGTCCCCGACTTCATTGCAGCAATGTTTGAAGGTTTCCTTCTACAAAATTCGGTGTTATGGTTATCCTTCTTGCACCATTTACACCATCTTTTTCCTTGGTTCAACGGTTTTCTTTCATTGAACTTTTGGTCATTGAACTGTGAGTTTCTGTCGCGATAGTCATTTCTTGGCCGCTCAAAGTTTGTCCTACCTTTATTTCCCTGCTCTCTATTATCAAATTTATTAAATTGCTGTGGAGCTTTAAAATTGTCTATGTGCTTCTTTTTAGCACCACTTACCTCTGCCTGGGCTGCCTGATACCTCTCAGCAACATTTAAAATTTCCCCCAACTTCTCTGCACCTTGTTCCATGAGAAATTTTCTCATGTCTGGAGCCATGGACTCTCTCAATTGCTCAATCATGATCATTTCTTTAAGATCTTGGGTCTTCCCCAGAGCCGTCCATTTCTCCAAATAGGTTTCTAGTCTAGCAGAGAATTGGTGGTATGTCTCCCCAGACAACAGTTTGGCATTTCTAAATTTCTTACGATAAAATTCACCATTCTTCTCGTACCTTAATAACAAAGCCTGCTTTAACATGTCATAATTGTCTTGGTCTTCCCTGTTCATTTTGGCAAATACTTCATAAGAAGTACCTCTCAATCCCTGTGATAGCTTTAAGCTCCACCTCTCTCTCTCTAACCCATATGTAGTAGCTAATAACTCAAAACGTCCTAGGTACCCCTCTATGTCATCGTCTTTTTCAACAAAATGGTCTAAATGAAACCCCATAGCTGAGTTTGAGGCTCCCAGACTGGGCGTAGCATCTGAGGCAAAAGGGCTGGCACCATTTTCAGGAGCCTGGCCTTGTAATTCCAGCTCCCTTAGTCGTAATTCGTGCTCCCTTTGCAACCTTCTATCTTCTGCCTCCCTTTCGGCAGTCAACCTTTTTTCTTCTGCCTCCCTTTGCTGTCGTTTTTCTTCTGCCTCCCTTTGCTGTCGTTTTTCTTCTGCCTCCCTTTGCTGTCGTTTTTCTTCTGCCTCAATCTGCAGCCTCTTAATTTCTCTATCAGCCTCAATTTGTAACCTCTTCTCTTCAGCTAACCTTTCAGCCTCTAATTTTCTTTCAGCCTCTTTTTCTAATCTCCTTTCTTCCCGTTCAATATATTTATCACATTCAGCCGTTACGTATTGAATTAAAATTTGACCATCCATTCCCATCTCCTTCGCGGTGAGCACAGCAGCTGATCTAAATTTTGCCAGCTCCGCCATACTTTTTAGACAATATAATAATATACAAGCTAAATCTCTAACCAGTAAATACACTAAGTACTTCTTATGACTATAGTCTAACTAATTCTAACTAACCAGTTAACTAATTAATTATTACTGGCTGTGAAGATTCACCAACTTTTATCTGCAGGGACACTTTTAATTTTAAAGGGAATTTTACAATTTATTTCCCTACTTTTATTTCTCCCACCAGGAGATCCTAATATTACTGTTGGGCTAATTATCCCTGGACAAGACCCCAATTTATGTAGTGGTGTTGATGGTATTGTATGATGGTGATATTACTAAATGTAATTGTATGAGGCCAGCTGTGAAGGCTCCTGAGATAAAATGTAGTTGAGAATTGTCAGAAGGCCTTTCTTGCTACCACTACGACCTCACACTTAATTTTTTTTAATGAATGTGGCTACGTAAAGTGTCTAGGGTTATGATATGTAGTGTGGTGTAATAGGTTATAGATATACCCACAGATATTTAACAAGACTAATAATATTAATAAATGTTAAAATACACTGAACTAACTCACGTGTGTAAAATTTTTGATAAAATTATATTACATTTATTTTGTTCTGGATCAATTTTTTAGGTTGACCAGAACTTAAAAGGATTTAGAGATTATGAAAGAAATGCATGGAATATTATATCATAAATGCAATAGTGTACATATATATGTACTATACTAGTTAGTTTTATTAAAATGTTCTAGTAGTCATCTACTTGGGAGGATAGTTAATGTTTGTGCTGTTGGGGTGGCCTCATCACACCTGTCTATATTGACTACACAGTGTCCAGAAAATGGTGGGAATTTTTATGGGGGTATTAGTAACTACACAGCGTTGGTGAATGTCCAGCAGACCAGAGGCTCACTCATCTTGTAGTTGTAGCTCTGGTGCTGAAATCAGGTGGTCCCACCTCTCCGTGCTGGCGGGCAATAATGGTGGTCTCTGTCACAAGTACTGCACAGATACACTCGAGTAAAGTCACCAACTGAATAGACACTGCTTGGTTGACAACAGAAACTCACAGCTCTGCAATCAAAGTATGGGCCATGTGTCAAAATCTATTCTCTACCCACGTCTGGACACAACACTGACACAACAACCACATCATACAGACAGGTCAGATCTCTCTGACCAAACAGCACATTTACCATGGTGGTTTTACATCAGATAGATCCTCCCAGACTATAGATTCTGAAAAATATTTATTAGTTGTCTGCCCTAAAAGAGGATAGGTAATATGTTTCATTATTCTCAACACTTGATCTGTCTTGCCTAACCCTTGCTGGAGTTTATGTACATTGTTGGTCCCTAGACCCTGACTTGGGCGGGGGGTCTAGAGCAAATCCCTACTTGTTTGTAAGGCTAGATTTCGATATGGCAGTATCAAATCACTCGAACATGAAACAATATTCAAAATATATAAAGAAATAATTTCAATCTTACCAGATTATGAATAAATAACACAGAATTGCTAGCAAAACTCAGCTGAGCTGCTGGCTATAGTATGGCGTCCCTAAATTTCTTTCACTTTCTTTCATATGGAAATCACCACACTTTAAAATCTGTGTCTATCACTGAACAACTATTGAAGAATGGCCCCACTTTCGCGTCTGAGCGCTAATGATATGATTGTCTGTGGCCAATCACTGCCTAGGTTTATTTTAAATTCAAATTTCCTACCATAAAGTCATTTCAGTCATGCTTCAGTCAAGTATGGATGGTTATCTGTTAGTCTGTCCGTCTCTACTTGTGTTTCTACAAAATGTACTTGATTTTTGAACCAACCTTTCTCTCCCCTCCAAAATTTTGTCGTTAAAAGTTATATTTAGACACAGCTACCACCCAAAAACCCTCTCCTCCATACTAAGTAAATTTGAACACCTGCGTCCCAAGGTCGTGTTTTTTTGTGCAATTAGCGACACTTTTAGATTCAATACAGTCTGTCGATGATGTGAACAACACTGTCTTTTGTCATTATCTTCAATATTATCTATCCGTCTGTAAAATTAAGACCATATTAGTTCACTGCTCAGAATGGGCCATCCGGCCAGCTAATTTTTATATTCCTAACATTAATATTAAGAAAAAATTACTTTTTAATTTTTGTAATATTCCAAACATCTGCGTTTTAGCCGCTGAATTCAAATCAAGGGCTTGGTATTGCAAAAGCGTCCAATAAATGACTGTGGCGTAACATATCTATGGTCCCTTCTGTCGAGTTGCTTACTTTTTATGTCAACTTGGGAAACGTGACTTTTCTCCGTTTTCCCCCCCCCCAATTGCGTCTCCTTAGCCTTTCTAGTCTCACGCAATCTTTCCAGTCATATTTTTCCTTTTTGATCCTCCGTTCCCCTCCTGTCTAGCAAGTCAATTTTTATGGAGGGGGATGACCCGCGGTCTAGGCGATCATGTACTATTCGCAGCCTACGCATTATGTTTTTATCCTTAAATGTTATCTTTGGAGATATTTTACCGTTGTATCTCTGTCAATTTCACTACAGAACACACAAAAAATGAGTACAATGATAGTAACAAAAGGAAAATATTTTTTTCTCTCTCTCTATCATTTTTTCACTCAGTCATTCTGTGGCCACAGACATACTTGCTTACCCAATAATTGGCGTAGGTATTCCTTGGAAAGAACAATAACAATGTATGAACCTTTAGTGTCAGGTAAGTCGCCCAAATATGGCCCCAGACTAGCCTTGGTAGTTAATAATAAGTCCGAGGTAGTCGCCAAAGTTGGTGAGTTTATTTTTCCTGGATGAGTCCTGTATCACCGCGTATAGTTATTGAAGCAAGACGTTTTCGGGACGTTCACAGATATAAAACAAAAGGAGGAAATAGTTCCTGTATTGTCTAGCCTCTATGTGCTACTACTGTTACGTTATACAATGATGATGATAATAAATCCTTTCGACTTTTCTCTGGGATGAGAGCCGATTTTGAAACAGCGTTTCTCTTGGATAAAAAAAAATCACTTGGGAAAGACGACTGTCAATAGTCGGGAAAATGTTATGTTTATTGCCGCAGTGGGCTGATAAATGTAATACACAAATCTGGATATTTGTAAGTCTAGTTTATCTCAAATTACAGCTCGTATGCCTTCAGTAACTGAGTAAAAGCCCACAATTAGAGACCGAGCCTATATTTTGAAGAAAACAAACATTTAACAAAAAATGAAAATCCTATGCTATCCCGTATAAAGTGTGATCTCTTATCCTCTCCGTCTCCTAATTAAATTAAAAGGCACACGGTATTTTAAGCTTATACTATCACGCTTTGCAAGTACGGATTTAGGTTTTAGGCATGCAGCCGCCCCCCTCGGCCCCCCCCCTTTTCCGATTCAGTAAAACACTCAGCGCACGATGTCAGTTTTAATTGAATTATGACTATGTCCTTAACAAATATCGCCTGTCATTACTAGTTAGTTGATTGTTGACGTCTATCGGTTTTTAACACATGATAAAACACTAATCATTAAAAATAATTTACACACAAAGAAATATAATGCGCATACTACTCTGTCACTTTATCCGTCACTCTTAACATTATACTTAAGTCAGCTAAGAAAAATGGTTGATGGATTTTACATTACTGAACAACTGGTAAAAAAATATCTACGCGTTTTTCTATTTCGCTAGTCTTAACGCTAGGGAATAGCAGTGAATAAAAATGGTAATACTCTTAACACATTTAATACTTAAGCAAAACTTAAATTATTACTACAATCAGAAATTTAAATCCCCACGGGACAATATAACACATTTAGCGAATAAAATGGTTCCTAATCTGGCGTGATTAGATTCATTCCAAAATTTCTGAGCGACTGATACTGAATACGGAGTGAAGGCTGAATATATACCGATTTCGTGCAATATCTCTCCAGAGTGTTACAATTCACACCTTCGGCTATTCGGGAAAGAATCAGGGAACTTCGTTTCCAAGATAAAGGATTTCTGCTCACGATGCCTACCAACAACAGAGACATTTGCCAAGCGAAACGGCTTTCTTAGATTTCGCCCGCTGCCGTAGATCAAATACTTCAAAGGTACGGGAATAATATTATCGCCCTTGATTTGCTTAAGTCCCCTAAAATGTTGAACATCAAACAGTTACGCGGCAACATTTCTGCCCGTCGCCTCCCTTCAAAGAACCCGATTTTATCTCTACGCGCGCTTCTGTCTGTCAACCCATGATGATTGGCAATCAGCTCGCGTGATAATTCCGATACGCGAATCATGCTCTCGCTGACTGTTATGTAGCCTGTATGAACGTAGGTAAACAACTTGTCAGCGCATGTAAACAGGAAAACAAAATAGGCGTGGCTTCAAAATATGCGTCAGACAGACAGCGAAATGCGTGGCTTTTTTCGTTGCAAAACATAAATACTAATGAGGAAACAAGGTAGTCGGATTTCTGAGGATCTATTTACATATTCACGTCACACCTCCATACACCTCACAACAGCACTACCATCTTTGTCGGCTTTGCCCACATGCCTCCATACACCTCACTACAGCAATACAATCTTTGTTGGCTTTGGCCACATGCTTCCATACACCCCACTACGGCACTACAATCTTTGTCGGCTTTGGACACATGCCTGCATACACCTAACTGCAGTACTACATGTTTTGCGGAACGTCACGTTACATTCTTTGACGCATGTACTCAGAGTCATCCCTAGAAATTTATCAAAGTGGTGCGAGATCTCATGACACCCCTCTCCCCCCCTCCCCCGCCCCCTTCCGCCCGCCCTATGTGCGGTACTGAATTAATTATTAATTTCATGCTATTGAGTTGGATTACACTGAAGTTTCCACAAGTCATGTTTACTGTACCATTTTACAAAAAGCATTTTACATTTGTCTATCTGAAATCTTATTGCTAGTAATTTGTTGTGTACTCAAGTTGAATTACGGATGGACGCTCGGTGCGTTGTTTTTGAAATAAAGATTTCCTTCGTTCGTTCGTTTTTTTAAAAGAGAATAATAAAGACATATTTTTTACTTTGAAATTTGCTGTTTCATTTTTGTTGTACTTCTACAATTGTAATGTTTTTATTTATTTATTCAATAAATTATTTGCACCTTCACAAAGTCGACACCTGATGGGGGCAGCACTGCTTGCACCGTCCAAGAGTCGACCATGACTGTACTAAAAAAAACACTCACGCAGACACAAATGACGTATTGCTGGAGAAAACACGCATGACTGACTACACTGACGCACATTCTGCATGCATCCGGTGCAAAGGTCACCGTGATACTTCTGTAGAGGAATGCCTTGTGCAAGAATGGCCGCCTGTGTCGGCGGGTGGTGAGTGACTCATGTTCATGGCCTGCAGCTCAACTTTTGCGCGCTCATACGGTATTGATTTGTTGCAAGCAGACAACAACTCGTTACGTCCACCTTTTTATTTTCATAACCAACTTTTATTCTTTTGTTTCTTTTTAATATGTGTCGTTATTGGTGGTTTTTGTTTCTGTTGTTATTTATTTTGTTGAATTGTTGGTGTGGCATGAGGAAAGGGGAAAAGTTTCGCTCAATTGTTGATATATATATATATATATATATATATATATATATATGTTTAAAAATATAAAACGTTACAAATAATTAGGCAGTACTGTTTCTGCTGCATGTCCTGATGACGTCACTAATTCTCCTGTGGTCATTTGCATGCGTGCTTTTTAACTAAAACTATGATAATTAGCAAAACAGACGATAAACCCACATTAAAGATAAGCGTAAATGGGAAAATCCTGGAACAAGTCAAGAGCTACGTATATCTTGGTCATATAATAACAGAAGATGGCAGATGTGAAACAGAAATCAAGAAGAGAATAGGAATGGCCAAAGCTACATTCAACAACATGAAACATATACTGACATCCAAACAGTTATCTCATAAATTAAAACTGAGAATCATAAAGTGTTATATATATTCTGCATTTCTGTATGGTGCAGAAACATGGACGATGAATAAGCATTTGGAAGAAAGAATTGAGGCTCTTGAAATGTGGATATATAGAAGAATGGGGCGTATCTCATGGAAAGAGATGAAAACAAATAAGGAGGTCCTAGAAAATCTAGGTATGAAAAGAGAACTAATGAGAGAGGTCAAAGTTCGGCAGCTAAAATACTTTGGCCACATAAAAAGGCATAACACCTTGCAGAAGACCATAACAGAAGGGAGAGTTGAAGGCAAACGTGCAAGGGGAAGACAGCGCTATAAGTGGGAAGATAACATCAAGAGATGGACGGGAAAGAGTCTATCAGAGTGTACCACCAAGACAAGAGACAGAAGACGTTGGAGATCCATTACAGCCAACCTCCGTTGTGGAGATGGCAACTGATGATGATGATGATTTTTAACAGGTGTATAATTTAGCTTTCACTGTGCAATGTATATATATATGGACACATAAATCTCCGGCTTCTTTAAGAAAAATCCTGTAGTTTATTTCTGACATGAAGCTGACAGTCAGCAGCTGATGCCTCCCTAGTGTATTCACAAATCATAATGTTGCTTCCTGCCCAGTTTTTGTCCAGACTGAGAACTTCTCATGAGATTAGACATTGGAGACGAGAGTGTTCTATTCATCTGCTCAGTATTCATTGTCATCATCAAATTTTGTCGCCAGGATTAGGCGAGCATGTCTCTTCCTGTTTTTTCTGATTATTGATTATTGCCCTTGAGATGTATCTCCGTTCAGTGGCGCTTGTAATCCTCTTCATTTACCGAGTTGTCTGTCAATCGCACCTGTTGTCGGGCACTGTTTTAACTTTCCAAACAAAGAGGGTGAACCCGAGGCCTGTAAACAATAAATAAATAAATATTCACTCATAAAGGTAATGTTTCAGCCACTCGTCATAAATAAAGAAGTAGCTAGGCTGTGGTGCCGTTCGGAAGGACCTGGGTTCAATTCTCCGTTACGCCTCTCACTTCTGTTGTGTTTCTGTTGTCTTGTTTTCTACCTCTTTGTTTTTCACTAGTGCCTGAAACATACCTTTATGTATGTAATATTTATTTATTTGTTGTAACTTTCCTCTTGTCAAAATGTGTCCAATGAGAGTAGGTGTTACTGGTCTATCGAATATAAAGTGTCCTTTTCAGTTTGGCCACTTTCAGAACATCTTTATGTTTCTACTTAGCTGTGTATGTGATGTCTAGTCCCACAAGAGCATGATTACAAGCATGCAACTCACCCTTAATAGTGTTAAGAAAGGAACTGCCTGGGGAAACTACATAATATAGTAAAACAGGTGATAACAGGAACAAACCGTAAAGTGTAACAATGTATAATAAGAATGTAAGGGTATTTATAACATCTAGTAATATACATTAACAATATCAAATTACGGATTTAAAATCGTTCTGGCTTATTGTAAGCAGGTAGCAGAAATAAGGACTACAATGGTGGAAACTAAAATATCAAAAATTGTAATTGAGAATATTAACAGCACAGAGGTGAAAATGATGAGGAGAACGTGGAAAGAACTTGAGATGATGGCACGTGACAGGAGGACTTGGCATGTGTTTGTTTAAGGCTTATGCTCCTTGGGGAGCGGAGGGTTAAGAATGAATGAATGATTGAATATTAACAGTAAGAAACTTTCCTTCTTGTTTCAGTGAATAAATATTTCTTACATAAAATGAATGCGCTGGCTAATCACCTTATGTTCTTGCCGTCATATATCTTCATTACATTATGTTAATTTTTACCTACATTTGGAATTAAAAGTTTTAATTTTCTACTTTTTTTCACTTTCTTGACTAAATAATTCTATCACATTTTGTTTCATATTTACATTTCGGTTTCACATTTTGTTTCATATTTACATTTCGGTTTCACATTTTGTTTCATATTTACATTTCGGTTTCACATTTTGTTTCATATTTACATTTCGGTTTCACATTTTTTGTGTCCTATGATTTCCTTTTCACTCTTCCTTCAACATAGCCTACTATTTTTAGACATTCTACTGAAAGCACGAGCGGCTAGCTGGCTGTGTGTCCTGCCACGGCTCACTTGCAGCGAGGCGGTGGCGCCGTTTGAATGGTCACTGGTTCGAATCCCCAGAGCGCCTATCACTTCTGTTACTTTTCTTCTCTCTATAAACCTCCTTTTTATTCTTCTTTTTTTCTTATGAGCGCCTACGGTTTACCTATTTTCGTTAATACAAGAAAATCCAAATCGCACAATTATTTTTTACTTTATTTGCGTTTTAAAGTGCAAATTGTAACGCATTTACTATTGCTTATCTCTAACTACACCCAGCGATATTCCGTTTTAATCAAACTCTTTTCCGCTAGCTAAAAAAGAAAATCTTTAATTCCACAAAAGCATTGCCAAAGTTGAGACATCCTCTCCTCCAATTTTCTCCTTCACAATATTCCTGTCCTGACAAAGCTGCCATTAAAGTTATGTGTGAAGCCTCGACCCTAGCTTGCAGGATCAATGGAGAACTAGGAATAAATAGTTGACTTGCATTTTTGTCATTGGGACATGTTCTCTAAATATCGACCAGTCTGTTTTTGCTTTTTTTTTTTTTTTAACTAGCCCGTGATCGAATTTTCTTTTAACTTCTACCAGTTGTTCTTCAGCACGGGTATGTTCTTTGAATCCTTCCCCACCTCGTCCGAACATGACATTTCATTCCATGGCTTCGATGTGTAATATCCTGTTGTTTAGTGAATACCAGCATGAGATTGAATGCGGTCTATCGACATTTCTCTTGCGAAGTGTGTGAAAGAGAAATAATAATAGCAATGCCAGCAGACAATAAAATGCAAGATTATACGGCAACTGCTGGAGGCGTTTCGGCACGGCAGCGTACAAGAACTGAAATTAATAAGGAGGCAAAAGAAATCATATTCAAAAATAGATAGATGTTGCCAGACCAAGAGTCCAAATACAGACAAGAAACACAAATAAACAAAGAAAAAAAAATGTTATATTGTTTGGGAAATAAGGACATATAAACAACAGTGAGAAATTGACAATAACTGCGCTTAACAATATGAATCTGAGCTGTTCAGATTCCTAACATAAGGAAAAATAAAATACAGAGATTCAAATACTAACCTTCTAGGTCGAAGGACAATAAAAAGTTAATCGGGCTGATTTTGAAAACCGATTCGGCAGTGTGGGTTAATGATCTTAATATGGAAAGCATACAAAATCTTTTTAAGATAAGTACTGGAGTGCGGTAGAGATGCTTCCTGTCACCAATTTAGCTAACAACGAACCAACCGAAATCTGTATTCTTCTTCTTCTTCTTCTTTTTCTTCTTCTTTGTTCATCCTGAAAAGGACGTTGGTTGCGTTGTGTCCGTTTTCAGCGAAGCTGCGATATTTGTGCCTTTCGGCTGACACATCCGACTTCAGCACGGCAGTTTTGGGACCGGGTTGGCCTTCCCTCTTCGATCCCTACTCACTCAGCCAGACTGCAGTGATGCAGCCTGTTTCCAGGACCACCACTTGGAGGTGAAGTAGGGTCTTGGTCAGCTCTGGTTCGCTGACCCTGACACATACAGTCTAGCTATGGGTCGCTAACTGAATTCCTCACTGTTGACGCGTCTTAGGTCTTAGAAATGTGTATTCAATGGACGAGAGCTAGATTATTTAGATTTTGGACACGGCCTTGTGCTTGTATCCCAAAACCAAAATCAGACGAAAGAATAATAATACTGAAGGTGAGGTGGCAACAATTGGGACTGACAATCCGCAGAGAAAAGACAAAGGTTATGAGAATAAATGCGGACAATGAAAGACATATTTCACTTGGAGAAACACCTCTGCAAGATGTAGACTTGATCTATATCTTGGCAGCAGCACAGACAACATTAGGACAACCGACAGTAATATTAAACCAAGAACACAGTAGGTAACAGGAACTTTCGTTATATTAGAAAATACATTAATACGTAGCGCTGTCTTATCTTTTATTTTCACATTCTATTTTTAATTTACCAGATAATTTTATACATTCTTGACATATTTACATGCTCGCTACTTACCATTAATTATAACTCGCGTTAAGAATGTCTGGAGAATGGGAGAAGATTGGTTACTGTCACAAGATGGATTTTGGGGCGACCTCTTTCCGATCTCTCTTTCCCTACGGCGGTAATCAGTTACATTTCTGTACTGATTTTATTGCGATTTTTTCCGAGTTGCACCCATTTCTTTCTCTGCACTGGAGCAGATATTTTGTATTTACATTCTTTCACTCCTCTCAGAGATAAGTCACCACGTCTATTTGTTACCCGTCCTTTCCCTAAAACTTTGCAAGGATTGGCTTGTTGGTGATTCTCGCGTACCCAACCTTGGTCGCTACCAATTAACACTAAAAATCTCCAGCGTATTTGCCTAATTGCTGATAAGTCCAGGGTATGCGACAGATAAGAGATTACTTGTCTGGGTGACACATTTTGGACAGACAAGGATGACATAATCGCTTCCTATCCGACTTGCAATGACAAGATTACTATAGATAGTAATACTTTGTTACATCTGAAACACATTGTCGTGTGAGTTTACAGAAGTGTTGGTGAGTTCGACTGCCAGGGATCTGATATTTTCGTACCATATACGGAAGACTTGACCTCTACATTACGTTTAAAATTTTTCCATGTCAGGAATATTTTGAAATCGCCCCCTTTCCCCCCCCCCCCCCCCACCCCCAAACAGCATGTTTAAAATGGTTGGAGCTTTTACTTGGCTTCATAACAAACAGATGCGGGGGAGTGTGGTAAAGTGGTATGATATAAATATTTATAGGGGACTTAGTGTACTGACTGAGATCAGCTGTGAAGGTATATGTATCTAATAGGGGTAGTGTTTTACAGATAACCTTACTTGCTACCACATTTATACCTCAGTCAGAATTATTCTGGAATATTGTGATGACTACGTTGAATGTCTAGGGTATGTATATGATGAAGTGTAAGTCACAACAACAACAGACAGATAAACAATTTAATTTATTCCACAACACTTTACAACACTGTGACACTCACACACATTTAACACTCTATAAGACTATCTTAAATGAGTCTATGGTAAAGTTTCAAATATATATGTATTAATTACTTTCACTAATATATATCCTGATTCAACTACAAAGTGAACCAGGAATCACAATCAAATGTAATCACAATTTATATGTACATAATTTATAAATATGAACCTTGTAGTGACATATTTTATTAATATTATCCTATGTGTGTCAGTTGTGTAGTAATACTATGAGGTAATACTGGTGTTGGTTTTCAAGCTATGTTGTTATTTGTCATCATGACTTCAAGTGGAAATAGTATGGGGAAAACTTCACAGTTCCTATCAATTTACACAATGTATTTTCCCTCTGTTTTATTATAATGTCAATTTTAGAGGGGGACACATAATGTTGAGCTCCTCTGGCCACAGAAGCTTATCTTTCGTGATGGCGGCAGGAAAAGACTCCTCTGCTCGATAGCTTCCCTGTGTTCTGGAGACACCTCACTGGTCGCTATCTGGACCCAGGAGTATGCTGTCAGCCTCTAGATTCAGCAAAGCTCAGACCAGGTGCTGCTCAATAACTTTAGGACCACGGTCCCTGAAACAAGAAGGTTGTACCTCCTATTTCAGAACTAATTTATAATCTATTTCCAGACTGATCACAATACATAACAAACACTGAGTTCAGAGCGGTAGGCCAACTGCTATCTTCATCTGAAACAATTTACACCAGTATACTCCTCCCTAATGGTTACTACGCCTCTGCAATTCCAGCATTAGTTCCTTCTAGTCAATAAGATAGGTGTCAGTGTACTGTTTGGCAATTCCATGCAGTTTTACTTTTCTCCGACACCTTCTGTTCAGGTTGGAGCAATATATAGGCTTTGCCTCATGTTCGCTACTGAACCACACACATATACAGACATAAATTATCAATTTACATTCAATTTTCATTAAAAAGATATTTAATATTTCAAGCTTACCACAATTCATGGAAATAATACACAATTACGTTGACTGGCAATGAATATGGCACAAATTCCGACCTGCCGCTGTCTCAGTCTTTTATTTAGAAAATTATAAGCTGAATCTCAACGCACTGTTGCTTTAGAAAGTATATTTGAAAATGTGATGCTGAACTGACGCTTCTAATTGCCTATATTGGCGGGTCTAACCAATCGTGCCATGTTTACACAGCTTTTCAAAAAAGTACCTCTACTACTGTTTCCCCTAACAACAAAGAATTAGTATTTGTAGCCCGACTAATCGTGTTTCGCCTTACATTTACTGCGCTCCAATCAAATAGGATTTAACATGGGGACCTATTTCCCGTACAATGGTGGTTTCAAAATCTGCCACTGAGCGATTCTGATTTTGGTGTTGTCTGACATCCTCACTATTTCTTTTGGCTATAATTTGTTAATTCCTAGACTATTTGCGTAACACTTAACATATTCTTTGTCAGCAAGTCCTAAGGAACCCAAATATACAAATTTAATGGGGCTAAGGGGCTGCGTTCAAAATATGTATTTTCTTCTAGGATAGTCGTGCTGTTGCCACCTCCTCACTTCCAAACTTTATGGTGTCTGCTGTACTGTCATACTAATGTCAGGATTTCAGACATAAAACAGTAGAATGTCAGGTTTCCTTATAAGCATTTTACAGGTTTTTAAACCTAACTCTCGTATGGGTAGTGTTTTTTATCACTGTCTATCTGAAAAAAGTTAGTTAGTGCCTCATGCCTTTCGCGTGTTAGGGGTGGCATTAGTATTGTATCGCGAGTCGCGTGTTAGTGTTGCATGCGTTCCGGCTTTCAGCCCTCCCTTTCTTTCTATCCTTAGTCCATCTGTCCTTTCGTTTATGTTAACTTAGTGTATAAAATGACATGAATGGAATATTAAATATAGGTCAGCTTGTGTATCTCAAGGTTTTTCTTAGAAATGCAGTACACGTTTCATTGTAGAAAGCGTGTATTGATGCAGTAGGCTTACTATCAACGTGAAAGCGTGAGAATATGCAGACGAAGCATAAAAAGGGGGATGTCGAGTACCGTCATTGTGACAGCACTGTTCTTTACCATTCTTCTTTCCTTTTATTGAATTTATGTGTTAGGCTTTACATTTACTTGATAATTTATATATGTGGATTAGAATTTCTCACGACAGGGAGGACAGTGAATATAACCTGACACGCTTCAGTGTTAAGATACTGTGAAGATCGCTTGCCAAGACGACAACCAGACCTTGCCAGAGTGAAGCCTAGAATTCAGAATTCCATTTTATCTGACCGGACCTTTTATTGGAGTATTTGTCAGTACTTACAAAACAGCCCAGGAAATCTCTATCATTTTAAATAAGGAAAACCGGAATATCTGAGGAAACTGAACACACGGAGTCAGACAGGGAATTAAAGTTAAAATTAACGACCCCAAGTACACATGTAAAAAGGCATCGGCTACTGCCTTAACTTCATTCATCTGAGCAAAGCGTCTGTGAGCCTGGATTGGCGTAAGTTGTCATTTTACATTCTATATGTTCATTACTAACATGTGAACTAATATCTATATATTACCATGTGTCGTAGATTTTTGATAGGAGAATTAAGACTTGGGTTGGTCCCTTCTGAATAGATTAGAATAGGTGATAAACACAGTGAGAGTTAGTAAAAGAAATAGATTCCACGAGTGAGATGATAGAATGTGATATAGAGGCTGTCTCTGAAAGCGAAAAAAAATCTTCTCTCTCTCACCTATCTTCTGCGACAGCTTTACAGCGTCAGACAGTCCTAACACATATATATATATTACCTATATTTCTATCTACTCACTGGCACGCACATACACGTGACGACAGTTAAACACACAGACATGGGAAATCTATAACAATGAATATATATATTAGAACGAGCTGACCAACACGCTGATTTAATTCCAAGGGAAATTTTAATTATCATTTAAAATTTCTTCACGACACATAGAACTTACATCAAAACATACACAAATAGTCATAAAATCTCAAGAGAATGCTACAAGGATGATAGCCCCGTTATGATATTAACTCTAGGTTTAGCCCACAGCCCCGTTATGAGACAGATGATGGCCCAAAGAGTCACAAATACATATGGTTAGGGTCTAATATTGTCCTTCAACAGGAACAATTTAATTAAGCAGCCAATCTTCCGTAAGGGGATTGTAAAGTGGGTCAATCAATAGTTATCAAAAAAAAACTCACTCAGTCCACTTTCCCTCGGTTCTTTCATCAGGGTACCCCGGCACACGTGCTCACCTAAAACTTGATGTTGTTCACAGTCTGGCGCAACTTAGGACACTTCTCTACACAGTGAATCTGTATTCTTTGGATAAAGCGAATCCCAGCTCTACAATTACAGGTTTCTTCCACTGTTTTTCGGGGAGCATTCACTTCACCAGTTATGTTTTTAGATTACTGTTCATGTCACTTAGATCAGTTAGGGTAAGCAAGTTTGAACGGGCACACAGAGTCAAAACACGAGGGTTTCCTTCATTTGGGAAAAGCTGACCAGTGGACAACTTCTTTTAACAGATAGTCTTGGTTCACTATCCACTCTTTCAATACTTGTCGGGAATATTAATGTTATTTCTTGTAATTTTTCTCGCCGCCCGGCAGCATGTATATTTGAGTTTATTGTGAAGAAATAAAGTCTGGCTCAAAGGCCCATTATAAACATTTAGTCTTTAGAAAACCGTTAGTGGGATTGGTATTACTGTCTATCTCTGATGACACATGCACTGTCAGACCAGTGTTACTTGACACAACCCACGTGGTTAAAGATAGGAAATGTCTATTCTTCTCACAAGTATGTCTCTTTACTACTAAACGCAGGCAAGTTCTGGGTCACCCCAGTATTCACTACATAAAATGGAAAAAGCACATATAGAATAATTATACATACTATGTATAAGGATATAACTTATATTTTAAACTGCAAGCGTAGAGCTTATCATTTAACACTTCCCGTGAAATAAGTTATATTATAAAATCAATCATCATGAATTTGAAATACATATAAATATATTTCGTCACCACTCATGAGACATCTAGCAGTTATAAGTTAGTTTAGAAAAATATACTCGACTGAGTAGTTAGCAGTTAAATTAAATTGTTTTAATAGCCGAATGGGTTTAGCTAGAAATTTATAAGTTATCTTGCTTTCCACTGTAACTCGTCGACTAAAGAAATAACAAACTATTAAATAATCACTCTGCACACAGAACTAGTTTAAAATGAAATCGGCGATTTAACACTTAATCACTTCATAAATACTAGATATTATATAGTTACCTCAACCACAGCACTACAGACTAAACCATGAACTAGAATACTGTAATCTAATGGTAATCTAGAACTCGGCAAAATGTTGCCAGGAAACTCAGACTTCGCCAAAACACAGATATTTAATCTAGCACAGCGCTCTGTCTGCTGCAGCTTTACGAGTGAGAATGAAATTAAAGTTTCAAACTTGGGTTAATATTTTAAACCAGACAAAGGATGAACTATTTCCCCCGCCCCTATCTCTCCCCCTTCTCATTAACCTTCGTTTAACTAGAAGCATGTCGTAACTGCCACCTGAGCGTCTTGGCACCTTCATCTCCCTATTCACATTTCTGAGCGGGGAAGCGGTGACAGATCACACTTCCCGCTGGGAAAGTTAACCGAGAGCTACGTGTCAGTTTGAATTTCCCAGATCCTATGTCTGCTATACGCCGTATAGGTGACAGTTTTAACGCCTACCTAAGCGCTCAGCCCGAAGCAACCGCGCGTGTTCGCTGAAAAATGCAGACAACTGTCTGCCATCTCGGGTCTGATAGAAGGAATTTCTAACACTCTGCTTCACGTGTATGGCTGACACGTTACGTCATAACTGCGTTCTCAGTTGTGAGAAAAAAAACAGGTAAACGTTTGAATGGAAAAATAGTAATGTATATAGTCGCAAACGAACGAATGCGAAAAAAATACAGGAAAAGATCGATAATAAATAGAGGATGCGGGTGAAAGAACAAGAAGAAGATATAGGCAATTTACGATCCATAAACTCTCTGTGACACCATGTGAATATTAATTTGTGAAAATCGCTAGTGGATGCCCCAGTCATTTGAGGCTCGCAACCTCAGCGCATGGAATGATGAGTTCATGAACCACCACTGCACGATGTCACAGAGGTTTTATGATCATTGAAATTGCCTATATCCTCTTCTTTTTCTTTCACCCGTATCCTCTATTTATTATCACTCTTTATTTTTTTCTGTATTTTTCGCATTCGTTCGTTTGCGAAAAATATTTTTTTCCCATTCTCACGTCGCCAGTTTCGTTTCTCATTTAGAAACGCATTTCATTGCTTATTAAACGAGTAACTTTTGACATAACGTATCAGTCTCTACACTAGACGGGAGAGCGTTAAATGCATTTTATGGCATTAGGTGTCAGTGGACCAAACTGTGAACATATTCGTCTGGCCAGACATAGGAGCAGACATATGTCGACAGCATTCCCTGCCCCAGACGAAATACACTGTGAATATTCGCTTTCGTCAGACCTATAGGCGACAAAGTTGTCTGCATTTTCACCTGTCACAGCGGTTCTTCGGGCTAGTCGCTCGGAGTGAAGTGTGATATGACACTCATAAAGCGCTCTGAAATGAGACATATAGTCTGGGTTTTTCCATGACACGCACGCTTCTCGGTCAATTTGTTAACGTAGGTGTGAAGACGCACCGGTGGCACTTACGGCATGCTTCTAAGTTACGTAAGTGTTAGGAAAGATGAGAGATTGCGTGGTTTTGGAAATAGGGCACATTCTTTGTGTGTGTTTCATATATCTTAAACGAGAGTTTGAGACTTAATTCACTCAGTAACTTCGCAGTCAAGACTAGAACAAGCCTTCGTTCGATTCCTAAGAATCTCTGTTAATAGAGATGGCATTTAGTTTGGTCGAACTGGTTTAAGTTCTTAGTAGTTCTGTGTTGAGGTAAATATTATATATATTATATTCTAGTATTTTGTGAAGTGTTTAAAGTGTTAAATCGCTTATTTTATTTCACTAGTTAGATTTGGGGCAGAGCGCTTAATTTATATAGTCTGTATTATTTTATAGTGACGAGTTACAGTGGAAAACAGAAATTATATTTCTAGCTTAAACTCAGTCGGCTATTAAGGAATTTAATTTTACTGCTAAAATAATCAGACGAGAATAAATTTTTCTAACTAACTTATAATGCTAGATGCTTCATGAGTGGTGACGGAACACGTAGGTATTCCTAAGTCATGATGATTGATTTTATGGATATAACTTATTTCTCAGGAAGGTTTAAATGATAAGTCAAGCGTTACGCTTGCAGTTTAAAAAAAATGTAAGTTATAGTGAGTACGTAATATGTAGAATATTTCATATGTGGTTTTTCTTCCCTATTCAGTGAATACTGGGGTAACCCAAAACTTTGCCGGCGTTTAGTACAGAGACATACCTGTGAGAAACATAAACATTTTTATCTTTTAACCACGTGGGTTTACAAGTTAATACCTGTCTGACAGTGCGTGTGTCTTCATTAATAGACAGAGAACAACTCTCACTAACGGGTTTTATTAAAGACTAAATGTTTTATACTGGGCCTTTGAGCCAGATCAGATTTTCTGCACAAACTCTATGTACAAATTTAGCCGTTGTGGCAAGTGACATATTAACGTCAGTAACATTCCGACGGAGTTTCGACTAGTGGTGTGGTAACCAAATATAGTCCTTTCCTGAAAGTAGACACCGATCTGACATTCCTCAATTCTAGAAACCTAAGCTATTGACACTGTGCTCGTTGTTAATGTTTCGTGCCTGGACAATTTTAATGTGACCTAAACAGACATCCGAAAAATAAGAACACCCAAGGAGTCGTTCCCGGAAGCAGAGAATTCATCCTGTCTTTTTGGAACTGGGGATTTCTTGGTCAAAGACTGCCTTTGACGAGTCTGTAGGTGAATGTCCTAAAAATTGTATTACCAGAAGTGGCTATCTAAGCTGTGAGTATGAACATGTGCATGTGTGCTCGGCTGAATGAATCAAGTGAATGCAGGACGGAGTGATTTCTTTATTGTTGTAATTGGGCACCCATTTGCTGTCTTAACTTTCTGTAGGCTAGTATTGCTAATCTTATTTCCCTTAAAATAGAGCAGACATATCAAGTCTGTTCATACCTTAAGAAGGGGAAATATTAGACCTAATCCTATGTATCCTTGTTTCCTTGGGGCTATCACTTTCTTCCAACAGGACTGTGGGCATACCTCGAGGGATAAGATCTAACTGTGGGTCTATCATTTCTTGTAGAAATTCCTTGATTTTTTATGACTATGTGTATATGCTTTGGTGTAATTTCTTTGTGTTGTGAAGAAATTTTAGATGATAATTAAAATTTCTCTTGAAATTAATCAGCGTGTTGGTCAGCTCGTTCTAGAATATTTATATAATCATTTGTTATAGTTTCCCTACGTCCGTACGTTTAACTGTCGTCTTGTATGTGCGTGCACGTGAGTGGTTAGAGATATATTTATATATATATATATATATATATATATATATATATATATATATATATATATATATATATATGTGTGTGTGTGTGTGTGTGTGTTTAGACTGTCTGACTCCCCGAAAGCTGTCGTAGAAGATAGGTGAGAGAGAGAGAAGATTTCTCGATCTCAGAGACAGCCTCTTAACCACATGCTACCATCTCACTCGTGGAAATCTATTGCTATTACTACTTCTCACTGTGACTATCACTTAATCTAATCTACTCAGAAAGGACCAACCCAAGTCTTAATTCCCCTATCAAAAATCTACGACACACGAGCTGGTGATTGCTTTATTGCTAATTTCTTATGGAGAACTTAACGCACCAGTAGTCCCAAATTCCATATGGAGCAGGGAGGGAAAGATGAAAGAAATAATGTACATTTTAATTATAATACAGTTTCAAACCAGTGTAAATGTCGATGTTACCATATTCACTTTAAAATTAATGGAAGTTTCACACTTCTCAAATCAGTGTTAACATAAATGAAAACATATTCAATGTATATTGTGAACACTTTTCAATCAGTGGAAATGTAAATGTAAACATATTCTATCTGTACTATTTACCTTTTCTTTTAAATGTAAAGTAACTATAAAAGCTATTCATTTTAAATGTAAAGAAAGTATTCTCTCGAGGGATTAAAGTTAATTCTCATCGAAGATAAATTCTGAGGTAGAGGGATGGTGGAATAAGAAAGGGGACACATAAGTATATGTCGGGAAACGCAATACTCAAGAGAGCGTTTCGTTTCTATTTTTTTTACCATAGTTGGTGGTGGTACCAGTTGAAGGGTACTGTCTCTGGAACAAGAAGGGAACAGTGGTCTGAGCTTTAAGACGAGGGACCAACTTTGTAGACTCTCCCTGTTACTCTTGGGAACGAGCTGCACCCTACATCCGTGACCAGCGACGAGCGTTATCAGTGATCAGTCCATCAAGAACCAACCCAGAGGGAGCAGAAACAACCACTGGCAGCTAAGTACAATACTACTGGACAAAAGTTAAGGGCCACCAAGAAAAACTCCTCTATGGACCAATTAAATGCAACCAGGTTGAAACAATTTATTACAAAAAATAGTTGATTCATCCGTGGAAAAGATCGGTCAAGTTTTTTAAATAATGTGTGTCTTACTAACAAAAAGAAATTAAACTCACTTTTTCACCTTTTGAACTAGTGGGTCGTGTTGCAAAAACCACGAGTTTTTGCAGCAACAATGGCAATTTTCACGTGCGGATTAAAGTGACCCAGTTTTTGGACATTTAAAAAAATTAACCTAATGCACACAGAATACATTTCTGGGTGCACTAGGTTAATTTTTGTTAATGTCCACAAACTGGGTCACTTTAATCCGCACGTGAAAATTGCCATTGTTGCTGCAAAAACTCGTGGTTTTTGCAACACGACCCACTAGTTCAAAAGGTGAAAAAGTGAGTTGAATTTCTTTTTGTTAGTAAGACACACATTATTAAAAAAACTTGACCGATCTTTTCCACGGATGAATCAACTTTGTTTTGTAATAAATTGTTTACACCTGGTTGCATTTAATTGGTCCATAGAGGAGTTTTTCTTGGTGGCCCTTAACTTTTGTCCAGTAGTATATAAGCTGCCAAAGTGAACTTTTTTCATAGAACCTCTATCAATCAATGATGAACCCTTTCTTTTAAACTGTTCAATTATTTTCAAACTGTTAAAACTTAAGTGATTATTAAATTTTGTTATTTGTACATTTACAAATTTAACTTCGATTTAATCATTTTGAATGTACTGCATGTTTGTTTCAGTCAATTTACTACACACACTCTAAACAGAGCTATACCAGAAAAATAAGAATTCCACTGAGTAAATCAGAGGTGGGGGCTTGAACGAGCTAAGATTAACCATTGCTTAATTATTCACAAAAGTTGTCGGCAGATTCTAGATTTAACGTGCTCAGCCAATGTAGCATTGTTTTCGCTTATCTGAATATCCTGTTAAGACTCCATTGAGATAGAAGCGTCGGGAGCCGCGCTGGTGTAATGGTTACCACATTGCGCTGGCGATCAGGTGTTCAAGGTTCCAGCCCGGGCGTATGTCATCGATCGGGATTTTGACTGAATAACCTGAACGGCTCCTGAGATAAACCCTCTGTGGATGGGAAGGAGCGAAGCTCCTGACCGGGTTGGAAGGAAAGTCCACAGGGTCCCCAGCCTCGCAATTACATGTCATTGGGCCGAAGGGCTGAAAGCCCAAGTGCCGCTGGTTAAGGAAAAAAAAAAAAAGATAGAAGCGTCATTACCCTTTTATTTACAAATCTGCCAAGAGTAATCTTGTGCGAAGGTAGACACATTTGAAGCTCATATTAGAAACTCTTGAGTTTTGACCACTGTTGGACCACTACTGCAAAGCAGGGGAGGCAATACCGTCACAGCTACCACGAAAAGTATGGTAAACTAAGAGCCAGGGATCCAGACCTCCAGGACGACCCAAAGTCAGCTTGGAGGACAACATTAGACAATCTCTGAAGGACCGAGGAAGAGTGGAACCAGGCCAGAAGGAAGACAGCCGATAGGACAGTATGGCGTTCTCTGTGGCAAACCTCTACACCCCAGAGTAGAAGAGGAACGACTAAGTAAGTAACTATAGTTGAACCGGTCTAAAGAAGTTTCTCCACATATGAGAAAATTACTCGTGGTAACTTCTCCATATATTACCTCACTACTTACTGGGGCAGGGCACCATTTCCATATTTACATCATGTGCTGAGACATTGCAGCTTCTCCATATTACATTAACTGCTGAACATGGCGCATTCTCCATATATTACATTACTTGTTGAGACATGGCAACATCTCCATGTGTCAAATTATGCTTATCTAATCTCTCATACTTGCTGAGAAACGGCTTCTCCATATTTCACATTACTTGCTGGTACGAATCAACTTATCCATATATTACATTACTTGCTGAGACATGACAACTTTTCAATGTTACATTACGTGCTGAAACACGCCAACTTCTCCATATAATCACATTATTTGGCAGCACGCACAATGTATCCGTATATTACATTACTTGCTGAGACACATTAACTTCTCTATATACCATACTACTTGCAGAGACATGACAACCTCTCCATTTTACATTACTTGCTGAGACTCACCAACTTCTCTGTATATCACATTACTTTCTGAGACACATCAACTTATCCGTATATTACACTACTTGCTGAGACACGTCAACATTTCCATATATCACACTTCTTGCTGAGACACGATCACTTCTCCATGTTACATTACGTGTTGAGACACGCCAGCTTATCCATATATCATCACATTACTTGCTGAGACATGACAATGTCTCCATGTTACATTACGTGCTGAGACATGCCAGCTTCTCCATATATCACATTACTTGCTGAGACATGACAACGTTTCCATGTTATATTACGTGCTGAGGCACTCTAACTTATCCATATATCACATTACGTGTTGAAACACACCAGCGTATCCATATATCACACTACTTGCTGAGACACGTCAACTCCTCAATATATTACCCCACTTATTGATGTATTTATCCAAACGCGGCGCCATTCAACGATCAATATCTAACGCTGGAAAATTTGCTTCCATCCCCCTTTAATCCTCAGTATCACACTTGAAGACTTCCATGTCTTCGAACCAAAGTCACTTTCTCAGAGAGGCGATGGTGTTAGTCATCTAGACCTGGAACAAATTTCCGAAGTGCTTAATACTTCTCTTACTCTTCTGTCGTTCTTAATTTCGTTTTTCTGTCTGTATTTCTTTCTTACGAGCACTTAACTTTTACCTATGTTTGTAAATTGTTTTCAAAGAAGAAGTTAAAGGGTTTTCAGAAGTTTCAAAGCTGGAGACGATATGACGAACAATGTTATGTAGAGGGCAACATGACCAGCCCCCAAATTTCCAACGTGCTTCTTTTCTCCGCTCTTTAAGGAGTTTGATACCACCACTGCATCTGGGCTGTATTGAGGTCAATGAGTCTTGACGCCCCAAGCCAGAGATCCTATTGAGATCCCTGTAGCCACCCCACAATGCGTGATATACTTCTTTTTCTCCGTACACTCTCAGACTTCTACTTGAATCTTTTCAAAGAAATCAGTAGTCAGCTTGAAGCTGTTAGTGTATATCCGTAGAGCTTTTCTACGAATGGTACTGTTGACGGTCAAAAATGCTTTCTGTGTTCCACATTTGTTTGGTATCTTTTAAGCAGATTTAGCTTGTTGAATAGATGGTATTGCAATCCGTTGTGGCCCGTGCGGAGTTTGAAGATTACCACTTGTTATCTTCTGTTGAGCTGGTAGTATGTATCATTTTGTGTGTAACCTTGATGCTCTGCATCCCATTTGTTTCTATATCTGATGAATGATATCCCACTGCTAATATGACGACTTAATTTTTGAAGATATCGATTTTCTACATTTTTTTAAAACCAGTCAGAGAGATCACACTGCTGCCTTGCAGTTATCCTGTGGACAGTCAAAGACTAAGGAAAGCAACCCGACATAAATGCCTGGTGAAATCGGATGCACTGATCCACAGGTCTAACGAAACAGTGCAACGTACGCCATTTTATGATGACGTCAACTTTATTTATACAAAATACATCATTTAATCGCTGCCACATACGAGCCACTTTTCTGGTACAGTGTCGATATCTACTTCCGCTTCTTGATTATCCCCCCTGTTGAAATCAGTTTGCCTAATTTATTCCTGGGGAACTTACTCGGCCCTATACCAGACTAACAGACTTTTTCAGGTGGAGCAATTTTCAGGGCGCGGTCAGGCTTGCTGATAAACACTAACAGCCTTTTTCAGGGTTTTGTGACTGTCATAGATGTACACGAGTTCAGGGTTTGACTGGCAGTAGTGCCTTTATATAACCAAAGTTCTTCTGTCTTTGGTTGACAGAGCGTGCCTCGCTTAATGAAGGCAAACATTTTAAGGTGGTATTTTTATTATTAACCCCCTGACCCCTCCAATTTTCTCCTAGAGAACCGCTACGACTGTGAGAATTTTGTGCAATACTGTCCCATCAATATCTACTCTGATTATAACAAGTGATATACTACGGTTCGAGCCCCGTGTAGTTCCTAAGAGTTTATGATGACACAAACAAAGACTATGGCTACTGCATACTCAGGTATGTCGTACAGGGCGACTAGTATAAGCATGTGTCTGGCAACGTCATCATGTTAATCAAGTTGCCACATAAACTACTGTTGCAAGAGCATGTGGAAGCTTGGAGCAGGCTTCCTGCTACAGGGACAGTTTCAGTTGCAGCTCTATGCTCTGTAAAGAGTGCAAAAGAAAATGATGATGATGATGATGATGAATACCGCTTGACAAAGTTATATACCCACTATTGTCTGATCAAATGCTCCTCACAGTCCTCCCTAGTTGTCTCACCCCTTCAGTGGAAGTGCCACTAACCCTTCAGTTCCTTTCGTTGTCGTTCTCTACTTCTTCGTCTTCTTCAATTCTTCGCTTTTCACCTTCCCGAGGAGTATCAACTTCAACCACAGATCTTCAAACATTCACGTGAGTGCTAACCTACTGCAGTTCCCTCCAGTCATTCCTTTTGTCTGATTTCCGTTTTTCATTTGAGTAGGCGGGTCCAGACTCTCCTTCAGCTTTCACAGCACCGTAAGATAATCCTCTTTTGTTGGAGGGTTTACTTCTATCCATGTCTGGCTGGCTTGAATTTAGCCTGGTTTTAGTTTCTCTAGCTATCTTTGTTTCCACAGGGTGTCGTGTATGACCATCTCAAGAATGCCAGTCCTTCACCCTACTACTGTGTATAATTGACTTTTCTTGTTGTTACTGAGACTTTTTGATAAAGTAATGTTGTTTTGTTTTAACAATTGTTTTACATATTAACCGCCTTTTCTTTGCTGCAGATAGAAACATTGTTAGCCATTATTATTGACAAGATTTGCATTTAAACAAACTAGAGATAATGCATTATCAGTCTTGTTTACTACTTTGTTACACTTATTATTTAAACGACCAAGAAAATTCATGTTAACAACGGTGTATTATATATGGAGATCAAGAGATATCAAGTCAAAAACATGAATAAGAAACATGGATAAGAACAAGAAACAACGACTCAAAATCTACAGACTTTCATAAATGGGTGCTTGCGTAGAATAGAAAGAATTACATGGTGCGACGTAAACTTGACAAGTGTCAGTGGAACAAGAGATGAGAAAAAGACGCTAGCGATGGATAGGACACACAATGAGGAAACCTGCTGACAGCATTACAAGGCAGTCCTTGTACTGGAACCCTAAGAGTAAGAGTGGCAGAGGTATACTAAAAAAAAAAACACACGGAGAAAAGAAGCGGAGACAGAAATGACAATAATGAGGAAGACTTGGAAAGAAGTTCTTTGAAAACATGTGACAGGATGACGTCACATCTATTCATGTGACAGGATGACGTCACATCTATTCATGTGACAGGATGACGTCACATCTATTTGCGGAAGGCAATAAAAGGAAATAACTAATGGTTTTTTTTTTTGTTTTTTTTTTTTCGTACGCCCGCTAATACTCGAGGCGAAATCTCAGGTTATTATTAATGTTTAACCTGACATTGATTTTACGTGAGTATCCCTTTTTTTCTTGTACAGAGACAGGTGTCCCTCGCCATTCAGGCAGATACTCGCCGATTTCGGAGGTACCCATTAGAGCTGGGTCGGCTCAGAAGCCGCCAATCCCTGGTCGACGACACTCCTTCATATGTCCTCGCCAGGTCTCGAGTTAATCCAGTCCAAATCCAGGTCGACGAAAAATCCTCAAATGCCGTCGCCCGGGTTTGATCCTAGATCACCCGGTCGACAGAGCGGTGTGGTAACCACTACGCTAGCGCGGCTCTCATAACTGATGGTGTCTTAACAGACATTTGTTCCGAATAATTAGATCATTTTCTTTTTTAGTTTAACAAGCAGTATGCATCCGATTTGGTTACTATAGTGAGACTATGTTTCTGCGTTGCCCTGCGGAAATCTAAATGCCATCACATTTCGAGCCAACAGGAAGTGGAGAAAGCCTTCTTTCGTTTCATCATCCTGGGTTTGAGACAATTACGGAACTAGATCTTCCAGTATGGCCAAAGGTGATCCTTGTTGTTATGTGCGTCACTAGATCGTCCAGTGTGGCTAAATGTGACCCTTGTTATTATGTGCGTCACTCCTTGTCCCCTCATTACTGAACATTTCAACATCTTCAACTCCTAAGCCCATCATTTTTCTCACCATGTCTCTCTTACCGAGATTAGAAGCAGAATCGATGTATGCTTAATGTGTCGCGTATTGACTTGTCTATCATTAGTGTCATTTTAATGTGTACTTTATTCTCTCTTTTTCATCTACAAGTCTGTCTAGGGGGTGGGGCGAGGGGATGTTCCTCTAGCCGGGATGAATTCTATGCTTCTCACACATTTTCAGCTGACTTGCTCCTACAGGTGATTGACAAATTACTAGGTTTTTTTTTTTTTTTTGTTTGAGTTATTACTTCTTCGCTGTTATCAAACTTTTTTTTTTTAAACAAACGTCGAGATAAAGAAAGTTAAAAACCATTGTATTATATAAGTTACTTTATTACATTAATATTATAGCTCAGCATAAGATCTGCCCTGTTCAGCACATGGCTTCATGGCATTGAAAATGGGTGGGGGGGGGGGGGGGCCTCATCTATTGTAACGTCTCTTTAATAGTTATTTTAGATGTTATTTTATTTTGTTTCAGGGAAAAAAAAACTAAAAGATAAAACTCATTAATTAAATAACAGCTATATTTCTTTGTTTTGAAATTTGTTTCATGTCTATCCATTATTTTATACATGATAATCTAACAGTTTAAAAATAGGGACTAACTTATCAATCACACTCTATAGCCGGAATGCGTGTCTTTAACGCACATGCAGTTATCCTAGAGACTCTCGTATGGACATTTTTCCTGTCGAGTAGCCACAAATGCATGTTTAATTTGGCTGTATTTCCCCAAATTCAGTTTTCGTCTCAAGCTTCGTTCGGCTTCCTGATATCCCTAAATAATTCAATATTGGGAATAATAGATAAAATGTGCCTTATTTGATTGGAATGGACATGTGATTATTCTGCGAAGACGGCGCGTGACGTTTTCTTGTCTGGATTGTGGGGGGAATTTCCTGTAACAATAAGCGGTCTCTTTCTTCTCTGCAGCCATCAAATTAGTTTAATTTTTTTTTTATTTGCTCGACGTGTTTCTACAAGATTTTGTTTTTAATTATAGAGACTTCTCACGAGCTCATTTACTGCATTCGAGTTTTGATTGAGACTAGAATTAGCTGCGTTTTACTGCCATTATGTCTTGATATCTTTTCTTCTAATCTCATCTTATTATTTACATTGGCCTCATAGACAACGAATGAATAGGACTACTACGTTGTATATATTCCTGCCCATTGTATCACACAATAAGGGAATGAGAAGACAGATAGACTTACAAAACTAGATGGAAAATAAAATGAAACTGAAAACAGGACAACATATTAAGAGCAATAATGAAGAATATAACGTCACTGAAAATGGCATAGGGAACAGAGTTGGATCTAACTGAAGCAAACTACTTGTTACTAAGAAGAGATCAAGCTGCTTTTTTAGACTGAGAACCAGCCACTGCAGACTCAAATATGATCTGTTCAACAAAGTCAAACTCTGCCTAAAAACCAAGTGTCCATGTGAGGATGACAGACGAACATGTCCTCCATGTGAGGATGACATACGAATATGTTCTTCGTGTTGGGAAGACAGACGAACAGTAGAACATGTCCTCCGTGTTGGGAACAAGGACGATCAGTAGAACATGTCCTCAATTCTGGGAAAACAGACGATCAGTAGAACATGTCCTCCATGGTGGGAAGACGGACAATCAGTAGAACATGTCCTCAATGCTGGGAAAACAGACGATCAGTAGAACATGTCCTCCATGGTGGGAAGACAGACTAGCAGTAGAACTTGTCCTCAATGCTGGGAAGACAGACAATCAGTAGAACACGTCCTCCATGTTGGGAAGACAGACGAGCAGTAGAACATGTCCTCCATGTTGGGAAGATAGACGATCAGTAGAACATGTTCTCAATGATGGGAAGACAGACGATCAGTAGAACATGTTCTCCATGTTGGGAAGACAGACCATCAGTAGAACATGTAATCCATGTTGGGAAGATAGACGATCAGTAGAACATGTCCTCCGTGTTTGTGGGCTCCACAGGATGAGCAGATTGACAGCAGTACCTTCATCAGCCCATTTGTAGGAGAAACTGTGTGGCGATTAGAGAAGACTGAGACAGACTGCCAGCTTGATGAGAATTCACCACTATACATTGGATTTGTGGACTACGAAAAGGCATTTGACAGTGTAGACAGAGAACCACTTTGGACATTGATGAGGCATTATGGAGTTCCCCTGAATATCATTAATTTAATAAAGAAAACATATAAAGACATGACATGCAGAGGTCTTCATAAAGAACAGCTTACATAACCGTTTAGGATAAGAACGAGAGTGCGACAGGGATGCCTCTTGTCTCCATTTCTTTTCTTACTAGCAATAAATTGGGTTATGAGAACATCGACAACACACAACATAAATGGAATCCAGTGGACTCTGACTAAGCAGTTGGATGATCTGGATTTTGCTGATGACTTGGCTTTTCTGTCCCATAACCGTAATCAGATGCAGGACAAATTGAAAACCCTCGATGAGAGGTCACAGCAATTGGGTCTGAAAATACACAGGGAAAAGACAAAAATAATGAGAATGAATGCAGGTAATGATAACAGGGTTGAACTTGAAGAAACACCAATACAAGATGTAGAATCATACACATATCTTGGCAGCAATATAGACAAAGTTGGAGGGACAGACAGTGATATCAAAATAAGAATACAAAAAGCAAGAGGAGCTTTCATTGCATTGGGAAATATATGGAGATCAAGAGAAATCGGATCCAACACGAAAATAAGAATCTTCAACTCAAATGTGAAGTCAGTCCTATTGTATGGCTCTGAGACATGGAGAACAACAAAGACAACAACCAAAAAGCTACAGACTTTCATAAATGGGTGCTTGCGTAGAATAGAAGGATTAAAATGGTATGAGAAGGTTACCAACGTGGAACTGATGACAAGAACTAGACAAGTGCCAGTGAAACATGAGATGAGAAGAAGATGATGGCGATGGATAGGACACACACTGAGGAAACCTGTTGATAGCATTACAAGGCAGTCCTTGTTCTGGAACCCCCAGGGCAAGAGAAGCAGAGGTAGACCAAGAAGCACATGGAGAAGAGAGCTGGAAACAGAGGTGAAAATGATGAGGAGAACGTGGAAAGAACTTGAGATGAGGGCACGTGACAGGAGGACTTGGCATGTGTTTTGTTGAAGGCCTATGCTCCTTTGGGAGTGAAGGGTTATGAATGAATGAATGAGACAGACTGCCAGCTTGGTGAGAGTAATAGGTGTGGTTACATGTAAGGTAATGAAGAAGAAGGAAAATAAGAAGAAGAGAAAGTTTTATTTGGCTTGGTTTTAAGTATCATCTCCATTGCACACGGAAAAACCCATTAGTGGTCCGATCTCCTCCCTTAGATCACACGGAGGATCTCAGCACAGTGAACGAACTCCTTAGCACCAGCGAGAATCCAAATGTGTGTATACAGGAATCATGCATTCTATATCTATAAATATTTTTATGGTGGGTAAGTTTCCTAATTTTTTTAATTTGGCTAGGGCAGAGGCCGTATGGCCTATTCTTTACGATTTCCAAAAGCTAAGAGATTTTTAACGTGCGCAACTTGCACACGGGACCTCCTATTTTTCGCCCTTATCCGAGAAGACTAGGCATCTGATCTCACTACCCAGGAAATCAAGGGGGAGTATGACATTATTAGGAACCACTGATTCTGAAAAAAATTCCATACTTTTATATTCCCTGTGAGGGGAGCGAACCCGGTACCTTTAGAATTAGAGGCGGGCGGCATAATCCTGAGCAACTCCGACTCCGAGAAGAAGAGGAAGAAGCAGAAGAAGAAGGAGTAGGAGGAGGTGGCGCACGAGGCTAGAATTTACCGCCTATTTGCTACAATATCTTTTCTGTCTATCGCATCTTATCATTTAGATTAGTCTATCTACACTTTGCAGGGGTCTCAAAAGGGCCACAGAAAGAATGAGACTACTGCAAGCACAGATATGTCGTACCAGGTGACTGATATGAGATTGTGCATGAGACTGTCAACATCATTATGTCAAACAAATTGCCATAAAAACCACTGCTACAAGAGCATGTTTGGTGTAGACTTCCGGCAAGGCGGTCAGCTACTGTGGACGCTGTATGTTCTGAAAGGGCTACAAAGGAAAATGATGATTGTATTTCATGCACATAAACAATAGGACTACTCTTCTTTCAGGAATGTCAAAAAAAAAACGTCTAATGTGGAGATTTACTGGAGGTGAGCAACCTCATCAGGTAAAATAAATTGGTGCACAAACTACTTACTTACTTAGTCGTTCCCCTTCTACCGTGAGGTGTAGAGGTTTGTAAGAGAGAGTGCCAGACTATCCAATCGGCTGTCTTCCTCCTGGTCTGGTTCCATTCTAGTCCTCGGTCCTTCAAAGATTGTCTAATGTTGTCCTTCCAGCGGACTCTGGGTCGTCCTGGGGGTCTGGATCCCTGGCTCTTTGTTTCCCATGCTTGTCGTGGTAGCCGATCTTCTCCCATTCTGCAGACATGGCCAAACCATCTTAGTTGGGACTGTTCTACTTGGGTCTGCAGGGGGTGGGATGTTAGGCCTTGACGTATCGTCTGGCTGCGGACCATGTCTCTTCTTCTTACTTCAACCACCTTCCTCAGATACCTCATTTCTGAGGTTTGGATCTGGCTTTTGTGGGTTGTAGTCATTGCCCATGACTCGCATCCAAATGTCAAAACTGGGACATAGGTGGAGCGGTATACAGCCATCTTCGTTTTCTTACCAACTTCTCTCTTGCTGAGGAATCCTCGATTTATGGTCTGAAAAAGTCTCCCAGCTGCTGCTTTTCGAGTGGCCAACTCTTCTTTGATGCCTCCCTTTCGGTCTGTAATAGCTCCGAGATATTTAAAGTGGTCGACCTGCTCCAGGACCTGTTCTCCCAGCTTAACCTGATGTCTTCTTTCTTCTCGTGATATCACCATGGATTTTGTTTTATAGCTGCTTATGACCATCCCTCTCTTCTCCAGCTCTTCCTTCCAGACTTGCAGGTTGGATTGGAGATGTGCCTCTGATTTAGCAATCAGGGCAACATCATCAGCAAATGCCAGCTCTGAAATACAGACCTGTCTCATCTTCCAGTACCCCACTGAATACTTTCATGTTCTCTCCTTGCATGCCTTGATAACATTGTCCATGAGGAGTATGAAAAGATAAGGTGACAGGAAATCACCTTGTCTTACACCAGTGGTAGTCCTGAACTCTTCTGACTTATGGTTTGCTGTCCTCACATAATTTCTGCAAGACTTGTAGAAGCTCTGTATAGCATGCTTTAGAGGTGCTGGAATGTTCTTCCTTGCCAAACAGTTCCAAAGTTTGCTCCAGGGCACTCTGTCAAATGCCTTTTCCAGATCTATGAAACAAAGATGGATCTCACATAGTGGCCTTTTCACTCAGCTGTCTGAGTGTGAAGATTAGGTCTTGAGTACTTCGGTTTGCTCGGAATCCGCACTGGATCTCATCCAATTGTGGCTCAGCTAGGCGTCGGAGTCTCTGCTCTAGGATTCTAGAGTAGATTTTACCAGGGACACTGAGAAGGGATATGCCTCTGTGGTTTCCACATTGTCGATTGTCACCTTTTTTTGAAAATTGGTGTTATGATGGCAATCTCCCAATCCTTTGGTATGGTCTTGTTGCACCACGCTGCCTGTAGGACCCTTAAGAGTAATAGGTCACCTGATGCTCCCATGTACTTAACCATTTCTGGTGTTATACCATCATGCCCTGCTGCTTTGCCCATCTTGATTTTCTCCAGTGCTGCCTTCAGTTCTTCCATCTTTATGTCATCTTCATCACCATTGGTTTCCTCTTCTGTGCCAGTGGTTATCATTTCTGATGCTTGACCTTGCTCACCATCAAGGAGTTCTGAGAAATATTCTTTCCATCTTTCCATTACTTCCTTCGGGGCAGTAAGCAATTTGCCTTGCTTGTCCTTTATAAATTTGAGAGGGCATTGTTTTTCCTTCCTCATGTTCTTTAGGGTCTTATAGAACAATTTCTGGTTTTCTTCCGCATCTGTTTCTAGTTTTTCTCCAAATTCTTACCAGGACTTCTGTTTTGCTGCTAGCACCTTGCTCTTTGCTTCTGTTCTAAGTATCACATATTCTCTATATTTATCTATTTGTCCTGCTGTGTTTTTAGCTCCTAAGTATTGTTTCCATGCCATTTTCTTCTCTCTTATTTTCTCTTTGACTTCCTCTGTCCACCAAGGTGTCCTCTTTCTCTTGTTCCCAAGTCGGACTTCACCACATGCTTCTGCAGCAGCTGTCTTTATGATGTCCTTGAATTTAAGCCAGAGGGTTTCCAAGTCATCAGGTTGTTCTTCTGTGTTTCTCACCGCTGTAGCAATAAGCCCCTGATATCTGGTCTTAATTTCTGGCTCTCTCAGCTTGTAGGTCCTAATGCTCATTTCTCCTGCTCGTTTACTTGGTTTCTTGCGTAATGTTGGGCAGTTCCTAGGCTGAGCAACTCTTTCAGTTGTTCTTTTGATTGTAAGCAGGTAGTGATCACTTCCAATCTCTGGCCCCCTCCAGACTCTAGCATCCCGGACATATTTGAATGAGCTCCTCCTAACAATGGCATAGTCGATCACTGACTTCTCATTTTTTGTTGGTTGACATCTAGTGTATGCATGTATGCCCTTATGGGGGAACTTTGTGTTTGTAATAATCAGATTCTGCTCACTGCAGAATCTAAGGAGTCGCTTTCCATTGTCATTCCGATAACTCCACCCCATCTAGCATGGTCATTTCCAACTCTGGCATTGAAATCTCCGAGCATGATAATTTCATCTAGGCAGTCATCCACTGTCCTTTGAAGCAGCTCGAAGAATTCCTCCTTGACCTCTGCTCTCTCATCCTCATTTGGCCCATACACTATGACCAGTCTGACTATGGTTTCTCCTTCTTTTAGTTTTACAACCATAATGCGCTCCGAGACAAAGTTCCATCCCTTGATATTATCTTTGTGGTTTTTGGCCACAATGCAACCCACGCCCCCTTCAGCTCTTTCAGATGTGGGTACACCACTGTAGAGCAGCGTGTTGTCATCGAGATCCATGACTGTTATGGTAGTTTTATTGATATCGTCTGCTAGAATTGGCAGTGCGCATTTTTGGGGTCAATAGAATTAATATAAATTGATTTTTTATACTTCACGGATTAGTGATCGCGAAATACACGGCCAAATTATGACGTGTTAGCGTCGATAAGGTCAAGCTTCGTGACTTAGTTACTGGACCCTTGTTACGTTGTCCGTCAAGCCGTGAAGCCGTGTTTTTACCTTCTTCCACTGTTGGGCTTTGTTAATAGCCATATTTATGTAAAGTGATACCAGGACTCAGGGTCAGTCCAGATAATAATATATACAAGCGAATTCAGAAGGTTAGTGATTAACCTGCGTTACGGAAGGATGGTTAATAAGTAATTTGATTATTTCGTCAAGACTCATGTGCTCACTTCTGGCTGTCTGAATCCCAGCAGCACATGTATATAGCCATGATGTTCTGCCGACATGAATTCATTATGACACGGACGGAGATAAATATATATGCAAGTAAATTCTAATGAACTGTATGTGAATGTATACCTACGTGAAATGTCTTCGTGTGTGAACTGTTTAATAAATCATGGACTCCAAGTTGAAGACTTATCCACATCGATACGTTACAGCTGTCTGTTGAATTGACAATGTTGATTATTATGGTAGTGAAGAACTCTTCCGATGAGAAGATGTATAATATAATAATGAGCTCCGAAAGGAACCAATGTCCTCTTGGACATTCAACACATAATGAGTCCATATAACGGTGACCCTCAATTGAAGATTATAAACGAACGAAGCACGCATTCGCGATTCAATAAAATAATGAACCAGCTCTGAACCAGTATCCCTTATCAGCTGCAGCTACCCTTCCTTATCAATGACTCCTTGTCCTTTTTTCTTTGTTTCCGTTATAGCCATGATTTCTAATTTTGCTTTCCTCATCTCTTCCACCAGCTCCTCTTCTTTCCCATTTATACTTCTTGTGCTCCAAGTTCCATAAGTCGTAGTCCGTTCCAGTTCGTCGCCTTTAGAATCAGCCCGGTTTTCTCTCTTGTAGTTCGCGTAATCATGTTTTAAAGCAAACAGGTGATTGGCCTGTTGTGCCTTTGCACAAACTACACCAGCAAGAATACATGAACGCTGTTGGTTCCAGTAATGGGTCAAGCTGCAGCAGTGTCTTCTTACTTCATAAGGAACACAAAAGAAAATGACAACGGTACAGTTTTTCTGTTATGTTGCCTGTTACGTTTTACCCAAAAACAAAACATAAACAAGTACTCGTATTGTTTAGTACAAAAATTGTAAAAGTCGTGACAGCAGGAGTATTCTGCGAATACTCAAGTTTGCGAATACTCAAGTCTGCGAATACTCATATCTGCGAATACTCAAGTCTGCGAATACTCAAGTTTGCGAATACTCAAGTCTGCGAATACTCATATCTGCGAATACTCAAGTCTGCGAATACCCAGGTCAACTTCCATGCCAGAGTTTCTGTGTTATCTTTGTGAGGAACCTTGGGTTTATTCATTCTTTAATTTGAAAAACGGAACTGTGTCTTACTTGGACAAAAGACAACGAAAATTGTCTATGCTCAGGGAAATGAAAGAAAGCGAGTTAAGTATGAGACTACAGAAAATAAATTAAAAGTATATCACCCTGTAGAAACAGGTCACCATGTGACGAAATGTATAATCGCTTCCGTTTCCGAGCACAAGAGAGTAAATACTAAGCAGTGAAAAGAATTTTTACAGGAAATTGAAACAGTTTTCTTAATCTATAGTCCCAGTAAGACCCTTTACCTTTTTCAATATTTTTTTTAACAATAAACCCACTCTTCATCGCGTCTTCTATGCAGGAAACCGATAAGGAAGCTGACGATAATTTAAATAAAAAATGGTGACTAGTGTGTAAAAGAATGCGCTACCTTTAGAAGTCTAATGAATGTAAACGAATGAACCTCGTTTAGTAGTCTAAGTCGACGAGGTCATCTTACGGTGAGCCTTCTTGAGATTCCACCGAGATGACTGGAAAGGAACGAGGAGTGACAGCCAATTCTCTTGGCTTGGATTTTGTTTCGTTGGCGATCGATGCTTTATTTTATCAGTTTTGTTTGCTCAATTGTGCATCTTTGACGAGTGCTGCTTGTTCGTTTGTGCATGCGAGCGTTCGTTGCGTATCACTGATTATTAATATGATGATTAAAGACATGCCTAGAAAGAAAAAGGGAATGACAAAGAGAAAGGAAGTCGGTTAAGAACCTTACACATCCTGGTGAAAGTCTAAATTAGAAATCACCAACCTAAAATGAAATATTGAATCAAAGAAACTATAAGACTATGGAGCGTTGGATTGACAGTGTTTGGTCTCTCCAGGCAAAGGTGCTGAGTTCGGATCACGGTATCATCACGCTTCTATCTACCCAGCTGTAAATGGGTACTCAATTTTGCTCTTGAGTTAGGGAAAGAAAAGGCAGCGAGAAAGGGAACTGTTCACCCCCTCTCCATGATGAAATAGTATAGTGAAATCTCTAACACTTCATTCATCTACGACAGTATCTGCTATGAGACTACCTTTCTAGAAGTCTATTTCATACTTCTGTAGGAGTAACAACTATGAGCAGGCTTAGAGCCTATAGCATGTGTCACCATCGGTCGATAGCGTAATACAGTTAGATCTAATGGGATGATTTGGTAGATCTCTAAGTTGGGGAGAAAAAGGAGAGTTTCTGAGCTATGAAAATTTTGGATTAGCTCACACCCGCTTGCAATGAAAAAAACTCTGTAACCGTACTTTGTTCACGTTTGCAATGAAAACCCAAGAACTAGCTTACTAAAACTCACTTTGTTCGCAAACTGCAACAAGAAAGGAACGCGATATTTTCTTTGAAGTGAAGTGAACATTCGATAAATACAAGTTTGTTTTAATTTTCAACCCCGCTATCGTTGGAATAAAGGAAGAATCGTCCGAAACATATGTAAGTTACATATAGACTGCACATTTCTAAATACGCTGAAACCTGAAAAACACATATGATTTTATCAAGATAGATCTTCAGAGTAGAGGTGGGCGAATCGATACACTCCGTTGTTTCGAGACAGTCGGCTCAATTAATTATACTGTGTCGAAACAGTGTGTCGAAACAGTGTGTCGACACGGCGGCACAATTTCCCGTATAGGGGAGAAAGAAGTCTCTTATAGACAGTACCGGGGCGGGTATACATGAATTGTGTGAGACAATTTCCTCTGTTTTTACTGTCGTGTGTGAAAATCTATGGCGTTTCGTGTGACCACAATTCAATATTTTTACACAAGTCTTCATTATGATGAAATAAAACGTAGATATGAAGATAGCTGCAGTATATGGGAAAATAATAAAAAACAACAATAATAATAACAACAGTAATAATAACACATGATATCAAACTAGAGTAAGCTAGTTTTGGTAGACAATGATTCAAATCCACACCGAGTAGGCCTACACATATATCAGCAGAACTAATAAAGTGTCCATTACATTTATACGAACACACGGACACTTTCAACTTTAACATAGCGCCTAAAACATTGACAACTGCAGCACTGACACAATTTCCAGTGTCTATAACTTCTCAGCAAAAATAATATCACTTGTAAAATCAAGTCATCATAACACATCCCTGAAAAATATGACATGTTTGATATTCCATACTAATGTTCCGAACGGTTGATTCAAATTTTACATAGGATCAGACAGTGTGTCGCTGCAAAACAGCGAGGCAGACGAAACAAACAAGCAGGAAGTGTCGAATCGCTCGCTGTTTCGAAGCATATTTTCGACCCTTGAATGATAAAATACCAGAACACACGTTACATTTTACTTTGTTGTCTTTGATCTTTACAAAATAATCCCAAACAGGGCTTCTCCCCGCCATAAATGAAGATTAAATGATGTTGAACACAAGTTTTAAACACTATTTTATGTATAAACAAAACACGTTTTCTTACGACAGCGCCCGAATCAAGAGTACCGTAACATGCGTATAATGAGCGCTTGGATGAAATAGAACTATGGAACTGTTTCGAAACAGCAGACTACAAGTAAATTAACTGAAACAATGAGACATGAGTCGTGACACCCTAGTATGCAGATTTACTTATTCTCGTTAGTACAAATCTATGGTATTTCGTGTGACCACTGTTAAGAATTTTACACAGTCGTTTTCATTATGATGATATGCAAGGGGAACATGCTGACAGCTGCAGTAAAAGTGAAAAAAATAATAATAATAACAGTAATAATGACACATTATATAAAACTAGAATAGGTACAGTCAGCGACAATGATTCAACTCAAACCGAGCAGACACCTAATAGTAGTAAGCCTCTTTCAGTCCTGAGGAATTATTTAAAAAAAAAAAAATTATGACTTGTTTGATTTTCCATACTATTTATAAACGCCTAATGTACCGCACGCTTGACACATTTTTACAAAGGCCCCTGAAGGTTAGACAATGATACAGTGTGCCTCTTTGCAAAACAGCGAAGCGGACGGGAACTGAAACTGCAGTTTCAATACACGAAACAGGCTATGTATCGAATATGCGTGAGACAGTGCGTCTCTGCAAAACAGTCAGGAATTGACACTGTATCGACACCGCAAGAAAACTGTGTTTCGAAGCGTTCGGGTACGATGCAGTTTCAACGCATTGTATCGATACATACACACAGTAGCCATCTCTACTTCAGAGGGCTCAATGTTTTTAACGTAGATCCTCATAGCTCCTGCGTTGCCTTACAATTAACTAAGGCATGGCAAAGTGAAAACTACAAATAGTTTGAGAAGACTAGCGAATATGGAAGAAGTAAAAATTACAAATAAGTTTAGATGTTCAATTAGTCTAGTGTATATACCTGGCTAAGAAATGCCCACGACGTGCATTGTTATGCACTGAAGATGTGTTTCTAGAGCAGGGTTTCTTAACTTGTAGTCCATGAATAGATTCTAGGGGTTTCGTGTACATACCATAAACTTTAAAATGTAAAGTTAAGTATCATTCTTTTATATACATCCAAGAAAAGGTCCAAAGCCTTCATCGGACAATCAAGGGTCCACAGCTTTTCAGCAGACAGTCAAGCGGGTCCGTGACCCACACACACACACACACCAAAAAAGGGTTAGAAACTCAGTTCTATAGAGAAAGAATTCGTGCATTGGGATCAGGTCACGCTCCATCAAAGTGATGATTTTAATTATTTTGTATACTGCGCTTTGTTCATTTCTCAAGGCTGCCTCTTCTACCTGTCTTGCAAGATCGTCTTGGAAATTCCTTTTGTTGGCTCGGGTTTGGCGTTTAACTTCCTTGTTCAGCTAACTGTACTGTTCGCTATATAGTTGTTTTAACCTGGGGGACTTCGCTTCTGTTTTCTTTCTTTTCATTTCTTTTCTCATCGTTATGGTGTTTAATGTTTCTGGTGTTATCCAGTCTTGCTTCTTCCTTTCCTGGAATCTCAAGCATGATTTGCTGCTTTCCTTATATATTGTTGAAATGATGTTGAATTTCTGGTCTATATCGTCAGTCAATGTCTTTTCATGACTTTTGGCAAATTGATATCGCTTCTTTATATCAGCCACAAAAGCTTTTCTTGTAAGGGGGTCCTTCAATTTGCTGATGTCAAACTTTTTCTGTGTAGTTACAGTTGGTCCAGCTTTCACTTTCAGTTTTGTTACTACTAAATGGTGATCACTTCCCACATCTGCACCTCTTCTTACCTTCACATCTTGTAATGCATGTCTCCATCTACCATTAATCATGATGTGGTCTATCTGGTTTCTGTCCAGACCATTTGGTGATTCCCATGTTAATTTGTGAATTTCTTTGTGTGGGAAAAGTGTTCCTCCAATGACCAGGCTGTTAATGCTACAGAAACCTTTTTTTTTCTCTCTAACCAGCGGCACTCGAGCTTTCCAGCCCTTTTGGCCCAATGACATGTCATTGCGAGGCTGGGGGGTAAGTGGACTTTCCTTCCAACCCGGTCAGGAGCTTCGCTTCTTCCCATCCACAGGGGGTTTATGAGCAGGAACCGTTCAGATTATTCAGTCAAATTCCCGGTCGTAAACATTCCTTCAAACGCTGACGCCCGGGCTTGAACCTTGAAAACCTGGTCGCCAGTACAACGTTGTAGCCATTACACCAGCGCGGCTCCCACAGAAACTTATTAATTTATCCCCATTTTCGTTTGCTGTTCCGCTGCCGCATTTCCCCATTACTCTTTCATTATATGTATTGCGTGTTCCAACTTTCGCATTGAGGTCTCCCATTACTACGATAAGATCATATCTAGGTGTGTCTTCCATTTCTTTATGCAGTTGTTGATAGAATTCATCCTTGACCTCTTCATCGTTGTCATTCGTTGGTGCGTAGCATTGTATTATTGTAGTCTCAGTCTTATTCTTATCAGTCTGTTGTTGATGGGTTTCCATTCCAGTAATGTCCTTTCTATTTCTTTCTGTAGAATAATGGCTACACCTTCATTGTGCTGTCCATCCTCTCTTCCAGAGTAAAGTACTGTTTCTCCTGTTGCTGTTTTAACTTTTCCTGCCCCTGTCCATCTGTTCTCGCTTATCCCTAGAATGTGTAACCTATAGTTTCTCATTTCTGCTGTGACCTGTTTTAGTTTATTGTCCTGACATTCCAAAATCCTATTCTTGTTTCGCGTTTTACGGTCAGAACGTCCGTTTTCGTGTCAGTGGCTTCCTTTCGGCTTTCACCACTGACAGTCATACGAGCCTCAGACTCCGGATGTCCATCCCGCAGCAAAGTTTGTTCATTTGTTGTCATTTCCGTAACTTCATTTCTTTTTACATAGACAGGGGTGTCAGCCTTATGCTAAAACCCCCAACCTGGAGGACCAGGGTGTCTGCTTTAGTCTGACCCCTGCCCGCGCAAACCTGTCCAGCTTGGTAGAACCTTCCAGGAGTAAAACTCCCGCTGGCATAGCTCTGGGGGTAATCAGGGTACGCAAGCCGCCATACCTCGACAAGGTATTGACACCAGTGATGGCAGCAAATGACATTGCACTGCTAGCACATTCAGATCAACACATCCAGGAAAAAACGGATAGACTTTAATAAGTATAGCCAGTAGGTGGGCTTGAACATCAATCTAAAGAAGTCAGAGGTCATGGTGCTCAATGTGCGCAACACTGAGCCCATATCAGTAAGGAATCAGCAACTGGAACAGACAGACACATTCACATACCTATGACGGATTGTAACACCAGACGGCGGAGCAAGCAAAGACATCAAGAACAGAATGAACAAAGCAAGAACAGCATTTTTTAGTCTAAACAACATCTGGAAGTCCTATCAGTACAGCACAAGGACAAAATTAAGATTATACCAGAGCTGTGTGCTTTCTGCGCTTCTCTATGGTGCGGAACGCTGGAGAGTTACAGAGAAGGAAATGTCGAAATTGTAATCTTTTCACACAACATGCCTAAGAAAAATTCACCGAATCTTTTGGCCGAATACCATCACCAACCAAGATCTGCTTACTCGGTGCAAGCAAGAGGACACGCACACCATCATAGCTGGCAGACGCTGGAGCTGGGTTGGTCATGTCCTCAGAAGAGACCCCGATGCCATCACAAGAACAGCTATGCTATGGACTCCTGAAGGAAAACGAAAGAGAGGCCGACCAAAAATAACTTGGCGGGGGACTGTGGAGGCTGAGATGCAAAGAATGAACCAGAGTTGGGGCACTGTACGAAGGATGGCCACCGACCGAGCAAAGTGTAATCAATTTGTTGTTGCCCTACAAGACGCCACCAGGCGTGATGACCACTGACTGCTTTGACGTCGGCGGCTAAGGATCAAAGAAGAAGAAGAAATGTCCACGACGTGCATTGTTATGCACTGAAGATGTGTTTCTAGAGCAGGGTTTCTTAACTTGTGGTCCATGAATAGATTCTAGGGGTTTCGTGTACATACCATAAACTTTAAAATGTAAAGTTAAGTATCATTCTTTTATATACATCCAAGAAAAGGTCCAAAGCCTTCATCGGACAATCAAGGGGTCCACAGCTTTTCAGCAGACAGTCAAGCGGGTCCGTGACCCACACATACACACACACCAAAAAAGGGTTAGAAACTCAGTTCTAGAGAGAAAGAATTCGTGCATTGGGATCAGGTCACGCTCCATCAAAGTTTTGGCTATAATGATTATTTTATTTCCACTTGTTGCGTGACAAGAGTGATTTAAATTGGAGGATAAATGGAAAGTGGAGGCGTGTGTGTTTTGTTTACTGTAGTGAGCTTTTTTCATTCTCTAGTGTTCACTGGTGTGGACGGTTTAAGCGTGATGTTTGGCAGACAGAGAACTGTTAACTTTTCTCGTGTCTTAGGTTTGAGTTTCATAAAAGGCGTTCGGGATGAAAGATCTTGAGGTAGTGAGTTGGTTTTGAGAAGGAGCATTTGTGTGTTGTCGACAATGACAGTTTTTGGGATACCAGCCAAAAGAATTAAAGTGGATCCAATACTCTAGTATTTTAGGAGCTCGGACAATTACTGTATACTGGCGTGTCTGCAGATGTACATATGCACCACCATCAGTATTTCTGGTTCTTGTGAGTCGGCCTGATGTGATCGTGTTTGACTGGCGTTTTCTATGTACTATGTTGCCATCGCTTGTCTCCATGAAATAAAATGTGGTACCGCTGAAACCAACTTGTCGATTTGATGATCCACGCATGTCCGTGTGACAGTGTTTTGTACTGAATACCAGTTCCTTGGTATTGTCAATGAACTCTGGAATACGCTGTGATAAACCTACAACATCATAACATCACTTTTGTTATGTTGCCTTTCAATTATAAACGCTGTTGGCTTATTTCTTTTCTTCTCTTTGTTTTTCTTATGTCTTGTATGGCTTTTTATTAATCATTGTCTTGTTATCTAAAAAAAAAAACATTTCTTGTCTAACTATGATCACTTTTATTAATTCTGTTGAAGTAACAGAATTAATAAAAGGGATCATAGTTAGACAAGAAAATTTTGTGGTATACCCACATCTGAAAGAGCTAAAGGGGGCGTGGGTTGCTATGTGCACAAAAACCAGAAAGATAATATCAAGGGATGGAACTTTGTCCCGGAGCGCATTATGGTTGTAAAACTAAAAGAAGGAGAAACCATAGTCAACCTGGTCATAGTGTATGGGCCAAATAAGGATGAGAGAGCAGAGGTCAAGGAGGAATTCTTCGAGCTGCTTCAAAGGACAGTGGATGACTGCCTAGATGAAATTATCATGCTCGGAGATTTCAATGCCAGAGTTGGAAATGATCATGCTAGATGGGATGGAGTTATCGGAATGACAATGAAAAGCGACTCCTTAGATTCTGCAGTGAGCAGAATCTGATTATTACAAACACAAAGTTCCCCCATAAGCGCATACATGCATACACTAGATGTGAACCAACAAAGAATGAGAAGTCAGTGATCGACTATGCCATTCTTAGGAGAGCTCATTCAAAATGTCCGGGATGCTAGAGTCTGGAGGGGGCCAGAGATTGGAAGTGATCACTACCTGCTTACAATCAAAAGAACAACTGAAAGAGTTGCTCAGCCTAGGAACTGCCCAACATTACGCAAGAAACCAAGTAAACAAACGGGAGAAATGAGCATAAAGACCTACAAGCTGAGAGATCCAGAAATTAAGACCAGATATCAGGGGCTTATTGCTACAGCAGTGAGCAACACAGAAGAACGACCTGATGACTTGGAAACCCTCTGGAATAAATTCAAGGATATCATAAAGAGAGCTGCTGCAGAAGCATGCGGTGAAGTCCGACTTGGGAACCAGAGAAAGAGGACACCTTGGTGGACAGAGGAAGTCAAAGAGAAAATAAGAGAGAAGAAAATGGCATGGAAACAATACTTAGGAGCTAAAAACACAGCAGGACAAATAGATAAATATAGAGAATATGTGATACTTAGAACAGAAGCAAAGAACAAGGTGCTAGCAGCAAAACAGAAGTCCTGGTAAGAATTTGGAGAAAAGCTAGAAAAAGATGAGCAAGAAAACCAGAAATTGTTCTATAAGACCCTAAAGAACATGAGGAAGGAAAAACAATGCCCTCTCAAATTTATAAAGGACAAGCAAGGCAAATTGCTTACTGCCCCGAAGGAAGTAATGGAAAGATGGAAAGAATATTTCTCAGAACTCCTTCATGGTGAGCAAGGTCAAGCATCAGAAATGATAACCACTGGCACAGAAGAGGAAACCAATGGTGATGAAGATGACATAAAGATGGAAGAACTGAAGGCAGCACTGGAGAAAATCAAGATGGGCAAAACAGCAGGGCATGATGGTATAACACCAGAAATGGTTAAGTACATGGGAGCATCAGGTGACCGATTACTCTTAAGGGTCCTACAGGCAGCGTGGTGCAACAAGATAATACCAAAGGATTGGGAGATTGCCATCATAACACCAATTTTCAAAAAAAGGTGACAATCGACAATATGGAAACCACAGAGGCATATCCCTTCTCAGTTTCCCTGGTAAAATCTACTCTAGAATCCTAGAGCAGAGACTCCGACGCCTAGCTGAGCCACAATTTGATGAGATCCAGTGCGGATTCCGAGCAAACTGAAGTACTCAAGACCTAATCTTCACACTCAGGCAGCTGAGTGAAAAAGCTCTTGAGTATAAGAGTGAGATCCATCTTTGTTTCATAGATCTGGAAAAGGCATTTGACAGAGTGCCCTGGAGCAAACTTTGGGACTGTTTGGCAAGGAAGAACATTCCAGCACCTCTGATTCATGCTATACAGAGCTTCTACAAGTCTTGCAGAAATTATGTGAGGACAGCAAACCATAAGTCAGAAAAGTTCAGGACCACCACTGGTGTAAGACAAGGTGATATCCTGTCACCTTATCTTTTCATAATCCTCGTGGACGATGTTATCAAGGCATGTAAGGAGAGAACAAGAAAGCATTCAGTGGGGTACTGGAAGATGAGACAGGTATGTATTTCAGAGTTGGCATTTGCTGATGATGTTGCCCTGATTGCTAAATCAGAGGCACATCTCTAATCCAACCTGCAAGTCTGGAAGGAAGAGCTGGAGAAGAGAGGGATGGCCATAAGCAGCTCTAAAACAAAATCCATGGTGATATCACGACAAGAAAGAAGACATCAGATTAAGCTGGGAGAACAGGTCCTGGAGCAGGTCGACCACTTTAAATATCTCGGAGCTATTATAGACCGAATGGGAGGCATCAAAGAAGAGTTGGCCACTCGAAAAGCAGCAGCTGTGAGACTTTTTCAGGCCATATCGAGGATTCCTCAGCATGGGAGAGGTTGGTAAGAAAACAAAGATGGCTGTATACCGCTCCATCTATGTCCCAGTCTTGACATATGGATGCGAGTCATGGGCAATGACTACAACCCACAAAAGCCAGATCCAAACCTCAGAAATGAGATATCTGAGGAAGGTGGTTGAAGTAAGAAGAAGAGACATGGTCCGCAACCAGGCGATACATCAAGGCCTAAAATTCCACCCCCTGCAGACCCAAGTAGAACAGTCCCAACTAAGATGGTTTGGCCATGTCTGCAGTATGGGAGAAGATCGGCTAGCACGACAAGCATGGGAAACAAAGAGCCAGGGATCCTGATCCCCAGGACGACCCAGAGTCCGCTGGGCGGACAACATTAGACAATCTTTGAAGGACCGAGGACTAGAATGGAACCAGGCCAGGAGGAAGACAGCCGATAGGATAGTCTGGCGCTCTCTCTTCCAAACCTCTACACCTCACGGTAGAAGGGGAACGACTAAGTAAGTAAGTAGTTTGTGCACCAATTTATTTTACCTGATGAGGTTGCTCACCTCCAGTAAATCTCCACATTAGACGTTATTTTTGACATTCCTGAAAGAAGAGTAGTCCTATTGTTTATTTGCATGAAATACAATCATCATTTTCCTTTGTAGCCCTTTCAGAACATAGAGCGTCCACAGTAGCTGACCGCCCTACCGGAAGTCTACACCAAACATGCTCTTGTAGCAATGGTTTTTATGGCAATTTGTTTGACATAATGATGTTGACAGTCTCATGCACAATCTCATATCAGTCACCTGGTACGACATATCTGTGCTTGCTGTAGTCTCATTCTTTCTGTGGCCCTTTTGAGACCCCCTGCAAAGTGTAGATAGACTAATCTAAATGATAAGATGCGATAGAAAGAAAAGATATTGTAGATCAGTAGAACGTATCCTCCGTGTTTGTGGTCTCCACAGGATGAGCAGATTGACAGCAGGACCTTCATCAGCCCATTTGTAGGAGAAACTGTGTGGCGATTAGAGAAGACTGAGACAGACTGCCAGCTTGATGAGAATTCACGATTATACATTGGATTTGTGGACAACGAAAAGGCATTTGACAGTGTAGACAGAGAATTACTTTGGACATTGATGAGGCATTATGGAGTTCCCCTGAAGATCATTAATTTAATAAAGAAAACATATAAAGACATGACATGCAGAGGTCTTCATGAAGGACAGCTTACAGAACCGTTTGGGATAAGAACGAGAGTGCGACAGAGATGCCTCTTGTCTCCATTTCTTTTCTTACTAGCAATAAATTGGGTTATGAGAACATCGACAACACACAACAGAAATGGAATCCAGTGGACTCTGACTAAGCAGTTGGATGATCTGGATTTTGCTGATGACTTGTCTTTTCTGTCCCATAACCGTAATCAGATGCAGGACAAATTGAAAACCCTCGATGAGAGGTCACAGCAATTGGGTCTGAAAATACACAGGGAAAAGACAAAAATAATGAGAATGGAATCCATAGTTTTATATTGCATTCTTTTTTTGTATTCTATTTACAAGGCAAGTGACCCGTTGTTTCGAAGTTATGAACCCCATTTTACCACATGCGCCCCATAGTCCTATCAGTTCACATTTACAGGGCTTCATCTTCATCTATAAACTGCTTGTTCATTGTCCATTTTTCTCCGCCTCACAAAAATATGAAGACATCTGTGTATATTAAATATGATATGTTAATATTGTTTGGATTTGATGTTTGTCTTACTGTGTTGAATGTACTCTCGGTCATCCATGTTGTATTCTTGACTTTGTTCACATCTACCTCATCTGTTATGATGCAAATATGGCAATTGATGCGAACAATTATTGACAAAATAACAAACTGACGATGATATTGTTGATAATTATACAGAAATTTTCTGCTATCCTCCTGAAATCACCCTTTTTCTTCTTCTTCTATCGCTGTCAAATAACCACATCTGTTTCTCTCATAAAGCTGGCGATTTGTCTCAGGCTTATCTCGAAACCATCCAGTTTCTCCCTCAACTGGGTTGGAGAGGCCCACGTTGCCATACTTCTCCTATAATGGAGTCGTCAGTCTTAGATGTACACATATCTGTTTGTTCTCCCCACATGTACACATATCTGTTTGTTCTCCCCACATGTACACATACTTGTTTGTTCTCCCCACATGTACACATATCTGTTTGTTCTCCCCACATGTACACATATCTGTTTGTTCTCCCCACATGTACACATATCTGTTTGTTCTCCCCACATGTACACATATCTGTTTGTTCTCTCCACATGTACACATATCTGTTTGTTCTCCCCACATGTACACATATCTGTTTGTTCTCCTCACATGTACACATATCTGTTTGTTCTCCCCACATGTACACATATCTGTTTGTTCTCCCCACATGTACACATATGTATGTGTCTGATTTTCAATTGATTAACACGATGGAATTAGAGACTGCGATGGCCGATTCTCGGTCTGAAAATGATCACTTGATCTCTTCTTGGCAAGGAGTTGTATGGTTCTGCTGTATCGGATTCTGGGTGTTCCCTGTGCTATTTTTCTTGAAGGCTTTTTATTTTATTATTGATTTTACATCTTCGTATATTGCACTGTCTTCAATTTCGATTTTATCTCCTTCTCTTGCAAGTCATCTGTCTTCTTATTTTCCAAAAGCTTGTAGTGGACAGGGACCTAATCTGCTTTTACTATGTGGAATTTATAGCTGCTTTCCAATATTGTTTACGTCAGACTGTATAATTCGTCGATTTGTATTGTTCCTGAGGGCAGTTCTGATTGATGTTCCGCGATGGTAATTGCACTTGTTTTTAATGCTTCTGTCTCAGCTTTAAAATAGCTTGAGAATTATTCTATGGTCACTTATATAAGGATTTCCTGTCCATTCTTCAAGTTTGTGTGTTAATACTTCCTCCTTCATTTTCTGTAGCTCGTTGCTGATCCATCTGTTTATATGTTGGTCCATTCTGTAGTTGAGCGAGTCTTACTGATTATTAGATAGCTTTATGAAATCACTGAACACCAACAACTGTTTTGAACAATTTCTATTAGTTGTCCCTTTGTCGTAAATTGTAGATAGGTGATTAAGATAGATTCTGGTCCCGTCTGAATAGAACTGGAAAGAGTGGTAACTAAGTGAGAGATAAGGTAAAGAAATAGATTTCACGAGTGAAATGGTGTAAAAGGTAGAGTCTGTCCCTGGATTGAGAAGATACTCTAGTCCAGCCTATCTTTTACGACTGTGATTTGTTTATCAGACAGTTTACCTTTATGTATATATTAACATATACACTATAACAACTTACATACACACATACAGATAAGTGACGACAATTAGACGCACAAACGTGAAACTATATTAATGGAGTAGGGATATTGGGCCGAGCTGACCGACACAAGTAATAAAGTTTTTATGTTAAGTTTATTTATCATAAAGAAAACTTCACAACATTTAGTATAAAATATCAAAATCATAGGTTACAGAATTAAATAAAGTAATAGACACATAAGAGCGATTCCCTCTGTTGAGACAAGATCCCGTTAGAAGAAGATATTAACCCCCAAAAGGTCAAAGCTTAGCACTATGGTATAGAATTTGAATATACTGTCAAGAACAGAGTTTCTAATTAATCTGTCCTGAAAAAAATGAACAGTATTAGCAAACATAAGAAGAAAAAAACAAAGTGAGTATAATGATTATACAAATGGAAGAATTATTCACTCTTGCTTTCTCTCGCTCTGACAAACATGTGGCCACATTTCAATCTCGCTTAGCTAATTGCTGATTTACAACGTCTGGAACAGAACTCCTTGGTACACACAACGGATCTAGTGTTGGGTTTTTCTTTTTTGGCAGAACAAGCCCCAGTTCCTCAAATTTACTGATTAATCCTCTTATTTGGGGAACGCTTGCTTTGTTACTGTTTATTGAATCTGTTCATGTCACAGCAATTAGTCCAGTTAGGAAAAACACTTTCGAGATCTAATTTTTACAGTGTACAGTAGCTTGAATATTCGATAGTTAAATAAAATGTCAGGTAGATAAATCTTTTCTGGATAAATCCTCGCCACAACACAGTGGTTGGTATTCAGGTAGTGTTAAATTTGATATCTTCGCCACAGCGGGCTGAATGTAAACGAAAATAATGGAAAAGATAGCTGGGTACCTATATGTCCAGTTAAATTCTATTCTTATAGTATTTTATTGGTACTCTCTCTTTTTCTGGGTGAAACCAAGAGGGCCAAACCGGTCAAATTCGAAGACTCGGTATTTTGTATAAGAATGTTTTTAATACTGTTGGACTTAGGCCCTTTCTCTCCGATTCAGGTTTAGGCCGCTGGTAGGTTTTGGGTTGTGACCCGTACTAGATTTTAGGAAGAAAATACATAACATTTAATCACAATATCAGTATCTATCCTAACCCGCGTAACGGTATAATTTATTATTATCCACTCGGTTATTCACTTTAATTAGAACCACAAGGGTATATCTTATTTTATCGTTCTCATTAACCCGTGAAAATAAATTCTAGTCATTTACAAAAATACACATATAATGGATTAGAGATAAATATATATTTCGTCAGTACTACATTGCCTAGTGCATTTACTAGTCAATTAAATTATCTCTTTTCTCTTGGTGATAGCGAGTAATTAAATTAAAAATTTGCTATATGTTATTTTAATTCGCTAGTTAATTAACACCAAAAATCCCAGTGAAATATAAATGACGAACTTTAACAATTAAATCACTCAACACCGAAAATCTTAGTGAAATATAATGACGGACTTAACAATTAAATCACTCAAAAATGCTAGTATAAATATCTACCGCAACACAGAAATTTAAAACTATCTCCAACGAAAACTAAGAAACTCCACTAATACAAATGGTCTAGAAATCGAAGCTAGATGTTCTGAAAAATTATGTCGCTACTAGATAAACTGAGTTTAAAGGATGAGGTATATATATGATTTAGCGACTGTCAGATTTCACGCCTTAACCCGTATTCTGGGCAATTCTGCGGTTCGATTTTGAATCAAAGTTAAATTTTACACTTATGCCGACCGTAGACGTCTCCAACGAACAATTAGTCTTTTGATCTCGTCTCGTCTGTAGCTAATTACGTTCACGAAAGAACGATGCGGTCTGTAACTTGGTTATCCGCCCCTTTCTAAAATCGCTTAATTCCCCATGAGAAAGTGCACTTATCAAAAGGTACTACTTTTTGATTATCGTTCTTGATTCTACAAATATACGACCCTTCCCCTCTCTCTACACGCGTCATAGTCTGGCCTGTCACTATTACAACGGTTGCCCAATCGCTGGCGTTATAATTCAGTTAATGGCTCTTACTCGCTAGCTGTTTACCTGTCCCGTCGTGGACTAGTTAATCGGTCTGTTTATAAACACTCCTAGTGCCTGTAAGACAATAGAGAAAAGAAAAAAAAAATAGGCGTGGCTACAATATGAATTTGACAGATATAGAAGTACGAGGGTTCTGCGTTAACAAATCGTACATACTAATAAGAAAGCAAGGTGGGAGCAAAACGTGTTGATACATGTAATCTATTTACATAACTCTGTCACACCCTTTTCTTTAAGGAGCTGGAAACCTTCTTAATAATAAATTGTCTTTATTTAAAACATCATGTTTACATATTACTTCTTCCTTAAATTTATCATCTTTATGGGACTTGTTTTCACTTCTGCAGTAGCCTCCGTGGTGGAAGCTCATCTCTAATATAATAATATAATAGCCCCTTCAGTCGAAACTGATTATGAGAATGCGCCCTTGAAGTCATAGCCCTCAGCTATTTATTTTCCTGGTGTTCTTTTTTATGTTTTCTCCTCTCTTCTGCTTGCAGTGGGAGCTTCTTTTCTCCCAATCTGAGGTGACACCGTAGAGAGCATCGCCACTTGATGTGATCGGCAGCTTCACCCTCCCAGGTTGCTGGATTTATGTCCAGTGCCCTCATGTCCCTCTTGCACACATCTTTGAACCTCAGCTGCGGTCGCCCAGTTGTTCTTTAGCCATCTGCCAGTTGTCCGTAGAAGATATCTTTCGGGATGCGACCATCTTCCATGCGGCAGACATGGCCAAACCAGCGTAGTCTACGCTCTCTAAGCTGTGTATGGTGTTTGTCTTTACTTTGAAGGCCAGCACGTAACAACACCTCAACATTTGTCACTTTGTCATTCCACAAAATATTGACTATGTGGGGTAGACACAATAGATAGCAGCTCTTCTGTGCTGTCTAAAACTAGCTATAAGCTCTGACGTGTTGTGATTGCTTGAGCACAAACTGAGACTTAAAACACCACATAAATGATAGATAGAAGAACGTTACTTCCAGTATTTTGGAATAATGAACTGAAGTATAAGAAATATAACACTGAAAAAATTAGAATGTGTATGTTATGCAGCAGTTATGCAGCAAGAAACTTCAGTGGTGTGAGCGATACACACAAACAAGGCAGCTGGTCAGAGAAACTTCACTCACGAAAATGGCTCCTAAGTCCACGAAATGGATAGGAAGTCAAGCCGCATCCCTGGATTATCATTTATCCGCTAATCAGTGAGCGGCTTTTGACAATCGAGTTTCGCTTCCAGTGAATGATGGGACATTTTCGTGACATCCGGTCCCTTCCTTCCTTTCGCAATCCTTTGGTTCAAGTCAGAATTCTTCATTTTCTCAGTTATCCAGAAATAAATGATTTATTGTTGTCTGCTCGGCTGATAATGAGATTGTTTAATGATATTAATTTCATGACAAAGTGCTTGTGTCCATTAATCATTATGTTTTTCATGTTGTTTTTGCTATGATGAAATACTTTTGTAAAATATCGGGCTTTACCAACAAACTAAAGACAGCAATACACAAAGCAATATCCTCACCATTTGCCACCTTCTTATTCACGTACCATGCTAGGTGGCGTATGTGATCGCGTCGATAAATGAGAGTTGAAGGGCAGAATGTTAGACGGGCCGGCGCGCGCAATTCTTAACCCTTCGGAAATAAAGTTCGATCGTTCGTTCGTCTTTCCACTGCTGTGTGTCTCCAGTTATCTTTTTCAATCCTGCTGTATACTTTTGTCCATGTCACGATGTCAAACTGTCCACTATCTTTGCTGTTCTCAATCTCTTTTTGCTATAATCTTTCCTGTTGTCACAATACATTCAATGCCGTCCCTCTTCTCATAACACGCCTAAAGAAAGTGGCTTCTTTCTTCTAATATGGGTTATATGTTTCCTTTGCTGATTGGCTACTTTCAGTACATATCCATTACTCTTTTATCTGTCCATGGTATTACTAGCCCCGTGTAGTTTCCTGGGGTCTATGAAGACACAAAGACATTAAAGGACTACTGCACCCTGGTTCTGCATTGAGGTGGCTACCTCATTATGTAAAACTAGTTGCCACAAACAACCACAGCTGTAGGGGCATGTGAATCTTTGTTGTAGACTTCCTGCAGGGGGACCACCTGCTGTAGTGTCTCCATGCTCCGTAAGGAGCGTAAAGAAAAATAATAATAATGATGGTATTCATAACATAATCTGTAACACCATATTCCCAGGGATTGGCTTCCTTGTTTACCAATTGCCCATGACTTGCTTCCATATGATAGGACTGACGTTATATTCTTCTGAAAATTGTCTTTCTTATTTCCATTGACATGCATTTGTTACGTAAAATACTTTTCATTTTATTGAATACTGCTTTTACTAGGGCTATTCTACTCTTCACCTCCGAGATGCAAGATGCTCAAAAAGAAGCCTGTCAACAAAGAAAACTTATTACCCAAATCAGAATGAAAAAATCCAAATCGTTAAAAGTATTATAAGAAGAAGAACGTTGGAATAAATTGTACGAACAATAAGGAAAAAAGATACGGCTGACGACAAAGAGGAAACATATCGAACGGTTTGACATCGATCGTGGCATGGGAAGACGTTGTCTCTTGATTTCTGGTCCACTAGAGTTTATCTGATGGATGACTGTCAAGACTTCTGGGCTTAGGTCTTCCCACAATTCTTCATTTTACTAAGTGCCTTCGTTCCCGTCAATTTGATGTTGTGATTCGTGGTCTATAAATGCTATGGTCAATGTTTTATGTCACGTGTAGTTCCGGGAGAGAGGTCTCTGAAGAGGCAAAGAAGGAATACGACTACTGCACTCTGAGGCATGTCGTACAAGGCGACTAATATGAGACTGTGTATGGGGCTGGCAACCTCATGTAGTAAAACAAACTGCCCCAGAAACAACTGATTGAAGATCATGTGACTGCTTAGTGAAAGCTTTCTGCAACAGGACTAAGCTATAATGATGCTTCCATGTTCCACGAGAAGCGAATAGGAAAATGATGATGGTAAATGCTATACGCATGTCAGCAGCGTTATCAATTGCAACATATCCAGTTTTATGTTTTTTTTTTTTTTTTGCAACGATCTCACAGCTGTGGTGGCCAAGATCCCTTTCACAAAAGTGCTGTCACGTGTAAGTACTTGATGATTATATGAGATGTCAGTCACAAGAAGCCCCTCATTTGTTCATCTAACCAAATGTCAAGCGTCTGTACAATAGTGTCCGCTTCAGTTAGAAATGGAGACACGTCAGTTTTAATTTTATGACACACAAGAGTAGGTCACCCATACAACCAAAATACGGCGGGAAATAACTATGTTATGCTGTTTTAGCTGCATGCTGTGACGACGGCACTAAATTCTCCTGCGTTCATTTCATTCATTTCCATTTTGCTTCAGAAGTATGGAAACATGGAAACAATGTAGCACAAAAGTATAGAATTTTTTTTTAGACAAATTATGTCGTTCAGCCATTGATGTGTTATAATTAGGATATATAGTGTCGAACATTCAATAAAATCATATCTAAATACAGTATCTTCTTCTGCTCTCCACTCAGTCAAAATAGAGTAAATCAAAACCAAAATTGTGTGAATGTATGTGTGGGTGCACTTCCCTTTCCAAAAAAACAAACAAACAATTAAAATTTTAAAAAACACACAAATATAAACAAACAAAAATTAAAAAGGGAAAAAGAAAGTGAAACCTCTCACAACTGCCCTCTTAACAAGGTGAAAAAGGGTGAGAAAGCCCGAGGGTATCCGGGATGACACCGAATCCACCAATCATCTGCTATCATCCACAAGAGCACCCCCATCAGACTACCCCTTATTCTCACACCATCATCCACAAGAGCACCCCCATCAGACTACCCCTTATCCTCACACCATCATCCACAAGAGCACCCCCATCAGACTACCCCTTATCCTCACACCATCATTGGTCTTTAAATATTCATTTTAGTTATATACTGTTTCACTATATTGTGCATTTCTTTAGGTCTATTTGGTCTATCTATTCTCAACACCTGTTCCACAGTTATGGAAGTTTCATGCTATATATATATATTTATTTATTTATTTTTTTTACTCAGTGTGCTTCCCCGAATGGGTTTTTATAAGGGGCAAAAAAATGTGATGTTGTGGCAGTTCCATCGCTGGATACTACTCCTCAGAATATGCACTTTACTGCTCGTGTTTCGCCTTCATTTTTGTTCGTTTTGCTCACATCCGTGTATCCAACGGTTTTTTTTAAAGCTCACATCCGTGTCCGAATTTTTATTTTTAACATTTCTTCTGCTCATTTTGTGGAACTAGTTTTTTTTATGTTAATTTTATTTCAAACTTAACAAAATGGAATCAGCGGGACAGCCACGAAAGGGAAGTGTAAAATGTCACCTAATTTCCTTCACTTTATATTATAAACATCATCATCATCATCGTTTTCCTTTTCACTAAATATGGCACATGGAACCACTGCTGTCATATCTTGTCACTCCCTCACTATTACCTATCCGCTTGACCTGTTTCTGAAACAACATTGACTACTATTTATGCAGGGAGAAAATGTTTGTGTGCTAAATTATGTAACAGCTTCCGGGGACATATTTAAGGTAGTCCTAAGTAGCGAGACGGGTTGATTTTTAGCTAGGTTTTCTAGGACCTTTCTATTTGTTTTCTTCTCTTTCCATGAGACGTGCCCCATTCTACTATATATCCACATTTAAAAGGCCTCAAATCTTTCTTCTAATTGCTTGTTCGGGAACTATAGGATGCGATATTATAGACATAACAAGATAAAGGTAGTCTCATAGCAGATACTGCCGTAGGGTTGTGAAGAGTTCTTCACTATACTAGATCCAGCTTGTGGGAGATGGGGTGTCCGGTTCACTTCCTCGCTGCCTTTGCCTTCCCTAACTCAAGGCCAGAGTCAAATACTCATTTATATCTGGTTAGACTAAAGCAGCATGCCACCGTGTTTTGAACCCGGCACCTTTGTCGCGAGAGGCCAGAACTCTAACCACTCTGTCCATTATAGATATACAATATAAATATTAAAGACATTAACAATGTTTTGTAGGCGCTTCCCGCCTCTTTGTTACAATGCCTAGCAACAAATTGTATACAAAGTTTGTGAGGGTTATAATCCATTTTGTTGGCATTTCGCGCCACTCTGTGTGTTACAACTCCTAGCAATAAAACGTGTACAATGTTGTGTGGCAGTGTTAATCTATTTTGTTGACGCTTTCACGCACTTGTATCTGCCCTCGGCGAGGTAACATTAAGTGGATTCTGACCGTAACTGGATCAAGCTCGTGCTCATTTATTCTAGTCGCAACTCTACAATTTGAAGACATGAAGTTTGACGTTTTATCAAAAACACTTTACATAGTTACCAAGTTTAGCGTCAAATCTCAAGTCACCATCAGGTAGCCGACTCTAGTCTCAAGTCAAGTTACCGAGGTGCCAAGTCGGACTCAAGCCCGAGTTAGTGTTGTCAAAAGAAAAGCGACATTTCCACTCATTTTGGTACACATTTTTACTGTTAGCTGTGAGAAATTTCTTGTTAAGTCGCTCTTAGCTACTTTCGACGAGATTTCACACCTCTAAAAGAAAAAAATAACACGAATTTTTCTGTTTAAATGCAAGGATGTGCAAACTCTGTGTCTGGTTTTCTTTTGTTTTATCAATTAGTTGGAGCACGCTTTGAAGTTGAGCGTGGATTTATGGATTGCATCAGTTAATAGTCAGATTGTGTGGCTGTTATTCAAGATTTTTTTTTTTTTTGGAAGATGTGACTGTTTTTGTAGCCCAGCTTTTGCTCTGGTTACGAGTTTTGTGCAAGGTAGTCTCTTGTTGCATAATTTCCCAAGTAATACTTATAATGTCGTCCTCTGCGCCCGCTCCCCATTGACTTGTCTAAACTTCTCCTTTAACGTAGTATCACGTATTGCATTATCTTGCTGCAGGCAGTGTGTTAATGACAACACCTCATTAATTCCTGAGGAAACACGCCATAGTTCCGCCATCTGCATAATGTTTCAGTATGGTCGTTGACGTCTGCAATCATTTTCTATAAGTCTGGGATTTAGTTAATCCATTTTAGTACCAGATACTGCTGATATGTGTTGTTACTGTGATGTTCAGTAAATCTCAGCGTACCTTCTATTTGTTAGTGCCTTGAAGACTTAGTACTTTCCTCAGTCCTTATCGACAAGGAACGAAGCCAGCCATTTCAGATAGTATTTTAAGAGAGCTTGCTATGGTTCCAAGCATCAATGTAAAGCTATCCATTGTTGCTCTCTAGCATGGACCGATCACTCGGACACTACTGATGACTATGTAGATTATCCTTCAGCGGCCCAATCCTCCTGTCACTTAGGGTATCCACCTCTGGTGGGCAGCTTCAGTCTGGATTTAGTTCAAGCGGTAGTTATCTATATAAGTTAAATAGAGGTAAATTAAATATCACATTGTATCTATTACTTAGTCGTTCCTCTTCTACCCTGGGGTGTAGAGATTTGCCAGAGAGAGCGCTATACTATGCTATCGGCGGTGTTCCACCTGGCATGGTTCCAGTTTATTACTCGGTCCTTTAGATATTGTCTAATGCTGTCCTCCCAGCGAACTCTGGGTCGTCCTGTGTGGTAGATTACGATTAAGTGATTTCATATATCTTTTTCTTTATCTTCATTTTTCTCTTCTACCTTCTCTGTCACCTACGCCTGTAGGAATTTAACCCTCACATATTCAAACCTCTGTCTTTCTTATAATTTAGCAAGCAGTTTATGGCTGGTAGCATTTAATTGCTTTCTCTTTGATGCAGGTTAGCGAGCAGACCGGGTCCCGCTCACCTGTAATTATCTCGGCAGCGATCATAAAAATCGCCGTAATGAGATCAGTCGGTGATGGAAAGGGGAGACAATTTGTCTATTACCTTTGCCTGGATTCGTTCGTTGTAAGTTAATTTACAAGATGCGAACCGCCATATCAAAGACTCTCGCTAAAATTCATTTACAACCACTTCTGCAGATGGCGAGAGTGAGGCGATAATATATGTAGATTCTATTTCATCTAGATCTTAATATAGACCTGGCTTCGGCATTGGTGCGATAAAAGTTGTTTGATTCGCAGTATGAGATAGAATTTATGTAGATTGTCAAAAGGTGCCAACATCTGGCAAGAGTCTGCTAGTTACAACTTTCCCTTTGATTCTTTGTCATTTTCAGATATTTATACCCCAGCAGTTTAGACTTCATTCATTCAGTACTGCCACAGCTTTAGCGAGACTTCTAGCGCGAGTTCTAGAATCACCGTAATAGTAGAGTCTTAGTTTCTCGTGGAGAAAATCTTAGAACTTTGTGTGAAGGTAAATATATATATGACTAGTATTGTCGAGTGATAGAATTGTTAGTTCGAATTATATCTTCACTAGATTGTGTGCAGAGTGATTTACTAGTTTAATCGTCATTATAAATTCTCTAAGTTACTGTGTTACAGTGGATAGCAGAATAAATTATAATTTCTGGCTAAACCTCATTCAGCTATAAATAAATTTAATTAAATTGCTAGTAACCAGTCAGAGAACACTTTAACTAACTAAGTAAATGCACTGATTCATCATGAGTGTTGACGAGATATGTATTTATTTCTAATTCATGATGATTGATTTTTTTAAATGACTAGAATTTATTTCACGGGAGTTCTAAACGATAAGACAAGCTCTAAGTTTGCGGTTTATAATTTAAGATAAATGACCGAAGTGAACATATTCTATTTACGCGTAGGATCGTATACTATATTAGGGTTGAGTATTTATGTTTTTCTCTTCCTTTTATACAGTATCTGGTTCAAGCCCAAAACCTACCAGCGGTTTCTGTTTATGTATAGCAGAGAATAACTAGACAAAAAGAACTATTTTTCTGAAATTTATATTGTAACTGGCATTGAGTTCCAGAGTTCTTTTCCAATAATCACAGTTTTACCGTCGGCCCGTGGTGGCGACTAAATCAAACATTTAACATAATCAAACCTGTGACATTACTTGTATAACAACCACTGTGTTGAGAAGAAGATAAATCCTGAACAGAGTTATTTACCTGCAACTCGAGGTAACGGTCGATTATTTCAAGCTACTGTACCCTTGTGAACATTAGACTTCTTAATTATTTTTACTACCTGGACAAAAATTGAAGTGACATTTATCAGCATCCTACGTACCATAGTGAAGCGAGCGCTTCCCAAGATTTGAATTTATTTGCATTGGAGAAGCTGGAGCTTGTTTCGCCTAAACACACCATTGGATGGGCTGTATGTTCCTTAAACAATTGTTCCAGATGTGGTGAGAGTGCCTATTAGGTAAGAGAGCATGTCTTGTGATCACAAGTGTTTCAGAGCGAGATAATGCAGGGATGATTAATTCTTTGATTCTATAATCCATACATCCATTTATTGTTTTTCTTCTTAAAGATTACTTATGATATCTATTTCAGAGTAGATTGCAGGGAAAACCTCTGTTATTTACGGTAGAGAGAAATCCTAGACCATAGTGTATAAATCTGTGACTCTTTGGGGGCGAATAACTTCTCTTATAACGGGATCTTGGTTCAACAGAGGGGGAAAGGATTACACCTATGGGTCAACTCTGTTATTGATTCCTTAACCTATGTTTATTTGCGTATTGATTTGATAGTCTAAATTTATTTACTGTGTTGTGAAATTTCTTATGATAAATAAAATTTACATAAACTTATTCAAGTGTGTCGGTCAGCTCGTCCCAAAATATCTATATTCCATTGTTATAGTTTTCACGTTGGTACGTCAAACTGTCGTCACGTATATGTGTGTGTCGGTGAGTGGTTGATATATAGTACATCTATATAACTGAGCAATCTGTCTGACAAATACTTTCTGTTGTAGAGATAGGCTGAGCGAGAGGATCTCCTCTAGTTTCAGGGACAGAATTACCTAGTTTCCACCATCTAACTCGTGAAAATCTATTTCTATTATTATCTCTCACTGAGTCACCTCAGGTTCTAGTCTATTCAGAAGGGACCAATCTGTGTCTTAATTCCCCTATCACAAATCTACGACATCCTGGAGGTCTGAATCCCTGGCTCTTAGTTTCTCATTTGTTGTGGTAGCTGATCTTCTTCCATTCTACAGACATGGCCAAACCATCGTAGTTAGGACTGTTCCACTCGGGTCACAGGGGATGAACTTTGAGGTCATGACATGCCGTCCATTAAATTGATGACAAGATAAAAACAAATCAGCTACTTCTCTAAAATAATTTGATTTTACTATCATTTATTAATTTTATTAAAACTGTACCAACTGTTGCCTACAGTTATAAGCTTAGCTATTAATTAAAACAGTTCATGAAACGTGGTTTCACGTACTAAAATTTGCGCATCTTTTTCTATGAAGCTAATGGGTCAATGTCAAATTGTTGTTTTTGTGAGGATGCAAATTTAACACTGATGATAAATGTTCAGCTGTCAGTCTTTGTCTGTGCGCAGTTTTAACATTCGGATATGAAATATGTTGCTCAAAAAGGTATGTAAAGTTATGTAACCTTTTATCCGAACACCCGAATCCCGAAATACTCAAAAAATCGAAAGTTTGACTACCTTTCAATAACAATTATAGTGATTTCTGACTATTTTGGGCTGCTTTGGATTCTTTAACGAACAAAGTTTTACTGAATTGTGATACTTTTCCAAACACTATTTGGACGAAATCTGATAACCGAAACATTCAGTTTCCGAAACAAAGCTGTTCCCCCAGGATTTCGGGTAGAAGGTTACAAACTTGTGCTTACAAAAGGTTGCGAAGATTCTCGCAGCGAACAGACATATTCCTAAACAGCGAATTTGCAAGTACGGAAGAAGACACAGGAAACACAATTACTATATTTTTCCTTCATTCATGAATCACATTGTTTTTCAATAAGTTCGAGTAAATGAACTTCTGCCCTTTTTTACATAAAATAAAGCGGAGCTTTTCGTGTCCTCATATGTTTTGATGTCTTCACAGCCTTGGAAGTTACACATTAATTCTTTCACATAGCCCTTCTTAATGTTTAATACTAAGAAAATGGAACAACTTACTGTCAGGGACCATCTCGTTTTGTTTAGTCAACAGCTTATCCACTGCGCCTCCCTGTCATTGTGCTCCTCTATATGTGGCCTCGCAAACTAATTTTAACATTTGAATATCATATTTTTTTTCAGAAGACCCTCACGGTGTTTGTCTCATGAAGAGGAAGAAGACCAAGATATGTTTTGTTACATTAAGATGGCTATCACTTGTACGGATAAAGACATGCTGCTTGAAACAAGAAGCTCCAAAGCCAAGGCTCATGAAGTGTACGTAGAAGCAAACAAAGAAGTAAGAATAAACATCAAAAGAGACAAGAGGGCGTATATTGAAGAGTTGGCAAGGGAAGCAGAGGAAGATGCAGCCAAAGGAAATATGAGGGACATGTACAACAACACAAAGAAGCTAACAGGGAAATTTAAGCAAGCAAATGGCCTCATAAACGATAAGAATGGAAAATTGCTTAGTAATGTACAAGAAAATTTTGAGGAACTTCTCAATAGACCAGCTCCAACTAATCCCCAGACATCCAGCCAGCAGAAGAGGAGCTACTAATCAGCTGTGAACGACCAAGTAGAGAAGAAATTAAGAAAGCCATAAAGCTTCTGAAAGATGGAAAAGCAGCTGGTCCAGATGGAATTCCAGCAGTGGCCATCAAAACAGAAATTAATTCCTCTACAGAGATGTTATACAAACGACTTGGCAAAGTCTGGGAGAGAGAGGAAATACCAGCATAATGGAAGGAAGGTTATCTGGTCAAGTTGCCTAAGAAGAGAAATTTACAAGAGTGCACAAATTAAAGAGGAATAATGTTACTATCAGTGCCAGGAAAAGTATTAATCAGAATCATCCTTGAGAGATTAAAAGAGTCCATAGACAAGCAACTGAGAGATGAACAAGCAGGTTTTCGACAAAACAGATCCTGTACAGACCAGATAGACACATTGAGAATAATATTTGAACAAAGTCTGGAATGGAATTCACCGCTATACATCGGATTCGTGGACTATGAAAAGGCATTTGACAGTGTAGACAGAGAATCACTTTGGAAATTGATGAGGCATTATGAAGATCATTAAACTTAATAAAGAAGACCTATGAAGACATGACATGCAGAGTTCTTCCTGAAAGACAACTTACAGAACCGTTTAGGATTAGAACGGGAGTGAGGCAGGGATGCCACTTGTCTCCATTTCTTTTCTTACTAGCAATAGATTGGGTTATGAAAACATCAACATCACACAACAGAAATGGAATCCAGTGAAATCTGACTGTCGTAAATTTATTTTGAGAGAAAAGAGTCGTAGAAATAGTGGTCCGGTTTAGAGTGGAAAATGATGATGGAAAGCTCAGTGATAGAAAATGTAGATATTAAATAGTTGCTTCACAGCGTGCTGGAGGAGAGTAAAGACAGACTTATTTACGACAAATCGCTTCTCTCAATCTTCTCTTCCGCTCTCCTGTTCAAACAATTATTTGCCAGTTTTCCAGACTCGCATCTGCGCGCACACCTATTTGGTGTTTTTCACACACACAGACGATGTAGATACAAACTATATTAAACGAATAGGGGAAATGTTGGGCTGTGGGTATATCCAACACACAGAACTAAATGAGTTTATGTGATTTTATTCACTTTAAACATCAATCACTAACAAATATCAGGTATTACATAAATTATCATAAGTACACAAATGCAAATAACAAATTTGGGAGGGGTGAAGAAGACTGGTATCGACTAAGCCCTTCCCGCTGATTAGACAAAGATAAACCCAGTCCAGAGATAGATAATATCAGGAACATGGGTACGTTAACCCAACAGTGAAGTTAATTACTCTGAAAGAGGTGTTACAAAGTTAGGTATAGGTGATAGAAAAAAGGAACTGTTCTTCCCAGCTGTTCTTCCCTTTACTAAGCAAATGGAAAGGAGGGGGTTTTTAAACAGAGTTAACCAATTAGCAACTCCCCCTTAAAGGAACAATGCAGGGAATACAGAAAAATTATATTACTAGGCAAGAAAGTTAACAACAGGTTTACAAAAGAAAACGATTAAATTTTCTGTCATTCATACACACGCGTGAGGATCCACACTCATATACTCACACACTTACCGAATGCAGCCTCAGACGATCCATAAAAAGTATATAAAAACAGCAAGTACTCTTCCGACATATGAACTGTCTAGTCCTTCGATGTCCCGCCCCAGATGTTTGCGAGGGTTTGTTTGTAACAAATATTCTCACTTATCGCAAGACTTGAAGACTAAGAGTTCTCGTGTTTTTATTATATATATAAAAGGAGTCTATGGGATGGTACTAACACAGTTCGGCACAGGGGTGAAAATGAAGTGGTCTCTTTTAATCCTCCGCTATGGTAAAATTCCTTCAATGTGTGATGATAGTTTTATTAAATCCAATTGAGGAAAAAACTAGGCTCATTCACAGTCAGGAAACTATGTACTCTCTCACAATAAACAGTAAATATGATATCGCTACTGGCGATGAGTATCTTCCAGTTTATCTTACAGGTTTGTAAGGGTAATTTGATGATTATTCTTTAAAATGTTCTTGGGTGGGCTTTATTTCATTTAATTCTGACAGCTAGGTCGCAAGGACCGCCACAAGATTATATTTTAAAAGAAATGTTTCTTCAATATGACTGGAAGTTTATAGGATGATTTCTTTATTTCTTTCTTTATTTAGCTGGGACCGCAGGTACGATCACTCTGTGTGAAAGAAAAAAAGACATGTAACATACCGAAAAATCAAGCGCGATAAATTTCCCGTTAAGCCTATAATACACTCGAGTATTTAATTATGTATTTAATAAACACTGCGCGAATTCTAGTGGTTAAAACACATCTATAAAACTAGGACTAACTGAATTTATTAATTATAAATTCCTTCGCGACTTTAAAAGTTAATTTAAGCATCTATTATCTTTTGAAATAATATAATAGATAGATCATTATATTTACAACTGGAACTATTGAGATGGTTTAATTTAATAGATTTAAATTAACACAAAATCCCTTGAAATAGAATGACTGAACTAGACCACTGATCACTTTACGCAATATATATTACCGCTTTGCACAGAATAGAAAACACTGCAAATTTATATATAAAATCCAGGGGAAAATCTATAACAAGATTTCAATAAAGCTAGTGCTTCTGTAAAGGTCTGGCCAGCGAGTGATAACGTGTCTAGTCTTCATGGTCTATTTAGCTAAAATGGAATGTAATTTGAGTGGGACATGATAAACTTGACAGCTTATTTGATCTCACGAACTTTTGGGGATCTGACCGCCAAATCAAGAGAAGAAACCGCACCCTGGTCTTCGTATCTCCGTTCGCTGCTGCCCGTTTCGGTTTCCCCGTTCGCTCGGTTCTACGATTGACACCGAGACGCGAAATTAGCGGCGAGCAACTGCGTCTCGTATCAGGGACCACTACTGTCTTTGATAACGCCGATAGTCTCCCCTAAAATCCCTCAGTTCGTCTCTTTGATCTTGGTCGCTGTATCTGTTTGATTCTGGCGACGCCCCCCCCCCCCCACTGGCCAAGTTAATTAAAATAACTGCCTATGATTGTTCAAGAGATGTTAGTGGGCGTGATTTAATCTCTCCTTAAATCAATGCGATGACCAGAATCAACGATAGGTAAACTTTCCGCATATCAATCAGCAAACGTGTTTGCCCTCTGTGGAACAGTTTCATAGCTAATGAATCCACGTGAAAGAATAAACGTTTTTACAAGAAGTTACAACAAAGTTCAGGGTCAGCCGAGTTCGTCCATCACACTGACCAAACAGCTTGATGATCTGGATTTTGCAGATGACTTGGCTCTTCTGTCCCATAACCATAATCAGATGCAAGAGAAAATGAAAATTCTCGATGAGAAATCACAAGTGGGCCAGAAAATACACAAGGAAAGGGCAAAGATTATGAGAATAAATGCAAAACATGATAACGAAGTTGAAGAAACACCACTGAAGGATGTAGAATCTTACACATATCTTGCCAGTAATATAGACAGAGTTGGAGGAACAGACAATGATATCAAAATAAGAATACAAAAAGCAAGAGGAGCTTTCATTGCAAAACGTCTGTGAGTTCTAACATGTGAGAACAAGAGAAATCAAGTCCAACACAAAAATAAGAATCTTCAACTCAAATGTCAAGTCAGTCCTATTGTATGGCTCACAGACATGGAAAGCAACAATAATAACAACCAGAAAGCTACAGACTTTTATAAACACGTGCTTGCGTAGAATGGAAGGACTGAAATGGTATGACAAAGTCACAAATGTGGAATTGTTGACAAGAAACAGACAAGTGCCAGTGGAACAAGAGATGAGAAGACGACGCTGGCGATGGATAGGACACACATTGAGGAGACCTGTTGATAGCATTACAAGGCAGTCCTTGTTCTGGAATCCACAGGGAAAGAGAGGCAGAGGTAGACCGAAAAACACAAGGAGAAGAGAGCTGGATAGAGAGGTGAAAATGATGAGGAAAACATGGAAAGAAATTGAGCGAATGGCACAGAACAGGAAGACTTGGCATGTGTTTGTTGAAGGCCTGTGCTCCTTGGGAAGCTAAAGGATATTGATTGATTGATTGTGTTGCTGGAACATGGGACAGAATGGGTAAGCCACACTGGGTAAGCCACTCACGTCTGTTGTTTTTCTGTTGTCTAGTGTTCTACTTCTTTATTTCTTACGAGTGGCTGAAAACATACCTTTATGTTTGTCTAATATTTATTTACTGTTTACAGGCCTCGGGTTTCCCTTCCTTATGTGTTATAAATGTTTATACAATACCAAAAACCCACCCTCTGTCCTGTACTTGCTGTTCTTAGTCTACTATCATTTACTAGACACAGTATTAAGGTCTTTGTCTTGTGTGGACTGACTTATACTGTATAATAGGGGAACAACAGAAGTGATTGCGTCATTAATAGGCTGGACTACGCATGGTAAATTTCCGGTGTTATGTCTTGCGGTTCGCACTAATGACCCGTCATCGAAGCATCATTTTTTAGTGATGCCTAGATGGCAGGGAGGATAGTGTGATTCGCTTGCATAGCTAGGCGGGTGTTGCGTACGTTTTACCTAAGGGGGTAGTCTTCGGTCCTGCCAATGTACGCACCAGTCTTGATATAGTTATATTATTTGTGCGTACGTTTTATTCACGCACCGACGTGCACAATGCAGAGTATGAGTTGCTCTTTGCGCACGGGTAACCTAGTTAGGGGGATTATGACGTCAGCTGTTGTAAGGGCAAGATGGACTCTCTCTCTGCCCGTATGTTATTATTTTGATTCTGAACAATTCGATGGAAGAATTGTTCTGAAGGATTTTGTTGAGTCTTCAGGATGAAGCCAACATGCAGTTCAATACGTAAGTTTCGTTTGAACCTTCATGTATATTAATACGTCTATGAATAAAGTGGAACAGATGATCATCACTGGATTCTAGCGGGAATCCATATGTTATTGGATTCCTAGAATGGAACAGTTGAGATCTTTACTTCACTGTAAATATTTCGTAGTGGGAAGTCCTACGAGTAAAGGATAACTATTTGATCATATCTTGAATATCGGATATTTTGTAATGCCTATGCCAAGGTCGTGGCATATTTTGTAGGAGAGGTTAGTCAACTGAAGTCGCTAACCTGATTGTATTTTCGTGTAGAACTTTTATGGATTATATCAAACTGTATAGATTATTGTAAGGAGAAAGTCTGGGATTTAAACAAGTATTATATGGAAGCGTCATCCATGAGTATGAATCCGTTTACTGTTACAGACGTCCTTGGAACAAGGTTAACGGACATGACCGTAATGTATTTCAAATGACAACTGTTAGGAAATCCTAGTCACTTGGATAGAAAAGGACTTGATTGATAAAGAAATCTACAGGAATGTTTTATTATCAACAGTAACTATAATTATGATGCTCTCATCGTTTGTCTTGATCGTGTCGTTGATTGCCGTTTGTCATTCGTCAATAAACCTGAATAACTTTTAACAACGAGTTGATTCTAGTCATGAATTGGCCAATTGCCTACCACTCGTTGGAATTTGATTGAATAACCTTTTGACAACTTTTCATTGAAACCATTCGCGTGTCTAAGCTAGTCATTGATACATCTACCACTAGCATATCGTTACTATCAACTACAATCACAAAAGAACCCAACAGTAAATGGCGGCACAGTGTGTTTTGGACAAGTTTCAAAGAAGGGAACTTACTCAATATCTTTCCAAAAATCGTTAGACAGAAAGACCCGTGTCTTCATCATGGAATCTACACGACGGTTATCAGAAGGTCAAGGTCAGCAATGAACCTCAACACCAAGTTCTCCAGTGACTACCTACGTTGGACATCATCCTTTTGGTCCTTATTTACGTGCGAGCTATACTCCAATACTCAGGCCGAAGTATTTCGATTCTCAAACGTACATTTACGGAGACGAGGCACATTTTTTGTTTGATCAGCCGAGATAAGTATAAACGGAGTCTCGTTTATTACTGTATTGTGTTTGGCTGTGCCTATTCTCTTCTATGTCCACCAATATACTTTTCATGTTGCATGTTCTATGTTGTATATCCGTCGTGGGTGGTAGGGAGGTCGATCTGACAAACGAGGTTCATCTCGAAGCCGATTCGGGCTCTTTGTCAGATGTTCTATAGGGTTTGATTTATAAGTTTCAATTGAGCGATAATTCCGGTTCAAGGCTAGAAACCTTGCTGTAGTTCCGATCGCTACTTGCTTCTTATGATAGTATTTGTTTAGCTGTTCAGTCAAGTTTTAATTGTTGTTTTCACAGTTATTTTTACTCGTACCTTAGTTTTATAATGTATTTTGTTTGTATATTACGTCATCCTCACCTGACTATCGTTCAGTTCTTTAAAAAACATATGTTTTTACACTGTCTTGTCAATTGTATTGTTTAGTATTTGATCGCAGTTATCATCGTAACTCTTTACGACATTCTATTTTTAGTTTCACATTTTTATTTTTATTGGATTTCTGCGACTGTTTTCTACTGTCTTTGAGTATCTCGTCTTGTCATTGTTGTTGCTATTGTCTATGGCTTTTGTCTGTTCATAACATGTCATTACATAAATTAATTTATTGATTATTAATATATTTGACAATTATATGAGTATGATATACCGTTCTAGGACAGGAACGAAGACCATTCGGTGCATTAACAAGGTTAATTAATTTACATTAATTAATTATCATATTTAGAAATTAAGAGTATAGTTACTACTTATAAAGCATAATGTATTCACTGGATTATTTCATTAAGCAAGCAAAAGCCCTTCAGATGGCTCCTGATGAGGCAAAAACATTCGCACTTTCAGAATATAGGAAAGCTCAAGAAACAGAAGCTGAACAGAGAAAGTTAGAAACTTTAAGACTAGAAAAACTTCAATTTGAGGCAGATCAAAAACGGATTGAGTCTGAGGAGAATGAGAAAAAAATGAGATTAGCAGATGAATTAGAAGAGAAACGATTTCTGCGTGAGGCAGAACAGAAAAGATTGGAGGCTGCAGATAAACTTAAGATTGAAATGGAAGTTAAACAAAAGGAAATGGAAGTTAAACAAAAGGAAATGGAAGTTAAACAAAAGGAAATGGAAGAAAGAAGATTAATAGCTGAACAAAATGCAAAAAGACTTCAGCTTGAGACAGAAGAGAATGATAAGAAACGTCAGCATGATTTGAAACTTGCCGAATTGGAATATGATAGAATTAGGTTAACTCAAGAAGCTAATTCGCAGAGAACTTTCGAAGGCCAAGCTTCATCCAGGCATGATAATTTTAAGGAAATTCACCTAAAATTACCTAAATTTAACCCCCCGTCTGACGACGTGATATTTTTTTTGGATAGGTTTGAGGCCACCTGTAGGTCTTACAATGTGGATAAATCACTATATTCTACATATTTATCCAGATTGCTTACGGGAGATGCTTTGGCGGTTTATCATACCACCAGTATTAATGATAAGAATAATTATGACGCTCTTCGAGCTTCACTTCTCCGAAAATTCCAAATGACAGAAAATGAATACCGATTACGTTTTCGGACTTTGCTACCGCAATCAGGGAAGAACTTTTGTGATTTTCTTTCCCAAATACGGCTAACACTAGAAAGATGGATCGAATTATCCAAGATAGAAAAGTCGTATGAAGGTCTTTTCGATTTACTACTGCGCGATAAGGTGCTATCGTCAGTAAATCCAGCATTTCTTGCATTTTTGCACGAACGGAAACCTTTATCTATGAAAGATCTAGAAGAACATTCTAAAAATTTCTGCACTGCTCACCCATCCATGGATCTAAGTAATGCTCAGATTAAAAGTGAATTGCCAGTTGCTTTTGCCGTAAAACAAAATAATTTTTCACGAAATCGTTCATTGAGTAACGACAGATACTTTAATAAGGGAAATAATGAAAATTTCAACAATGGTAATTTTTATAAGGGGAAGCAATCTCAACAATCTGCTCCATTCAATGTTTCTTGGAACCAAGCTCATAGATCGCGAGATTTTGGTAACAATAATTTCAAACATAATCAAGGGTATAATAATAAACAAAACTGGCGATCAAAATCTCAGGTTCCACAAAATAGACAAGGTTCGTTGAATAAAACATTTAACCAACATTATAATGGTAATTATACTAATTATCGTACTCATCAAAATTTTAACGCGAGTAGGAATGACAATTGGGGCAATTTTAATGCAAATAATCAGAACAGATCGCGACGAAGAGATAGATCGTCGATCCAGACACGTAGACATTCTAATGTCGCTTTAAGTGATACTCGGGCTAACAATGAACAGGTTAAAGGTGCTGATGCTCATAATGCCATGTCTTGTTCTATTGATAGTCATCAGGTGACAGCTTGTGCAGAATGCTCAACATTTTTCCAGCCCAAGGCGATCACGACGTTGCGCTGCGGACACATTTTGCCTAGCCTACCTGCGGTCTGCACGGCAACTTCTGTACATCAGGGACAAGGATCTCTTAAGTTTCACAAAGGACTTGTCAATAATATTCCATGCTCTCTTTTATTTGATTCAGGTTGTACCACGGTCGGGGTACGGACTTCGCTGATAGATCCTCGTTATGCCACGGGCCACACAGTCAAATGCGTTACCTTTGGAGGCACAGTGGAAATGTTTCCCACAGCCATTATTAATTTAAATACACCATTTTTTTCAGGGAAGATCCACGCCTGTCTTCTTCCTAATCCAATTTGTGATGTCATGTTGGGTCGTATACATGGTATAACAGAGTGTACACCACAGCAAATTGCTGCATGGGAAGAGCGACATTTTCAGGCTGCAAATGCAGTAGTGACTAGAGCTCAAGCTACTATTATGTCGCATGATACACCATATGAACCTACAGTTCATACCACTTGTGATGACGATGCTCCTATTTCACGGGAGTCGTTTGCAACTTTACAAAAGAATGATGATTCATTAAAAAAAAAATTTTCAGTATGTGAACAAAAAGAATACAAGCAACAAACTTGCAAAATCTAGACATGACTTTATTCTTAAAAATGGGATTTTAGTTAGATTGATACGGGAAAAGGATTCATCCTTATGTTCTCAGATTCTAGTCCCATCTTCTATGAGATCGCGAATATTGCGACATGCTCATGACTCGCAATGCGCGGGCCATATGGGTTTTTCACGTACCAAATCCAGAGTGCTTTCTGCATTCTACTGGCCGGGCGTTCATAGAGATATTACTCTCTATTGTCGTTCATGTTTGATATGTCAGGAAGTTAAAGTACGGGGCCCATTTCATGCGGCTCCTATTCAAGCTGCGGACATCCCGATTAGACCATTTGATAAAATGGCTATCGACATTATTGGTCCGATGCTTCCATCTGCCAGAGGGCATACGCATATTCTTACTTGCATTTATATGTGCACTCGTTGGCCTGAGGCCATCCCTCTGAAGAACACCTCATCTGCCAGTGTAGCAGAGGCGTTAATGTTGATCTTCTCACGCATTGGTTTTCCGCGGAAGATCTTATCGGATCATGGGGTTCAGTTCATTTCTGAATCCATGTCTCAAGTTATGAAGACATTAGGTATAGACAGATCACTTAGTTCAATTTACCATGCGATGTCCAATGGGTTAATTGAGCGTCAAAATAGGACACTCAAGCAGTTGTTGGGTAAGATGACCCAAGATCACCCTCAGGATTGGGATCGGGTCCTACCCGCCGCTCTCTTCGCGTATCGCGAGGTACAAAATCAAGCCACGGGGTTTTCTCCGTTCCAGATTGTTTTTGGCATGCAACCACGTGGCCCGATGTCGTTAATCCACGACTTATTGGTTGAAGAGAATATTGAAGAGGAAACTCAATCCTCTTATGAGTATGTGATCTCTCTGAGAAAGAGAATCATAGATGCTTGTAGACTAGCTACTGCATCATCCGAACAAGCCAAAGAAAAAGCTCGTCTATTTGCAAACAAGTATAGACGTCTTCGCCAGCTTATTCCTGGTGACGAAGCTTTTGTCTTACTCCCTGCTCATAATAATCGTCTATTAATTACTTGGAGAGGTCCTTTCAGGATCATCTCAAGAATATCCGATGTTGACTACATCGTTGATGTAAATGGTAAACATAAAACCTTCCACATTAACATGTTGAAGGAGTATTACTCACGTCCTGATTATCTACAGTCAGTATTCCAAGCAACTGACGAGCCTACACCTCCTATTCAACACTATTCTAGTTTGTCAGTCATCCAAGAAGAAGAATCTTCTTAGAGTATGAGTTGTAAATTTAGTTGAATGTTTTTATCATTTTTTTGGTTTTCATTTTCAACTTTCTTTTACTTCGTAGTTTACCACATCGTTCCAAAGTAGGTCGATTGTGGATGTGTGCTTTAATGCATACTTTCATTCAGTTATATTGATTTCCATTTTCATATTCTTTTTCATAATATTGTATAACTTTATGAATATAATTTATGCACATAGACGTCGATGTAGTTTTGACTCACCTCTCTTGGGTACTTAGTTTTAAAAAAAATTAATAGAATTAATTTTTTTTTAAGGACCGGTGATAAGGGAGCTGTTGCGTACGTTTTACCTAAGGGGGTAGTCTTCGGTCCTGCCAATGTACGCACCAGTCTTGATATAGTTATATTATTTGTGCGTACGTTTTATTCACGCACCGACGTGCACAATGCAGAGTATGAGTTGCTCTTTGCGCACGGGTAACCTAGTTAGGGGGATTATGACGTCAGCTGTTGTAAGGGCAAGATGGACTCTCTCTCTGCCCGTATGTTATTATTTTGATTCTGAACAATTCGATGGAAGAATTGTTCTGAAGGATTTTGTTGAGTCTTCAGGATGAAGCCAACATGCAGTTCAATACGTAAGTTTCGTTTGAACCTTCATGTATATTAATACGTCTATGAATAAAGTGGAACAGATGATCATCACTGGATTCTAGCGGGAATCCATATGTTATTGGATTCCTAGAATGGAACAGTTGAGATCTTTACTTCACTGTAAATATTTCGTAGTGGGAAGTCCTACGAGTAAAGGATAACTATTTGATCATATCTTGAATATCGGATATTTTGTAATGCCTATGCCAAGGTCGTGGCATATTTTGTAGGAGAGGTTAGTCAACTGAAGTCGCTAACCTGATTGTATTTTCGTGTAGAACTTTTATGGATTATATCAAACTGTATAGATTATTGTAAGGAGAAAGTCTGGGATTTAAACAAGTATTATATGGAAGCGTCATCCATGAGTATGAATCCGTTTACTGTTACAGACGTCCTTGAAACAAGGTTAACGGACATGACCGTAATGTATTTCAAATGACAACTGTTAGGAAATCCTAGTCACTTGGATAGAAAAGGACTTGATTGATAAAGAAATCTACAGGAATGTTTTATTATCAACAGTAACTATAATTATGATGCTCTCATCGTTTGTCTTGATCGTGTCGTTGATTGCCGTTTGTCATTCGTCAATAAACCTGAATAACTTTTAACAACGAGTTGATTCTAGTCATGAATTGGCCAATTGCCTACCACTCGTTGGAATTTGATTGAATAACCTTTTGACAACTTTTCATTGAAACCATTCGCGTGTCTAAGCTAGTCATTGATACATCTACCACTAGCATATCGTTACTATCAACTACAATCACAAAAGAACCCAACAGCGGGGTTGTCGCACGGTAGGTCCTGGGTTCGAGTCCTGGGTAAGCCACTCACGTCTGTTGTTTTTCTGTTGTCTAGTGTTCTACTTCTTTATTTCTTACCAGCGCTTTCTTCCTGATCACCGATAAAACGGGTGCGCGCATCACTAAAGCTGGGAAAACGGGGAGACAACTTATGGACAGACATGGATGACAAGATTACTTTGTGATAAAAGTAATTATTGTTACAATTTTAACACGTTGTCATATGAGGTTAACGACATGTTCGCGAGTCTGTACGCAACACATATCTTATTGCCATATATGGTAATACGTGACCTTTTGCTTAAACACTTTATTTCACGTGGAATATTTTGAAAGTACTATACCCGAACCCGCCTGTTTAAAAATGATTGCAGCATTTATTTAACTCCATAACAAACAGATGCGTGGGACACCGGGAAAATAACCTGACACGTTTCAGTGCTATTCCACTGTGAGATTCACGCTTGCCAAGAAACCCCAGACTTGCCAGAGTTAGAATTCAGAATTCCTTCTTAACATACTGGACACTTTTTATTGGAGAATTCTGGACGGACTTTAATAGCCCAGGAAATCTCTTTCATATTAAATAAGGAAACCGGGACAGAGGAAACTGAAGGACCACACACGAAGTCAGAGAGGGAACTTATTAAATTAACGACACCCCAGACGCGTGTAAGAGGCCGATTCAAGTCTCTTTTATTCATCTGAGCAAAACGTCTGTGAGCCAGGATTGGCGTAAGTTGTCATTTTACATTCTATATATTAATCATTACTATCATGTGAACTAACATATATATGTATATTACCATGTGAGTTTTTATATGTGAAAATCGCTCGTGGATCTCCGAGTCATTTGAGGCTGGCAACCTCAGCGTATAGAATGATGATTCATGAACCACCACTGCATGAGCTAGTGATTGCTTTATTGCTAGTTTCTTAATTAGAACTAAAAGCAGAAAGTAGTCCCAAGTTCCGTACGGAGCAGGGAGGTACAGACGAAAGAAATGATGTACATTTTAAGTATAAATACTTACAGTTCCAAAGCAGTGTAAATGTCCATATAAACATATTCACTTTAAAATTAATGTAAGTTTTCAAGCTTTAAACCAGTGTAAATGTCTATGTGAAAATATTCATTTTAAAGTTAATGAAAGTTTCAAACTTTTCAACTCAGTGTAAACATAAATGAAAACATGTTCAATTTATATTGTGAGCACTTTTCAATCAGTGGAAATGTAAATGTAAACATATTCTATCTGTATTATTAACCTTTTCATTTAAATGTAATGTAAAGCTAAAGCTATTCAATTTAAATGTAAAGAAAGTTTTATCCCGAGGGATTAAATTTAATTCTTATCGAGGGTAAATTCTGAGATAAATGGGTGGTAGAATAGAAGGAAGGAGGCACATAAGTATGTGCCGGGAAACGCAATACTCAGAAGAGCGTTTCGTTTCTATTCTTTATCATAGATATTGGTGGTACCAGCAGGAAGTACTATCTCTGGAACCAAGTGAAGGTAGAAGTGGACTGACGTTGTGCGAGACGCCATCATAAGAGGGTCTTATAGACAGACGTTGGACTAGATTGGTCGTTACTCCTTGACGTTCTAGGAACGTGTGGCGCCTTTAACCTTGACCAGCGACGAGCGAGAGCAGTGTAAACAGAACCCATCAGCTGAAGCAGAAACTACTATTGGCAGCTAAGTGAAAAATATACACTGCCAACGCGAACTTTTTCCCCATCATCTCTACTATAAATCAATGATGAAACTTTTCTTCTAAACTATTCAATTTATTTTCAAACTGTTAAAACCTAAAGTGATTATTAAATATTGTTATTTGTAATGTTACACATTTAACTTCGATTTAATCATTTTAAAGTTACTGCATGTTTGTCTCAGTCAATTTACTACACACACTCTAAATAGAGCTATACCAGAATAGTAAGAATTCCACTGAGTAATTCAGGGGTGGGGGCTTGAACGAGCTGAAATTAATAAGTGATTAATTCCTTCACAAAAGATGTCGGCAGATGCTAGAATTAACGTGCTGAGCCAAAGCAGCATTGTTTTTGCTTATCTGAATATCTTGTGAAGTTTCCCTTTGTAATAGAAGTGTCATTACCCTTCTATCTACATCTCTGCCAAGAGTAATTTTTTTCGAAGGTAGATACCTTTGAAGCCCATATTAGATATTCTTGAGTTTTGGCCACTGTTGGACCACTACTGCAAAGCAGGGGAGGCAATACCGTCACAGAACGTATACATTCATTTACTTCACCTGAATAGGCTAGAAAATTTTTAATTTTTCAAATAGTTGCTCATGTATATTAGCTGCAGTTACAAACGTTCTTTCAATAACATTGTTCTTTGAATCAAATATGTCATTTGAAGGCTTTGACGTTATCATGCAAACCCTTTCTGCAGTTTTCACCATAATAGAAGTAATAAAACAGTTCTTCTGTGCTGTGTATAGCCTTTTATATCATAGGGAAGTGAATTATTGACATTCAATAAATAAGAAGATCCAGTGGTACAACATACATACAGTTTTACAGAAAATGATTTAAAGGCCGTAGACAACTTTAAAAAAAAAAGAGACTGATGGATATCTGTTAAGCACCTTATTCCACTTTGTATGACAGATTTGGCTTTGTATAACGTTGAGGAGGCTAGTACAAACATAAAGCTTATTGCCGCAAGAGAAGAAAACAAAATCGACCATTATAGAGTGTTTGCAATAGTAAAAGTGGCCATACTGAAGAGTGCAGCCCGCGGGCCATGTGTTCGGCACGCCTGTTCTACGACCATCATTTTGGCTAACTTCTTTCCTTCTGTATGTACCGTCAATTCACTGATAATCTACAATCATCAGCATTATACATCGTCATTATACTTTGTGCTCCTTACGGATCATGCAGTCACCACTGTAGCTGTTCCTCTAACAGAAAGCCTGTACCAGGAATTCACTTGGTCCTGTAGCCATGGTTTCTATGGCAATATGTTTGACAGGATTATGTTGTCAGTTCCAAGCACGACCTAATAATCTTCGCTTTATACGACAAGCCTGAGGGTGCAGCAGTCGTGTTCATTCTTTGTCTCTTTCAGTCCCAAGCAGAAAAGTGGGTTTGGCCCAAACAAACGTTTTTGTTGTTGTTTGGAAATAATTTTTTTTAATGTTCATATGCATAAACAAATTTGTTGTTTTATCCAAGGTAAAATGGATAGGAGCAAAAGATACGGAAGCCACTTAAATGGCTCCCGGGTCAAATTTGTCTAAACCCTGAGCCTTTATAAAGTCGATTGGGACTTAAAGACCCCTGGGAACTACATCCGGCAATCTAAAGTCTTCTTCGTATAATTTCTTTATTATCATTACAAGTCAAAATTATGTATTGTCCCATTCGTAGCAGACCAGATTCAACACAAACACGTAGAAGTTCTCGACACCCTTTGCCATATAACACATTTTGCATCAGCTCGATCATTCTAGATCCGCTAAAAAAAAAGCGGTACGTCCCATCGGTCCTTTCATCAACTCATCAAAATATCGCACTTTAATAATTCATCTGTTGCTCTTCCAACTGACACGCCAGTTGACACTGCTAGTGTGAGTTTATTGATCATAATAAGCTGTCTGCTCCATTGCTCCATCTTCTGCCTCAGTTTCTCTCATTGTTTACTTAATTTGTACACACGGGTTACCTTACGTGTTCGTTTAGTTTACGTAAACTTTATGCCTGAAACTGCTAGTGTCGTAATTTTCTCAGACATTTAAATTGTGACGATAACTTTTAACGTCCTACTGTTTGTTTAAAAATTAAGCCTCACCATGTAAATGTCTTATTGTTTATTTGAAAATTAAGCCTCACTGGGTAACAGTCACATTGTTTATTTAAAGTTGTTTGTTTAAACAGTAAGCCTCATCGGGTAAAAGTCTTCTTGTTTATTTAAACATTAAGCTTCACCGGGTATAAGTCTTGTTGTTTATTTAAACATAACAGCCGATAGGATAGTCTGGCGCTCTCTCTTCCAAACCTCTACACCTCACAGTAGAAGGGGAACGACTAAGTAAGTAAGTAAGTAAGTTTATTTAAACATTAAGCCTCACCGGGTAAAAGTCTTGTTGTTTATTTAAACATTAAGCCTCACTGGGTAAAAGTCGTGTTGTTCATCTAAACATTAAGCCTCACTGGGTAAAAGCCTTGTTGTTTATCTAAACATTAACCCTCGCTTGGTAAAAGTCTTGTTGTTTATTTAAACTGTAAGTTTCCCGCGTAAAAGTCTTACTATTAATAAAAATCGATGACATTTATGCAATAAGCAAAACAGCAGTGATGTATTTCATAAATTCAGACAGTTTCTGAAAACAATAGTTTCTGAAAACAATCTCAGTTATTTTGTTGTTTATTTAAACATTAAGCCTCACCGGGTAAAAGTCGTGTTGTTCATCTAAACATTAAGCCTCGCTGGGTAAAAGCCTTGTTGTTTATCTAAACATTAAGCCTCGCTTTTTAAAAGTCTTGTTGTTTATTTAAACTATAAGTTTCCCGCGTAAAAGTCTTACTATTAATAAAAATAGATGTCATTTATGCAGTAAGCAAAACAGCAGTGACGTATTTCATAAATTCAGACATAGTTTCTGAAAACAATATTTTCTGAAAACAATCTCAGTTATTTTGTTGTGTTATGGGTTAAGACTTCTAATATAGAGTCAGCATTCTGAATATCTTCTCGGCTCTGTCAGATTCTGAAGTGATTTCGGGAAGTAAGGAACTGTGAGACCGGGTTATATACCCAATCTAGATCTAAACCTTGCTTTCTCGAAGGTCCGTGCCTGAGTTCGCTTTTCTTCTTGTAAACTTTCGTGGGATTTCAATGCTGTTGTGCGAATTTACCAACACAATCATAATTTCCTCTTCAAATGCCAAAGATGATGATTTCCTACTGCCATTCTAACATGTATTTGTAGTTGCTGTACAAATCCTAAAAGAATTTTCCTTATCGGTCCATTAAACCATAAACTTATAGCAGAATTGCTGTTGTGCAATTCATAATTTATAATAAAAACACTAGTTTACGTGGAAACTCCAGAGTGTTTTTGCCCATGTTGTGACAATAGTGCGAAGTGGGAGACATTGAGAGACCGACGGGGTTAGTATATTACCCCCATTTACATTTAATGGCGCGATCTCGTGACTTATTCCATTGTTTTCTGCTGTCGTCATGGTAGCACGGGTTCTCATGTTGTCCTAGATAGAGATTTGGATTGGAGTATGAGGAATACAGAGGGAGGACATGCTAGGAATGTAGAGATAAGGTCTGTTTTGACGATTCCATAATTTCCATAATAATAGATAGGCGAAGGGAGAGTGGCACGGTCGATGGCTAAAGTGTGGTACCACCGTGAGGAATTCAAGAAGTCGTTGAAACATGATGTAAATCTGGCATGCAATGGATCGAATGCGTTTAAGAATAGAATGCAGTTTACAAACATGATTGATTTCTTCATATTCCCATATCGTTTATGATTGGTGTATTTTTTTTCTTCAGATATAACTTTATTATCCTAACCTTAAAAATTACTGCTATATTTAAGGTAAGATTTAAGGAGAAATTATACTTAACTTGAATTTCACAGTCACTCTTCTTTTAGTTAAATGCCATGATATTGCGATTTTTATACCCGTTATTTAATCCCTAGAAGGGGAGCCGCGCTAGCGTAGTGGTTACAACACCGCTTTGGCGACCGGGTGATACAGGATCAAACCCGGGCGACGGCATTTGAGGATTTTTCGTCGACCGGGATTTGGACTGGATTAACTCGAGACCTGCCGAGGACATTTGAAGGAGTGTCGTCGACCAGGGACTGGCGGCTCCTGGGCCGACCCAGCTGCAATGGGTACCTCCGAAATCGGCGAGTATTTGCCGGAATGGCGAGGGACATCAGGTTAGACATAAATAATAACCTGAGATTTCGCCTCGAGTATTAGCGGGCGAACGCAAAAAAAAAAAAAATCCCTAAAATTGTCGTCACTACTAATACCTGAAATCTTCATCACTACTCGGCCAGTTGCGAATAATTCTCTGCATTTTTTTCCTTTCGCTTCTTCTGCTTCTTCTTCTTCAGTGCCCTGAATATGAGCAAATCTTATCTTCTGGAATTCGCACAATATACCCTAATTATAACCGAATGTGCCCATCTCGGGTCATGTTGAACAGTGTATCCAATCTCGAAAATAAAGAATGGACAGACCTGACAGCTCTCGTGTTGGGTGCAGACTCCAAAATATTGATGCATGTGTTCGCAGCTGTGTGATATAAAAGGCACTCATTCGTGCTATTAATTTGTGATTTGATTCCTCTATATGTTTGGTCTACTTTATAAGCATAAATATCTGAAATGGTTTGTAAACTGAAAAATTTAACAGCTGCGGTTGACAAGACAGGCCTCAAGTAATCAAGACTTTACGCATTCAGTTCCTTATGTGGGACATAGAACATCCACACCTACCATAGCTCAGCAGAAGAGATTACACTAGTCAACAAATTTTCAAAAGTTATTTGTACCAGAAATTAAATATACAATTTCTTATTGATTTTGACATGCTGATTTCAATTATCATAATGAAATTCACCAATTGGCTCTGGTTTTTTTTTAAATGATGAATTTACATTACAGTAATACAAATAATGTATGCTTGTTTAATTCTCTGGGGTGAACAGGTAATCTTTCTACTTTAGCATTATAAAAATTGTGGTTATATACTCAATTAATTGATATTTCAACATAAAATGATAGAAAAAATAAAAACATTATTTAAAGTTCACGTATCATGTTTTAAAAAGGCACATTTGGACCAATTCCGTCATTATTCAGTCGCTGTTCGAGCTCTCTTTGCTTGCTTCGATGAGGTGTCTCTTGTCACAGTCCAACAGTAATCAGCAAGCATTGAAGGGCTCCAGTTACATTGATACCATGTCTCCATAGCTGCAATGTCCTGGTGAAATCGTTCACCATGCTCATCACTGACCGCTCCACAGTTTGACGTAAAGAAATCCAGATGAGAATCCAGAAAATGAATTTTCAAAGACACGTTGCAGCCAAGACTCTTATACTTCAGAAGGAGATTTTCTATAATTTCATTGTAATTATCAGATCTGTTGTTTCCAAGAAAATTGTCCACCACTGATTTAAATGCTAGCCATGCTGCTTTTTCCTTGCCATGCAACATGCAAAGAAACTCGTCATCATGAAGAAGTTTTCGAATTTGCGGACCAACAAATACTCCCTCTCTTATTTTAGCTTCACTCAGTCTTGGAAATTTTCTGATGAGGTATTTGAAAGCCTCTGTTTTCTCCATTGCCTTGACAAAGTTTATCATGAGACCCAGCTTAATGTGCAAGGGTGGCAACAAAATCTTGCTGGTGTCGACAAGTGCTGGGTTCTCAACGTTCTTACTGCCAGGCTGCAATGACTGCCTGATTGGCCAATGTCTTCTGATGTAATGGTCACTTCGTGCACGGTTATCCCACTCACAGAGAAAGCAACAGTACTTGGTGTATCCACCCTGTAGTCCAAGCAAAAGAGCGACCACTTTTAAGTCACCGCAAAGTGACCAATGATGATGATCCTAGTTTATGCACATCAAAAGCTGCTTAATGTTTTCATAAGTTTCTTTCATATGAACTGCGTGACCAACTGGAATTGACGGTAACACATTACCATTATTCAACAAAACAGCTTTAAGACTCGTCTTGGATGAATCAATGAAAAGCCTCCACTCTTCCGGTATGTAATTGTTTTTGAGGGCTGCCATTAAACCAGAAATGTTGTGGCACGCAGAAAGGTCACCCTCTTTGAAAAAGAATGTAATAAGCGGCTTCTGGCGGTTCCTATACACAGAAATTGTAACATCTTCTGCCAGGAGATTCCACTGTTGCAATCTGGAACCCAAAAGCTCCGCCTTGTTCTTCGGTAAATTCAGATCTCTTACATGATCATTCAGTTCACCTTATTAAGTGTGGTTTAGTGGATGTAGTTTGCTCAAAATCTTGTGTCGCTTGAGGTTGATGGTTCAGGACCACCAATGTCCTCTTCTTCATCAGTGGAAGCAGCTGAAAATGATTCTGGCACTTTGGGAACTGGTATGTCATCGCCATGTGGTACCGGACGTATTGCAGAGGGGATGTTTGGATATTCCAGAGTCCATTTTTTCTTCTTTGATATGCCTTTCCCAATTGGAGGGACCATGCAAAAGTAACAGTCGTTGAGATGATCAGTGGGTTCTCTCCAAATCATTGGGACTGCAAAAGGCATAGCTTGCCTTTTGCCAGTCAACCACAGTTTAAGATGTGCTGCACATGTATTGCAGCATATGTGTGGCGCCAGCTCTTATCTTGATCTCCTATTCTGCAGCCAAAATACAAACTGTACGCCTTCTTAATCACTTTAGTTATATTTCGTTTTTGTGATAGAAATGTCACCTCACCACATATATAACAGAAATTATTAGCACTGTTCACACATGTCCTAGACATTTCTAACTACGATACTTTTGATAAGGACAAATGCACTAACTAATGGCAGAATTTTATCAGAGATAAGATATTTATACACAAAGGTGATGTAATCATAGGTAGGATTGCATAATCAACTTCTAGTTGCATTTTTATTGGTCATTGGAAAGAATTATGCAATCGCCCACAACAGTTGCGTCATATATATAAATTGACCGTAATTATATAAACTAGTAGCATATATCTTGAAAACTAGAGCCAATCAACATTTTTTAATGTCATTTTCGTTTTCAGCACACCAAATTTAGTTAAGATCAGCTATTTTCATTTCTGGTACATTTTGGTTGTTGACTAGTGTTATTTAATAATCTTCAGACTCGGCACAGGCCACAGTAGACACACATTCCATCTGTTGAGTAAGCTGAAGCGTATAACTATCGCATTTGACCGTCGCCAGTACCATTCCGTGGGTAGATCATCATTATCGTCACACCCTTCCACCCCCAAGGAGAATAGGCTCCAAATTACATTAAGTCCTCCTGTCCTGTGCCATCAGTTCAAAGTCTTTCCATGCCTTCCTCATCCATTTCATTTCTGTCTCAGTTCTCTTCTCTATGTGTGTGTGTGTGTGTGTGTGGGTTTTGTTTTGTGTGTGTGTGTGTCTACCTCTATCTCTCTTCTCCTGGAGATTTTAGAACAAGAACCGCCTTGTAATAATCCCAACTAACATAATTACCGATGTATGTTACGTCGGTCGGTCTCACTAAAAATAGTAACTCGCGCCAGAAAAAAAGTGCGCAACGCACGGTGTGCAACTTGCGCGGCGTGGGTGTTATATAAAACAAATACTTTGGTTTTATTATTATTTTTTTTTTATATTCTTTCACGAAATTAGTAGCGCTCGACAAAGAAAAAATGCGTAAAATTGGTGTGCATGAGCCCTCACCCGATGTACAAATCATGAAAACTTGAAAGATTTTGTTAAAACCACTTATTATCAGGGAACACTCTTTGGAAACAAGCCACGCACTTTCACACGAAATGTTGTCGTCAAAGAACTTTTAAACTGAATCTAAAATAACATAATTCTCGCCGTGTGTACGTTGGTCACAGCTTAGGAATGCAACCGTGTTGAAAAATTGTATTGTTTCCATTATATATACTCTCCCGAAAATAGTTACAATCAACAAACACAAGCGTTCAAATGACGGTGTTCATGTACAGTTTGATTACACTGTATAATGGAAAGAAACAAAAATCACTCTAAGAATGTACTTATCTGCTCATCCGGGAACGGAAACAGCACACTATAATTAAAAACCCGTCAAGTTTGACTGGTTATTGCTAGTATCAATATATTTTCTTAGCGTGTGTTCCATCAATCGCCAGCATCTTTTGTTCAATCTTGTTCCACTGGCACTTGTCTCGTTCTTGTCATCAGTTCCACGTAAGTGATCTAGTCGTACGACTTCAATCCTTCTACTCTCGCAAGCATCCATTTATGAAAGTCTGTAGATTTTTGGTTGTTGTTTCTTTTATTCCCCATGTTTCACAGCCATACCATAGGAATGAATAAATATTTGAGTTGAAGATTTTGATTTTTGTAAAGGATATGGTTATGTTAAAATCAGCACTACAATACGGTCTTGTTAATGATCCGTTCAACTTTATCATATTCATACAACTGTAAAATGTTTTTCTGTTATTTGAGTTCACATTGTGGACACTAATACCAATATCATGGACATGATAACCACTCGGACCTAAAAGATTCGAACCCATACAATTGTGATGTTTTTTTTTCTTCACACACCCGAAAAACAATAGGAAATATGAAAGTTATTGAAATAGAAAAACTGACACACATAGAAAACGTGGCATGTTACAATTGAGACAGAAAATATTAAACATCCACAAAAAATGAACAAAGATATTACACAAATATTTTTACACAAAGACTGTGAAAAGAAAAGAAAAATAGTACATACATAGAACTTGTCGAAAGGGAATATTCTAGAACTCAAAGAGAAGTGTTTATACTAATACGATATTGCTTCTCTGATCTGATGTGTTGTCTTCTTGTTAGTCAAATTATACTACTTCACTTAATAAAATTTTAATATAATAGCGTTGTTAAGTGTAGTTCATTGATAGCAGATGGCCATCACTGTTACCGTCGAATGTTATTCCTTCAAGTGATAGAGTTAGTGTTATTGATATTGTGTGGTTAAATGATACCACTGATACATCTGAGGTTGCTGATCCACTAGAATGTTAGGTCACCACTGATAATTCTATATAACTAAAACCAGTGGTAGATAAGTGATGAAGGCGTAAATGTGTTCTCCTTATCTAGGCCACGCCCCCTCAGGGCTATTTGTAAATATGTCCCTACTGCTGTCACTATGCCTAGAATGATCAGAGTAGGTGTGTACTGGCACATTCATCCATCACAGTGACACACATTGAATTCATGTATCGTTGAACGAATAGCAACGTTGAAATAATGGTTTATTTACGTTACAACACAGACGACGACACAGATGAAATACAGCATAGTACATGATATTAAATAAAGGTATTCATCAAGCTCCCACACTCCACAGCGCTTAAATACAGCGCCCAATGGCGCACACCTCATATAACTGCACGTACAACACTCCTAAAGAACTGCGCTCACCGCAGTTATAAATATGGCCTCATAACTCATAGCATAATGGTGCACTTCTCATTGAAGATGTCCATCACGATTTTCCTCAAAGGACTCCGTCCTCCCTGCTCCACCAAGGCTGCTCCCCGGCAGTTGAATAATCATCGTCAGCTATATATAATCAAGGCCTAATCATAAATAGTGGTGCACTTCCTCTAGAAGATGCACATCACCATATTCCTCAAAGGAAAGACTGCGCACATAGCAGTCTGCAGTAATATAACCTGCATAACATCTATATATGGCCTATAAAGTCATGTATTCCTCTCAGACTCTATATATGGCCTAATCTCTTTCACAAAAATGTCTATGGCCTACAAAGTAGTCTCTTGACCTCTCGGACTCTTCATAGCACCTAATTGTAGACTTCTTCACAAAAATGTCTATGGCCTACCAAGTAGTCTCTTTACCTCTCGGACTCTTTATAGCGCCTAAATAGACTATACATATGGCCTAAGCAGTCATGTCTTCCTCCCAGACTCTATATATGGCCTAATCTCCTTCACAAAAATGTCTCATAAGCTGCATCGACTACAGTCATAAATATTAATACATACCATCCTCCAATAATCTAACACATGGGAGAATACATATGCAGGAAGAATATTCAGATACAGGCCTGTTCAAAAAGTCTCCACCGAGACACACATTGAAAAACACTCTACCATTTTCACCGAACACTGGTCGGGACCACACTTAGAAAAACCAAGGTTGACTTCCTCCGTCAACACTTTCCACCCGAATGCTAGCGGTCACAAAAACTCCCGCCTAAACAGTCACGGGACTTCGCAGTTCACCCCCGCTCAGTCCCTTCCACGAACTAGTCGTGCGAACTATTTACAGTTCTAACAATACAGACCAGCGCTCATGACGCTACCTGTACCCTATGACCTCTATCAATATTTGTTAACCCAATTCATCGTTAATCAAGCATACAAGCGATGTAACCCTTAGTTTACTGTGACCAACCCATATACAAAGTATCACCTCCCTTTTTAACCTTAACAAGCGTCCGATTGGCTGAACAGTTAGAGAGCTTTCCTCTCGCAACACAGTTACTGTGTTTCGGGATCAAAACCTGGTAGCGTCACGCTCCAGTCTACCGAGCTGTAAATGGGTACCTGATTCTGCTCTTGAGTTAGGAGGGCAAAGGCAACTGTTGCGTGCATATTTTGACGCACATATTATAAAAATCGATATGGCTATTTAATATGGAAAAGATATAGACATTCATTCATTTGTGTATGAAAATGCTGTCTATGGTAAAGCGAGATAACTCATGATTGATTTACACTTTTGATCATAGGAGTAATCGTTCTTGATATTGATTCGGCGCATGGATATGACACCCATGTCCGTACTTATTTGTTAGGGCCAGAAAATATATTAATTTGCTTATTATGTTTATGGCCTGAATTCATATGTATTACATATTATTAGTACAAGTAGAATCAGTCCTATATTGTATATTTTTGATGGGTAGGCAGGACTATATTCTTGTTATGCCGCTCTGGCGGAAGTAGGAGTTGTCTTGACAAGTCGTGATGAGTTCCGAGGTACTGTTTACAATGGCGGGTACGCATTTTTCCAGGGCTGGTGCATTCTTCAATAAAAATGATTTCTGAAGTGGTTTTTCTTCTGTAGGAGATTGTGTCTCTACTAGAGTTGATGTTAGAGACTCTCCTAATGTACGGTACCAGGTATGATTCGGACTCCAGGTAATTCCAGACCCTATTTTTGATGATCTCATGTCGGTTAGACCTAGCTGGAATTTTGTGCTTCACAACGCTAGGGTCTCGTTTGTATCGACGAAGATGACGGGCTTCCATATAGCAGTTAGGTCTACGTGAAGTAACTGGATTACTGTAGAACTGTTTGGAGGAACTTTAAGAAATTATTCTTATATATTTCAAATTAACTTTGGCTTAGATATACCCTCCTGTGAGTGAGTGACAACTCAGGAAGGCGGCCATGTTACATTCCTGTCATCGTATTTTGAATCACTGTCCAAAGAACGGGGCATGTATCTTACTATTCGGACAGTGGCAAGGAGATCTCAATGTTGATAGAAACCCCTTCCATGGTTTCATATATGATATAAACTATGAACATAAAGCAACTTTAGTTACTTACCGATCCGCCTTCACTGACGCGCTTAGTCAGATAGGGGATGCGGCCATTATGTATCATGACATTGGAAGCTATTGATGTACTACCCATTATTTATGAACGTGTCATGACTTGTGATCTGCTATGTATGCCTACAAATTGATGTGTCAACCTGTACCCATGATTTACTCGTTATGTCCCAGTGTGTGCGTCTAAATAAACTGTGTAAACAAAGATTCCAGCAGTCTGCATTGGTGCCTTGTAAACACAAGTGTATGAGTGATTAGATTGGTCAGAACACGAACAGTACACCATTCGCGTTAATCACACTCTACACTTCTACTCCATATCTACACCATCCTGCGTCGGTTGAATTGACCAAGTTTAGGGCCTGCTTCCCCTGGAGCATTAGAGGGAAACTACTGCTTACAGCTGCCTTTGCCTTCCCTAACTCAGGACTAGGGTGAGTTACCCATTTACAGCTGGGTAGACTGGAGCATGCCTGATCTCAACAACTCTGTACACTACAATGGACATATACAGTAGTGATACCACAAACAACATGTTACAGTGATTGATAGTGGAGCTTTACAGAACAATATACACAGCACTTTACAGTGTGAGAGAACTTTACAGTGGTGAGCCAGATTCCTGGGTCCAGCCTACGCAGTTTTGTTGTGTTGAGAATCACATTTTACAGTTTCAAGAACATTTGTTTGACCACATCAACACCAGTAGGACAGCTATACAATCAATGTCAGCTTGACCTGTTCTGACAAGTGTAGCAATATCTGGGTCAGCACTTGTTGACATTTGACACAGTACAGTCAGGATGCTAAACTAGTGATTGTTTATCCTGCTGAAATAGAAGAGCAATGTTAAACTTAAAGTGCAAATTTCATCGTTGGATCTTCTTATGTGCTCAAAAAAATTGAACAGTGTAACAATTAGAATGCAAATCTATTACTCAATAAAGTGGTAGTCTAATTTGTTAAAACTGAGCATACAGTACAATACATTACAACTGCAACACATTGCATGATATGATACACACATTGATGATTTATATGTATTTATGTTTATATATTATTTGTTTATATGTGTGATTGTTATGTGTTTGCGGGCCTGGATGGGAGGTGACTAGATCAGGAAATACCGAGTGATATTGGTCTTGTTCTGGCGTTTTATAGGGAGCAATTTCTTAATTGAAATTTGCATGCAACATAGTTTGCAAATATTTGGCTAGTTGTGACGACTGTTTCATATTTGTATTTGTAACATTTTTCTGTTCTTTATTTTTGTTTGATTTGTTTGTATAATTGTAGGTCTCATCTTTCCTTTCATTTCAGTTCTTTACACCCTTATGTTTATACACTGTGGCGTTATTTGTCTTGTTATCTTATTGCAGTTATCATCACGGTTTCTGTGATCATTTTTTTCATTTCTCCTATTTAATTTAATTTGATCTCTGCAAATGTCTTCAGATTGTCTTTTCTTGTTTGTCCTTTGTAATGTCTTTAGTTGACATATGACATAGGAGGTATAGTTGAATACACTTATATTATAGTACAGATCAGTACTTTATGATCATTGATTACATTAAGTTATACAAGACCTTTGTAAGGCTTGTCTCCCAAAGTGATTGGTATAGGAAATATTATTTTCCACAGGTACTCAAGTGATCATTGATTACATTAAGGTATACAAGACCTTTATAAGGCTTGTCTCCCACAGTATTTGAGATATACAGTTATTGTTTTCCACAGGTACTCAAGTGATCATTGATTACATTAAGGTATACAAGACCTTTATAAGGCTTGTCTCCCACAGTATTTAAGATATACAGTTATTGTTTTCCACAGGTACTCAAGTTATCATTGGTTATATGATAAACAAAATAACAATACAAGTTTTTCACTAAGACTAAGTCTATGGTATAGACTTGTCTCCCATTAAAGTGAAATAGGGTAATTTGTTTACTTTTTCAGGTTTCTGATTTAAGAAGACAGGATGTCTACATTAGATTACTTTATTGCACAAGGAAAATCCCTTGATAAGACTGGGAAAGACTTAGAACAATGGGCTGTTGCTCAATATGACAAAGCATTAGCTGCAGAGGAGAGAAAAGCTGCTGCTGAAGAGAAAAAAGCTGCTGCAGAAGAGAGAAAAGCTCTGGCTGAAGAAAAAAGATTAGAAAAAGAAGCTGATACTGCTGCTGAACTAAAGAAATTGGAGATGCAAGTGGAGGAAAGGAGATTTGATGCAGAACAGAAAAAATTAGAAGTTGCAGCTGAACAGAAAAAAATAGAAGTTGCAGCTGAACAAAAAAAATTAGAAGCTGCTCCTGCAGCTGAACAGAAAAGATTAGATAGAGAAGCTGAAGAGAGAAAAGCAATAAGAGAACATGAGTTTGAATTAGAGAAATTAAGATTGACTAGTATGAGTAATATTAATCAGGCATCTGGTGGTAATGGTAAACCTTGTAGCGGGAGGTTATTTAAAATTATTTATATGTAAGAGTATGCCAGTAAAGAGTTCTGACCTTACAAGTAATACCCCAGTCTTAGAAATAAGCACTGGTGTATTGTTATCATAAACATAGTCAGACTGTAAAAACCCTGGCCCAGTTGGTAAGAAGTAGTACCAGGATTTAAGGTGTCTCCTCCCTATGACTATCTTATGATTACTTATATTCTAGGGGATAAGTAAAATGAACATTCACTGAAACCACAAATGGAAGAAGTGAATAAATCCTCAGGTACAGTTAAAATAGTTTAATAATCACACTAATATTCTATTTCTACTAGTTGGAAAAGAGTATACACATATATATATATAAATATTCACACAATTACTATTATTGTCTGTTTAGACTTCAAGATCTTAAATAATAAAGTTACTGAAATCACTGTTATTAGTCCTTTGAATTTAAGGATAACTGTCATCAGTTGACTGAGTTTATGTATGGTTACTTATTGTTTTCAACTATTGGCTGTTTCACATGTATAGGTGGTCAGTGTCAAACAGGACACTTATCTTTCCAACTTGGTACTGCTGAAACTGTCCTTTGCTGATATCAGACTTGGTAGGCCCAACAGTAGGGATGCCAATGACCAGTTGAAGTTCACTCTTTGGGGTCCTGCACTTTTGTGGGATTGCCTCGGATGAACTGCACCGGCTTCTGATACTGGACAGTCTGGTTTGAGTTATTTCATGGAACCTGCAACATATCAGCCTTGGCTAGTATCTGGCTAGACTTGTAGTTGACTAGCACAGATGTCAGACCAGTCAGTCATCAGATGTCACCGTTATACAATCATAGTAAGTAAGGACATCATTTCAGTGATATAGCATTAATATTAACATTTCAATTAAGTGTAACTGACTAGCACATAAGTCAGACAAGTCAGTCATCAGGTGTCAAAGTTATACAGTCATAGCAAGTAACATCAGTTCAATGATATAGAATTAATATTAACATATCAGTAATAAACATCATCTGGTTTATTCCGCTCCTATACATCCCTTCATATTCTATAACTTGATCCTTCCAAATCATATCAAGTACGAATTCAAATACTGATGCTATCCTTAGCATCTACACAAAAGTAATACATAAATAAAGAAAGTGAGTGACCACGTGATCAGGTTGCTTTCTACTGAAACTGGCTGTAGAACACTCCAGTTTACTAGCTGTAAATGGGTACGAAGTTGTGCGCTCGAACTAGGGAAGGCAAAAGCAGCGAGGAAGGGGACTAGTCACCTTAACCTCGTAAACTGGGATCTTCCATGATGAAGTTTCTAACACTTCATTTCCCTATGACAATCTCTGCCATGGGACTGCCTTTATCTTCGTAAGCGATAAAGCAATATGATAAATATAACTTCATTAGGCCGTGGGGCTATTTGTGATTACTTTTTGTACAAGCAACACTCATCCATAATGCACATGAATAAATCATATTAAAATAATAATACGTTATATCAATGAATATTATACAGGCATATTTTGTGAATTCTGTATGAACCTGAAATAACAAATATTATACACGGTAGTTATCATAATTTCGCTTACCCTCAGACTTCAGATACTGGACTTAAAAATGTTTCTGGTGATCCGCTCACAATTCATGGGTCGTGGCGAAACTCTGCCTCCAGTCTGTCTGAACCCTCTTTCGTTGTCTGTAGCTCAGTTTACCGATACGCTTTAAATACGTATAGCGCGGACGTATCGGAGAGTACCGACGTCACAGCTTAAACCTAAACCTAAAAAATCCTTCCCGAACAGTGATTTCGGCCGATCTGTGCGTCGACGGAAATTTTGCCTTTCTCATTCTCGGCATATATAATATCCATATTGTTCCATCTTATCTAGTTTTATACAGCTGATAAAACTCTATCTTCCTATCCATGTAAATTCCCAAACTGTTATTTGTTGATTTTAATATTTCGAACAGAAGTGGGTTTACCAGCTGTTAGCGTAACTGTGGGCAGCCGAAATACGCATATATCTCCGTAAATGAGAACTTCCTACCGTTCCTTCTTATATGCAGTTATACACAATCCTTCCCTGTACTGAAATGTAAAATCCTTTTCATACTGATTCCCTTCTGCTTTTATTTATCCTTGGCGATTTCCTCTGTCTGATACACATTTCGCTGATACGCCGCCATTTTGAAAGCGGTCAATCGATGTTTATAAATCTACCTGAAGACGTTTGCAATGACTTGAAACCAATTTTGCGACATAGCTCCCCCATATTTTAAGCTGGATGATATCTAGCTTAACTATTGGGTACAAGACAATTGCAAAACGACCATTCCGAGGTTAGTTTTCCTTCTTTCTATCCTTCTCAAGCTCTGTGGGATGGCGACTTAGAAAATCTGCGCCCACATTCTGTTTTCCAAGAATATATTCATCCTTTACTATCTCTCTCCTTCCTGTTCGGCTTTTCATCCAGGCTCTTACTGCTGGTGAAACGGGGTCGGTAGGTTTCCCATGAAGTTTACCGCCCTCTTTTCGATGATAGTTGGATGTGGTTTTCCCTCGCAAATCCGTAGGTGTTTGATTTTCGCTACGTGATTTGTTCCTTTTTCCCAGCGCATGGGGTTCAGACTGCAATTGAACCTGTGTGGGATGTTTCCTTTCCCCTCCCGTGCAAATCTCGGGAGTACCCCTGATTGCTGGTTTGCTTGTAGATTTTTGATGAAGACTCTTCCGTCGACTTTCTGAATCTACATAGGTGCACTCTGGACAGGAATTTACATACTGATTTATGTCTTCCGTAATACCTGGCCAGTAGAACTGGGTGGCTATTCTTTGTTTTGTGGCACCATTACCCAGGTGTTCACTCAAAGTTGATATGTGTCCCCAGCCTATAACCTTATTCCTATAGGTGGATGGTACAACGATTTGACCATGACTTTTCGTCCCTCTTCCAGCTTTCCTGTACAAGAGTCCATGTTCCATATAGAAATGTCCTTTCCTTGGAGCTTTATGTGTTTTTGATAATTTGCCAAAACAAGGCTTCAACGTGCTGTCTGCTTCTTGAGCCCGTTTCATTTCAGTCGAATGAAATTTTAAGTTGGTGTCCCTCTCTATGTTCCTGGAGTCAGACCTGGTCTGGGTTTCTGCCATAACCATAGGTTTTACAGGGTCTCCCAAGAAAACATATTTACGCCCCAACATTAGGGGGTAAAAGGGATCATCTATCACAGCTGCATTTATCTCCCCTTCCACATAGCGACAACTGACATGAATCTTTGCTATGGGTAAAGTAAGGGGTGATGTTCCTTTTAGTGGCCCTTGAATATCTACTGTTTCTGTGGTGATTTGTTCAGGGCACACCAGAGATGCACACACGACTGCGTCATAGGACAAACCTGTGTCATACATTCCTGTGACTTGTTTGCCATTCACAGTCACTATCTCCTGGGTAGGTGGGTGATGGAGGCTATTCTGACTCACAGTCAGTTCCTTCCTAACAGAAGTCCTCACCTGTAGACATGCAGCATGATGAAGGGGTTTTTTCCTCCCACATTCATCAGTGTTGTGGTTGCTCATCTTACAAAATTTGCACCACTTATCTCCCTGTTTGTAGGGTTTCTTTTCCTGAGTCTGAGGGTTCTTGTCCTTATTATCAAATCTTGGCTTATTTCTGTATGGTTGATCCTTCTGGTCAAACTGGGTATTCTGCGGTGGTGGCTTATATCCTTCTACCTGCTTCCTTTTTGTTCCTACCAATTCAGCTTGAGCTGCTTGGTATCTCTCTGCACATTTCAAAATGTCTTCCAGCCTCTCTGCTCCTTGTTCCATAAGGAATTTCCTCATTTCTTGAGACATGGAATCTTTCACTTGCTCTAACATAACCATTTCTTTCAGATCCTCGTAGGTTTTCTGATACTTACCTAAACTACTCCATTTCAACAAATACGTTTCTAGCCTAGCTGAGAACTGGTTATATGTTTCTCCAGGTAGAGGTTTAGAAGTTCTAAATTTCTTCCTATATGCCTCAGAGTTCTTTTCATACCGGATCAGTAAGGCTTGCTTTAGTATTTCATAATTTTCCTGATCTTCTTTGGGGAGTTTCAGAAACACATCATATGCAATACCTCTCAATCCCTGGGATAACTTTAGACTCCATTTTTCCTTTTCCAGTCCATATGTAGAGGCTAGCCTTTCATACCTATCCAGGTACGACTCAATTGCGTCCTCCTTTTCAACAAATGGATCTAGGTGGAAGTTCATGGCCCCATTTGCTGTGTTCTGAAAAGAGCTATTCGCAGAATGAGGTGAGCTATTACCATGGGTGATAGTCCCAGCCTGAAGTTCAAGATCAAGCTGTCTCATTTTCAGCTCATGGTCTCTCTCTGCTTGTAACCTCCTTTCTTCTCTCTCAGCTTCTAATTTCTTGGCTTCTCTCTCCGCTTCTAATTTCTTGGCTTCTCTCTCTGCTTCTAATTCTAATTTCTTGGCTTCTCTCTCTGCTTCTAATTTCTTGGCTTCTCTCTCTGCTTCTAATTTCTTGGCTTCTCTCTCTGCTTCTAATTTCTTGGCTTCTCTCTCTGCTTCTAATTGCTTTGCTTCTCTCTCGGTGTACTTTTCACATTCCGTCGTGACATACCGGATCAGAGCGTCACCATCCATGCCAAGCTCTTTTCCCACCTGCAGTGTAGCAGACCTAAATTTGACCAAGTCAGCCATGATGTATCTGTAGTCTAGTAGGGCAAGCGATCTTACTCAAACTAATTTACTACAATATAATTAACTTATTTAAAATTAAAGTTAATTAAACTGACTTCACCATATATGAAACAGCTTTCTTATCTGTACTCAATGGTACTCCTACAAAAAATAATTATTTCCTATTATGTTTACTCTTTCCAAAAAAAAATTTTTCAAAACAAAATCTTCTACACAGCAGAAATAGAAAGTTGGCTCAGGAATATCAAAGATATATCCCGCAGACGAGCCCCCACTGTAGCGGGAGGTTATTTAAAATTATTTATATGTAAGAGTATGCCAGTAAAGAGTTCTGACCTTACAAGTAATACCCCAGTCTTAGAAATAAGCACTGGTGTATTGTTATCATAAAAATAGTCAGACTGTAAAAACCCTGGCCCAGTTGGTAAGAAGTAGTACCAGGATTTAAGGTGTCTCCTCCCTATGACTATCTTATGATTACTTATATTCTAGGGGATAAGTAAAATGAACATTCACTGAAACCACAAATGGAAGAAGTGAATAAATCCTCAGGTACAGTTAAAATAGTTTAATAATTACACTAATATTCTATTTCTACTAGTTGGAAAAGAGTATACACATATATATTTATAAATATTCACACAATTACTATTATTGTCTGTTTAGACTTCAAGATCTTAAATAATAAAGTTACTGAAATCACTGTTATTAGTCCTTTGAATTTAAGGATAACTGTCATCAGTTGACTGAGTTTATGTATGGTTACTTATTGTTTTCAACTATTGGCTGTTTCACATGTATAGGTGGTCAGTGTCAAACAGGACACTTATCTTTCCAACTTGATACTGCTGAAACTGTCCTTTGCTGATATCAGACTTGGTAGGCCCAACAGTAGGGATGCCAATGACCAGTTGAAGTTCACTCTTTGGGGTCCTGCACTTTTGTGGGATTGCCTCGGATGAACTGCACCGGCTTCTGATACTGGACAGTCTGGTTTGAGTTATTTCATGGAACCTGCAACATATCAGCCTTGGCTAGTATCTGGCTAGACTTGTAGTTGACTAGCACAGATGTCAGACCAGTCAGTCATCAGATGTCACCGTTATACAATCATAGTAAGTAAGGACATCATTTCAGTGATATAGCATTAATATTAACATTTCAATTAAGTGTAACTGACTAGCACATAAGTCAGACAAGTCAGTCATCAGGTGTCAAAGTTATACAGTCATAGCAAGTAACATCAGTTCAATGATATAGAATTAATATTAACATATCAGTAATAAACATCATCTGGTTTATTCCGCTCCTATACATCCCTTCATATTCTATAACTTGATCCTTCCAAATCATATCAAGTACGAATTCAAATACTGATGCTATCCTTAGCATCTACACAAAAGTAATACATAAATAAAGAAAGTGAGTGACCACGTGATCAGGTTGCTTTCTACTGAAACTGGCTGTAGAACACTCCAGTTTACTAGCTGTAAATGGGTACAAAGTTGTGCGCTCGAACTAGGGAAGGCAAAAGCAGCGAGGAAGGGGACTAGTCACCTTAACCTCGTAAACTGGGATCTTCCATGATGAAGTTTCTAACACTTCATTTCCCTATGACAATCTCTGCCATGGGACTGCCTTTATCTTCGTAAGCGATAAAGCAATATGATAAATATAACTTCATTAGGCCGTGGGGCTATTTGTGATTACTTTTTGTACAAGCAACACTCATCCATAATGCACATGAATAAATCATATTAAAATAATAATACGTTATATCAATGAATATTATACAGGCATATTTTGTGAATTCTGTATGAACCTGAAATAACAAATATTATACACGGTAGTTATCATAATTTCGCTTACCCTCAGACTTCAGATACTGGACTTAAAAATGTTTCTGGCGATCCGCTCACAATTCATGGGTCGTGGCGAAACTCTGCCTCCAGTCTGTCTGAACCCTCTTTCGTTGTCTGTAGCTCAGTTTACCGATACGCTTTAAATACGTATAGCGCGGACGTATCGGAGAGTACCGACGTCACAGCTTAAACCTAAACCTAAAAAATCCTTCCCGAACAGTGATTTCGGCCGATCTGTGCGTCGACGGAAATTTTGCCTTTCTCATTCTCGGCATATATAATATCCATATTGTTCCATCTTATCTAGTTTTATACAGCTGATAAAACTCTATCTTCCTATCCATGTAAATTCCCAAACTGTTATTTGTTGATTTTAATATTTCGAACAGAAGTGGGTTTACCAGCTGTTAGCGTAACTGTGGGCAGCCGAAATACGCATATATCTCCGAAAATGAGAACTTCCTACCGTTCCTTCTTAATCTGCAGTTATACACAATCCTTCCCTGTACTGAAATGTAAAATCCTTTTCATACTGATTCCCGTCTGCTTTTATATATCCTTGGCGATTTCCTCTGTCTGATCCACATTTCGCTGATACGCCGCCATTTTGAAAGCGGTCAATCGATGTTTATAAATCTACCTGAAGACGTTTGCAATGACTTGAAACCAATTTTGCGACAAACCTTTTAATTATAAGGTCAAGGTGCCAGCGTTCAACTCTGCCAGTGATGATATAACATTCTGGCTTGATAGATTTGAACGTGCCTGCCGAGCTCATAATGTTGACAAATCACAGTATGTGCATCAGTTGTCTGAAAATTTAAAAGGGGAGTCTCTGACTATGTTATGTTTGGTTGAAGAGGCCGACAAGGATAATTATGATGCTATTAGGGCAGCTTTGATAAAGAGATATCAGCTGTCAGAAGAAGGTTATCGTCTTTTGTTTAAAACAATGAGACCTGGGGTAGGTTTAGAATTCTCAGATTTCATTTCAAAAGCACGACTTACACTCTCACGATGGATTGAATTATCCAAAATAGAGAAAACATTTGATGGTCTATCGGATTTATTGCTAAGAGACAAGGTCATGTCTTCGGTAAATAAACCATTCCTAGAGTTTTTACATGAGCGTAAACCTAGTACATTAAAGCAAATGGAAGAATATTGTGACCAGTATGCCACGGCACACCCTGACATGATTCTTAGTAACTCTAACATTAAAGAGAGTATGCCAGTTGCTTCGGCAACAGAATATAATCAGAATTACTCACACAAATTCCAAGGAGCTAAAAATAAATTTGATAAAAAGGTTAATTGGAATAAGTATCAAAACCAAGATAACCACTCAAATCAGGGTTCTTCTTCGAAGAACTGGAATCGGGCTGATAGTCCTCGACACGCGAGGGGTACCCATAATTTTAGAAATTCTCGAAAAGGGAGTAGCTATAGGAACTACCCAAGTGCTTCATGGAGACATAAAAACCAATATTACAGGGATACTCAGTATAATGAGCGTGATGATTATGATCATGAATATTATGATTCAAATCCAAATAGAGGTTATAACAGAGGCAATAATAATTATAGAGACAATTATAACCGAGGTAGATCACAACACAAAAGACATGGTAAATCTTATTACCAGGCTAACTCTGCACAACAGGAGTTCCACGACACCGGTAATCAGAATAATGATAAAAAAGACTCCAATAGTGTAGCAAATTCCGCTTTCGATTTTGCTAGGGCATCTGAGTGTTCGCAATGCAAAACATTATTCGATCCAACCACAGTTTCTACTTTAAGCTGCGGTCACCCGCTTCCCGCTCTCCCTGCGTCAATCGCGCATAATGGAAGGGGTGCTCTCGTCTTCAATAGAGGCCTAATAGATGGTACTCCGGTATCAATTCTTTTCGATTCGGGGTGCACTACCATCGGAGTGAGGCAATCACTCGTAAACCCTTCTCGAGCTACAGGCGATGTAGTCAAATGTGTAACATTTGGTGGCACATTGGAGAAGTACTCCACTACCATTATCAATATTGCTACGCCTTTCTTTACAGGAGAGGTGCAAGCATGTCTCTTGCCGAATCCGATCGCTGATCTTATCATCGGTCGCATTCATGGAGTGAAAGAATGCACTCCACAGCAAATTTCTAATTGGGAAAATGTTAATATGCAATCTGCCAATGCAGTAATCACTAGGGCTCAAGCTCTTAATATGCCACAATCTTCAAATTCTGAAGATAATGATGCGCAGATCCAAGATGATCCCTTGGAGATTTCCCATGATTCCTTTATAAAACAGCAGGAAGATGATCCTACTCTAAAGAAATTCTTTACTCTGGCAACAAAAGGTGATCCGAATAAGGATACAAATCGTAAATCTTGGATTACGATGAAGAATGGCGTACTTGTACGTATGGTACAAGACTCCGCTAAGTCCATTCATTCTCAAATCCTTGTGCCTAAAAATATGAGAGTTAAAATCTTACAGCACGCTCATGATTCGCAGTGTGCTGGACATATGGGTTTTTCCCGTACTAAAGCTAGAGTTCTTGAATCTTTCTTTTGGCCTGCTGTGAATAAGGACATACGAATCTATTGTCGATCTTGTAAAGTATGTCAAGAGATTAAATCCAGAGGTCCACGCCATGATGCACCTATTCAGGCTGCAGACATTCCCATTCGACCATTTCAAAAAATGGCGATAGACATCATTGGTCCATTTAAGATAAAGTCTGCTAGAGGACACCAATTTATTTTGACGTGTGTTGATATGTGCACACGTTGGCCGGAGGCTGTTCCTCTAAAGAGCATAACTACTGCTGATGTCGCAGATGCTCTTTGGTTAATATTTTCTCGTCTGGGGTTTCCAGCAGAAATATTATCCGACCATGGTACCCAACTCATATCGGATACCATGTCTCAAGTAATGTCGACTCTTAAGATAGAGAGATCGCTGAGTAGTATTTATCATCCTATGTCCAATGGGATGGTGGAACGTCTGAATAGAACTCTGAAAAACCTACTAGGTAAGATAACAGAAGATCATCCTCAGGATTGGGATAGGGTTTTACCCGCGGCTCTCTTTGCATATAGAGAGGTCGCCAACGAACATACAGGATTTTCTCCCTTTGAACTTGTCTTTGGCGCGAAACCGCGAGGTCCTATGTCCTTACTTCATGATCTTATAACTGCTGATAATATTGTCGATGACACAAAATCCTCTTATGAATATGTCATCGCACTTAGACACAAGATTATTGAAGCATGCAAATTGGCAACTGCTTCTTCTGAATTTGCGAAACAGAAGGCAAGGGAATTTGCCAATAAAAAGAGATGCTTGCGACAACTTTGTCCAGGTGACAAAGCATTTGTCTTGCTACCTTGTAGGGAAAATAGACTTCTTATTTCTTGGAAAGGTCCGTACGATATAATATCAAAAGTTTCCGATGTTGACTATATCGTCGATATTGACGGGAAGCGTAAAACCTTCCACATCAACATGCTCACGGAATTCCATGAACGTCCGGATTATTTACAACCTGTTTTCCAGGCAACGGACGATTTTCCAGTCCAACATGGACAGTACTCATCTCTGTCAGTAATACAGGATGAGGAAACGAGTTTCTCGGATGTAAATCTACCTTTTCCAATGATTCCTCTTCACTCTAATGAATCATGGAAAGATGTTGCAATTTCTCCCGAATTATCTCCAGGAGAGCAGAAACAAGTTTCTACTATGTTAGAACAATTTCAGGATGTCCTTACTGACATTCCTGGTCAAACTGATGTCATTCAACATGACATTATTCTTACTGACCATAGTCCTATAAGAGTCAGACCGTATCCTATCCCGATACATTTTCAAGCACAGGTAGAGAAAGAGTTGGATGAGATGATAGAGTTAAAAATTATTGAACCATCCACATCAGCATATTCTTCGCCGATGGTTATTGTACGAAAAAAAAGACAATAACATACGTCTTTGCGTGGATTATCGCAAATTGAACCAAGTGACGAAATTTGATGCTGAACCTATGCCTTTACTAGAAGAGCTACTTACGAGACTATCGAATTCTCATTTCTTTACTAAACTCGATTTGTCTAAGGGATATTGGCAAGTTCCATTATCCGAACACGCCAAACCGTTTACTGCTTTTTCGACGCCTAGGGGTCTATTCCAATGGAATTTCATGCCTTTCGGTCTTATGAACGCCCCTGCAACATTCGTACGCATGATGCGTCGAATCCTATCTCATCGCTCAGATGTCATTGCGTATCTTGATGACATCTGCCTTTTCAGTGATACTTGGAACGATCACTATAATGGGATAAATGAACTATTGTCTATCTTACGCGAGCATAACCTGACAGCGAAACCATCGAAAGCATGTATTGGTTTTAGCGAAATATCTTTCTTAGGACACCGTGTTGGTCATGGGTTCCTAAAAACAGAAGACCATAATACAAGTAAAATACTTAACATTTCTATTCCTAAGACTAAAAAGCAAGTGCGAAGTCTCTTAGGTCTAATACAATTTTATGGACGATTCATTCCGAATCTGTCCTCCATTATGTCACCTCTTTCTTCCTTGCTAAAGAAAGGGTCTCCTAATGTAGTCCATTGGACTCAAGAATGCCAATCCTCTTTGGATAAGGTTAAAACTATGTTTTCTACTTCACCTATCCTAGTATTGCCTTCTAAGGATAAGACATTTATTCTTCGTAGTGACGCTTCATCCACCGGGATTGGAGCAGCACTAATGCAAGAGTACTCTGGAACTCTGCATCCTGTGATGTATATTTCTCGGAAATTAAATGCCGCAGAGAAGAACTACTCGGTCCTAGACCGTGAATTATTGGCTATGGTTTGGTCAATCCTTAAACTGCAAAGATTTCTTCTTGGCGCGCATTTCATCGTGGAAACTGACCAGAAAGCTCTTACGGCTATTCAGAGTAAAAATCTGAAGAGCGCAAGATCAACGCGGTACGCAATTGCTCTGCAGCCATTTCATTTTTCGGTGCGAGCTATCCGTGGGTCAGAAAATGTGATGGCAGATATTTTGTCTAGATGCCCACATGATTCATAACTGTTATACAACTTTGATACAGTTGTTCCTATGTTGAAATGTGTACACATATGTAATATCATATATTGATTGTAACACTACTTAGCGGTTCATTGATATTTATTCACCGCTGATCTTTCAATGTTTTTTTCGTCTTTGATGATCATGATGTTAAGATATCTTAGATGAAATTTATGTATAAACTAATGTAGAAATTGTGTCATTGCTAATATTGTAGTATGCGTTGGTGACACCTCTCTGGAAATATTTATACTTAGAGAAGTACTTTCTCTAAGGTCATAAAACTTATGCTTATCATCTGCGCATTGTTATTGGTGCGTTGTGAGCCTATTGTATGTTGCTCCTAGATGTATTTCCAAAAAAAAAGTATCATTTTTTTTCCCCGAGGGGTGTGGTAATCTGTTGCGTGCATATTTTGACGCACATATTACAAAAATCGATATGGCTATTTAATATGGAAAAGATATAGACATTCATTCATTTGTGTATGAAAATGCTGTCTATGGTAAAGCGAGATAACTCATGATTGATTTACACTTTTGATCATAGGAGTAATCGTTCTTGATATTGATTCGGCGCATGGATATGACACCCATGTCCGTACTTATTTGTTAGGGCCAGAAAATATATTAATTTGCTTATTATGTTTATGGCCTGAATTCATATGTATTACATATTATTAGTACAAGTAGAATCAGTCCTATATTGTATATTTTTGATGGGTAGGCAGGACTATATTCTTGTTATGCCGCTCTGGCGGAAGTAGGAGTTGTCTTGACAAGTCGTGATGAGTTCCGAGGTACTGTTTACAATGGCGGGTACGCATTTTTCCAGGGCTGGTGCATTCTTCAATAAAAATGATTTCTGAAGTGGTTTTTCTTCTGTAGGAGATTGTGTCTCTACTAGAGTTGATGTTAGAGACTCTCCTAATGTACGGTACCAGGTATGATTCGGACTCCAGGTAATTCCAGACCCTATTTTTGATGATCTCATGTCAGTTAGACCTAGCTGGAATTTTGTGCTTCACAACGCTAGGGTCTCGTTTGTATCGACGAAGATGACGGGCTTCCATATAGCAGTTAGGTCTGCGTGAAGTAACTGGATTACTGTAGAACTGTTTGGAGGAACTTTAAGAAATTATTCTTATATATTTCAAATTAACTTTGGCTTAGATATACCCTCCTGTGAGTGAGTGACAACTCAGGAAGGCGGCCATGTTACATTCCTGTCATCGTATTTTGAATCACTGTCCAAAGAACGGGGCATGTATCTTACTATTCGGACAGTGGCAAGGAGATCTCAATGTTGATAGAAACCCCTTCCATGGTTTCATATATGATATAAACTATGAACATAAAGCAACTTTAGTTACTTACCGATCCGCCTTCACTGACGCGCTTAGTCAGATAGGGGATGCGGCCATTATGTATCATGACATTGGAAGCTATTGATGTACTACCCATTATTTATGAACGTGTCATGACTTGTGATCTGCTATGTATGCCTACAAATTGATGTGTCAACCTGTACCCATGATTTACTCGTTATGTCCCAGTGTGTGCGTCTAAATAAACTGTGTAAACAAAGATTCCAGCAGTCTGCATTGGTGCCTTGTAGACACAAGTGTATGAGTGATTAGATTGGTCAGAACACGAACAGTACACCATTCGCGTTAATCACACTCTACACTTCTACTCCATATCTACACCATCCTGCGTCGGTTGAATTGACCAAGTTTAGGGCCTGCTTCCCCTGGAGCCTTAGAGGGAAACTACTGCTTACAGCTGCCTTTGCCTTACCTAACTCAGGACTAGGGTAAGTTACCCATTTACAGCTGGGTAGACTGGAGCATGCCTGATCTCAACAACTCTGTACACTACAATGGACATATACAGTAGTGATACCACAAACAACATGTTACAGTGATTGATAGTGGAGCTTTACAGAACAATATACACAGCACTTTACAGTGTGAGAGAACTTTACAGCAACCAGGAAGGGAACTGATCACCCCACTTCATAAAAAGCTAGGCTAATAAGCTCTCTCTCTTCCCTCCCCTCCCCCTTTTTTCTCACATATCTTGCAAACCACGTCTGGAATATCTATTTTATTGTCAAAGGAATTTATTCATCTCTTCAGCTTAAGAAAGCCGGGACCGAGTAAATTCAGTGCTTCCACAGTTCTTATAGTTTTTTTTTGTCATTGCCCACGCCATTACTGTACCCTACCTTACCAAACTCCACCTACTCCATCAATTACTGCCCACTCCAACTCTATACATTTACACTCTTCAGATCTAGTTCTTACCCCGTTAGCCACGTTCCTAGCCATTAACTGTTACTTTTGGAATCTTTAAGAGCTCTCTTTGCCGGTTCATAAAATCATGAAGCCCTGCCATCGCCTCGTTAGCCTAAGCCAGTTGTTCCTTACTCTGCTTTATTCATTCCAGCACACTCCTGGCAGGAGTGGAGGGGAGGGGGGGGAAGGGGATTACTGACAAACACTCCAGGGCGTCCTGTATTATATGGTCTTCTCTTATTTGAATATTGGAGATGTGATTGATTATTTAACTCTATGTACTACAAGGCTGTTCTTGCCATTAAAAATCTTTTTTGTAACAATTCCCGCATTTGAGGGATGAAAAGGAAGTCTAACATGTACGTTAAACGGGAAGCTAAAGTTTCTGTATTTAAAAATATTCTGTCAGAAATCACAAGTTCTGATAACAAAGGGGCGCAGAATTGCATCAGATGAGCTTCGTTTGCCTCCACTCATTCACCATCTTGGCAGAGAGCTGACCATATTCAACCTAATTATCAGTTTTAATTTGGGTATTAAGTGTAACTTTATTTTCCATGTTGGTTTTTTATCTACATATAATATTATTTACAATTTATTTTAATTGGTGGTAACTGTTTACAGCGAGGCTTGTTGTTTGTTTATTTCTTGAATATTTTCAGTATAATCATTGTCAATCGGAATGGCTTAGTGCAGGCTTTTTGTTTGTTTATTTCTTGAATATTTTCAGTATAATCATTGTGAATCGGAATGGCTTAGTGCAGGCTTGTTGTTTGTTTATTTCTTGAATATTTTCAGTATAATCATTGTGAATCGGAATGGCTTAGTGCAGGCTTATTGTTTGTTTGTTTCTTGAATATTTTCAGTATAATCATTGTCAATCGGAATGGCTTAGTGTAGGCTTGTTGTTTGTTTATTTCTTGAATATTTTCAGTATAATCATTGTCAATCGGAATGGCTTAGTGCAGGCTTGTTGTTTGTTTATTTCTTGAATATTTTTAGTATAATCATTGTCAATCGGAATGGCTTAGTGCAGGCTTGTTGTTTGTTTATTTCTTGAATATTTTTAGTATAATCATTGTCAATCGGAATGGCTTAGTGCAGGCTTGTTGTTTGTTTATTTCTTGAATATTTTTAGTATAATCATTGTCAATCGGAATGGCTTAGTGCAGGCTTGTTGTTTGTTTATTTCTTGAATATTTTTAGTATAATCATTGTCAATCGGAATGGCTTAGTGCAGGCTTGTTGTTTGTTTATTTCTTGAATATTTTTAGTATAATCATTGTCAATAGGAATGGCTTAGTGCAGGCTTGTTGTTTGTTTATTTCTTGAATATTTTTAATATAATCATTGTCAATCGGAATGGCTTAGTGCAGGCTTGTTGTTTGTTTATTTCTTGAATATTTTTAGTATAATCATTGTCAATCGGAATGGCTTAGTGCAGGCTTGTTGTTTGTTTATTTCTTGAATATTTTTAGTATAATCATTGTCAATCGGAATGGCTTAGTGCAGGCTTGTTGTTTGTTTATTTCTTGAATATTTTCAGTATAATCATTGTCAATCGGAATGGCTTAGTGCAGGCTTGTTGTTTGTTTATTTCTTGAATATTTTCAGTATAATCATTGTCAATCGGAATGGCTTAGTGCAGGCTTGTTGTTTGTTTATTTCTTGAATATTTTCAGTATAATCATTGTCAATCAGAATAGCTTAGTGCAGGCTTGTTGTTTGTTTATTTCTTGAATATCTTTAGTATAATCATTGTCAATCGGAATGGCTTAGTGCAGGCTTGTTGTTTGTTTATTTCTTGAATATTTTTAGTATAATCATTGTCAATCGGAATGGCTTAGTGCAGGCTTGTTGTTTGTTTATTTCCTAAATATTTTTAGTATAATCATTGTCAATCGGAATGGCTTAGTGCAGGCTTGTTGTATGTTTATTTCTTGAATATTTTTAGTATAATCATTGTCAATCGGAATGGCTTAGTGCAGGCTTGTTGTTTGTTTATTTCTTGAATATTTTAGTATAATCATTGTCAATCGGAATGGCTTAGTGCAGGCTTGTTGTTTGTTTATTTCTTGAATATTTTCAGTATAATCATTGTCAATCAGAATGGCTTAGTGCAGGCTTGTTGTTTGTTTATTTCTTGAATATTTTTAGTATAATCATTGTGAATCAGAATGGCATCAGAACATCCCTTCGACGTTCTGATTTGCATAGTATATAGTATTTGATTTCCCTTGTGGGAGAGTTATCGTGCTGACAAAGGTAAACACCAACAGCTGTAGAACCGAACCCGAAACGTAAATAAAGGGTCAAGCCTTCTGCTTTGAGTCCACATGTATTGAGATTCATTCAAAAGCTTAGTGCAGGCTTTTTATACTGGAACTAGCTGCAGTGGTGGTCCCGTGCTCCATAGAGAGCAAAAAAAGGAAAGAAAATGATGATGATGATAAAAATATTTCGACAAAATAGTTATTGAAAACTCAGCCAATTTAGTCGCCCAAGTCGATACGACCTTAAATAATGTTTCGAAGTCAGGTTGATAGAAGTTTTAGTTTGATTTTTATTGTGTTTTTTTAATAAGCACCAAGGCAAGATTTAAAAGATATCTGTAAATTTACACACACAAAATGATGTGATAAAAGAGCTGTTAATTAATTAGCTAAAGTTCATTCCACTGGTTTTATTTCACTTCTTCCAGCGTCATTTTTGGAGGGTTGTTCAGTGGCTTTATAGCTAATGCGTACATATAAGTTTGACTACTGTGATCTAATGAAGGTGAAATGGAATGAAATGATTGCAAGATAAATAGTGATATTACAGCAGACAGATCATGCTATAATTCAAACCCGTCATGGGACCTCAAGACGCAGCAATAGAGACCGCAGTCAGCGACTCATAGCTTGACTGCCTGCGTCAGGACCAGCGAACCAGAGCTGGTCAAGACCGTGCTCCACCTCCACGTGGTGGTCCTGGAAACAGTATGCAGCAATGCAGGCTGGCTGAACGAGCACGGATCGCAATGGGAAGGCAAACCCGGTCCTAAAAAATGCCGTGCAGAAGTCGGATGTGTCGACCGAAAGGTGCAGATATCACAGCTACGTTGTAAACAGACACAACGCAACCACCGTCCTTTTCAGGGCGAACGAAGAAGAAGAAGAAAACCCGTCATGCTTTGACGGGTCACTTGCTCCAAAAAACAATTGTGGGTGTCAGGAAGAACGGTAATGACGCGAGATTGGTTAACGCTTTCACTGATTGTCTGGTCTTTGGATCGCTAATTGCTGTCGTATGGTGCTAGATATACCGTATAGTGAACTCTATTTTTAAAAGGAGAGTCCATCGTTTGGTCAATTATTCGTTAAGGCGAACCAATAGTAGATTGGAGGTCCACTTTATCTGCTTACCGGTACCTCTTATGATTTTCTGTATTCAGTCGCTCATATTGTTACAACAGACTGGTTCTACAGTTGAGGACCACGAACGAACGAACGAACTTTATTTTCACAGGGTTAAGAATTGGGCACACAGGCCCGTCTGACATTCTGCCCTTCCTCTCTCTCTCATCGTGTATACTGTATTCTTTCATCCTCACATTTACTTCTAGCATTATTTAGGCATTTATCATTATAAAAGTAATATAACATCATACATTTGCAATAATCATCATAATCAAAGTTTGTTTTTAAAACAAAATTTTGTAAAATTAAATGAAAAACAAACAAAAACAACAAACAAACAACAAGACTGATAAAAATCGAATTCCCCAAACCGTAAATTAGACAGTGATTTGAGCCATAATCAGATGGTGTGTTATAAGAACTCGTGAAATATTCGAACAGTCTGCTACTGAATGACTAGGGACTCGTGTTTTCCAGTGCGTGCGAAAGGTGAGCAGCCTTGAGTCCCATCGCAGATACTGCTGCAATGAGTGAACTTTTAAGCCTTCACAATACTAGATCCATCGTCATGAGGTGGGGTAACCAGTGGGGTAACTAGTTACTTTCCTCGCTGTCTTTGCCTTCCCTAACTCAAGAGCAGAATCAGACTAGGTAGATAGTTAGATAGACTAGGTAGATAGTTAGATAGACATATACGAAAGAAATTAATTTTCCAAGGCTTGAAAATCTGGCACACAGTTCCCTCTTGCATAGCATAACAACTTAATGAGAAAAACATAACGTCGCTCATGGTTAATTAAATAGGCAATTTACAGACACGAACATGCTAAAATTAGCATCCAACTTCATTTACCCTGTCGAATCACTCCCGCGCGTGTAAACACATTCAGATTTGCCCTTATTTACATACTTAACTAATTTTCATCATAGTGATTAGCATGGACGAGTGCTTTCAGCTCTACATACACGACAGAGCGCCTCCGGCTGGAATTCTTCTGTAATCAAATCATTTAGTCTTGTAGCAGGTGTCGGAGTGGCTAAGAGGTATGGCGTTGGCCTCTAATTCTAAAGGTACCAGGTTCGGTTCCCAGTACAGGGAATATATTTGATGGACGTTTTTTCAGAGCCAATGGGTATTAATGATGCCATATTCTCTTCCCCCCCCCCCCCCCCACCCCCCCCAAGGAACTCCCTGGGTAGAGAGATCGGATGCCTAGCCTTCTCGGATAAGGGCGAAAAAAACAAAGGAGGTCCCTCGTGCAAGTTACGCACGTTAAAAATCCCTCGGCAGTTGGAAATCGTAAATAGTAGGCCATATGGCTGCTGCCCTGGCAAAAAAACCTACCCGTCACAAAAATATTTATAGAATGTATGATTCCTGGGTATAACACTGGGATCCTCGTCGGTGCTACGGAGTTCGGGCTCTGTGTTGAGATCCTCCTTGTATGATCAAAGGGAGGAGATCGGAGCACTGATGGAGTTGTCCGTGTGCAATGAAGATGATCTTTAAGACCCACCCAAACCAGTCTTGTATAATATAGCATCTTCATCCCTGGTAAGTGTTCATTTATGATTTTCAGACATTTATTTCAGCCCGCCAAAACCAAACACAGTCATCTAGTGTTATTACTGAATTCAAAAATTAAATAATTTAATGCCCGATAAGGTATCGTCATTTCGGTTTATTTTGCTGGACAATGGATCTCGTTTTGGTCAATACAGTCATGCGCTGCATAACGTCCGTTCGGACAACGTCCGACCGCATATACGTCCGTGGTCCCATAAGGTTATAATAGAGTTCAGAAATCCTGATCGGAGAACAGGACGAAACGGACGTAGTGAAAGCAACAGCTTCCCGCACGCAACACGTGTATCTCATGTCTCTTGTATACAGTACAAAGCGATTGCGATACCAGGTGTATAATGATACAGTACATATATAACCTATAATACAGTACATATGTCTTGATAGTCATAATAAACGCCTATGTTACTGGCCTATGTATGTACTGTACTGTACTTACTATCGTTATTTTAATGTGAACTTTCGAAAATACATTACCGTGAAGTGCATCATGGCTCCCAAACGCAGCAAAACCAGTTCTAGTGATAACAGCAGCAAGAGACAACAGAAAAGTATCGATTTGGAAGTGAAACAAAAGGTAATTAAACACCACGAAGGTGGAAAACCAATGAATGCTATAGCTCGTGATTTGGGCATGTCGCACTCGACAGTCACTACGACCCTTAAGAACAAAGAAAAAATATTAGCCTATATACAGTATACAGTATTTTACAATATTTTTCTACTTAACCCATATACTGTACAATATTACCTTGCCAGATACGTACATTAGCGGAAATACAGTACTGTACGTGTACAGTATCTTGGCTATTTAGTCAATGCATGTACACTACAGTATCCCATATAACTTTGCTAAGTATAAAGTATAGTGTTCGAACAACGTCCAAATCGCATAACGTCCTATTTCACACAACGTATCGTGGACGTTAAGCGGCGCATGACTGTATTTCACTACTGCAGTATGCCAGATGTCTGGTTTGTGACAGGGCACTCATGGAATTCCCCTTTACTCCTTTTTAGCGTTATCCGATAGTGTTGTGTTGAAGCTTCCAAAACATAACTTCATGGGTTCTTTTTTTTTTGGAAAGAGCTTTGCCATAGGACCACTTTTATTCTAACACACTTTCCTGAGTCTGTCTAAGCCCGCACACGTTCTCAACATGTCTATCCGACAGTTCGACAGGAAGCGATCAATTGGTTGCTCCGGTCAGACGTCCCGAAATCGAGGTTAGCCACCATTTTCTTCTTTCTTTCTTTCTTTTTTTTTTTTTTTTTTTTGCAGGACACAGCTTCAGAATTTTACCCAGCGGTGACAGAATGCGCAAAATTTTTTCCACAGCCTTGCAGAAGTGCCGTTCGATTTTAAGCTAATTTCTTTTCCTTCTCTTCTGAAGAAATATAACTCTCCTGCAAAGACTATGTTTGTTTTATCTTGTACCAGAGGTCGTTAGTCCTCAATAGGCTAATTACAAGGTTTCCTCAGTGCTATTGGCCTGTATCAGATGTTGTAAAGTTTGTTGATCTCATTTAAAAGCTAATTTTATGTCAGTGTTGGGGGTCGTTCCATGTTGGGAAATTGTCGTGACAGGTTTATTCTAGTCGCGATGATTGTTGCACCATGGAACACCCACACTGATACATTATTACGAAGAGCGCATACTTGACAATGTTACGTAGAACGCATAGTTACCTAACGGGATTCTGTGTGTAGCCTTTGAGCTTGACGGAGGTGTTCATAATTGTGTCGTATATCCACTTTACAATGTGTCATTATAGACTAAGTTTAAGAAGGCTATGGAAAGCTATGTTCACAGTGTTCAAATATAAATATAATCAAATTCATGATAAGGTGATATAAATGAAAATACCTGCCTGGCGAACGCTCTAATAATAGAGGCATTTTTAAGGAAGTTGCCGTCCAAGTTGAAATACGTACGAGATTAAAGCTGGCAGATGTTATGGCGTGTGAAGCCAAATGATTAACTTTCTTCATACGAAAGATAAAAATGTAAAGCAGATCGTAGCAATGAAATATATAGATATAGCTTAGAAAATCTAATCTAAAGCTTTGAAGAAGAACTAACTGTGACCAGCATTATAGTCATTAAAAATACTGAAGAACTAGGTCAGGAGTAATTCCGTGATTGAATTCCAATAGCAGTGATTTCTAATGTGCATGAACTATGCTGTATAATTCCATACAAAATGTTATGTGGAAATATGTTATTAAAATGAGATGTCAGTCGTTTGAGAACGCCTTCTTCAGTCAATCAAGTTCATTGTAATGCTACTGTTGAGATGTACTTCAAGTGCCCTTCAATATTACACGTTGTTACTACCTTCACAGTCTTGAGTAACCACGGTTAAAAACATAACTAAGTCAAATATAAGAATAAAACAGAACTCAAAATAACAACGGACAAAGTAAATTAATCAACGAACATATTTGAAACCATATGTCTTTAATTAAAAAATCAGACATGAATCCACGCGGGAACTGGATATAACGGTCATTATGGCAATATCAATCCTGACAAGAAACACGAGTAAATCATAGACGAAATAAGCTCCCTAACAGTCAGTTCATTGATATAGTCCGGTGATGATTACAGGTCTATTGAAACGTATTACCTGACTAAGAATTTGGCTAAAATTTTTCTTTATTCAGAGTCATGGTCAATGGGGTTTTTTTTTTTTTTTTCAGAGCAAATGAAATGACTTCAATTTCAATTGTTTACATAGCTGTCCCAGAAATTTTAAGCAACCGACGAAAGAGTTCTTTAGTTAGACAACTGAACAAAAAGATGTCCAATGGTTTTCGTGCAGAATAGAAAGGTGTTATTTTAATAATATAAAAGTGTTCTGTGCTGCTTACTCTACTGTTTACACAAGGGCTTAATCTAAATGAGATAATTTATTTTCTGCAGTCACGAAAACTTTAAGGTGCGCGATGTTGGCGGGACAGCATTTGTTCCATAAGTTTCTAAATTTCTAACAAATTCCTTCAGTTTAGCTAGATGGTTAGAAGCAGCTAGACTGTTGGAAGTAATGTGTTCGCTTTTAAGCAAAAAAGCAAGTCTTAAAAGTTATGATGACGACTTTTACAGCTTTAAGAAGTCAGGGACATTTCTATGCAATTTTGAAGACCTGAAGATCTTCTTGTGTATTCTTATTCGGAAGTCACTGTCTGTCCCTCCAACTTCGTCTATATTGCTGCCAAGATATATGTATGATTCTACATATTTCACACAGTCCCGATACATAAATCTTATCGTTACAATTTCTATTGCCACATGTGCAGTTTTCCCTTGTTCCTTTAATGTACTAACCCTCTAAGTGCCAAATACGGAGATTTTCTAGAAACAATAAAGTCAGTCAGCAACCCAGACTCCTTTTGGCTATTTCTGGGTTGGGCCATAGGCCGTCTTACAAGTGGACCATCTTCCATATTGTTATTGAAGTTTTTGTGGCTTAACTCTTGCAGGCCGGAATTTTTTCATCAGTTTTGCCAGAATTATTTTTTACCTTAAAGCAGTACCTTTATAAATTCTAAAGTTTCTGAGTTATTACACAACAAAGACACACATATTATACATCACAGTAAAGATAAATGAATGTAGAATTAGAATATGAAGGACTTTTAGTGATATTCTACATATAGTATTCAGTTATGAGTCATAATATAGACCACTTTCAAGAAAAGACTCATTTTAGTGAATGAAAAATGTACTCACCAACCCATGCATAAACACTGAAATATTAAGGCCAGGAGCGGGCATGAAATTAACGTCAAAATACAAAAATGATGGATTTTGGGATTAGTCCATTTTCTGATACTTTAACATCTCCTGAATCTAAATATAACAGAATTAAATGTCAAAATGCACTCTAACAATATGTATTTTGACTTTGAAAAAGGTTGGTACAAAGAGATTTTCTCAAACTCGAGAAAATAAGCCTAATTGGACCTAGTTTTTCTCATAGCAACCAAGCTTACACCCCTACATATTATACATCGTTGGATTCGTCAAAATCTGCACTTTACTGTAAGCAGGTCACTTATTTCGGGATTCCAAATGCCAGATTGGAAATTTATAATTTCCAAGTCAACAATAAGGGTTTCCCCTCGATTCTAAATTTTTAATTGGCTGTTCGCGTTCACGTGACCGGCAACGACAATATGGCTGCGTGTTTACGGAATCTCAGTTTTGATTTGTTATTGATGTGACAATGTCTAAAAAAACGAGATGCTCTCGTTACCTCCAACTGGAATAGGCCAGAGTTAGAGATGGAAGCAAGACTTATCCTACACTGCAGGTAAAACGTACTTATTGTGACGATATAATGGTAAAAACTGGGACATTACTACTCAGGCAAGGAGTGTTGAAAAAAATCGTAGCGTACCGTTTGTTCGATGTGGCCTTTGACAAGAATTTAGAGACGCAGTAAACAGGAGTAAGGGTTAGGCTTAGTGGTTGAAATGAAGCAGACAGGACCGTCTGTACGATAGTTCCTTAGATTAGAATTCAGAGACGCAGTAAAAAGGGCCAATGGTTACGTAAATGTAGCCTAAACCTAACCCTAACGACGTTGGCGACTTACTGGGATGACATCTAAGAAGACGGCCCACAGTGACTCATTTCAACCAGGTTTAAGAATCTTAACCTAACCCTAAACCTTACGACGTTGGCTACTTACTGGAATGACATCAAAGAAGGCGGCCCACTGTGCTTCATTTCCACCACCAGGGAGTTACATGAACTAGCTATTACGAGTAGTAGACACTCAATTAAAAATCATCACGTTTTCCTGAGTTTACAAAATAACGGGTGACTTCTTATAATTCAGTACATTATCATGATTCTTGTAAGCATAGTGCATATTTGTTTCCTCAATTTAATGTTTGTTTCTTGTGTATTTTTATTGACATGTCTTGTCACAGATGCTTATGTGTTATTTAAAAAATGCCTGCCAGACATGTGCAACAGCTGGTTCTTGGTACCAGAAGAAAGATTGGAAACTTCATCAAATAGAAAGTGAAGCAAGGCTGTCATTTACATTTTGAAGGTATTTACTTTTGAAACTTACTTTAAGTTTCCCCTTGCCTAAGCATAGACATTCATGTAATTTATTTTGATCTCCATAAATATCAAGTTTAGAAACATATTTCATTACTTACATGTATTGTTTTGCTTCCATTGTACTTTAAGACACAGTTTATTAATGCTTGTTTACATCTTTATTTGAAATTTTACTAATGTAAACATTTACCTCTTTCTAGGAAGTTCAAGTGTCATGGAAGCTGAGGCAGGTAGTGATTTGTGAAGCTGTTATCTGACGCGACATATATTTCGCTACACTGTGTAAAGTGATTGTGATAGCAAAGCATTCAATCAGATCATAGCAATTAAACCATATGGCCCTAATATTGCTGAATTTAATCAAGGACCTGAGGCTGCTATATTTTTCAAGAAAGTCCTGGGGCTGAACAGTGGAAAAGAGGCTTGTCGACTGGCAGGAGCAAGAAAGCGTTAAACGTCTGGTGCTCAGCTCTAAAATGGCAGAAAACTGCACTAAGAAAATGAAGGACATTTAGCACAAATCTCAACAGAAAGCCACACAAGAAACTGCAGAGGAAGCTGGATATGCTGCCGGTATGTTCTGCATGACTAGTAAGTTATTTTATTTTGCTGCAGTATCACATACTTATTTAATAATATTCTAATTATATTGAAAAATGTGATTTTAAAGAAATCATTATTCTCATACTAATTTTCTTATAACTTCCACACTTATGTATTAATTGACAAGAATAGGAACATATATTGCCCATAATCTTTTAAAACTTTTTATGTGATGGATTTTAAGTATCTGATCAAACTTTTGGTTAATTGACAAAAGTAATGTAAAATTTAGTAAAATGTGTTACTATTTTTAGACACTATTTTCAAAGTCCTACAGCTTTTTTTTGTATTAAAGTTATCAAAAATCCATCACTGGAAAAGTTTTAACATATAATGATAAACATTGTGTTCATATTTGGTATTCATAGCTTAATAAATAAAAAAGCTTTAGCAAATTGAAATAGAACAAAGAATCCAATATTGCTCAGCTCTAAAACGGCTGAAAACTGCACTAAGACAAGGAAGGAAATTAGGCACAAATTTCAACAGAAAGCCAGATAGGAAGCTGCAGAGGAAGCTGGCTATGCTACCAGTATGTTCTAAATGACAAGTAAGCAATTTTTCAGGGGCAATATTACAGACTTATTTAATTGTAGTCTATTTATGGAGAAAAATGCGATTTTCTCAAAATCTAATTTTCTCATCCTAATTTCCTTAAAACTTCCACACTTATGTGTTAATTGACATAAAAATTGGCACATATGTTGCCCATAATCTTTTAAAACTTTCATACTGCTGGATTTTGAGTATCTGATCAAACTTTTGATTTATAGCAAAAAGTAATGTAAAATTTATCAAAATTTGTTACTTTTTTTAGACACTATATTCAAAGTCCTACAACTTTTTTTGTATTAAAGTTATCAAAAATCCACCAATCGAAAAGTTTTAAAATATAATGATAAACGTTGTGTTCATATTTGGTATTCATAGCTTAATAAATAAAAAAGCCTTAGCAAATTGAAATAGAACAATAGAATCCAATATGGCCGCCGTTTCTATGGCAACCAGTAGTGCAGTGCCATAAAACTTTTCATTTTTCGTATCTAGTATTGATATAGGTTAAGTCTGTGCATTTTCATTGAAATCCAGCAATTAATAACGAAAATAGCATTTCAGGGTAGCTCCTCCCCTTAACCAGAGAGCTCCAGCATCTTTTAAAATATCACTAATCCATATATAAATATTATTTACAAGCATCAGCTTCCTGTGATATTTAGTTAATGTTTTACAGACCATCCAGCGAACCATATAAACATTTGGAAAGAAAAAGGACATTAGAGGCCGCGTGAAGCTTTTAAATTAAATCATACATTGTATTGTTATTATACAACAAAGACACACATATTTTACATCACAGTAAAGATAAATGAATGTAGAGTTAGAATATGAAGGACTTTTAGTGAAATTCCACATATAGTAATCAGTGATGAGTAATAATATAGACCACTTTCAAGAAAAAAATAATTTTAGTCTATTAAAAATGTATTTACCAACCCATGCAATAGACTGAAATATTATCCAGAGAGCTCCAGCATCTTTTAAAATATCACTAATCCATATATGAATATTATTTACAAGTGTCAGCTTCCTGTGATATTTTGTTAATGTTTTACAGACCATCCAGTGAACCATATAAACATTATAGACATTTGGAAAGAAAAAGGACATTAGAGGCCGCGTGAAGCTTTTAAATTAAATCATACATTGTATTGTTATTATACAACAAAGACACACATATTATACATCACAGTAAAGATAAATGAATGTAGAGTTAGAATATGAAGGACTTTTAGTGATATTCTACATAAGTATTCAGTTATGAGTCATAATATAGACCACTTTCAAGAAAAGACTCATTTTAGTGAATGAAAAATGTACTCACCAACCCATGCATAAACACTGAAATATTATCCAGAGAGCTCCAGCATCTTTTAAAATATCACTAATCCATATATGAATATTATTTACAAGTGTCAGCTTCCTGTGATATTTTGTTTATGTTTTACAGACCATCCAGTGAACCATATAAACATTATAGACATTTGGAAAGAAAAAGGACATTAGAGGCCGCGTGAAGCTTTTAAATTAAATCATACATTGTATTGTTATTATACAACAAATACACACATATTATACATCACAGTAAAGATAAATGAATGTAGAGTTAGAATATGAAGGACTTTTAGTGAAATTCCACATATAGTAATCAGTGATGAGTAATAATATAGACCACTTTCAAGAAAAAAATAATTTTAGTCTATTAAAAATGTATTTACCAACCCATGCAATAGACTGAAATATTATCCAGAGTGCTCTAGGGTCTTTTAAAATATCACTAATCCATATATGAATATTATTTACAAGTGTCAGCTCCCTGTGATATCTAGTTAATGTTTTACAGACCATCCAGCGAACCATATAAACATTATAGACATTTGGAAAGAAAAAGGACATTAGAGGCCGCGTGAAGCTATTAAATTAAATCATACATTGTATTGTTGTTATACAACAAAGACACACATATTATACATCACAGTAAAGATAAATGAATGTAGAGTTAGTATATGAAGGACTTTTAGTGATATTCTACTTATAGTAATCAGTTATGAGTAATAATATAGAAAACTTTTAAGAAAAAAATAATTTTAGTCTATCAAAAATGTATTTACCAACCCATGCAATAGACTGAAATATTATCCAGAGTGCTCTAGGGTCTTTTAAAATATCACTAATCCATACATGAATATTACTTACAAGTGTCAGCTTTCTGTGATATTTTGTTAATGTTTTACAGATTATCCAGCGAACCATAAAAACATTATAGACATTTGGAAAGAAATAGGACATTATAGGCCGCGTGAAGCTTTTAAATTAAATCATATATTGTATTGTTTTTATACAACAAAGACACACATATTATACATCACAGTAAAGATAAATGAGTCTAGAATTAGAATATGAAGGATGTTAGTGATATTCTACATATTTTATAGACTACTTTTTAATAAAAACTCATTTTAGTTAATGAAAAATGTACTCACCAACCCATGCATAAAAACTGAAACATTATCCAGAGTGCTCCAGCATATTTTAGAATAACACTAATCCATATATGAATATTATTTACAAGTGTCAGCTTTCTGTGATATTTTGTTAAATTTGTACAGACCATCCAGCAGACCGTACCATCATCATTAAAATAAAAAAGAAGATATTCAAGGCCGCGTGAACTTTTAAATTAAATCATATATTGTGTTGATATTACACAACAAAAGACACACAAATTATGTTTCACAGTAAAGATAAATATATTTAGAATTATAATATTGGGGCTTTTAAGTGCTATTCTTCATATTATATTCAATTATCAGTAATAATGTAAACATTTTTTTTTTTTTAATTCATTTTAGTGAATGAAAAATGTACCCACCAACAGATGCATAAAGACTGAAATATTATCCAAAGTGCTCCATAGTTTTTTTTAAATAACACTAATCCATATATGAATATTAATTACAAGTTTCAGCTTTCTGTGATATTTTGTTAATGTTTTAGAGACCATCCAGCAGACCGTACCATCATCATTAAAATAAAAAAGAAGATATTCAAGGCCGCGTGAACTTTTAAATTAAATCATATATTGTGTTGATATTACACAACAAAAGACACACAAATTATGTTTCACAGTAAAGATAAATATATTTAGAATTATAATATTGGGGCTTTTAAGTGCTATTCTTCATATTATATTTAATTATCAGTAATAATGTAAACAATTTTTTTTTTTAAATTCATTTTAGTGAATGAAAAATGTACCCACCAACAGATGCATAAAGACTGAAATATTATCCAAAGTGCTCCATGGTTTTTTTTTAAATAACACTAATCCATATATGAATATTAATTACAAGTTTCAGCTTTCTGTGATGTTTTGTTAATGTTTAAGAGACTCTCCAGCGGACCGTACTATCATTATTAAAATTTGGAAACAAAAAGGTCATATTCAAAGTAAATCATATATTGTATTGTACTTACATTATTATGCATAAACAATATGTACACAATTTTATCTGAAAGGATATTTACATTTTAGTCAATGGTGGCTTGCGTATGCCATATCTTGAAGCAGTGTTTTGGGTGGAGGTGAGGATAATCATCGCAACCCTCGCAAATAAAATTTGTTCTTTTTGGAGAATCTGGTTTGCTGCAGACTCTACATCTTCTGTCTTTTTCTGTGTAAGCTATCATATGCTTAGCTCCTTCAAGCCTCTGAATTGGGTTGGCTGTCCTTGGTCTTCCCGGGGTTGTCTTGATACTCTTCTGTGGCTCGGGCATTAGATCTGCGGCCCACTGAAGCAAAGCATCAATCAGAGATATTTTGAACTGTTTTAATGTCATTTTTCTACTGCCTGTGAGCCTATAGAGGATGAAAGCATTGGTACAAGTAATTTCCATTATCCAGTAGAATATTTTTTTCCACCACTTGTTGCTGCGTCGTTTGTGAATGCCATAATACCCAAGCATTTGATCAGCACGGTCGCATCCATTCATGCTCTGATTATAGTCATGGACTGTTATTGGCTTTGGTTTTGTCGTGGTAGTCATTCCTGTATTTGTTTTGGTGGAAACAATGATTACTGGCTTTTTTGCTTTCTTATCCCTCCATCCAATACAAAGCAAAGATGAATCTTTAGTTTGCCAGCATTTCCGTTCCATGTGTGGTATGGAAAGTGCTTTTATTTCTAATGGAAAGCCAATTCGGTTTGACTGGAGGGTGCCAGTATAGTATTGCTTTTGCTGAAGCAAATAGTCAATGAGTGCCCTGGTGGTGTAGAACCTGTCTGCAAATATATGATAACCAGTTCCAATTTGCTGTAATAGAGTTCCAAAGACTTTTATTGCCATCCCACTATTGGTGTCTGTGCTTGGATCATATGAGGTATTCGCTCCATAATACGTAAGCAGGGATAAAACATACCCAGTGGTACTGTCAACAAGACCAAAACTCTTTATATGATACTTACTAGGCTTAGTTGCATTAAATTGCTTGTATTTCCATCTCCCTTTAAATCCTACAATCATTTCATCAACCGAAACATTTTCAAAGGGCGTAAAGGCATTATTGAAATTTTCAATCAAAGAGTTGATGAATGGCTCCACTTTACTTTTTCCCTCAGCATCAGGCTGTCCCACATGCAACATTGTTTGATAGATAGACAAAAATCTATCTCTTTCAAAGTTTTTGTGATAAAATGGAGCATAAAGGCAATCAGTTTCTGATGAATAATAGTCTCTAATAGAAGGTCTGGGATCAATGCCCATAGCATTTATTGTAGCCATAAATTTTAACAACTCATAGTTTGATAGTGCTGTCCAGCTGGAAAATCTAGATCTTTTTAGGGATGGATTATTTTTAAGAACTTTAAGATTTGCATACTCATTTACAGAATGTACTATTGAATTTGCAATGTCATCAGTAAACAATGTCCTATAGCAGTCAAAAGGAGTTGATGCCTCACTAAGACCTAAGTCATCGTGTACTCCTGGTTTACGACCATATTTGGGAAGAAATCTGAATGCGTTTTGGGTCTCTACTGATGTTTGGTACTGAAATCCATTCATTACTAATTGCCCCTTGTTGCTCCTTGGTACTAATGCTTTTCCCCCTTTTTGTCGATGATTTGGTCAAAACTTTTTGTCGTTTTGTAGCACTAGGGCCTGGCTGTGACCACGCCCCCTCCTCATTAGAACTAGCTTCTTCGTTAAGTTCTAATTCGAAATCATCATTTTGACTTTCAAAATCATCATTATCGCTAAATTCGTCAAAGATACACAGTTCCCTAGCTTTTTCTACAGATAAATAAGACTTACGTTTTGATAAACATGATGTGGTTGGTTCGCTAGACATTGTCTGTATAAACAACAATAATCGCCGATCGAAAGCTGACAGATTTACCGTTTTTTCACAGTGAAATTAGCTAGAACAAGCGTGTTTCCGAATCACAACTCAAAGATAGCGCTCTTCTGAATAAAAAAATAGTAACTTCCGTTATGTTAAAATACCAAATTACTAAAATACGGAACACATTTCACAGAACACAAAAGTGACGTTCCCATCGTTGTTTCGGCTTCTATGGGTATTGCGGATGTACGCTCTGATAAAGTTGATATTTAGTTGGATATAATATATGTTGATAAAGTACACCAGAACACTCCTAGGCGGGAAGACAGGCGTCTATCATCATCAGTTGACAAGATCCCTATGGTGTTGCCTGCCCCACTGTAGTGTATGGAATGTCAACTTGACCTACGCAGTGTTGTGTAGACATGGATGGAGTGTATAATGTGCGAATGATGATAAGGGTTCGTGTTGTTGACAAATGTTCTCTTCTCACACTCATGTATGACCGGAAGTCATCGACACCAACGACTGTGTACCTTTTCTAAAGTTTAATTGGACGTACACACTCGACAGCACAGATAGTGACAAATCACAGGTTGCCATAATACATCATAGTACAGTGGACAAATGGTCTTGCAATGTTACATGGGCACTCATGTAGAATAATGGTATAATGGACTGTCAATAGCCAAGCACTCAGTATCGCCCATACATATATCATCTGACGTCACTGACTGAGCACGTCAGCTTGTAAACAATATTTCAGATGACTTCTAAACCTAATCTCGTTTAGCAACGATTCTTCAACATAATGTTCAGCACATATTTTTCCATATAATAATATTGAACCACTAACAATGGGTTCTCATGTGTAGCAGTGATCTCTGGACTGATCAAGCGATAATACGGGCATCCCTTTTCTCTTCTTGAAAGTCCTACATGTTTTGGTTCCAAGATGGCTCCACTCGTGAACTGTCACTCACGTTTGAATACAGATAATGAATCTGTTCTAAAGTTAGTCATTCATACAACATTTCGTTGCTCTGTAGATTTGGTCATGAACAATAGACTGCATTCTACAGAATATAGTGCTGCTAGGAATCGAAGTCGTTTTTCATCGAGTCAAATATATTCTCTTAAACATTCAAATCGTAATTATCGACAATGGTGGCTTCGATCGAGAGTTCATAAGAGTATCTTTGATTACCTTGGTAGAGGGAATATGAAACTGCCATTCCTTGGCAAGATGAATAAACACTGGGGTAAAGCATACACGATAGGTCTAGACGACTATCACTTTCCCCAAAACCACTGAGATCACTTTTCAAGGCATCAAGCCGACATAGCAAAACACACACATTCCCTATCAGGACGAAGCCAAATCACCCCACTCAAGCGACACATCCGCCGAATAGCCTTTGACCTCTCTAGAGACAACAGAACATATAGTTCGACCTAGATATGTAAAGATATACAGATATAAGACAGACTTGTCCTACTCAGACAAACAATACACATAAATTCAGGCCATAGATATTCTGAAGCAAGAACAATCTATTATTACCCAAACAACGAATAAATCGCAGTAAAAATGTATTTATCCGCGGAGTTCAAGGGAAGTAACTCAATAATGACTTTCCCTTAAGCACTAAAAAATTACCTATGTATAATATTGTAAGATATCAAAGACTGCACGTAACAGTCTTACCACACCTCCCGGGAAAAAAAAAATGGAACATTTTTTTTTTTTTGAAATACATCTAGGAGCAACGTACAATAGGCTCACAACGCATGAATAATGCGCAGATGAAAATATCAGGAATACCTATAACGCCTAATATGAGGCTAAGTCGACTTATGGAGCGACTGGTGAGAATGTGTCTCATAAACTGAGAGAAATTATTTCTCTACAAGTATATTTTTCCAGGAAGGTGTCATCAAAGTATAATACAATTCTGGCAATTACACAATGCCTAAAAAATTCATATCATCACTACGTATTAGATATCTTAAATTTATGATTTATGAAGTAAAAATCATCAAAGCACAGCGGTGAATAAACATACATGAACCGCTATGTAGTGATACAATCATTATATTATTAAATTACAAATGTGTATCTATCATGATATAGAAAAGGAACTACTATAGAACTAGACATATCAAGAAGTCTAAGCCCTAATAGTTATGTGGAATCATGTGGGCATCTTGACAGAATGTCTGCCATCACATTATCTGATCCCCGAATAGCTCGCACAGAGAAATGAAAAGGTTGAAGAGCAATTGCATATCGAGTAGACCTCGAGCTCTTCAAATTCTTACTCTGTATAGCAGTAAGAGCTTTTTGGTCTGTTTCTACTATGAAATGTGCGCCTAGAAGGAATCTCTGTAGTTTGAGGATCGACCAAACCATAGCTAATAGCTCACGGTCTAAAACCGAATAATTCCTTTCTGCCGCATTAAGTTTTCTGGAAATATACATTACAGGATGCAGAGTTCCAGAGTACTCTTGCATTAGTGCCGCTCCAATCCCAGTGGATGAAGCGTCACTACGAAGAACGAATGTCTTATCTTTAGTGGGTAGCACTAAAATAGGTGGTGTTGAAAACAGTGTTTTAATCTTATCCAGAGAGCATTGGCATTCCTGAGACCAGTGGACCACATTAGGCGAACCTTTCTTTAGAAGTGTTGAGAGAGGTGCCATGATAGAGGATAGATTCTGAATGAATCTGCCATAAAATTGAATAAGACCTAACAGACTTCTCACCTGTTTTTTAGTCTTAGGGATTGAGATGTTAAGTATCTTACTAGTATTATGGTCCTCTGTCTTTAGGAAACCATGACCAACTCGGTGGCCTAGGAAAGAAATTTCGCTAAAACCAATATAGGCTTTAGAGGGTTTCGCTGTCAGGTTGTGCTCACGCAAAGTAGACAGCAATTCATCTAACCCTGAATAGTGATCTTCCCAAGTATCGCTGAAAAGACAGATGTCGTCTAGATATGCAATGACATCTGACCGATAAGATAGGATTCGGCGCATCATGCGTACGAACGTAGCTGGTGCGTTCATAAGACCGAAAGGCATAAAATTCCATTGGAACAAACCTCTAGGTGTTGAAAAAGCCGTGAGAGGTTTGGCGCGTTCAGATAAAGGAACTTGCCAATATCCTTTAGACAAATCAAGTTTAGTGAAAAAATGAGATTTGGAGAGTCGAGTAAGTAGCTCTTCCAGTAAAGGCATAGGTTCGGCATCGAACTTCGTTACTTGATTCAATTTTCGATAGTCAACGCAAAGACGTATGTTATTGTCTTTTTTACGCACAATAACCATCGGCGAAGAATATGCAGAGGTGGATGGTTCGATTATTTTCAAATCTATCATCTCATCCAACTCTTTCTCGACCTGTGCTTGGAAATGTATAGGTATAGGATAAGGTCTAACCCTAATAGGAGTATGGTCAGTTAGAACAATGTCATGTTGAATGACATTAGTTTGTCCAGGGATGTCAGTGAGTACATCCTGAAATGTTTGCAACATAGTTGAAACTTGTCGCTGTTCTCCTAGAGACAAATCAGGAGAGACAGTAACGTTCTTCCATGATTCACTGGAATGAAGTGGGATCATTGGAAGAGGAAGATTTACATCTGAAAAACTTGTTTCCTCATCCTGTATCACGGACAGTGATGAGTAATGACCATGTGGTACTGGAGAATTGTCCGTTGCTTGGAAAATGGGTTGCAAATAATCCGGACGTTCATGGAATTCAGTAAGCATATTGATGTGGAAGGTTTTATGCTTCCCATCAATATCGACAATATAGTCGACATCGGAAATTTTCGATATTATATCGTACGGACCTTTCCAAGAAATAAGTAATCTGTTTTCCCTACAAGGTAGTAATACAAATGCTTTGTCACCAGGACAAAGTTGTCGTAAGCATCTCTTCTTATTGGCAAATTGCCTTGCCTTCTGTTTCGCAAATTCAGAAGAAGAAGTTGCTAATTTGCATGCTTCGATAATCTTTTGTCTCAACGCGATGACATATTCGTAGGATGACTTTGTGTCATCGTCAATATTGTCAGATGTTATGAGATCGTGAAGCAACGACATAGGGCCACGCGGACGCGCGCCAAAGACGAGTTCAAAGGGAGAAAATCCCGTATGTTCATTGGGTACCTCTCTGTAAGCGAAGAGGGCCGCAGGTAAAACTCTGTCCCAGTCTTGAGGATGATCCTCAGTTATCTTCCCCAGTAAGTTTTTAAGTGTTCTATTAAGGCGTTCGACCATACCATTAGACATTGGATGGTAGATACTACTTAAAGATCTATCTATCTGCAGGGTAGACATTACTTGAGACATGGTATCTGATATTAGTTGGGTGCCATGGTCTGACAATATCTCTCCGGGGAACCCCAGACGAGAAAATATAAGCCAAAGAGCATCTGCAATATCAGCAGTAGTAATGCTCTTCAGAGGAATAGCCTCTGGCCAACGTGTGCACATATCAACACACGTCAAGATAAACTGATGTCCTCTGGCAGACTTGATCTTAAATGGACCAATAATGTCTATGGCCATTTTTTGAAACGGCCGAATAGGAATGTCCGCCGCCTGAATGGGTGCAGCATGCCGTGGACCTTTGGATTTAACTTCCTGACATACTTTACAAGATCGACAATAAATCCGTATGTCCTTGTTTACCAATGGCCAAAAGAAAGCCGCAAGGACTCTTGACTTAGTACGGGAAAAACCCATGTGTCCAGCACACTGAGAGTCGTGAGCGTGCTGCAAAATTTTAACTCTCAAATTCTTGGGAACCAGGATTTGAGAATGACTTGACGTAATGGAGTCTTGAACCATACGTACAAGTACGCCATTCTTCTTTGTAATCCACGATTTACGACTTGTGTCCTTATTCGGATCACCTTTAGTTGCAAGAATGAAGAATTTCTTCAGAGTGGGATCATCTTCTTGCTGTTTTATAAACGAGTCACGAGAAATTACCAAGGGATTATCTTGGTTATGCACTTCATTATCTTCAGTAGATGAAGTTTGAGGCACATTAAGAGCCTGAGCTCTAGTGACTACAGCGTTAGCAATCTGCATGTTTTGCCTTTCCCACGTGGAAATTTGTTGCGGAGTGCATTCCTTGACTCCATGAATGCGACCGATGATGAGGTCAGCGATCGGATTCGGAAGAAGACATGCGTGTACATCTCCTGTAAAGAAAGGAGTAGCAATCCTAATGATAGCGGTAGAGTATTTCTCTAATGTGCCGCCAAATGTTACACATTTGACTACTTGTCCAGTGGCACGGGAAGGATCTACGAGTGACTGCCTAACACCAATTGTGGTGCATCCAGAATCAAATAGCACAGAGACTGGATTGTTATTCACTAAACCCTTATGTAAGACAAGAGACCCTCTTCCATCATGCGCGACTGATGCTGGAAGAGCAGGAAGAGGATGGCCACAGCTTAAAGTAGTCACTGTGGTTGGCTCAAATAACGTTTTGCATTGGGGGCACTGAGATGCTCTCCCAAAATCAAAAGCGGCACATGCCATATTACTAGCATCATTATTATCTTTACTCTGTTTATAGGCTTCATGGGACTCTTGTTGTGCAGAGTTTGCCTGAAAATGTGGTTTATGTCTTTTGTATTGAGATCTACCTCGGTTATTATCACCTCTGTAGTTATTGTTACCTCTATTGTAACCCCTATTTGGGTTTGAGTCATAGTACCCTTGGTTACCATTATCATATTCATTATAATGAGTATCTCTGTAATTATGATCTTGTTGACTCCAAGACGGATAACCCTGATAGTTTCTATAATTACTTCCTCTACGGAAATTCCTATAATTATGACCACCCCTGTGTCGAGAGCTATCAGGTCGTCTCCAGTTCTTTGAAGAAGAACCCTGAAATGATTGGTTACCTTGGTTTTGATAACTATTATGGTTACCTTTTTTATCAAATCTGTTTTGAGGTCCCTGAAATCTGTGTGAATAATTGGGATTGTATGGTGTTGCTGAAGCAACTGGCATACTCTCCTTAATCTTAGTGTTGCCAAAAGTCACGTCGGGGTGTGCAGTGACATATTGGGAACAATATTCTTCCATTTCTTTTAGAGATTTAGGTTTACGCTCATGTATAAATTCAAGGAAAGGTTTGTTCACACATGACATAATCTTATCTCTGAGCAACAAATCCATAAGTCCTTCATACGTTTTTTCTGTTTTGGAAAGCTCAATCCAACGATCAACTGTGAGACGTGCCTTTGCAGTGAATTCTGAGAATTCTACCCCCGTCTCAGGTACCATCGTCTTAAATAAAAGGCGATAGCCTTCCTCACTTAGCTGATATTTTTTTATCAAAGCCGCCCTAATGACATCATAATTATCCTTATCTGCTTCTCCTACAAGGCATAATCTAGTCAAAGATTCACCTTTCAAGTTTTCTGATAATTGATTAGCGTATTGTGATTTATCCACATTATGTGTACGACAAGAACGTTCAAATCTATCCAGCCAGAATGTAATATCGTCACTGGACTGATTGAACGGTGGAACCTTAACCTTGTAAGTAGAAGGTTTACCATTACCACTAGATGCCTGATTAACATTACTCATACTTGTCAATCTCAATTTCTCCAACTCAAATTCATGTTCTCTTATTGCTTTTTTCTCTTCAGCATCTAATCTTTTTTGTTCAGCCTCCCTGTCTAATCTTTTTTGTTCAGCCGCAGCTTCTCTTTCCAATTTTTTTTGTTCAGCTTCACTGTCTAATCTTTTTTGTTCAGCCGCAGCTTCTCTTTCCAATTTTTTTTGTTCAGCTTCCCTGTCTAATCTTTTTTGTTCAGCTTCACTGTCTAATCTTTTTTGTTCAGCTTCACTGTCTAATCTTTTTTGTTCAGCCGCAGCTTCTCTTTCCAATTTTTTTTGTTCAGCTTCAAATCTCCTTTCCTCTACCTGCATCTGCAATTTCTTTTGTTCAGCAGCAGCCTCAGCTTCTTTTTCTAATCTTTTCTCTTCCGCCATAGCTTTTCTTTCTTCTGCAGCTAATCTTTTCTCTTCTGCAGCTAATCTTTTCTCTTCTGCAGCTAATGCTTTGTCATATTGAGCAACTGCCCATTGTTCTAATTGTTGACCAGTCTTATCAAGAGCTTTCCCTTGTGTAATGAAATAATGTAAGTAGACATGATGCCTAACAATAATACTAATCACCTGAATCAATAATAATACCCCAAGTTCTCAATGACTTGATTTATCAGTATACTATCCCAATATCTGTGGGTCACAAGCCTTTAATAAGGTCTTGTATAATAGTAATAATAATCAGGTACTGGTCTATACCATAATCCAAGTGCAGTGCACAGGCAATTGTGTCTTATGAAATATACCCATATAAAACATATGTCAACCAACAGAATACATAAAGTACAAATAGGACTGACAATACAAGAACGTTTGCAGAAATCAAAATAAATCAAATAGGGAAATCAATGAAGATAATCACTGAATCTGCAAAGAATAACAACACAAATGACGTCACAATATATGAATATAAATTATGAATAGAACTGAAAGATAGAAAAGGTTAGACCAACAAATTACAAACAAATCAAAACAAAACTAAAGAACAAAGAAATATTACAAAAATAACAATAATTACAGACTTCACAGCTAACACAAAAGCAACAGTTGTCGCAGCAAATTTTCAATCAAGAAAATTGCACCTATAGAAAACGCCCACAACGGACCCTCTATGACGTGGGATACTCTGTTGTGAGGACGCCGCCCAACCTTAAACACAACCCGCTGACATAGAAACTAACATACTATACAAACAAATAACATGTAAACATAAATATATATAAATTATGTGTATGATAGTATGTGTTGCAAAATAGGCTCAGTCTTACAGTAATGGCAAAGTTATTTTTCATGAAAACAAACAAACTGCCACTTTATTCAATTAAACATTCTGGCCTTAAATATTAAAGTTCATATATGGCAAACAAGAAGATCCATCGATGAAACCAGGACTTCTTAGTTCACAAATACTGTCTTTCTGTTAACACTGACAAGAATTGATCCAACTGTTCTGTGAAACTCTATAATGTCTAATGTAAAAAATGTCAACAACGCTGACCTACATACTGCATTCACTTGACAGGTCACGTGACGAAGCGTTGACAAAGAGCAAACCAATACTGCAAGTGTGTCGTATCAGCCACAGGAAACGGTCTGGTATCGGTAATCTGTTGACTTCTGAATTTCTGCGAGGTCAAACCCAGAAAGCTGGTCCACCAGTTGATAAAGTTGATATTTAGTTGGATATAATATATGTTGATAAAGTACACCAGAACACTCCTAGGCGGGAAGACAGGCGTCTATCATCATCAGTTGACAAGATCCCTATGGTGTTGCCTGCCCCACTGTAGTGTATGGAATGTCAACTTGACCTACGCAGTGTTGTGTAGACATGGATGGAGTGTATAATGTGCGAATGATGATAAGGGTTCGTGTTGTTGACAAATGTTCTCTTCTCACACTCATGTATGACCGGAAGTCATCGACACCAACGACTGTGTACCTTTTCTAAAGTTTAATTGGACGTACACACTCGACAGCACAGATAGTGACAAATCACAGGTTGCCATAATACATCATAGTACAGTGGACAAATGGTCTTGCAATGTTACATGGGCACTCATGTAGAATAATGGTATAATGGACTGTCAATAGCCAAGCACTCAGTATCGCCCATACATATATCATCTGACGTCACTGACTGAGCACGTCAGCTTGTAAACAATATTTCAGATGACTTCTAAACCTAATCTCGTTTAGCAACGATTCTTCAACATAATGTTCAGCACATATTTTTCCATATAATAATATTGAACCGCTAACAATGGGTTCTCATGTGTAGCAGTGATCTCTGGACTGATCAAGCGATAATACGGGCATCCCTTTTCTCTTCTTGAAAGTCCTACATGTTTTGGTTCCAAGATGGCTCCACTCGTGAACTGTCACTCACGTTTGAATACAGATAATGAATCTGTTCTAAAGTTAGTCATTCATACAACATTTCGTTGCTCTGTAGATTTGGTCATGAACAATAGACTGCATTCTACAGAATATAGTGCTGCTAGGAATCGAAGTCGTTTTTCATCGAGTCAAATATATTCTCTTAAACATTCAAATCGTAATTATCGACAATGGTGGCTTCGATCGAGAGTTCATAAGAGTATCTTTGATTACCTTGGTAGAGGGAATATGAAACTGCCATTCCTTGGCAAGATGAATAAACACTGGGGTAAAGCATACACGATAGGTCTAGACGACTATCACTTTCCCCAAAACCACTGAGATCACTTTTCAAGGCATCAAGCCGACATAGCAAAACACACACATTCCCTATCAGGACGAAGCCAAATCACCCCACTCAAGCGACACATCCGCCGAATAGCCTTTGACCTCTCTAGAGACAACAGAACATATAGTTCGACTTAGATATGTAAAGATATACAGATATAAGACAGACTTGTCCTACTCAGACAAACAATACACATAAATTCAGGCCATAGATATTCTGAAGCAAGAACAATCTATTATTACCCAAACAACGAATAAATCGCAGTAAAAATGTATTTATCCGCGGAGTTCAAGGGAAGTAACTCAATAATGACTTTCCCTTAAGCACTAAAAAATTACCTATGTATAATATTGTAAGATATCAAAGACTGCACGTAACAGTCTCCCAGCGTCTTTTCGGCCTCTAAGAGTTAAATTGTATACAGTATGGAGTAGTAGGCCCCACGCCCCTTCCCCCCTCCCTCCCTCCACCCCCATTTTTTCAAGTTAGTAGTCTTTTTACGACATTGCCATGCAGGTTTACAATGTTACTATTTCTTTGCTCTCCTTTCGGGCTCCGGTAATACACACTGGCGATGGATAAATATATTAGCAACTATTTTCTCGCAAGTAGCCGTTAGTGTTGACAGTACACGTCTTGTTACAGTAAACCCTTAACAATTTAGTACGGAGAAAGGTAAATATTCTTGGTGACAATTACAATAACAGTGATGATGAAAATTGGAAATGAGAACATTATCTAACTTTCCGACTGAAACACCAATATTTCCCATTAACCGAATAACGCTAATTCAGTCTGTTATGTGACCGGGACCCACAGCAGGTGCCGGGGTTAAGAACTTAACAGCGACAGCGATAGCTACACCAACTCTGTCCAGTCGTTAATTTATTTTAGTCACACATGCATCACGAGTTTTGATCAGTCGAATACACCACTTGTGTTCAACTTGAAATAACTAAATTCACACCTGTTCATGTACAAAGAGAGAAGCGTTATTGTCAAGCTTAAAAATATCTTAAACAATAGACGTGTTCATTATCAATTTATTTTCACTCTTTACGGAGCCGGGAGCAACCCCTGCGGCTAGTGACCTTGCAGAAGGCTGCACAAAAGTCATTCATGTACTATTACAGCGGTTGATTATTTAGCAATTTTTTTTAATATGGTGAGGTCGCCAATCTCATCAACTACCTCTTGTTAGTCGCCTTTTACGACATGCTTTAGGGAGCAGTGGTGCCATTCTTGCTTATTCTCCTCGGACACACCCAGGAACTGCACGAGACACAAAATAAATACGATTGATACAAAGCTATGTACTTATAAATTCGTTCAAATGTCTCCTCTCAAGAAACAATGTTTACAAATCGTGTTTCATACAACAATATCACAAGTTTTACATTCCTAAAAAATACAGTTCCTGAAAATCTTATGTCGATACATGATGTCGTCCTGCGTCACACTTAACAGCATAACTAGTAAATTTCTTCTTCCAACAAAATGCTGAAGCTTATATTGACAGAATTTACTTTAGTTAGAATTATTACACATGCAAAGACATGGAATGTTATTCATTATGTAGCCTGAGAAACTTTACCAAAACTGAAAATCTCGTTCAAGAACCTTTCATTGGCGTGAAAAGAAAGGATTATTACAAACACTTTCTGCACTCAAGTTTAATCCATAAAAATTAAGATTACCGTTTTAAAATACACATAGTTTTCAATGACATCTTAAAAAAGTTAGTTGCTTATCCTTTACAGGACGTGGCAATCAACCCCAGCTTTTATTGGCTGTTTGTGATTTTTCTAGGCAATTTTTTTCATTCAGTAGTTTGCCATTGCTTTCTGAACGGTACGGCGCTTATACCATTGTTAAAAATCCACACAAAGCGATCTGCTACCAAACCGCCTGCAGCAGGGTTCGAACCTGGTATATCTGGATTGTGAAACTGCGTTCATATCCATTAGGCCACAGACGCCAATGACATCTTACGTCATAGAATTTTTCCACAAAAATTATTTTCTTCGGCACTGAAGTCCATTATTGCGTGTATACGCGTCCTCACTAAGAACTGCAGAGAAGAGCTGAAAGAAAGAGTGGACCGCCCAACGTTGATAACGTGCAGCATTTTCCGCACTTTTAATTCTATTCTTGAGAAACTAATTCAAACTATCAGCACAGCTGCACAGTCCTCGATTTTGAAAAAACCTCCTACTTGATCGAGCAGGCTAGACGCCTTGTCCTCGGAACACGGCACGCTGCCTGTGACTTACTTCACGAAAAATTCCACATCTTCGGTCTTACTACCACTGATTGAAAACTGATAGAGCTTTTAAAAATTATAAAGAAATGGGAGGAGAGTGGAATAGTCCCAGATGAGTAATTTGCTCAATTCATTCCCCCCATCTCGGCAATGAGTCACAATTTTTAATCGATTTGGTGGTTAAATTTAAGGTATTTCAACATTATCATAATTTTTCTTGTCGTTCCTTACGGAGCATGGAGCCACCATTTGCAGTTGGTCCACCTTGCAGGAAGCCAGGCACCAATCAGTCACATACTCTTGCTGAGATAGATACTGTGACAATTTATTGAAAAAAGATCATAAAATCCATGATAGCATTGAACTTCCACTTCATTCTATAGCAAAATATTAACGTGCTTTTATATCGTAAACTATCTGAGTGGTCCATGGCTCGATCCCCAGTTGAGGTGTGATTTTGTAGAGCTCAAATGGCTCCAGCGTCGACTCAGCCTCATGAAGTGGGTACCAGGGGAACTATCGGAAGGTTAAGGCGGTCGGCGTGAAGTTGACCACATCACCCCTAGTGTGTCGATGGTCAAGAAAATATAAGCCGAACACCATATTCCCAATATGCCTCAATGGGCATATAAAGGGATCCTTATATCGTAAACGGGGCTTTATTTAACGTCTGCTCACATCCCAGTACTGAAACTTAACTGTTTCAAAAACAGGTCTTTCTTTTACTTGTCTTAAACCGCTCAAATTCCAAATACGTAAACATCGCTCGTAGTTCAAAAGTTTCAGCTAGCTAGGTACAGTATTATTACTTACTCCCATTTTCTTAAGCTTAATTAGTGTCGTGCCAAAATTGTAAACTTTAACCTTAGTTTCAGTTTCAAACTGGTTTCAGCTACACCTCCATTCACTTTGCAAGTCTCTTATTCCTGATCCTACTTATAATTGTTATATAGGCGATTTTTTCCCCACACATTCCCGACCCAAGCGTTTTTAATCAATTTTGTTGACTTCTCTCATACTGAGACGGTAAATCATCCAGAACTTTATCTCTTTGTCGTCTTCAATTTATGCTTTTGTCACACTTTCTGTGTAGTTTTTCGTAAGCAAACTTGTCTATAGGACATCCTTCCGTTTATTAGTCTTATCAGTCTTCCATTAAGGAATTTTTATTCACGTTAACAAGCTCTTATAGGCTTTTACTCTGAATATCCTCTTCGTTACTTGCACTATTTTATAGTAATTGTAATGTTCATACTGCATATCTACTACTGGTGGTAAAGATGTTTTGCTATATCCCGCTTAGCTCGCCTGGTCTGCTACTTCCTTTTCATTAATTCCTATGTAGGCTGGAACCTAAACACTTGCCTGACGTTGCCATCTTTGTCCACTAGTTTAAATTAGTTTATTAAGCTCTTCGGTTGTCTTTAAGAGACTTTCATTAATATACTTTTGTAAAATTCAACATTTAATATCCACTTTATTGCTTGCGCTATTTTCTTGTAATGAAAATGAGCAAATTATTTGTCTGCCTTTGGTGTTGAAGTCTGTTCTACTTATTTTACGCTCATGAATTTGTTTTTATCAGTTTCTATTTTCGTTTTTAATTTAAATTTGCATTTATTTCATGTTCAGATAGTCCTTAATATATTGTATTGAATTATTGCTAGACTGAAATTTTGGGAACAATGCTTATTATTCGCTGTGATAAAATAAAGATTTTATTTCATTTCATTCTTTGATTTCTTTGTTCGGTCGCTTTTTATCACGCCAAACGTAATTTCCATACACGGCATTTTTTGTTTCGTGTAGAGTTTGTTCTAAACTAGTTTTCCTCCAACATTACCAATATCGACCCAGCTTTTCTCGTTTAAAGCCATAAAACAGCGACTATAGAAATCACTTTGGATGGAAAATGTTGCAAGCAGTGCGTGATAATTTATCGAGGGTGTAAATAAAACGGCGGTAACCGGTCTCCCAGACATCTGGGCAAGACGTCATTTTCTAAAGGTTAATCTGAAAATTAACTGATTCCCCCCCCCCCCCCCTTTCTCCCCCCCCTCTCTCTCTCTCTCTCTCTCTCTCTCTCTCTCATTTTCAAACATATTATAGTAATGTAATATATTATGTGTAGTGAACGTTAGCCTTGGTTTCAGTTTTAAAGCAGAAAGGAACACCCGAAAAAAAAAACAGTTTGACTGCTATCACCTCATGGGCACATTCCTATTGTCAGTTATAACTCAAGGAGGCTACTGAATGTGTTTACTTATACATTGAGTTTGGCATGATGGTGAATGCTTGTAAGAAATTGAGCCGTTTCTTGGTGAATGTTGAGAATACAAGGCATATTCGCCAAAAAATTCACCTGACAAAGCAAATACAAACTGAAAACAAGTAACAGGTGAAGAATCTTTCTACACTGGAGCAGACTTGACTGTGTCAAAACTTGACAACTGCCGTAGATTTAACTACAAAAGCGTTACTAGATGATCTGTTACACTAAGACTTCCGAAAAAATAAATCCAGAGCAAAATAATTTAATGAAGAATAGATTTTCTCATGCCCAGTAAAGTTCCCCGGGGGGTCTCTGAAGAGACAACAAAAATAGAACAGGACTACTACACCCTCAGGCATGTCGTACAAGGCGACAAATCTGAGGTTTGTGCATGGGGCTGGCAACTTCATTATGTAAAACAAATTGTCACAGCAGACCATTGCTGCAATAGTATTTTACTATCTGGTGCGGGCTTCCTGCAAGGTGACCAGCTGCAGAGGTGGCTCTGTGCTCTATAGGGAGCACAAACGGCAATAATGATAACACAGGAATAACTGACGTGCAGTTTTGACACACCAAGTTCTCGATGCTCTAACCAATATACAACAGGTCAGACTTATCTACTCTACACTTCTGTCCTACTTCAAACGGAAACAATTGCGCGCAGTTTTGACACACCAAGTTCTCGATGCTCTAACCAATATACCACAGGTCAGACTTATCTACTCTACACTTCTGTCCTACTTCAAACGGAAACAATTGCGCGCAGTTTTGACACACCAAGTTCTCTATGCTCTAACCAATATACCACAGGTCAGACTTATCTACTCTACACTTCTGTCCTACTTCAAACGGAAACAATTGCGCGCAGTTTTGACACACCAAGTTCTCTATGCTCTAACCAATATACCACAGGTCAGACTTATCTACTCTACACTTCTGTCCTACTTCAAACGGAAACAATTGCGCGCAGTTTTGACACACCAAGTTCTCTATGCTCTAACCAATATACCACAGGTCAGACTTATCTACTCTACACTTCTGTCCTACTTCAAACGGAAACAATTGCGTGCAGTTTTGACACACCAAGTTCTCTATGCTCTAACCAATATACCACAGGTCAGACTTATCTACTCTACACTTCTGTCCTACTTCAAACGGAAACAATTGCGTGCAGTTTTGACACACCAAGTTCTCGATGCTCTAACCAATATACCACAGGTCAAACTTATCTACTGTACACTTCTGTCCTACTTCAAACGGAAACAATTGCGTGCAGTTTTGACACACCAAGTTCTCGATGCTCTAACCAATATACCACAGGTCAGACTTATCTACTCTACACTTCTGTCCTACTTCAAACGGAAACAACTGCGCGCAGTTTTGACACACCAAGTTCTCTATGCTCTACCCAAGGGGTTCTCAACGTTTTTTTTTCTTTGCTCATGGCCCCCTTCTGAGCCTTATTTATGTCTGTCCACCCCGCCCCCCTTCCCCCCTCCCCCCACCTGATAGTCGCTGTTAGCTGGAAAAGGGTAATTTACGAGAAATATGGCTCTTTCTGTAACCCCATAAAAATATGCCCACATGGCCCCCGTTGAGAATCAATCATTTCTCTAACCAATATTCCACAGGTTCGACTTATCTTCTCTACACTTCTGTCCTACCTCAAACAACAATAATATTATTTCGTTGCATCTGTAACGGTTTCAGTTTGTTGTTGTTTTTAAATTAAAAGGTAATTATTTACGTAAAGATAAGGAAGAACATTCTATGTTCGGTTATAAATACGAATAAACAGACAAGCAAGGGATATAATCAAAGGAGGTGGCGGGAGTGAGAAAAATATTGTGTAGTACTTTTTATTATGAGTCCATTAACAAATTTTCTGGATTTAAGAGTGGCTGTTCACGAACGTTGACTGATGAACGATTTAGTCATTAGATCGCTGAATTTTCCTTTGACTAGTGACGTGATCCAGCCATTAATTTCGGGATTTTAGCGTGACTTACAAGAGAATCCGATCATTAGTTGCAAGGATCTCAAATGGAGTGCTCGGTCATTTGTCAGATTTCTACCATGTCTAGTGATGAATCTAGGACCAGCAGACTTCTTCTTTATCCCTTTGATGTCTCTTCAGTGCTTTTCTCCGTGCGTTTGTGGGTCTCCTTTTACCGCTCTTGTCCTTAGAATTGCAGAACAGTGACTGTCTAGCTATGCTGTTGGGAGCTGCTCTGGGGGTGAACAAACCTCAATTAATATTTTTCGTGTTGTTTGCGTACCATGTTGCGCTCTCGTTGTACGCATGTTGTGCATGACGTCACTTAGAATGATGACATAAGCAAGTTGTCAAGTGTGGCGTATGCTTTGTTACAACGGTCATTAGTGTGAGGTCTTAGAAGAGTCCAGCGCCAGTGTTTTTGTTTTTTTTATTTTTAGTTTTTGCGGAATACGTATTACTTAGATGAAGAAATATTGTGTATGTTCATCAGAAGAAAATGACGCGAGGACGCAAGTCTTTGGTATCAGTATGCATACCAGAATCTATTATATATCCACTTGCCTCTTTGTGTGAATTTCATTTATTGTTCACGTGACGTATTAAAGATGTCGGGCAGTCTCTTCAGCAAAATTATCCACATGTTAGGAAGGTTTGGAGTTGAGTGTTCTCTTATCAGCAATCATAACGTATGATCAGACAAATTCGGCCTTATATATCATATGTATTCAACAAACACACCTTAGTGAAACCAATATTCTATATCTGGCTCCCAAATATGTTAGGGTATAAAACGCCAGCTTGGCTCCCACTACGTTGCACTTCGGGCGAGGTCCCCTCTTTACACATTAGAAGGCATCCTCTCTGCCAGTGCTTATTTTAAACACAGTCTTTCTTCACGTACCTGATCCTCACAACACTGAAGAAGATACAGACGCCAGGGTTGACGTTAACACACAAGTAGTTTAATAACAGAGACGAAGCTCCTCAAATATTCATCAAGGTAAAAGTCAATGGCACTCACTAGCCAGTCCATACGTAACGTCTAACGTCTTGTAGACTAAAGGAACGCTGTCAGAGTCATAATGCTGAAATATTTAATATTAACATACTCAACCGTTCCACTCCAATCAGCACTGACACGTCCTTAGGAAATATAATCAAGCATAGGCTCTAAGAGTTAGACTACCTAGCTGATCTAAAATACACACATCTCTGTACCAAAAGTACAATTAGAACCACTTTGGAAACACATCCTTCTCACACGGAGACACAATGCCAAAGAGCCCGGTAACTCGATCGTATGTTCGATCGTAGCCCGCGAAACCACGTCTGCTAAGAAATCTGCAGACAATGTGACGTACTTCCTGTGTTGTCGTAGAAACGATTTGTAAATAGGAAGTCAGCTCAACAAACCAAGTTTGAGAGCGACCGAAAATGGTGTTATGAATTTAGTCATAACACACACCACCTTGTTGCAATGAAGAAGTCGACGAATGCTTTGAACATGTTTTCTCAATACGTGTACTATTCATCACCAGCTTTTTCTTCTCATCTCTTATTTCACTGGTACCTCTCTTTTTTGTGAACTATTTATACCATTTCTATCCTTCTATTCTGTGCAGGTACCCATTTATGAAAGTTTATGACTTTTCGGTTGCCATTTTTGTTGTTCTCCGTGTTTCATATCATACATCTATGCCTGCCTTTACATATGAGTTGAAGATTCTTTTGTGTATGTGTTGGACTCTTTATTTCCATATATTTTTCAATACAGTGGAAGCTCCTCTTGCTTTTTTATTCTCTTATTTTGATATCACTGTCTGTTCCTCCAACTTTGTCTCTATTCCTACCAATACATTTGTTTGATTTTACATCTCGTAAGGGTGTTGCCTGCGGTGCAATCTTGTTACCATTTGCTGCAATTATTTTCATAACCTCTGTCTTCAGACCCGTTTTCTGTGACCTCTCATCAAGTATTTTCACTTTGTCTTGCACGTGGTTGTGTTTATGAGACAGAAGAACCATGTCACTGGTAAATTCTAGATGGTCAGGCTGTTTTGTCAGAGTCCAGTGAATTCTATTTCAATTGGCTGGTCTCGTTGTTTTTATAATCCAATCTATAGCCAGCAAGATGAGAAATGAGTACTACATGCATCCTTACCGCACTCCAGTTCTTACTCAAACGGTTCAGTAAGTTGTTCTTCATAAAGAATCCAGTATTTCATGTCTGCATGTCTTATCTTTATTAGGTTAATAATCTTCATGGGGACTCCATAATACCTCATCAGTTTTCAAACGTGATTCTCTGTTTAATTTTTGCTATTTTTGTATTTACCCAACACTAATAAATTAGTTTTCCTGCGCTTTGGATGTCGACTTCTGCCAAAAATATTCTGTATAAACTTAATAGACCTCAGCCACCTACGCGAGTCCCAGCTGGCGCATATGGCTAGGACAACGTGAACAAATCGATGACTCCAGAGACACATAAAATCTATTGTAAACAAATTAAAGCTGCAAGACCACGTGGGATTTCACGTAGAGAATGAATGGACAAGTAAATTCACCTGAGAGAAATAGAAATAGGAAATTTGTGGCACGAACGGAAATCATCATTATAATCATATTCCTTGCTGAACTGCTTAGTTCTCTGTTCCTTCCTTAAATCTCAATCGCTGCAGCATGTTTCTTCCTCAAGTACGGTGCCAAATGGCGTAGGCGATCTTGTTACTCCACAACTTCTTGTCTTCGGTGATGTGTATTATTTCTGTTGTCGACTTATTTCCATTCAATGAAAATAAACTATCCAGTATATTCTCTATTTGGAATTATGTATCCCCTTTACCCTCAATCTCTCATGATGTCATGATGTATTTGAGCTTCCTTCTTTGAAATCATTGATCCCCTTTACCCTCAATCTCTCATGTTGTCATGATGTATTTGGGCTTCCTTCTTTGAAATCATTGATCCCCTTTATCCTCAATCTCTCATGATGTCATGATGTATTTGGGCTTCCTTCTTTGAAATCATGGACCCCCTTTACCCTCAATCTCTCATGTTGTCATGGTGTATTTGGGCTTCCTTCTTTGAAATCATTGATCCCCTTTATCCTCAATCTCTCATGATGTCATGATGTATTTGGGCTTCCTTCTTTGAAATCATTGATCCCCTTTACCCTCAATCTCTCATGTCATGATGTATTTGGGCTTCCTTTTTTTCGTAACATGCCCAAAGACAGTGGACTGCTTCCTTCTGGCATGCGTAATAAGCTTCGTTTGACCACTGGTCTCTTTCAGGGCATCCTCATTAACTTGTCAGCTATTTATGGCATTATGAACGTTCCACAGTAAAACCAGATCTTAGTGGCCTCCAGGGATTTCCTTGCCTGTTTATTGATTGTTCCTGATTCGCCTTTAAAAATAACAGGATCGGCTGTATGTCACATGGAAGAACTTTCTTCCCATTTTCTATTGACCAAGAATTGCTTGATAAGCTGATTTTGCTTGGACTGTTCTGCTCTTCATCCCTGAGATGCATCTTCCAATTGATGTTATTAGCTTGCCTAGCTATGCTCGTAATTGTATTGATTTGTTTTACAGAAATATTCCATTTACTTTGACAGTACATTTTTTATGAATTTGATTGTTCGGGCTGACCAATACTTCTGTCTTTCTGCTATTTAGGCTAAAGCTTTTGTGTTTGCTTTCTTTCATTATTGTTTAAATAAATTCCTATAACTCATTTTTATTTTTCGCTGTAAAGATTGTACCGTCAGCGCAGATCAGCTTATTTGAATGATGACCACCGACTGGTATTCTTGGCACATAATCTCTGCATCTCATTATACTTTCAGTGTACAGAGAGAACCAATCAGGAGACAGCACACATCCCTGTCTACGCCCTGTTTTGATTTGTTGAAACATTGCTTTTTAGTTCTCAATTCTAAAATTTGATTTGTATTATTTGATTATATATTCGTTAAAAAAATACATTTTGAGTGATATGACGAATTACAGATTTACGGTAACTGGCCATCTATTTTATTTTCTTCCATGCAATAGAATGTATGGAACATTTATTTAGTTATTTATTTTAGTGCATTTGGATCCCGTTACACGCCCACTGAGGCATATTGGGAATATGGTGTTAGGCCCATATTTTCTTGACCATCGGTACACTAGGGGTGATATGGTCAACATCAAGTGCATTTGGTAACAAAAATAAAAGTTGATCCCTAAAACTTAGTTTTTTTTTCTTTACTTGTTTTGTACTTTTAAATTATAACTAACCTTTTCAGAACTATAGTCATCTCCGTGGAGCAAAATTCATCTTTGATTAAAATATAGATATAATATAAAAACCTAATGTAAAACTCTCGCGTAAGTTCAACATTGATAGAGTTTTTACTCACTTACATAGTTATTTGAAGAAACACTGGTTAAATTGGCACGTAAATATTCACCGTCTGAGGTCCGCCTCTTTCAAATATAAAACACTATCTATAATTGCAATTCATTATTTCCCCTAACTCATTTGCATTACTCTAATGAAGTAATTTCTGCATTATTTTAAATTTATTAATGTTAATATATAAAATCGGCTCGGTATTTGCGTGTCAAAATTGTTAAGATTAACATGTACTACGAACGGAAGGTTCTACGATGAGTGGGAATATAGAGATTCCGAGCGTCTCCGAATTTAAACACGACAAATGTATAAACCGCATGTGAAGTTTACAAAAAGTGTTACACAACAATGGTCTGATAAGACCATGAACATGTGGTACAGAACAGGAAAGCGTGACATGAATTTGTTGAAGACTTATGCTCCCATGGGAGCAAGAGGCTAATGATGACAATTAGAAGCACTATACGAAAAAACGTAGATTAAAAAAAATGACCCTCCATGACTGTCAACGAGAGAATGTATGTAGCCATATTTGCTGTGGACTTGTAAGCTAAAGGTCTTCCTGGTGGTGACAAAGTTGTCTTTTTTCATCCAATAAAGAACATTGATTATCCGTCATAAATTGTTTTTCTCCTTCGTTTCCCTTTTAGGATTTTCTACTTGCCATTAAATTGTGTCTGTCTGATTAACAAATTATATCCCTCCCCACCCTCAGTCTGATTAACAAATTATATCCTCTCCCTCAGTCTCTCTCTGTTTCCATCTTCCTATTTGTTTTAATCTCACTCCACTTATATTTTTATATGTTTATATTTTTTCTGTTTAATTTTCCATAGCTTTTTTTTTCATGTCTTTTTACATCAATTTTATCTCCAATCTTTCGGTCTTCATTCTCAGCTGTTTTAGAGCAAAATTCTTCTCTATCAGTTTTCACACTTACCTTCTCTCTCTACCTCTCTCTCTCTCTCTCTCTCTCTGTCTCTCTCTCTCTGCCTCTTGTTCCAGCATTCTCTCTTCAAATTAGCTCCCTCGCACACCACTTAGTTTACTTTAGGAGCGAGACTTTTTAAAAATGGAGGAATGGGGGAAAAGGGGGACGGTTAAATCTCGTTATTAGTTTCTGGTGCGTGCAGCCTATCCTGTGGTAACATTTCTGCTGCAAACCGCAAATTGTTTGCTTTTGTCCTAGCTTTATCATTTTGCCATAATTAGTTTTCTTTGAGGAATCCACCAGTCTTCTTCTTGTCACTTGCTTCTTTTTTTTTTTCTTAGTCTTCGCCGACATAGATAATTGAAGTCATCGAGATTCATCGCTGCAAATGAATTATGCACTACTCTTCACTGCTGTCTGCCTCCAGTTATTCTATTTCATCAGTTATGGGTCTACTTTACCCTTTCAGTCAATCTTTCTCATGGTTACTTCCTTAAAGTCGGAACGTTCGTTTTGTATGCACTATAAATGCATCATATATATATATATATATATATATATATATATATATATATATATATATTATATATATATATAAATATATATAATATATATATATATATATATATATATATATATATATATATATATATATATATATATATATATTATAATATTATATACAGTAGAACTCCATTTATCCGAACCCCAATTATCCGAACATCCAATTATCCGAACACTTTTTCCAGAAAAAAAAAAAAATCAATGCCACAGTCACGTTAGACTAAAATTCTGAATCTTTTGATGCGGCAAACTTCAAATGTGTGCGAACAATTTGTAGAGAATGGGATGGCTAATGGTCGGTCGCTTACGTACAGGAAGTCAGTTAGATCATAAAGTCAGTTAATATCTGGTTTACCAATCCAGTGTACGTGTGCGTTCTAGGTAGAACACTGGCTAAACAGACAGTTCAACTTAAAATAATTGTGTCTGCTACTACAGCAGAATAATTTTGGTGTACAAGTATTTCTCTGTGCGATATGGCATCTTCCAGTAGGCCTAAAGCATATAAAAGGAACCGCAATGTTTTGTCAATTGAAACGAAAACAGAAATTATCAAGAGACTAGGACAAGGTGAAACTGTGTCTTCACTTGCGAGGATTTTCAATGTTGGGAAAGCTACCGTCTCTGACATCAAAAGTAACAAGGATAAAATTATGAGTTTTGCATCGAAATTTGATAGTGAAAATGGGTCGAAGAAACGTAAAACCATGAGAAATGCGAAAGATGTGAAATTGGAAGAGGCTTTGTATATATGGTTTGTGCAAAGAAGAAGCAAAGGGGAACCTATCTCTGGTTCTCTGTTGTGTGAAAAGGCACTTCAGTTCAACAATCAACTTGACGGTCCTCCTGACTTTAAGGCTAGCCAGGGATGGTTAAGAAACTTTAAATCTCGTCATGGCATACGAGAATTGGAGATTCAAGGGGAATCTTTATCTAGCGATGCAACTGCCGCTAAAAATTTTAAAGAAACATTCTTGGCTTTTTTGGAAGAAGAAGGTTATTCACTCGATGATGTGTATAATGCCGATGAGACTGGCTTATACTGGAAATCATTGCCTCAAAAATCACTTGCATCTCAGCGCGAAGCAGCTGCCCCTGGGTTTAAAAAGTGCAAAGAGAGAGTAACAATTTTGGTAGCCGCGAATGCCAGTGGAAGTCATCGTTTACCGGTGCTAATGATCGGCAAAGCCAAAAAACCACGTTGTTTAAAGAATGTGACATGTCTCCCATTGTGTTACAAAGCACAGAAGAGTGCTTGGATGAATAGTGAAATATTTCTTGATTGGTATACAAATCAGTTCATCCCAAATGTGAAGAGGTTGAGAGAACAAGAAAAGAAAACTGGAAAAGTAATTCTTCTACTGGACAATGCACCATCTCATCCAGAGACGGATACATTGAATGCAGTTGATGCAAATTTTAAAGTAATTTTTCTGCCTCCCAATGTAACAGCACTGATTCAACCAATGGATCAGGGTGTTATAGCAAAGCTTAAAAAGATGTACAAGAAGGAAGTCCTGCGTCGTTTATTGTTGGCTGAAGATGAAGAAAGTGTGGTGGCGTTTTCCAAAAAGCTTAATCTCAAAGACTGCTGCTATATGTTAGCTGATGCTTGGACCACCCTGTCACAAGATAATCTCAACAAGGCTTGGAGTAGATTGCTTGGGAAAAAAGGAGGAAATGAAACTACTGCAGTGGACACAAATGATGATTGTATAAATGAAGTTGTGGAACTGTTTCAAGCAATGCCCGGATTTTCGGACTGTGACAAAGATGATGCACACATGTGGCTAGAAGATGATAATGATTCTGGTTTTCAGTTTTTGAATGACGAAGAAATTTTGTCTTTTGTGCAAGAAGAAAACCAAATACATGTAGTGACCGATGATGAAGACTCCTCAGAAGTACATGATGTACTTGTAGATTATGAAGAAAAACCAAAACGTCGACCAAGTCCTGAAGAGGCCTTTATAGCACTAGAAACAGCGATGGCTTGGTACGAGCAAGAAGATGACAGCTGTCCTACACAGCTTCTGCTGTTGAAGAGAATGCGGGACTTAGCAGCCAAAAGGAGACTATCCAGTTTGGTGCAAAAGAGGATTCCTCATTATTTTAAATAGTGGGCTACATCTGTGCAAGTACATGTATACGTAAGTTGCGCCTGGTTTTGAATCGTTTGTAATGTTATTTTGAAAACATTTCTCTTTCTTAACAAAAATAATTAATACAAGTAGTACATGCACTGCAGTGTAATAAAAGATTTTGGTGATACAGTGATCTAATACAGTGTGGGTATTATTATTACAGTACAAGTAAATATGTTTTATAGTGTATTTTCCTTGTGATGGTTAATTATTTTTAGAAATATGTGTACATGTACTCGATACATTATGTAATCCAATTATCCGAACATTTGATTATCCGAACGATGCTCGGTCCCATGGGGTTCGGATAAATGGAGTTCTACTGTATATATATATATATATATATATATATATATATATATATATATAATATATTATATATATATATATATATATATATATATATATATATATATATATATATATATATATAGTGGTGAAGTGGGATGTTATAAATATTTATAGGGGACTTAGTGTACTGACTGAGATCAGCTGTGAAGGTATCTATATCTAATAAGAGTAGTGTATTATAGATAACCTTACTTGCTGCCACATATATATATATCTCAGTCAGAATTATTCTGGAATAGTGTGATGACTACGTTATATGTCTAGGGTATGTGTATGATGAAGTGTAAGTCAAAACAACAACAGACAGATAAACAATTTAATTTATTCTACTACACGTGACAACACTGTGACACTCACATACATAAAACACTCTACAAGGATATCTTAAAGGAGTCACTGATAACTTTTCAAATAACAATATGTATTCATTGCTGTCATGAATGAATATGTGTCCTGATTCAAATACAAAGGGAACCAGGAATCACAATCAATTTTAATTACAAGTTATAAGTACAGAATTTATCAATATGAATATTGTAGTGACATATATTATTAAAAGTATCATATGTGTGTCAGTTGTGTAGTAGTAATATGAGGTAATACTGGTTTTGTTTTGTTCAAGCTCTGTTGGTATTTGTCATCATGACTTCAATAGTTTGTCTTTTTTGGAACTAGTATTGGAGATGTTCTCAGTTCCTGATATTAAAACAATTTAATTCCCCTCTTAATGTTATTTTTACAATGTCATTTTAAGATGGGGGTACATAATGTTGAGCTCAGCGGCCACATCAGCTTATCTTGCGTGATGGCGGCAGGAAAAGACTCCTCTGCTCGATTTCTCCCCTGGGCTCTGGAGACACCTCACTGATAGCTAAATGGACCAAGGAGTATGCTGTCCGACTCTGGATTCAGCAAAGCTCTGACCAGGTGCTGCTCAATACCATCAAGACCACGGTCCCTGAAAACAAGAAGGATGTACCTTCTACTTCATAACTAATTGATACTCTAGTTCTACACTGAGCACAATACACCACAAACATTGAGTTCAGAGCGTTAGGCCAACTGTCAGCTTCATCTGAAATACTTTATACCAGTATTAACCTCCTTAATGGTTACTACGCCTCTGCAATTCCAGCATTATTTCTTTCTAGTCAATCATCTAGGTGTCAGTGTACTGTTTGGCCATTCCATGCCGTTTTACTTTCCTCCGACACCTTCTGTTCAGGCTGGAGCATTATAGGCTTTACATCATGTTTGCTACTGAACTACACATATATACAGGCATAAATTAACAATTCACATTCAATTTTCATTAAAAGATACTGAATGTTTCAAGCTTACCACAATTCATAGAATAAACACAGATACGTTGACTAGCAATGAATTCTGGCACAAATACTGGCACAAATTCCCATCTGCTTATGTTCCAGGCTTTTATTTAGCAAAAAATATGAGCTGGCTTCAACGCACTGTTGCTTTATCAAGCTTATTTGAACTAGTGGTCTCGAACTAACGCTCCTAAGTGATTATATCAGCGAGTCTGGCCAATGGAGCCACGTTTCGACAAGTGTTTGAAAAAATTTTACCTTCCTACGTCTCCCCTAACAACCAAAGATAGTATTTATAGTCCGACCAATCGTGTTTAGTCTTATATTTGTTGCGCTCCAATCAATTTGGAGTTTACATGGTAGGCTATTTCCGTACGTAAGGTTTTTTTCAAACACGTTATAAAAAAATTTTATGAGCAGAAATGATTTCATGCTGTCAGGCATCCCCACTATTTTATTTTGGTTATAATTTGGTAATTCCTAGACTATTTGCGTAACGTTTTACATATTCTTTGTCAGCAAGCCCTAAGGAACCCAAATATAAAAATTTAAAAGAGCTAAGTGGCTGCGTTCAAAATATGCAATTTCTTCTACCTCCTGTTTCGAAGATGTGCTGTCTGGGTACTGTAATGTTTTCAAACGTAAACCCATCTATTGTTATCTTTCCTAATAAGAGTTTTTCAGGATTTAAAAACCTAACTCTGGGAAGGTTAGTGTTTTTTATCACTGTCCGTCCGAAAAAGTTAGTGCATGTGGCCTTACACGCGTGATAGTAGTAATTGTGTATCGCGTTACGCTTGTTGGGGTGGCATTAATAGCGAGACGCGTGTTTAATTTTGCATGCGTTCCTGATTTTCATTCGCCCCTCTCTCTTTCTATTTGAGTCCATCTGTTCGTTCGTTTTGGTAACGTAATATAATTAATGTTAGGATTAATTTAGGTCATTACGCAGTCTGCCTCTCAATGTTTTTCTTAGAAATGCAATACCCGTTTTAATGTGTTGTGGAAACGCTTGTATTTATGCAGTGGCTTATATTAACGTGGAAACGTTACAATTTGCAGACGAAGCATAAAACAAAGGGGATTTCGAGTACAGTTATTGTGACAGCACTGTTATTTTACCATTGCTCTTTTCTTTATTAGAATTTATTTGTTAGGCTTTATATTTACCTGATAATTTATATATGTGGATTAGAATATTTCACGACACCTCCCCTCTTAAAACAGACATCCCATGTCAGTCCTTTATTCTATATAATAATAATAATAAATTCTTTAAGCGCCAAACACGGCGCATAAGGCAGAAACCAGTGCTCTCCAGGTTGTTCGTTGTGACGCCACTCCTCTTAGCTCTTGCACATTATTTAGGCCCAACGTTCTTCCTTGTCTTATTATTGTTCTTCTGAGTGTTTCTTTTGGTCTTCCTTTTTTCCGCTTACCCTCAGGAACCCAAGTGAGCGCCTGTAGTGGTATTCTGTTGTTTTGCATTCGTAGGACATGACCGATATATGACCATCGTCTTTTCCTTATATAGTCGGAGACATATTTCTGCCTAGAGTCTTCTCTTATTTGTCGATTAGTCTTGAATTCTTTCCAACTGATGTTCATGAGTTTTCTAAGACATTTGTTCTCGAATGTATTCAGCTTGTTCTCCAATGATTTTGTTATTTTCCAACTCTCTCACAGCCGTATGTTAACACTGAGATAACATTTGAATTAAACAGACGAAGCTTGGTATGTATATTCAATGATCGTAATTTCCAAATGTTAGATAATCTATTGAAGGCGCTAGCTGCCAAAGCAATTCTAGTATGGATTTCTCTTGTTGTGTCACCATCCTGAGTCATTTTACTGCCTAAATAATTGAAACTTTCAACTTTTGTAGTTTTTCCCCGTTCAAGATGATATCAAAGGTCTCGTTAGAAAAGTTCATAGCTTTAGTTTTAGAGGCATTTATTTGGAGACCTATTTTAACCGAGAGATGACACAAATTATTTATTGCTTCTTGGGATTGTCTTAGTGTTGAACTTAAGAATGCTACATCATCTGCGAAATCCAGGTCCCCCAGGAATTTTCCATTTGTCCATTTTATACCCAATTGTTCATTGTGGGTATAGTTTCTCATAACCCAATCAATAGCTATTCCAAAAAGTAGTGGTGACATAATACAGCCTTGTTTCACCCCTGTTTCTACTGTAAACCATTCTGTATTCCCTTTATTTGTTCTAACACAACATCTTGCATTGTCATATAGCGCTTTGATTATATTCACATATTTTGTTGGAAAACCATAGATTGTAAGTATCTTCCACAATGATGGGCGGTGTAGACTATCAAAGGCTTTTTGAAAATCGACGAAGGTGATAATAAGTGGCGATTGCCTTTCCACTGATTCTTCTATAATTGTTCTTAGTGTGAATATTTGATCAATACATGATCGTTTCGGCCTGAAACCCGCTTGTTCTTCTCTGATCTTTTCGTCAGCATGCAATTTAAGTCTTTCTAACATCATGCAACATAATAATTTTCCAGGTACTGATAATAGAGATATACCACGCCAGTTATTACAGTCTGATAGATCACCTTTCTTCGGTAACTTTACAATAATACTGTCTTTCCATTGTTGTGGTGGTTGTTCTTCTCTCCATACTTCATTTATAATATCTAAAATTCTCAAGAGGTTGTTGTCATTAACTGCTTTAATCATTTCCCCTGAAATTTCGTCAACTCCAGCAGCTTTAAAATTTTTTAATCTTTTAACGGCTTGTTTGATCTCGTCCAGCGTGAATTCATCGCAAGTTATTGGCAAGGTGGTTGTGGATGTTTCATTATTAAAATCAGGTGTTACTGTTGGTGGTGGTCTGTTTAGCACCTCCATGAAGTGCTCAGCCCATCTCTTCATTTGTTCTTTTTCTGTTGGTATTGAATTCCCTAATTTACCTTTAACAGGTGTTTCCATAGCAGTAGGCTGGTGACATAGTTGTTTTGTAATTTGATAAAGGCACCTACTATTACCAGTTCTTGCAGCATTTTCAGCTTCTACGGCCAGTTCATTGATGAAATGTCTTTTATCTCTTCGAGTTTTTGTCTTCACTTCTTTATTTAACAAGTTATAAGTTAGTTTGCAAGATTCAACTGCATTATGTGTACTTGCCGCTAGTAGTTTAAGTTTTGCTGTTTTCCTTTCTTGTATTTTATCCCAAGTATCTTCTCTCATCCATTTTTTCTTTTTATGTACTAGGTATCCGGTGGTCGCTACAGCTGCTTCTGTCATTGCTGTTCTCAGTTGTTCCCATTTAGTATCGATTGTCTTGGTGGTGATATCGTTGTCAATTTTGCCTAAAGCATCGAAATAGTTGTTCATTTTGACATTATATTCCTTCTTTATATCATTTGATTGCAGTCTGTGTACATCTATTCTTCTATTTTTATTCGGTTGGTATAACTTCTTCAGTTTAATTCTCATTTTAGCTATGCAGAGGTTATGATCGCTTCCGATCTCTGCACCTCTGTATGCTCTGACGTCTTGAACTGATGAGCGAAATTTAGCGCTTATGCAGAAGTGATCTATCTGGTTCTTAGTTCTGCCATCAGGTGAATTCCATGTTATCTTGTGGATATTCTTATGTGGAAAGATGGTGTCTGCCACAACGAGGTTTGATATTTCACAAAGTTCTAGAAGTCTTTCGCCATTTTGATTCAAACAGCCTATGCCATGAGTACCGAGATATCTTTGTACTCCATCGTTGTTGTCACCTACTTTGGCGTTAAAATCACCCATGACTGCTATTATGTCATGCTTGGGTATTGTGTTGATGGTACTTAGAAGTGCTTCATAGAAGTCATCTTTTGTGGTATCAAGAGCGTCGTTAGTTGGTGCATAACATTGTACAATTGAGAGCTTGAAAAATCGTGTCTGAAATCTAGCTAATATTAGCCTCTCATTGATAGGTACCCAGCTGATAAGCGATGCTGCTGCTTTCTGTGTCATTAGGATGGCTACTCCCTCTGTGTGACGATTATCATTACTACCAGAGTATATAATTTGCTTTTTTTTCTTCTGAAATATATTTTATGCCCTTCCCCGTCCATCTACACTCGCTGACACCCAATAAGTCCAACTTATAATTATCCATTTCTTTAATTACTTCTTCCAATTTTCCGTCTTGATACATAGTTCTTACATTCCAGTATCCAATTTTAGAAATCTCCTTAGCCCCCAAGATATTAGAGTGAGTCATGTTTACTGTCGAGCCTGGTTCTGTTTCGGTAACAATAGCTTGTTTTACGATAGTGAATTGTTAACTCACTGATCAACCCTCCGATCCAACCGACCGATTCGAGGGTTTCGAGGTCAGTTATAGGAAAATATCTACACCACTAGATACTCTGGTGTATCTTTTATTCTATAATTTAACATAACATGGTGATATCCATCGAAATATACACATTCCTGATGTTTTTCTTTCGGCGTCTAAGGTGAGAAACGAATTTCACCTCCATCTATATACACATAGATAAATGTAAGTCAACTTGACTTTACTCTGCTGTGGTGCTATCATGGTTTTATGTAGTTGGGTCCATTCAGAGTAGGCACTACTCATGAAATCAGCCTCAGACTTCTACAACCAATAATATATTTCGGTTATGTTACTGAACAGCCGCAAGTGTGAGTGCTTGTCTTAATGCTGCTTCGCAACCCGTATTCACCATTTCTCTTCTCTGAGTCTGCGCAATGACATGTCCAGAGAACATTATATTTCCCTCAAAATGTACGTTATGAGGAGATAACATATACCTGGTGATAGCAGAGTTTTCGTAGTGGATCCCATAATCTTCTTATTATCCTGTATGAAACATTCGGAATATCCTCAATCAAAGAGGCAACTCAGGGATTCATTACGTTCCTCCGAAATGTTTACATCCAACAATTTTTTCATCATTCTAGAGAAGACACTAGGCGCATTCTTCAATCCAAATGGCAATCTATTAAACTCATAGTGTCCTTCTGAGGTACTAAAAGCTAGGTATGGTCTAACCTCAGGCTTTACTGGAATCTGATAGTATCCTTTACTCAGATCCACTTTTGAGAAATATTTAGCTTTATTTAGTCTGGCAAACAGCTGATGGTATCCCTCGGCAATGGATCCACCTGTCCTTCTGTAATAGCATTCAGTCTCCTGTAATCTATACAGAGTCTATGTTCTCCAGAGGGCTTCCTTAAGAGTACAACACCGGAACTATATACGAAGGATTCACTGTGTGAAATAATTCCTTCCTCTTCAACAGATAGTATATGTCTGCCTTCAAAGCTTTCTCCTTAGCAAACGGAATCGAATATGGTTTCATACAGACAGGTGTGGGGTCTATCAGGTTCATATTATATTCCAATAGGTTTGTATGCCCTGGTCGGTCTGTTAACACCTCTGCATGATTATTTAGAACCTGTTGCACTCTCTCTCTTTCTGAGTTTTCGTTAAATGTGTACTGATTTTCACCTGTGCTGCTGTCTCACAGGGGTGTAATGGATATTCAAAATGATGAAAGTTCCCCTTTTTTTTGTTTCATCTCCATGGCGATGGACAAGGTCAACAAGTGTGTCTCTTCCTGATGTTCTCTTTCCAAATATTTCTTCAGGAGATTCACATGATAGATTTTTTCTTTCCCCTTCTTATCTATCTTATAATTTGTTCTAGACGCCTTCTCTAAAACTGTATATGGACCCTGCCATCCAATTTGTAACTTATTCTGACTCCCGGGCAAAAGAAGCAGTACTTTCTCTCCCACAGCCAAATTTCTGTTTTTCGCCTTCCTGTTATAATAGGCAGCATGTTTCTTCCTGGCTTGTTTCAAATTTTCATTGGCAAGTTTCCAGCCAGTTTTTAAACGAGTGGTCAGCTCATTCACATATTGGTATGAAGATGTTATGTTTTCCTCTGCCTTTTCATCAGTCCACGTTCTTAACAAAGCTACATATGGACCTTTAATTGTGTGGACCTATTTGTCCATGCACCGGTATGGTCTCTTCCACTCGAAGCTTTATTGTGATGATTTTTCTTCCCAGAATTATCATTCACAAAACGACGCTACCAATTTTTCTTTTGGGGCTTTCTCCCCACTTAAAATTCTTGATGAGAGATTTCCTCTCTACATCCTCTTCCTCCAGTTTGTTTAAGTCCGATTGAGGGATTTTCGGCTTATCCTGGGGTAAGACATCTTTTTGCACTCTCCGCATAGTGGCCATTGTAAAACAGTTAAGTGAAGGTTTAAGTGTAAGCTTGTCCGTGAAAAGGGGTTCTTCCCATTCATTCCATTTGGTCCACTTATCAAAATCTATATCTTTTTTTTTATTATCAGGCCTAATTTTGCCCGTGGCGTGTCCCAGGTCCCCTGATCCATGTTCCCACTTGTGGGATGTTCCTCTCATGTGCTATGTACCATCTTTCTAGAAAAATTCTCAAATGTCCCCATCTTGTCTTTGGGCCAATAAAATAATTTGTGAGCCACCTTTTGAATGTTTGGGTGAGATTGGTTATTCTTCTCAAGATGGGCGTGTAATGCACCCCCACCCTTTATTTCCCGGGCAAAATTCCTTAATTCAATGTCCCCTCATCTTTGCTTTCCCTTGGGAGAAACCCAATTACGATCTTGTCCAGCCTCCCCCAATCAGTCAACTTTTTTTCCCCCGAATGATGTGTATGCCTACACCTTACAAAATTTCAACTGTCCCCCTCTCCCAATAAGAAGCTTGGGTGTTTAGTTCCCCCCCTTTTGCCTGTCTTTTCACATGTAGGCTCCTTATTAAGTCTGCCCTATATCTTTTAGGAAGTACCAGCTGTCCCTGACCTTTGGATCTAGCTCCAGTCTTCCTATACATCAACTTGTTTTTCATGTAAAAATCTCCCTTGCCTGGAGTTGTATGACAAGTTGACAATTTTCTGAAACAAGGCTTGAGTGTTTTATCCCCAGCCTGTGCCTTCCTCATCTCTTCTGGAGTGGTATCTAACATAATATCCTCCTCCTGTCTTGAGGTCGACCTGACCTGAAGGGTTGCCATATACACAGGTTTCCTTCTGCAACGGTCAGTGTCATGATTGTCCATCTGACAATTCTTACACCACCTTTTTCCTTGGTTGAAAGATTTTCTTTCATCATATTTCCTTTCATCGAATTGTGGGAATTTATTTTTATTTTCATACCGTGGCCTATCAAATTGGTGCTTACCTTTGTTTTGATCCCTAGGATCAAATTTATTAAAGTTCTGTGGTGCCCTAAAGTTATCCACTTGTTTCTTTTTATTACCTGTTACCTCTGCTTGAGCTGCTTGATACCTTTCAGCAACATTTAGCAACTCACCCAGCCTCTCTGCACCTTGTTCCATGAGAAACTTTCTCAGGTCTGGAGCCATGGACTCTCTTAATTGCTCTATAAGGACCATTTCCTTAAGATCTTGGGTTTTCCCCAGAGAAGTCCATTTCTCCAAGTATGTCTCTATTCGTGCAGAGAACTGGTGATAGGTTTCACCTGACAGTAGTTTAGCATTCCTAAATTTTTTCCTATAAAATTCTGCATTCTTTTCATATCTTAACAAAAGAGCCTGCTTTAGCATGTCATAATTTTCCTGATCACCTCTGCTCATTTTTGCAAAAACTTCATAAGCTGCCCCACGAAGTCCCTGAGATAACTTTAAGCTCCACCTTTCTCTCTCTAACCCATACGTGGTAGCTAATAGTTCATACCTATTTAGATAGCTCTCTATATCATCGTCTTTCTCAACAAAATGATCTAAATGAAAATTCATAGCTGAGGTTGAGGCTCCTTGGCTAGCAGTGGCATCAGAGGCAAAGGGACTGGCACCATTTTCAGGAGCATGGCCTTGAAACTCAAACTCCCTTAGTCTTAACTCATGTTCCCTTTGTAATCTCTTCTCCTCCTTTTCTGCTTCCCTTTCTGCAGCTAATCTCTTCTCTTCTCTTTCTGCAGCCTGTCTTCTTTCCTCTGCTTCCCTTTCTGCAGCTAATCTTTTGTCTTCTCTTTCTGCTTCCAATTTCTTAGCCTCAGCCTCAATTTTTCTTTCGGCCTCTTTTTCTAATCTTCTTTCTTCCCGTTCAATAAATTTGTCACATTCCGTAGTGACATAGGCAACCATAACTTGCCCATCTAATCCTAACTCTTTTGCAGTCTGAACAGCAGCAGATCGAAATTTGGCCAGGTCCGCCATTGTCTATCAGGTAAATTTATACAATGTCTAACCAACAATTCAATCTCTAAATATATATCTAATGGACAACACAGGCACCGTGAGCTCAACCTTATTTAATTCCACCCAAGGATACCTTTTAATTCTTATATTCCCTGAAGTGAATTACCCCCAATATTTTTAATAGGGAAAGATTCAAAATCCCAAGAGCGAGACCCCAATATATGTGGTGAAGTGGGATGTTATAAATATTTATAGGGGACTTAGTGTACTGACTGAGATCAGCTGTGAAGGTATCTATATCTAATAAGAGTAGTGTATTATAGATAACCTTACTTGCTGCCACATATATATATATATCTCAGTCAGAATTATTCTGGAATAGTGTGATGACTACGTTATATGTCTAGGGTATGTGTATGATGAAGTGTAAGTCAAAACAACAACAGACAGATAAACAATTTAATTTATTCCACTACACTTGACAACACTGTGACACTCACATACATAAAACACTCTACAAGGATATCTTAAAGGAGTCACTGATAACTTTTCAAATAACAATATGTATTCATTGCTGTCATGAATGAATATGTGTCCTGATTCAAATACAAAGGGAACCAGGAATCACAATCAATTTTAATTACAAGTTATATGTACAGAATTTATCAATATGAATATTGTAGTGACATATATTATTAAAAGTATCCTATGTGTGTCAGTTGTGTAGTAGTAATATGAGGTAATACTGGTTTTGTTTTGTTCAAGCTCTGTTGGTATTTGTCATCATGACTTCAATAGTTTGTCTTTTTTGGAACTAGTATTGGAGATGTTCTCAGTTCCTGATATTAAAACAATTTAATTCCCCTCTTAATGTTATTTTTACAATGTCATTTTAAGATGGGGGTACATAATGTTGAGCTCAGCTGGCCACATCAGCTTATCTTGCGTGATGGCGGCAGGAAAAGACTCCTCTGCTCGATTTCTCCCCTGGGCTCTGGAGACACCTCACTGATAGCTAAATGGACCAAGGAGTATGCTGTCCGACTCTGGATTCAGCAAAGCTCTGACCAGGTGCTGCTCAATACCATCAAGACCACGGTCCCTGAAAACAAGAAGGATGTACCTTCTACTTCATAACTAATTGATACTCTAGTTCTACACTGAGCACAATACATCACAAACATTGAGTTCAGAGCGTTAGGCCAACTGTCAGCTTCATCTGAAATACTTTATACCAGTATTAACCTCCTTAATGGTTACTACGCCTCTGCACTTCCAGCATTATTTCTTTCTAGTCAATCATCTAGGTGTCAGTGTACTGTTTGGCCATTCCATGCCGTTTTACTTTCCTCCGACACCTTCTGTTCAGGCTGGAGCATTATAGGCTTTACATCATGTTTGCTACTGAACTACACATATATACAGGCATAAATTAACAATTCACATTCAATTTTCATTAAAAGATACTGAATGTTTCAAGCTTACCACAATTCATAGAATAAACACAGATACGTTGACTAGCAATGAATTCTGGCACAAATACTGGCACAAATTCCCATCTGCTTATGTTCCAGGCTTTTATTTAGCAAAAATATGAGCTGGCTTCAACGCACTGTTGCTTTATCAAGCTTATTTGAACTAGTGGTCTCGAACTAACGCTCCTAAGTGATTATATCAGCGAGTCTGGCCAATGGAGCCACGTTTCGACAAGTGTTTGAAAAAATTTTACCTTCCTACGTCTCCCCTAACAACCAAAGATAGTATTTATAGTCCGACCAATCGTGTTTAGTCTTATATTTGTTGCGCTCCAATCAATTTGGAGTTTACATGGTAGGCTATTTCCGTACGTAAGGTTTTTTTCAAACACGTTATAAAAAAATTTTATGAGCAGAAATGATTTCATGCTGTCAGGCATCCCCACTATTTTATTTTGGTTATAATTTGTTAATTCCTAGACTATTTGCGTAACGTTTTACATATTCTTTGTCAGCAAGCCCTAAGGAACCCAAATATACAAATTTAAAAGAGCTAAGTGGCTGCGTTCAAAATATGCAATTTCTTCTACCTCCTGTTTCGAAGATGTGCTGTCTGGGTACTGTAATGTTTTCAAACGTAAACCCATCTATTGTCATCTTTTCTAATAAGAGTTTTTCAGGATTTAAAAACCTAACTCTGGGAAGGTTAGTGTTTTTATCACTGTCCGTCCGAAAAAGTTAGTGCATGTGGCCTTACACGCGTGATAGTAGTAATTGTGTATCGCGTTACGCTTGTTGGGGTGGCATTAATAGCGAGACGCGTGTTTAATTTTGCATGCGTTCCTGATTTTCATTCGCCCCTCTCTCTTTCTATTTGAGTCCATCTGTTCGTTCGTTTTGGTAACGTAATATAATTAATGTTAGGATTAATTTAGGTCATTACGCAGTCTGCCTCTCAATGTTTTTCTTAGAAATGCAATACCCGTTTTAATGTGTTGTGGAAACGCTTGTATTTATGCAGTGGCTTATATTTAACGTGGAAACGTTACAATTTGCAGACGAAGCATAAAACAAAGGGGATTTCGAGTACAGTTATTGTGACAGCACTGTTATTTTACCATTGCTCTTTTCTTTATTAGAATTTATTTGTTAGGCTTTATATTTACCTGATAATTTATATATGTGGATTAGAATATTTCACGACATATATATATATATATATATATATATATATATATATATATATATATATATATATATTATATATATATATATATATATATATATATATATATATATATATATATATATGAAGGCGCTGGCACTGGGACCCCCTGAAATACTTCTAAAATGTAATGGTCGTTCAATAGCAGACGATGCCGTATGGGAGGGAAGTGTTAGAGACTTCAGTATATTAGGTCCAGCTTCGAGAGGTGTGGAGACTAGTTTCCTTCCCTGCTGCATTTGCTTTCTCTTATGTCACTAGTTGGTTATATAAGAGTCTGTCTGACGAGAACCAAGTCTGTGTGATGTCAGGGACAAGACGAAATCTGAGAGAGATCTGAGATAATCTGAGAAATTGTGTTGATAGTGGATAGTGTGACTTATAGTTATCGAGGGTGAGAACCTATACTGACTCTCCCCTCGCCACTCAGTGACCTTTTATTCAACTACTGCCACACTGCCTCTTGGTCTAGTTAGGAGATAAGGTTGTATTACACTACAGTGTATCCACATACAACAGTACGAGTACAAGTTAAAGAGTACAGGTACAGATAGGAAAGGAAATCTGATCCGTAAAACGAAATTATATATATATTTTATTAACAACAGAAAAAAAAACTCTGGTAAAATAAGCAGGAAACCAATCACGACAACAACAAAAACTTCAGTAATATGCAGGTATCAAATGTACGAGACACTCAAACCAAAGGTTAGTAGAAAAAAATGTTGGGAACACTCCCGGTAAAAACCCATAGGTTCCACGCTCCCACAATTTTGGGGTGGATATAAAATTAATAATCATTTGCTGGAAAACCATGAAATAAAGAACTGTACCTACACAAACACAATCCCGCTAACTTGTCCCTGTCAGCAAACACTGCTAATTACTCCACTCGATGCTTAGGTACAGAGGTACTTAAACAATCTACCCTCCCCTCAATTAATTTGAATGCACTCTACCCCAAAATCCTTCTTCGTTGGCACGCGTGCGTTGATGCTTCACTGGGATCACGGTTAGCCGTTGGAGAAATTGTAACCCTATCTTCTCCAGGGTAATTGCTGATTAATCCGTGAATTGACTGCACTCGGCTGTAAATCCAGGAAATTGGGGGTTGCGATGGCAACACAAGATAAAAGCAATGATGAGGAAATAATCCACCTTTTGTGTAATGGCCTACTACTACTGTAGCGGTCCTCACTGATAAGGGACGACGTAGCTTGGTGAAGAGAACTGGTGCAAACGGAGCATGGGCGCTCCTCTTATTAGGTGTTGGGCGAAGTATTTATACTCCAAGCAAAGTACACTCATCAATGTGCCCGTAATCGTGTGATGAACTAGGCACGCATGTAGTTACGTGCAACCCCCGCTGTGAATGGGTCGATGAAATGTGCGACCCTTCCTCCAGGAAGGTAATCAGGCCTAAGGCCAGCGTAGGGCCTGAACTAACCGGGGTTAGCTGTAAAGAAAACACAAACAACTCATATATCATCGTGCTAAATAAAACATAAACATTACAACACGTCACAACAATTAACAGGTCTTAACTAGATACAGGAAATACATACACGCCTCCCCTTCTATTAATCTGATCAAGGCTGAACTGCGCTGTAGTTTATCTTACACTCCCTCGCTCACAGTCCGATCAACCATAAGTGCAAGGCCGGCTTACGGTAAGTTTTGCATAACACTACACAGCCCGGGTACCGGCGTCTAATGCTGGAATGGTTTCAGGCATGTTTACAAACTGCCCTCCCCTCTCCCTCTTGGCGAGACGTGACCTTAAAATCAATCAGGTCGGCTAACCCACCTGCCTCTACACAATTCGCCGACCAGTCTAAACTGGTAATAGGGGCGTTCGACACATTTAATAATTACATTCAGTATATGACGAGAAATAGAAGTATGCACTAGTTAAGTATACAAATTGCTTTTAAAATACCCATTAATACCCAAGTACGCACTTAGATACAAAGTACATGTTGCTAAGAAAAATTATGTACACAAACCGCCACTGAGGCCAAAAAAGATTACATTTGCTCAGGTTAAACTTTTGTGTGTTAAAGATTTCCTAACTTGGTTATCCATAGGTGAAGGAAACCGATTATACTTTTGATGCACTACATCAGGCGTAAAATTCTCTACCAAGTAGGTTCTTATATAGAAACAGCACACAAATCCCCCCAAAAAAACATGGCTATAGCTTTACATCTCTGGATGAATGATTGCTGTAATTATCACCTTTAAAAAAAAAAACTTTTATGAAGGCTTACTCTGACTTATCACATATCCCAAGCACAAAATTTATACTAAGTACCAATTTTTAAACTTGCTTACCGCAACTGTCAAAATCTCCCACTCTTATAATCAAAATCAGGCAAGCTGGTGTTAAGTCTGCTACTTTCTTACTGCAAGAATTTTAAGACTGAAGCAATGAGAGACAGACAAGACTGCCTATATATAGTGAGAATTTGCCACAGGTGTTCAGCGTGGTTTGAACACCTGCATAGGGGAGCAGAAAAATAACACGTAATAGTTACCCAGAGACTTCTCTAGGAGACCTGCTACAAAGAATTTGGCGCAACAGGGAAAAGAGGGTTACGCTAGCGGGTCCCAGACTTTCCTGGCCATCAAAGTACAGGGAACTCTTTGTGACCGTCCCCTCACAACGCAGGTGTCTCGGGCAAATTCGCTCCCTCGCCGGCCTGCTACGTAACATGACGGAACTCTCTCTAGGAACAGTTTCCCGTGTCAAAGACCCGGGACTTTTTGCCGCTAAACTCTCAAACTGAGTGTCGGCTTTTGACTCGTGGTCAAACGAACTCTAAAAAAGATGCCGCTGTCCCCGGCAGTGAGTCCGGGACGCGTCAATATCTACTACCAACATTATCGAACCAGGGGAGTGAACCTATCAGCTTCCAGAATGACAAGACAATTACCCCGCTTGTATCTACAGAATTGAAAAGAAGTGAAATGGGCGTGACAAAATTCAGACAGAAGTTAGGAGGGATGGTAGTTCAGTCTAAGTGGCCAGAATTTCTAATCCATGTTGCCACACCTTACTCAAGAACAGAATCAGGTACCCATTTGTTACAGCTGGGTAGACTGCAGCATGACGCCACAGTGTTTCGAACCGGGTAACTTTGCAACGAGAGGCCAGCGCTTTAACCACTCTGCCAATCGGACGCTCAAAGTACTTCTACTTATTAGAATTTCTGTTTATCGTAAGTTTGCTCCAAGGTGACATTTTATGGTCACAGTAGGACAAAAGCATAAAGTAAGAATTTTAGCCATACAATCGTTTCCATTTTTAATAAGCGTATCTGTACCTCTGCCAGTTTTCAAAATCAGTTTAAAAAGGATAAAGTGTAGTCTCGTGTTATTTGCTAGTACTAAAATTGCGAATGTCGTCTAAATGTCCTAACTAACTAATCTCAAGCCATGTACTAATTCAGAGTATAACATGATAACTAGAAAATTTGCATCACATGAGATACTGTACATTAAATTGGTCTATAAAATGGTCATATAAGAAAAGTAGATAAAAAAATGTTTTGACCTCAGGTCTCCAACGTCAATGGTCACTATAAGAACTACACTTAGCATTCCGGCCTTGTATTTTTACACGCTTTTCTTTAACTTGCCTTGAATGTCACTTTCGTGTCACCTTCAAATCTTGCAATCGATTTTTCAATCACTTTCAGATGAGCAATAGCTCTGAAACTTGGCATAGTTGTGTATTGCCAATGACAATACAATAATCAGTCGTAAAAATAATAAAATGAATAAAATTAAAAATCATTTTTTGTGTGTGTTGTATCAGCACCGAAATGGACGATAACTGCAAATAATATAGGTGTATTCTTTCCTTCTTCTTCTTCTTCCTTGTTCGTCCTGAAAAGGACGTTGGTTGCGTTGTGTCTGTTTACAGCGGAGCTGCGATATCTGCACCTTTCGGCCGGCACATCCGACTTCAGCACAGCATTTTTTGGGACCGGGTTTGCCTTCCCTCTTCGATCCCTACTCTCTCAGCCAGACTGCAGTGATGCTGCCTGTTTCCAGGACCACCACGTAGAGGTGGAGTAGGGTCTTGGTCAGCTCTGGTTCGCTGACCCTGACGCAAGCAGTCAAGCTATGGGTCGCTGACTGCATTCTCTATTGCTGCGTCTTTGGGTCTGTAGTGAAACTGACAGAGATACAACGGTAAAATATCTCCAAAGATAACATTTAAGGATAAAAACATAATGCGTAGGCTGCTGATGTACATGATCGCCTAGACCGCGGGTCATCACCCTCCATAAAAATTGACTTGCTAGACAGGAGGGGAACGGAGGATCAAAAAGGAAAAATATGACTGGAAAGATTGCGTGAGACTAGAAAGGCTAAGGAGACGCAATTGGGGGGGGGGGGGGGAACGGAGAAAAGTCACGTTTCCCAAGTTGACATAAAAAGTAAGCAACTCGACAGAAGGGACCATAGATATGTTACGCCACAGTCATTTATTGGACGCTTTTGCGATACCAAGCCCTTGATTTGAATTCAGCGGCTAAACGCAGATGTTAGGAATATTACAAAAATTAAAAAGTACTTTTTTCTTAATATTAATGTTAGGAATATAAAAATTAGCTGGCCGGATGGCCTATTCTGAGCAGTGAACTAATATGTTCTTAATTTTACAGACGGATAGATAATATTGAAGATAATGACAAAAGACAGTGTTGTTCACATCATCGACAGACTGTATTGAATCTAAAAGTGTCGCTAATTGCACAAAAAAAACACGACCTCGAAACGCAGGTGTTCAAATTTACTTAGTATGGAGGAGAGGGTTTTTGGGTGGTAGCTGTGTCTAAATATAACTTTTAACGACAAAATTTTGGAGGGGAGAGAAAGGTTGGTTCAAAAATCAAGTACATTTTGTAGAAACACAAGTAGAGACGGACAGACTAACAGATAAACATCCATACTTGACTGAAGCATGACTGAAATGACTTTAGTGTAGGAAATTTGAAATTCAAATAAACCTAGGCAGTGATTGGCCACAGACAAGCATATTGTCGGCGCTTAGACGCGGATTTGGGGTCATTTCTCAATAGTTGTTCAGTGATAGACACAGATTTTAAAGTGTGGTGATTTCCATATGAAAGAAAGTGTAAGAAATTTAGGGACGCCATACTATAGCCAGCAGCTCAGCTGAGTTTTGCTAGCAATTCTGTGTTATTTATTCATAATCTGGTAAGATTGAAATTATTTCCTTATATATTTTGAATATTGTTTCATGTTCGAGTGATTTGATACTGCCATATCGAAATCTAGCCTTACAAACAAGTAGGGATTTGCTCTAGACCCCCCGCCCAAGTCAGGGTCTAGGGACCAACAATGTACATAAACTCCAGCAAGGGTTAGGCAAGACAGATCAAGTGTTGAGAATAATGAAACATATTACCTATCCTCTTTTAGGGCAGACAACTAATAAATATTTTTCAGAATCTATAGTCTGGGAGGATCTATCTGATGTAAAACCACCATGGTAAATGTGCTGTTTGGTCAGAGAGATCTGACCTGTCTGTATGATGTGGTTGTTGTGTCAGTGTTGTGTCCAGACGTGGGTAGAGAATAGATTTTGACACATGGCCCATACTTTGATTGCAGAGCTGTGAGTTTCTGTTGTCAACCAAGCAGTGTCTATTCAGTTGGTGACTTTACTCGAGTGTATCTGTGCAGTACTTGTGACAGAGACCACCATTATTGCCCGCCAGCACGGAGAGGTGGGACCACCTGATTTCAGCACCAGAGCTACAACTACAAGATGAGTGAGCCTCTGGTCTGCTGGACATTCACCAAAGCCCTTTAGTTACTAATAACCCCATAAAAATTCCCACCATTTTCTGGACACTGTGTAGTCAATATAGACAGGTGTGATGAGGCCACCCCAACAGCACAAACATTAATTATCCTCCCAAGTAGATGACTACTAGAACATTTTAATAAAACTAACTAGTATAGTACATATATATGTACACTATTGCATTTATGATATAATATTCCATGCATTTCTTTCATAATTTCTAAATCCTTTTAAGTTCTGGTCAACCTAAAAAATTGATCCAGAACAAAATAAATGTAATATAATTTTATCAAAAAATTTTACACTATTGAGTTAGTTCAGTGTATTTTAACATTTATTAATATTATTAGTCTTGTTAAATATCTGTGGGTATATCTATAACCTATTACACCACACTACATATCATAACCCTAGACACTTTACGTAGCCACATTCATTAAAAAAAAAAATTAAGTGTGAGGTCGTAGTGGTAGCAAGAAAGGCCTTCTGACAATTCTCAACTACATTTTATCTCAGGAGCCTTCACAGCTGGCCTCATACATTACATTTAGTAATATCACCATCATACAATACCATCAAACACCACTACATAAATTGGGGGCTCGTCCGGGATAATTAGCCCAACAGTAATATTAGGATCTCCTGGTGGGAGAAATAAAAGTAGGGAAATAAATTGTAAAATTTCCTTTAAAATTAAAAGTGTCCCTGCAGATAAAAGTTGGTGAATCTTCACAGCCAGTAATAATTAATTAGTTAACTGGTTAGTTAGAATTAGTTAGACTATAGTCATAAGAAGTACTTAGTGTATTTGCGGGTTAGAGATTTAGCTTGTATATTATTATATTGTCTAAAAAGTATGGCGGAGCTGGCAAAATTTAGATCAGCTGCTGTGCTCACCGCGAAGGAGATGGGAATGGATGGTCAAATTTTAATTCAATACGTAACGACTGAATGTGATAAATATATTGAAAGGGAAGATAGAAAGGTAGCTGAAGAGACGAGGTTACAAATTGAGGCTGATAGAGAAATTAAGAGGCTGCAGATTGAGGCAGAAGAAAAACGACAGCAAAGGGAGGCAGAAGATAAAAAGGCCGAAAGGGAGGCAGAAGATAAAAAGGCCGAAAGGGAGGCAGAAGAAAAAGGTTGACTGCCGAAAGGGAGGCAGAAGATAGAAGGTTGCAGAGGGAGCACGAATTACGACTAAGGGAGCTGGAATTACAAGGCCAGGCTCCTGAAAATGGTGCCAGCCCTTTTGCCTCAGATGCTACGCCCAGTCTGGGAGCCTCAAACTCAGCTATGGGGTTTCATTTAGACCATTTTGTTGAAAAAGACGATGACTGTCGCAAAATGGGTTTCAAGTCATTGCAAACGGGATCAGTTAGATTTATAAACCCGTCTACGATCGAACGACCGCTTTCAAAATGGCGGCGTATCAGCGAAATGTGTATCGGACAGAGGAAATCGCCAACGATAATAAAAGCAGAAGGGAATCAGTATGAAAAAGATTTTACATTTCAGTACAGGGAAGGATTGTGTATAACTGCATATAAGAAGGAACGGTAGGAAGTTCTCATTTTCGGAGATATATGCGTATTTCGGCTGCCCACAGTTACGCTAACAGCTGGTAAACCCACTTCTGTTCGAAATATTAAAATCAACATATAACAGTTTGGGAATTTACATGGATAGGAAGATAGAGTTTTATCAGCTGTATAAAACTAGATAAGATGGAACAATATGGATATTATATATGCTGAGAATGAGAAAGGCAAAATTTCAGTCGACGCACAGATCGGCTGAAATCACGGTTCGGGAAGGATTTTTTCAGGTCTAGTCTTAGGCTGTGACGTATCTGCTCTCCGATACGTTCGCGCTATCGTATATAAAGCGTTTCGGTAAAACTCTGAGAAGACCCAACGCAAGAGGTTGAGACAAGACTGAGGGCAGATAACGCCACGACTCTAAATCCATCTGAAGTGTGAGCGGATCGCCAGAAAATTTCAGTCTAAGTGTCTGGAGTCTGATGGTAAGCGAATTTACGATAGCTATCCTGTATAATAATTTCTTTTATTTTGTATTACAGGTTCATTTAGAATTCACAAAATATGCCTGTATAATATTCATTGATATAACGTATTATTATTTTAATATGATTTATTCATGTGCTTAGTGGAAGATGGTGGCTTGTACAAAAACGTATCAAAACTAGCCCCACAGCCAAATAGAAAATATTTATTATATTTAATGCTGTATCTCGTCGATATTAAATGCATTATCGCTTACGAAGATAAAGGCAGTCCCATGGCAGAGATTGTCATAGGGAAATGAAGTGTTAGAAACTTCATCATGGAAGATCCCAGTTTACGAGGTTAAGGTGACTAGTCCCCTTCCTCGCTGCCTTTGCCTTCCCTAGTTCGAGCGCACAACTTCGTACCCATTTACAGCTAGTAAACTGGAGTGTTCTACAGCCAGTTTCAGTAGAAAGCAACCTGATCACGTGGTCACTCACTTTCTTTATTTTTGTATTACTTTTGTGTAGATGCTAAGGATAGCATCAGTATTTGAATTCGTACTTGATATGATTTGGAAGGATCAAGTTATAGAATATGAAGGGATGTATAGGAGCGGAATAAACCAGATGATGTTTATTACTGATATGTTAATATTAATTCTATATCATTGAAATGATGTTACTTGCTATGACTGTATAACTTTGACACCTGATGACTGACTTGTCTGACTTATGTGCTAGTCAGTTACACTTAATTGAAATGTTAATATTAATGCTATATCACTGAAATGATGTCCTTACTTACTATGATTGTATAACGGTGACATCTGATGACTGACTGGTCTGACATCTGTGCTAGTCAGCTACAAGTCTAGCCAGATACTAGCCAAGGCTGATATGTTGCAGGTTCCATGAAATAACTCAAACCAGACTGTCCAGTATCAGAAGCCGGTGTAGTTCATCCGAGGCAATCCCACCAAAGTGCAGGACCCCAAAGAGTGAACTTCAACTGGTCATTGGCATCCCTACTGTTGGGCCTACCAAGTCTGATATCAGCAAAGGACAGTTTCAGCAGTATCAAGTTGGAAAGATAAGTGTCCTGTTTGACACTGACCACCTATACATGTGAAACAGCCAATAGTTGAAAACAATAAGTAACCATACAGAAACTCAGTCAACTGATGACAGTTATCCTTAAATTCAAAGGACTAATAACAGTGATTTCAGTAACTTTATTATTTAAGATCTTGAAGTCTAAACAGACAATAATAGTAATTGTGTGAATACTTTTATATATATGTATATGCTCTTTTCCAACTAGTAGAAATAGAATATTAGTGTAATTATTAAACTATTTTAACTGTACCTGAGGATTTATTCACTTCTTCCATTTGTGGTTTCAGTGAATGTTCATTTTACTTATCCCCTAGAATATAAGTAATCATAAGATAGTCATAGGGAGGAGACACCTTAAATCCTGGTACTACTTCTTACCAACTGGGCCAGGGTTTTTACAGTCTGACTATTTTTATGATAACAATACACCAGTGCTTATTTCTAAGACTGGGGTATTACTTGTAAGGTCAGAACTCTTTACTGGCATACTCTTACATATAAATAATTTTAAATAACCTCCCGCTACAGTGGGGGCTCGTCTGCGGGATATATCTTTGATATTCCTGAGCCAACTTTCTATTTCTGCTGTGTAGGAAATTTTTTGTTTTTCTTTTTTTTTGAAAATTTTTGGAAAGAGTTAACATAGTAGGAAATAAATAATTTTTTAGGAGTACCATTGAGTACAGATAAAGAAAGCTGTTTCATATATGGTGAAGTCAGTTTAATTAACTTTAATTTTAACTAAGTTAATTATATTGTAGTAAATTAGTTTGAGTAAGATCGCTTGCCCTACTAGACTACAGATACATCATGGCTGACTTGGTCAAATTTAGGTCTGCTACACTGCAGGTGGGAAAAGAGCTTGGCATGGATGGTGACGCTCTGATCCGGTATGTCACGACGGAATGTGAAAAGTACACCGAGAGAGAAGCAAAGCAATTAGAAGCAGAGAGAGAAGCCAAGAAATTAGAAGCAGAGAGAGAAGCCAAGAAATTAGAAGCAGAGAGAGAAGCCAAGAAATTAGAAGCAGAGAGAGAAGCCAAGAAATTAGAAGCAGAGAGAGAAGCCAAGAAATTAGAAGCAGAGAGAGAAGCCAAGAAATTAGAATTAGAAGCAGAGAGAGAAGCCAAGAAATTAGAAGCTGAGAGAGAAGAAAGGAGGTTACAAGCAGAGAGAGACCATGAGCTGAAAATGAGACAGCTTGATCTTGAACTTCAGGCTGGGACTATCACCCATGGTAATAGCTCACCTCATTCTGCGAATAGCTCTTTTCAGAACACAGCAAATGGGGCCATGAACTTCCACCTAGATCCATTTGTTGAAAAGGAGGACGCAATTGAGTCGTACCTGGATAGGTATGAAAGGCTAGCCTCTACATATGGACTGGAAAAGGAAAAATGGAGTCTAAAGTTATCCCAGGGATTGAGAGGTATTGCATATGATGTGTTTCTGAAACTCCCCAAAGAAGATCAGGAAAATTATGAAATACTAAAGCAAGCCTTACTGATCCGGTATGAAAAGAACTCTGAGGCATATAGGAAGAAATTTAGAACTTCTAAACCTCTACCTGGAGAAACATATAACCAGTTCTCAGCTAGGCTAGAAACGTATTTGTTGAAATGGAGTAGTTTAGGTAAGTATCAGAAAACCTACGAGGATCTGAAAGAAATGGTTATGTTAGAGCAAGTGAAAGATTCCATGTCTCAAGAAATGAGGAAATTCCTTATGGAACAAGGAGCAGAGAGGCTGGAAGACATTTTGAAATGTGCAGAGAGATACCAAGCAGCTCAAGCTGAATTGGTAGGAACAAAAAGGAAGCAGGTAGAAGGATATAAGCCACCACCGCAGAATACCCAGTTTGACCAGAAGGATCATCCATACAGAAATAAGCCAAGATTTGATAATAAGGACAAGAACCCTCAGACTCAGGAAAAGAAACCCTACAAACAGGGAGATAAGTGGTGCAAAATTTGTAAGATGAGCAACCACAACACTGTAGATTGTAGAAGGAAAACCCCTCATCACGCTGCATGTTTAGCAACAGGGAATAGGACAGATATGATGGAACTGACAGGGAGTCAGAATAGCCTCCGTCATCCCCCTGTGAGTGAGCTCGTAACCGTGAACGGAAATCGAGTCATGTGCTTATATGATACCGGCCTGGATTTCGACTCAGTTGTGAGTTCAACCCTAGTGCACTCTGATCAAATTACCACAGAAACCGTGGAAATACAAGGGGCAACTAAGGGAACAGCAACCATGACACTTCCTATAGCTAGGATCAATGTGAAATCTCGCTACGTGGAAGGAGTGATAACAGCCGCAGTGATAGATGACCCTATATACCCGCTGATATTGGGGTGTAGGTATGTATTTTTGGGTGACCCAGTAAAACCTGTTGTCCTGGCAGCAGTCCAGACCAGGTCGAGCACCAAAAACGAGGAGGAAAATCCTAACAATACTCAGCCAGAGCAGATGAAACAGGCTCAATCAGAAGATGACACATTGAAGCCTTGTTTTGGCAAATTGCCAAAGGCCCATAACCCTCCAGAAAAAGGAGACTTGTATATGAAAAATGGACTACTGTATAGAAAAGCTGGTACAGGACCTCAAGGACATGGACAGCTGGTAGTACCAAAGTCATACAGGGAGAAAGTTATGGAGCTCGCACATGCTATTCCATTTAGTGGACACATGGGAATTGGTGCCACCAGTCAACGGATAGCTTGTCACTATTACTGGCCAGGGATCACGGAAGATATCAAACGATATGTGAAATCTTGTCCAGAGTGTCAACGTGTAGCCCCCAAGCATGGGACTGCACCAGCAACTCTAGGAGAAATGCCAATCATGGGTACTCCATTCGAGAGAGTTGCAGTGGATATTGTTGGACCCCTCACTAGGACTAAGAGAAGGAATAGTTATATCTTAACTCTAGTTGATACATGCTCTATGTGGGGAGAGGCCGTAGCCATGGCATCTATAGATTCTAAGCATGTGGCAGAGGCATTGTTGACAATATTCACCCGGTTAGGCTTTCCACATCAAATATTGACGGACAATGGTTCCCAGTTCAAGGGAAAGCTAACCCAAGAAGTGTTCAGGATTTTTCAAGCCAGACATTATCATTGCTCTCCTTATCACCCACAAGGAAATGGTCAAGTCGAGCGGTTCAACGGTACGCTCATTTCTATTCTCAGGAAGCTGGCAAGTGAAAAACCTGAAACATGGGATGTATACTTACCCGCTGCATTATTCGCATACCGGGAAGTCCCACACAATTCCACAGGAATGGCACCGGCCACATTGTTGTTTGGTCGGCCTATAAAAGGTCCACTGGAAGCATTGCTGCGGACTTGGACAGATGAGAAGGCAGAGGAAAGTGTCACCTCATCAATTCAGTATGTAAATGAGTTGACCACTCGACTGAAAATGGGCTGGAAATTGGCTAATGACAATCTTCGCAGAGCCAGAAAGAAACATACTGAATACTATAACAAGAAAGCAAAGGATAGGGAACTTGCTGTTGGAGAAAAAGTGCTTCTTCTATTGCCCAGCAGTAACAACAAACTGCAGATTGGTTGGCAGGGTCCATATAACGTGCTAGAGAAAATATCGAGGACTAATTACAAAATTGACAAGAAGGGCAAAGAAAGGGTGTACCATGTTAATCTGTTAAAGAAATATTATGACAGGACATCAACGGAGGTAGCTCATATGATGACTCTGGCCATCGCAACCGAAATGAAGCATGAACCACTTACCTCAATAGAGTATCCATTAAGACCGACTGAGACATATGAACAAGTCAAAATTAGTACTCAGTTAACTCAGGAACAGAGGGAGCAAGTTAAAGAAGTTTTAAAAACACATGCAGATGTGTTAACTGATAAACCAGGATGCACCAACTTATTGACATATGATATGAAGGTCATCGATCCAACACCTATCTGCATGAAGACCTACCCTATACCATATGCCAAGGCACAGGCATTGAAGGAGGAAATTGATTATCTGTTGCAAGAACAAATCATTTCCAAGTCAGAATCACCTTACAGTTCAAGTGTTGTACTGTTGAGAAAACCAAGTGGAGAACACCGACTCTGTATCGATTACCGGAAATTAAATGCGATCACAGAAACCCAAGCTGATCCATTACCGGATACCAATCAGCTGTTCTCGACGCTAAGTACTGCGAAATATTTCTCTAAGGTCGATTTAAGTAAGGGATATTACCAGATTCCTGTCAAACCCGAGATCCGACACATGCTGGCTTTTAGCACTTCGGATGGTCACTACGAATTTAATGTACTACCATTCGGGTTGAAAAACGCACCAAGCGTATTTTCAAGGATGATGAGGAAATTGCTGGAACCCTTGAACAACTCTAACATCACCAACTTTATGGATGACATTCTCATAGCCACGGAAACATTTGAGGATCATCTACATTCTCTATCAATGTTACTGGGTAGACTCAGAGAGGCAGGTTTGACTGCTCGTCCAACAAAGTGTGTAATCGGATGTCAGGAATTAGAATTTTTGGGACATACAATTTGTCATGGAAACATGTCTCCTGATCCCAAAAATATAGAAAAGTTAAGGAATGCACCTAGACCACAGACAAAAAAGGATGTGAGGTCGTTCGTATCCTTAGGAGGATTCTATCAAAAGTACATCAAAGACTTCAATACCTTATGTGCACCTTTGACGGATCTGACAAAGAAAGGGAAGCCGGACACAATAAAGTGGACTGCAGAGTGTGAGCATGCATATTCAGAATTGAAACATAAACTCACTAGTAGGCCTATTCTGAAGTTACCAGATCTGACGCAAGAGTTTATAGTACGGACTGATGCAAGCAATGTAGGAATTGGGGCCGCGCTTTTGCAAAAATCTCAGACCCAGGATGAGGAACTGTTTCCTGTTGCTTATGCCAGCCGCAAGTTGAACGCGGCAGAAAAGAATTACTCTACTATAGAGAGGGAATGTTTAGCATTGGTGTGGGCCATCAATAAGTTTCAACCCTATTTGTATGGCAAGCCATTTGTGGTCCAGTGCGATCATCAACCCCTGTCATTTTTGGCCTCATCACGTCATGCAAATACTCGCTTACTAAGATGGTCATTATTGATTCAGCCATATTCCTTCACTATTGAATATATTCCGGGAAAACAGAATGTGGGCGCAGATTTTCTTAGTCGTCATCCCACAGAGCTTGAGGAGGATAGAAGGAAGGAAAACTAACCTCGGAATGGTCGATTTGCAATTGTCTTGTACCCAATAGTTAAGCTAGATATCATCCAGCTTAAAATATGGGGGAGCTATGTCGCAAAATTGGTTTCAAGTCATTGCAAACGGGATCAGTTAGATTTATAAACCCGTCTACGATCGAACGACCGCTTTCAAAATGGCGGCGTATCAGCGAAATGTGTATCGGACAGAGGAAATCGCCAACGATAAATAAAAACAGAAGGGAATCCGTATGAAAAGGATTTTACATTTCAGTACAGGGAAGGATGGTGTATAACTGCATATAAGATGGAACGGTAGGAAGTTCTCATTTACGGAGATATATGCGTATTTCGGCTGCCCACAGTTACGCTAAAAGCATATAAACCCACTTCTGTTCTAAATATTAAAATCAACAAATAACAGTTTGGGAATTTACATGGATAGGAAGATAGAGTTTTATCAGCTGTATAAAACTAGATAAGATGGAACAATATGGATATTATATATGCTGAGAATGAGAAAGGCAAAATTTCAGTCGACGCACAGATCGGCTGAAATCACGGTTCGGGAAGGATTTTTTCAGGTCTAGTCTTAGGCTGTGACGTATCTGCTCTCCGATACGTTCGCGCTGTCGTATATAAAGCGGTTCGGTAAAACTCTGAGAAGACACAACGCAAGAGGTTGAGACAAGACTGAGGGCAGATAACGCCACGACTCTAAATCCATCTGAAGTGTGAGCGGATCGCCAGAAAATTTCAGTCTAAGTGTCTGGAGTCTGAGGGTAAGCGAATTTACGATAGCTATCCTGTATAATAATTTCTTTTATTTTGTATTACAGGTTCATTTAGAATTCACAAAATATGCCTGTATAATATTCATTGATATAACGTATTATTATTTTAATATGATTTATTCATGTGCTTAGTGGAAGATGGTTGCTTGTACAAAAACGTATCAAAACTAGCCCCACAGCCAAATAGAAAATATTTATTATATTTAATGCTGTATCTCGTCGATATTAAATGCATTATCGCTTACGAAGATAAAGGCAGTCCCATGGCAGAGATTGTCATAGGGAAATGAAGTGTTAGAAACTTCATCATGGAAGATCCCAGTTTACGAGGTTAAGGTGACTAGTCCCCTTCCTCGCTGCCTTTGCCTTCCCTAGTTCGAGCGCACAACTTCGTACCCATTTACAGCTGGTAAACTGGAGTGTTCTACAGCCAGTTTCAGTAGAAAGCAACCTGATCACGTGGTCACTCACTTTCTTTATTTTTGTATTACTTTTGTGTAGATGCTAAGGATAGCATCAGTATTTGAATTTGTACTTGATATGATTTGGAAGGATCAAGTTATAGAATATGAAGGGATGTATAGGAGCGGAATAAACCAGATGATGTTTATTACTGATATGTTAATATTAATTCTATATCATTGAACTGATGTTACTTGCTATGACTGTATAACTTTGACACCTGATGACTGACTTGTCTGACTTATGTGCTAGTCAGTTACACTTAATTGAAATGTTAATATTAATGCTATATCACTGAAATGATGTCCTTACTTACTATGATTGTATAACGGTGACATCTGATGACTGACTGGTCTGACATCTGTGCTAGTCAGCTACAAGTCTAGCCAGATACTAGCCAAGGCTGATATGTTGCAGGTTCCATGAAATAACTCAAACCAGACTGTCCAGTATCAGAAGCCGGTGTAGTTCATCCGAGGCAATCCCACCAAAGTGCAGGACCCCAAAGAGTGAACTTCAACTGGTCATTGGCATCCCTACTGTTGGGCCTACCAAGTCTGATATCAGCAAAGGACAGTTTCAGCAGTATCAAGTTGGAAAGATAAGTGTCCTGTTTGACACTGACCACCTATACATGTGAAACAGCCAATAGTTGAAAACAATAAGTAACCATACAGAAACTCAGTCAACTGATGACAGTTATCCTTAAATTCAAAGGACTAATAACAGTGATTTCAGTAACTTTATTATTTAAGATCTTGAAGTCTAAACAGACAATAATAGTAATTGTGTGAATACTTTTATATATATGTATATGCTCTTTTCCAACTAGTAGAAATAGAATATTAGTGTAATTATTAAACTATTTTAACTGTACCTGAGGATTTATTCACTTCTTCCATTTGAGGTTTCGGTGAATGTTCATTTTACTTATCCCCTAGAATATAAGTAATCATAAGATAGTCATAGGGAGGAGACACCTTAAATCCTGGTACTACTTCTTACCAACTGGGCCAGGGTTTTTACAGTCTGACTATTTTTATGATAACAATACACCAGTGCTTATTTCTAAGACTGGGGTATTACTTGTAAGGTCAGAACTCTTTACTGGCATACTCTTACATATAAATAATTTTAAATAACCTCCCGCTACAATGACATAGAGGGGTACCTAGGACGTTTTGAGTTATTAGCTACTACATATGGGTTAGAGAGAGAGAGGTGGAGCTTAAAGCTATCACAGGGATTGAGAGGTACTTCTTATGAAGTATTTGCCAAAATGAACAGGGAAGACCAAGACAATTATGACATGTTAAAGCAGGCTTTGTTATTAAGGTACGAGAAGAATGGTGAATTTTATCGTAAGAAATTTAGAAATGCCAAACTGTTGTCTGGGGAGACATACCACCAATTCTCTGCTAGACTAGAAACCTATTTGGAGAAATGGACGGCTCTGGGGAAGACCCAAGATCTTAAAGAAATGATCATGATTGAGCAATTGAGAGAGTCCATGGCTCCAGACATGAGAAAATTTCTCATGGAACAAGGTGCAGAGAAGTTGGGGGAAATTTTAAATGTTGCTGAGAGGTATCAGGCAGCCCAGGCAGAGGTAAGTGGTGCTAAAAAGAAGCACATAGACAATTTTAAAGCTCCACAGCAATTTAATAAATTTGATAATAGAGAGCAGGGAAATAAAGGTAGGACAAACTTTGAGCGGCCAAGAAATGACTATCGCGACAGAAACTCACAGTTCAATGACCAAAAGTTCAATGAAAGAAAACCGTTGAACCAAGGAAAAAGATGGTGTAAATGGTGCAAGACGGATAACCATAACACCGAATTTTGTAGAAGGAAACCTTCAAACATTGCTGCAATGAAGTCGGGGACGCAAAGATTAAAGGTTAATCCTAATGGACAACAGGAACCTTATCACCCCCCAGTTTGTGAGGATGTTATTTGTAATGGGGTCACCATAAGGTGCCTTTATGATACAGGTTTGGATTATGATTCAGTTGTGAAGTCTAGCCTAGTGGACCCAAGTCAGTATACCACAGAAACAGTGGAAATACAAGGGGCGACTAAGGACATACCACTCATGACACTTCCCATCGCAAGGATAACGGTGAAAACTCGCTATGTGGAAGGAGAAATCAGAGCAGCAGTGATAGATGAACCAATCTACCCTCTGATATTGGGGTGTAGATACGTCTTCTTGGGGAATCCCGAGAAACGTGGGAGCATGGCGACAGTGCAGACCAGGTCACAGAAGAAGGAGGAAGAAGGTGAACCTATAAATGCTCATCCAGAGGAGATGAGGAAGGCGCAGGCTGAGGATAGGACACTCAAGCCCTGTTTTAAAAAATTGCCCAAATGCCACACACCTCCGAGCAAGGGGGAATATTTCATGAAGAACAAACTCTTATACAGGAAGGCCGGAACTGGAACAAATGGTCACAACCAGCTGGTTCTTCCCACTTCATATAGAGATAAAGTGATGGAACTCGGGCATGCGATTCCCTTCAGTGGTCACATGGGGATCAGCGCCACAGGACAGCGTATAGCTTGTCATTACTTCTGGCCAGGGATAACGGAGGATATAAAAAGATATGTCAAATCCTGCCCAGAATGTCAAAGGGTAGCTCCAAAGCACTGGACTGCTCCTGCAACTCTAGGGGAAATGCCCATAGTGGGAACACCTTTTGAGAGGGTTGCAGTGGATATTGTAGGACCTCTCACTCGGACCAAGAGGAGGAACAGTTACATCCTTACTCTGGTGGACACTTGTTCTATGTGGGGAGAGGCGGTAGCCCTGCCATCAATTGATTCAAAACATGTAGCAGAGGCACTACTTACAATATTTACCCGATTAGGATTCCCGCATCAAATCTTGACGGATAATGGTTCTCAGTTCAAGGGGAAACTAACGGAAGAAGTTTTTAAGCTATTTCAAGCCAGGCACTTTCATTGTAGTCCGTACCATCCACAAGGGAACGGCCAGGTAGAGAGGTTCAACGGGACTCTCATTTCTATCCTGAGAAAGCTGGCACACGAAAAACCGGATCTGTGGGATCAATTCCTGCCCGCCGCATTGTTTGCGTACCGGGAGGTACCACATAGTTCAACCGGGATGGCTCCCGCAACTCTGCTATTTGGGAGGCCAATAAAAGGTCCATTAGAAGCTTTATTAAGGACCTGGACAGATGAGAAGGTGGAAGAGACTGTTACCTCATCGTATCAATATGTGAACGAACTGACCACTCGTTTGAAAGCTGGATGGAAACTGGCAAATGATAATTTGAAACAAGCCAGGAAGAAACATGCAGCATATTTTAATAGGAAGGCAAAGGACAGGGAACTGGCAGTCGGAGAGAAGGTGCTGCTTCTACTACCCGGAAGCCAGAATAAATTACAAATTGGTTGGCAAGGTCCATATACGGTTCTAGAGAAGGTGTCTAGAACAAACTATAAAATTGACAAAAAGGGGAAGGAAAAAGTTTATCATGTAAACCTGTTAAAGAAGTATCTGGACAGACCACTCCAGGAAAGCACCCCCTTATTGACCTTGGCTATTGCAACCCAGATGCAAAAAGAACCACTCACCTCACATGAATACCCATTACATCCTTGTGAAACAGCAGCACAGGTAAAAGTCAGTAAGCACCTGACTAAAAACCAGAGGGAGAGAGTTCAACAGGTTCTGGAGGAACATACAGATGTATTAACAGATAAACCAGGCCATACAAATTTGCTACAGTATGACATGAAACTGGTAGACTCAAACCCAATCTGTATGAGAGCCTATTCTATTCCGTTCGCGAAGGAGAAGGCATTGAAGGAAGAAATAGAGTATTTGTTGAAGGAGGGGATTATTTCGCACAGTGAATCATCTTTTAGTTCTAGTGTCGTTTTGTTGAGAAAACCGTCTGGGGAACACAGACTGTGCATAGATTACAGGAAACTGAATGCTGTCACAGAAGGACAAGTGGATCCATTACCAGACACAAAACAGTTATTTGCCAGACTGAACAAGGCAAAATACTTTTCAAAGGTGGATCTTAGTAAAGGCTATTACCAGATCCCAGTGAAGCCTGAAGTGAGACCTTATTTGGCTTTTAGCACTTCGGATGGACATTATGAATTCAATATGCTACCATTCGGACTGAAAAATGCTCCGAGTGTGTTTTCAAGGATGATGCGCAAATTGTTGGATCCCCTGAATAACCCATGTATCACGAATTTCATGGATGATATTCTCGTCGCCACAGAGACATTTGAAGAACACATTGAAGCTCTGGAGATGTTGTTTGATAGACTGCGGGAGGCGAACTTAACTGCTAGGCCAACAAAATGTTGTATTGGATGCAAAGAGTTGGAATTCTTGGGACACACTGTATATCAGGGTAATATGACCCCTGATCCTAAGAACTTGGAAAAACTGCAGAGAGCACCTAGGCCGCAAACAAAAAAGGACGTGCGATCATTTGTGTCGTTATGCGGATTTTATCAGAAATACATCAAAAATTTTAACGCTATTTGTGCTCCTCTGACTGATCTGACTCGCAAGGGACTTCCAGATAAAATTATTTGGACTGCACAATGTGAACTAGCGTTCCAAGAGTTAAAGGAAAAACTCACTAGCAAGCCTATTCTCAAACTGCCTGATTTGACACAGGACTTTGTCTTAAGAACCGATGCAAGTAATGTAGGACTAGGAGGGGCTTTGTTGCAAAGATCATCTTCACCTGATGGGGAACTGAAACCAGTCGCTTATGCAAGCCGCAAATTGAATAAGGCGGAACAAGGATACTCCACAAGCGAAAAAGAATGTTTAGCATTAATCTGGGCAATAAAGAAGTTTCAAATCTATCTGTATGGTAGGACTTTTGTGGTGGAGACGGACCATCAGCCTCTCGTGTTCTTGTCTCAGGCTAAGCATGAAAACGCAAGATTGCTGAGGTGGTCTTTATTGCTTCAACCTTATCAGTTTAGTATCCAATATATCCCAGGCAAATTGAATGTCGGTGCAGATTTCCTCAGTCGGCACCCCTGTGATCAAAATTAGTGTAGTGGCAGACGTGAGGAGTAATTTTACCTATGTGTATCGCTGGTTTTGGAACTTGCCATAGGCATGTTTTCAAGTGGGGAGATGTGTAGTGAAATTGACAGAGATACAACGGTAAAATACCTCCAAAGATAACATTTAAGGATAAAAACATAATGCGTAGGCTGCTGATGTACATGATCGCCTAGACCGCGGGTCATCACCCTCCATAAAAAATTGACTTGCTAGACAGGAGGGGAACGGCGGATCAAAAAGGAAAAAATATGACTGGAAAGATTGCGTGAGACTAGAAAGGCTAAGGAGACGCAATTGGGGGGGGGGGGGGGGAACGGGGAAAAGTCACTTTTCCCAAGTTGACATAAAAAGTAAGCAACTCGACAGAAGGGACCATAGATATGTTACGCCACAGTCATTTATTGGACGCTTTTGCGATACCAAGCCCTTGATTTGAATTCAGCGGCTAAACGCAGATGTTAGGAATATTACAAAAATTAAAAAGTACTTTTTTCTTAATATTAATGTTAGGAATATAAAAATTAGCTGGCCGGATGGCCTATTCTGAGCAGTGAACTAATATGTTCTTAATTTTACAGACGGATAGATAATATTGAAGATAATGACAAAAGACAGTGTTGTTCACATCATCGACAGACTGTATTGAATCTAAAAGTGTCGCTAATTGCACAAAAAAACACGACCTCGAAACGCAGGTGTTCAAATTTACTTAGTATGGAGGAGAGGGTTTTTGGGTGGTAGCTGTGTCTAAATATAACTTTTAACGACAAAATTTTGGAGGGGAGAGAAAGGTTGGTTCAAAAATCAAGTACATTTTGTAGAAACACAAGTAGAGACGGACAGACTAACAGATAAACATCCATACTTGACTGAAGCATGACTGAAATGACTTTAGTGTAGGAAATTTGAAATTCAAATAAACCTAGGCAGTGATTGGCCACAGACAATCATATCATTAGCGCTCAGACGCGGATTTGGGGTCATTTCTCAATAGTTGTTCAGTGATAGACACAGATTTTAAAGTGTGGTGATTTCCATATGAAAGAAAGTGTAAGAAATTTAGGGACGCCATACTATAGCCAGCAGCTCAGCTGAGTTTTGCTAGCAATTCTGTGTTATTTATTCATAATCTGGTAAGATTGAAATTATTTCCTTATATATTTTGAATATTGTTTCATGTTCGAGTGATTTGATACTGCCATATCGAAATCTAGCCTTACAAACAAGTAGGGATTTGCTCTAGACCCCCCGCCCAAGTCAGGGTCTAGGGACCAACAATGTACATAAACTCCAGCAAGGGTTAGGCAAGACAGATCAAGTGTTGAGAATAATGAAACATATTACCTATCCTCTTTTAGGGCAGACAACTAATAAATATTTTTCAGAATCTATAGTCTGGGAGGATCTATCTGATGTAAAACCACCATGGTAAATGTGCTGTTTGGTCAGAGAGATCTGACCTGTCTGTATGATGTGGTTGTTGTGTCAGTGTTGTGTCCAGACGTGGGTAGAGAATAGATTTTGACACATGGCCCATACTTTGATTGCAGAGCTGTGAGTTTCTGTTGTCAACCAAGCAGTGTCTATTCAGTTGGTGACTTTACTCGAGTGTATCTGTGCAGTACTTGTGACAGAGACCACCATTATTGCCCGCCAGCACGGAGAGGTGGGACCACCTGATTTCAGCACCAGAGCTACAACTACAAGATGAGTGAGCCTCTGGTCTGCTGGACATTCACCAAAGCCCTTTAGTTACTAATAACCCCATAAAAATTCCCACCATTTTCTGGACACTGTGTAGTCAATATAGACAGGTGTGATGAGGCCACCCCAACAGCACAAACATTAATTATCCTCCCAAGTAGATGACTACTAGAACATTTTAATAAAACTAACTAGTATAGTACATATATATGTACACTATTGCATTTATGATATAATATTCCATGCATTTCTTTCATAATTTCTAAATCCTTTTAAGTTCTGGTCAACCTAAAAAATTGATCCAGAACAAAATAAATGTAATATAATTTTATCAAAAAATTTTACACTATTGAGTTAGTTCAGTGTGTTGTAATATTTATTAATATTATTAGTCTTGTTAAATATCTGTGGGTATATCTATAACCTATTACACCACACTACATATCATAACCCTAGACACTTTACGTAGCCACATTCATTAAAAAAAAAAAAAAAAATTAAGTGTGAGGTCGTAGTGGTAGCAAGAAAGGCCTTCTGACAATTCTCAACTACATTTTATCTCAGGAGCCTTCACAGTTGGCCTCATACATTACATTTAGTAATATCACCATCATACAATACCATCAAACACCACTACAGGGTCCCGTATTCTTTCCAACAAGATTGTCTTTCTTGAGAGAAATGTTGAAACTCCCCCCCCCCCCCCCCCCTTTTCACACGCACACTATCGCACGCGCGTGCACAGACACACAGACATACACACAACTGACAAATACATTTTTTTAAAATGTTATTTACAACTCTTATCAAAATTTAAAAAAAAAAAAAATTAACTTTCCGTGTAATATACTAAATAATTAAATCCGGCTCCTGTGCTCTGGACTCCGTTTATCGCAAACTGATAATGTCATTAGCGGATCGATTACATTTGACTTAAATTTACAAACAACAAAAAAACAACACTAAAAATAAGAAAATAAAAAATATTTTAAAAATATTATAAACACGCGCTTTTAATGCACTAAAAAGACACAAATAATTTTTCAAGGAGTTTATAGCTTGGAGTCAAAACATGTAACATCAGATTGACAAAAAGCGTAGGGCGCTGATTCTGCATGAAATTAACTTCTGCTTTATACTTCATTAGACACTTATGGATAAAATATATGATAAGCGCTTAAGCGCCCCACGCTTTTTGTCAATTTGATGTTACATTTTTTTTACTGCAAGCTATAAACTCCTTGAAAAATTATTTGTGGCTTTTTAGTGCATTAAAAGCGTGTGTTTAAAACATTTTTTAAAACTATTAGCGATCCCTACACGACTTGATATTTTTTTAAACTGCTTTATATCTGTAGCATTTCTACACCAGTGTAATTACACATATATTTGTTTGAGCGCACGTGCACTCACCCAGACAAAGATTTTCATATATATATATATATATATATATATATATATATATATATATATATATATATATATATATATATATACATATATATATATAAAGCCAAGACCGACTCTTGGGCGATTAGAGCGGTGCGGCCGCACCTAGCGCCGTATTGGGAAGAGGCGCCGAAATGTATTAAGATTTTTTAAATTAAAAGAACAACTGAAACTGGATTATTCCAAGATTTAAAGTACGAACTATTTTTATGTTTACATTAATATCAGCTCTTCAATAAACGTTTTTCTATTATTCCATGTCTACATTATTCTACATTATTCCTTGTTTCCAAAACAGTGGACTGAATGCATACCTATAGTTCAACATAAGTTTGTTTTTTTTTAAATTACCGACCATAAGGTTTTAACAACATACGTGTATTATGTTTTTTGTAAAATATTACATCGAACACTTCCGGAAAACAGTGTTATAAAACTCAACATTATGAAACTGAGTCTCATAAGAGTACAAGACAAAAGGGGAGGGGCCGTGGAGTGAGGGTGCAATCCCAAGACCCCGCACCACCCTGAAATATCTCTAGGGCCGGCTCTGTGTTTTAAATGTCCTTCTCATACATTGCTGTCTTATCCTATCTTCGGTTTTCTTAATCCTCGTTCATTTCTTGTGTAATACGTCTCCCGTATTATTATAGGGTTTTTTGCGGTACTGTTTTTTTCCCTTTTCCTAGCCCTGAAAAGTTTCCTGTCTATTCACTATACTTTTTTCCTATTTCTACAATTTATTTCTGACCCCGGATCATTTCCTGTGTAATATTCTTTCTCCATCTTATAATCCCTTCCATACTTTGAAAAAAACCACACGGCACAGTGCACTTTGTCCTGACCGGATTTGGTGCGGAGATGTGGGAAATGGCTAATGAGGACTTTTCACCAATCCGTAATAGGTAGAAAAGCCTGCGGATTTAAGTCCGGAAAGGAAGCTCCGAATGTTGCCCCAGACAGTACTGACATTTTACCGTGCTCTCATTAGTGAAAACTGATTGGTGATTTAATAGCTGAACTGCAATACGTCTTCTTTCCCCCATTCCCCTGTCTTACCACAGATACTCGATCATCCATCCGCCATCTTATTTTTCTCATCATCTCTCCCTCAGTACTTCCACTTTGTTGATGGGCTATAACTTTGAAACGATTTCGTGGTATATGTTGAGAAGTTAATGACAGCTGAATGATCCGTTGGAATGGAAAACATGTTAACTGAATAAATCAAGATATCAGTTTTTCTGCGATGGCGAGTAACTTAATCATTCAGAACAAATGAGACTGTCTCTTAAAAAGTATGTTACGTGAGACAATTTGGAAACGAACCGATTGTTTTCATTTTCATCGACAGGTTTAATGTACCAATGCGGATAGATATGAGTGCCGAACCGTGATAGCTGAGATGGTGGGTTGACATGACAAGTTAGATTCATTTTCTTATTGCACTTTTTTATTATTATACAGGATTGTGTGCTGGCACATTTAACAGTCACATCTGTAAAGGATGGAGACTGTAAGTACGTAAGAATCATGACCAGGGCCCTCGAGAGCTAAGCTGAGGCCAGGGCCAATTCATATTGTGAGGCCCTATACTGCTTAGGAAGATGAGTAAAAAGTATTGTAAGGTAAAGAAAGAAAGACATGTTAAAAAAAAATACTGAAGTGAGATCCGGACGAAATGGTCCTGTTATTCTTAAGGACTTCCGTCAGCTCAGTAGCTGAAGAACATGCCTAAATCAGCGACCACTTCTGATGAACAGATCACATCTTTGTGTCGATAGTCGATCTACTATCATTCATCAATCATTGTCGATCCCCGTGGAGCATAGCTCTGCAATGGTTGTTTGTCACCGATTTCTACATTGCTCCGTCCTCTTTAGCAAGAATTGCTTTGTCTTCCACTCCTACTATCTCCTGCAGGATCTCTTTGACCTGCCCGCTGTTATTTTCTCAAGTCAAGGTCGTTTTCTGGTTATACTGGTTGGTTGTTTCATGACAGTATGGGCAATACAAGTTAAATGTTATGCCAAGATCACACATTTGGAATTAGTGACATGAACCAGGAAAGGTCCAGTGGAACAAGAGGTCTGAAGAATATGCTGGCGTTGAATAGAGCACGCAATGAAGACTACATTTTGAACTTATCTTTGTCTGGTCTTATTCTTACTATATTTTCATATCGGTGTGATGTAATTAGCAATTCTATACCGGTCGGCTACCGGTCGATCACTTTCTAACGCTAGCTCACAAGATGATTTGGTAGATTTCTATGTGACGGAGGGAAAATAAAAGAAATAAATTTTAAGCTCGGAAAATTTCAGTCTAGCCCTCTCCTTTTCTGGCAGAGATAAAAGCTGCATTAGGCTTCCCTCCAAGGCTGTGGAGTCGGAGTCGTAAAGCCGGAGTCGGATTTCTAACATTGTCGGAGTTGGAAAATTTTTTGGCCGACTTCAACCCTGCTTCCCTTGTTCCAAACTTCAAATACTTTGAACACTGAAAAACAAACTTGATTTTTATTAAGATAGATCTTTCAAGAGCTCAGTGTTCCCAAACTAGATCCCCGCAAATGCTGGGTTACCTACCGCTGCTCTATGCAAAGCGTTACAACAATAAGTAATCTACTCATCAGAAGTCGTCCGCCGTCAGAAGAGCGTTTCGGCCCTGAAATCTTCTTTGTGGTCCGGAGGAACAGGCTACCTTGGGTTATGACTCCTAAATGTCCTTCTTTTTTATGCTATTTCTATACTTTCTGCATCGGGTGTTGAATCGTCTCATCTTGTTCACAGTTACTAAACCTTCATGAGGAGGTGCATCTTTGTCGCGAGAGGGTAGATTGGTTATTGAATTTAATAAGATATCCTGGACCTAAAAGTGTATCAGATTATACCAGGATAGTGCCAGATAAGAGTCTGGTCTTATCAGTAATACCCCTTTCTCTGAAAAGAGTAAAGGTGTATAGACAACAAAGGTAGGGTCAAGCTGTTTAAGTTCCCAGAGAAGATGGTAATGTAGTACTGAGTCCTTATGTGCTACCTCTCCAGATCCTCCTCTGTTAATATGGTTGTTATTATTTTTATTGACTCTGCTAGGGGTAATTAATTAATGTAATTCACCAACAAGGAGTGTAACTTAACTTAAAGAATTTAAATAAGTCTGTTGGTAAATATTTACAATTTATTTGTACATTTACTCTTTTCTGTTTGAAAAGTTTTAAAAGAAATCATATTACAACATTAAATAAATAATAAAATGTTCAACAAAGTCTTTCACTGAATTAAGATGTCTATCACTATGGAGAAAGTCTTGCTTGGTTGGTCTCTCTCTGATTAAGTAATATTTGTTAATTTCACAGTTCTGATTGAAGATCTACACTGCTATAGTCATCATAAAATGTGCAAGTTTATTTTTGGTAAACTGGGATATGCTGGACAGTTGCCTTTGTGGGCAACGTATCTGAGTCACTGAAGATGGCTCCCTCTGATACTGGATAGAATTATCGGCTGAAATTCTTCCGAGATGTCTGGCCCTCTGACAGACCGGCACTGCATCCGTCGTAACCTCAGTAATAGATGCCTCTTGTATATTTGTTAGGTTAACAGGATAAAACCCTCAGGCATACCTACAGTCGAGCTGTTAATGGTTGTTTAAGGTCTGCTTACAAGTACAGATGGCAAATCGCTTCCACTAACACATGCTTTCTTTTTCCGCTCACTGTAGATTCAAATATTGTGACTGACCTGATTCTGTTAGACACGCGCTATAAATAGTGTGGCCTCGAGTGTCCGAGGTGGTTCCCCAACGAATGTGTTTTGTGTTCAGAAAATATTGGTAAATTTTGCCTATTGTGCAAATCAGGAAAACTAAGTTTTTAGTTATCTCCGTTATTTATGGAGCGATTTTATTCATCTAAAGTTTAAAATACGCCCTGTATTATTCTACATCTTTCTAGTAAACAACCTTTTTCATTCCTAAATGCATTTTATTCTACGCGTACGTTACACAGCTAAATAATGGACTAGCCTGAGGCTTCGATGCATTCAACTAGAGATCTCTCCCGTCCTATATCAGTATTTGTAAAAGTATTAGTACTTACGGGTAGAGCAACATTCCTAATATCGTTTTGGTAGCCTCTTCCAGGTGGTACTTCTTTCAAAAAGATGTAGTTAATTGTCCCCCGATACTTGTTTGCACATATGTGGACTTCCATTTTATTTATCCAAGGCTGTAGTAAACGTGGCATAACGGAGCGTTCTGATTGGTCTGTGTATCTTGCAGTTCTTACAATGTATGGCGCGCGGTGTGGTCAGAGTTACTTAGAATTCGTGTTGTGAGACAGACGTCACTTCACGACAATCTTGCATAATTTGCTTTAATCCCTAATTGAACTAAACGAGTCTCCTTCCAGTTTCATTTTCCTAAAACTTTCAGAATCTTTTTTTTTTAAGGGACATGCATCAAATTTGACATTTTCTAGCTATAAATGAAGTACTGTTAAGAAATATCATGAAATGCTTCAATGGCATTAGGTATCACATTAATTATTAAAATTATATGTCGCTTGCACGTCAATTTAAAGTTGTTGGGTTTTTTTTTTAAATCTTACTGTGTGACATAATTTCCTGATATCATCCAATCGTCACAAGCAAATGGGGGGGGGGGGGGGGTCGGAGTGGCTAAGAGGTATGGCGTCCGCCTCGAGTTCTAGAGGTACCGGGTTCGATTCCCAGTTGAGGGAATATAATTCATGAAAAAAATGTTTTTTTTTCAGAACCAGTGGTCCTAATGATGTCATACTCCTCCCTGGTCTCCTGGATAGTTAGATCGGATGCCTAGCCTTCTAGGATAAGGGTGACAAAATAGGAGGTCCCCTGTGCAAATTGCGCACGTTAAAAATTCCTCGGCAGTTGGAAATCGTAAAGAGAAGGCCTATCAGGCCCCTGTCCTGGCAAAAAAATTTTTTAAAATTAGAAACCTACCCACCACTAAAATATTTATAGAATGTGTGGTTACTATATACACACATTGGGATTCTCGCCGATGCTACGGAGTTCATGCACTGTGCTGAGATCCTCCTTGTGTGATCTAAGTGAGGAAATCGGAGCACTGATGGAGTTGTCCGTGTGCAATGAAGATAGTCCTTGAAACCAAACCAAACAAACAATGACATTATTCATAGAGAATTAATTGTTTCTTGTCTTTGGAATTACTGTAATGATGGCCTAGATTCTAAATGACTGGGGTTTTTTTATCCCTTTACAACGTGGACAGTCCAATTTTTCCTTATGTCAAATTGGACCTGCAGACTGTTTACCACGCTTTGTTTACCAGACTGTGCGACAACATTTTCTTACCTTAATTCACCTAATTTTAAAATTCCATGACATCATTCAATTTTTTTAATAATAATTCTTAATTAGATCGTTTTAAATTCGAATAGATAGCTAATATCTGTTTTGTTTTCCTTTAGCCGTCTATGACATGAGCAATATGTCATGTCTGTTATGATCATTTAATCTCCTTAAGAATATTTTGCTGCTGATGTCACAGTTGTTGATGCTGTTGCTGTCTATTATGTCATGGTGATGACTGTTTCGCTAATTTCAGTTAGCGTCAGTGAATAATTTTTTTTTTTTAAATTATTAAAAATGTTAAGACTTGTTTATTCACGATCCGTTGAAATATTGTCTGTCATTGCTTTTGGCACTGAACTGTCAAAAAAATTGTTGACTAATTATCAGAACTTGTTGACAGAGCGGCTCTGCTAGTGTAATTAAGGTTCCTATTAACTAGAGCGAAAATTAAATCCATATTTAATTTGTGAAAATTTTTCCTGCAAAATTAATTCCCCCAGTCTATTAAGAGTGCGGTGTGTTTGTCGAGCAACCTACATTCTTTACGGAGGCAGATGGTGAAACAGTGAGTCCTGGAGCTGAAAATATTCCCATAGAACTGACAGACGTGCTCTTAGCAGCGGAATTTCTCTATCTACACCAGAGTTTCTTAACATGTTGTCCACAGACCCCTTGGTGGTCAATGAAATGGCTTTAGGGGATCAGTGTAAATAAAATAAAAAGTTGAATGTTATTTTACACAATTTTTTACTAGGAAGATCGTCCTAGATTTTTACATTTAAAAAAATATATTATTGTCATAGATTGCTTTTGTATTTCAGTATGGCTGTATGTAAGCTTACCGATTTGTCTTTGTAATAAAATGTTTTATGGGTGTGCAAATATTTTAATTATCCGGCAATGTGCATTTTTTTCTGAGAAGTTTCGTAGCCTTCACCTGGCAAACAAATGGGTGCGTAGCCTTCACCTGGCAAACAAATGTGTCCTTAGCCTTCACCTGGCAAACAAATGGGTGATAAGCCTTCACCGGGCAAGCAAAGGAGTCCGTAGCCTTCACCTGGCAATCAAAGGAGTCCGTAGCCTTCACCTGGCAAACAAAGGAGTCCGTAGCCTTCACCGGGCAAACAAAGGAGTCCGTAGCCTTCACCGGGCAAACAAACAAGAGCCCATGGCACAAGAAAACTTAAGAACTCCTGCTGTACACTAAGCATGACAACTGATGAGTAAAACCTTTTACAACATTTACAGCGTCCGACTGGCGATGCGGTTAGAGCGCTTTACCCTCGCAGCACAGTTACTGGCTCCCGGGGTTGAAACCTGGTGTCATCAGGCTCTGTCTACCCAGTTGTAAGTTACCTGACTATGCTCTTGAGTTAGGGAAGGCAAAAGGCAATGGGGAAGGAAACTGACCACCCCACCTCATAAAAAAGCTGGACAGTAAAGTCTCTAGCACTTCAGTCCCCTCCAGTAGTATCTGTTATGTTACTTTTTTACCTTTTTTAATTCTTTACCTTTTTTATACTGACAGACTTAACACGTTAAAGTATCAGATAGAAATTGTTATACCACTATAATACACACGAAGAACTAGTAGGTTTTATGTACGAATAGAATTAAAGAACCTTTTACACAGTATAGAATAAATGGGCCTTATAACACATAGAATTAATGGGTCTGACACACTGATAGAATTAGTGGGTCTTACACACACATGGAATTAAAGAACCTTTCACATAATATAGAATTAAGAGGCCTTATACACACATAAAATTAAAGGGCCTTTCACACAATAAAGAATTCTTGGGCCTTTTAGACCATGTGGAATGAATAGGCCTCCAATAGCCTACAGATTAGATCTGATTGTCCTACACCTAGAATCTATGACATGATAAGAAACTCTATACAGAGCGTTACAACAGGATGCAATCTGATCATCAGAAAAACTCCCCCGTCGGATAAGTGTTTTGTTTCGGCCCTTTATCTTATTTACACTCTGAGAAGAAAAAAAAAAAGGGGGGGGGGGGGCTTAGGTCATGACCCCGAAGTGTCCGCCTACTGTCTTTTCTCGCCTGCGCTGGGTATTGAACCCACTCCACCTTGGTTGCGACTTTCAACTTCAATCCTGGTTTTATCCATGCTGCCAGCTTGAGGTGAAAGTGTTGTGTATAAATTATTGACCTGAATTCCACAGCCAGCTGCGGTTGCTGCACAACCAACATGATGACCTTTCCGCCGTTTCATCGAGCCTCTTAATTGCCCTCGTTCTTGGCTGTCCTTTCACACCCAATAGTTTCAGATCATACACCGAGGCAGCCACAAGACCTACCTCTACAGCTTTGACTTTGCTGTGAACCCATATACTTAGCCGAAGTAACGATTTGTGAATTCCTAAGCATTGATAAAAATAACATATCTGAACGTCTAAATAACTATATAACTTTTTCTCCATTTTACTTACACTATTTTCTGGAACTGTTAAGGCATTCTCCCTGAAGTTACAACTCCCTCAGTAACACTGCATCTCCCACCACCCAGCAGAAATGGGAAATGTCTGGAACGAAATGATCATTTTTGCTCAAGCAGGTTCCAGTGTGGAAAAATTGTCAGTATCTTTTGTTCCAAAATTAGATATGAAAAGATGTTGTTGTCTTTCTTCCTTTCTTTATTCTAAAGCTTGAAAGTCGGTGGGGGCCATTTTCAGCTGAACACTTGAGTATTTCATTCTATGTATGTCTTCTGCCAATATTTATTTCCTGCAAAGAATTTTTCTGCGCACTTCTGAATATTGTCTGCGTATTACTCGTATTTTTGGTCAACGTCTTTTTCTTGTTCCTGGGTGTGGTCTTATGCACAAAAACATATAGTCCATGTATTCACATAAACTTTGACTATTTATTTTACTGCATGGACTTAGATGGACTGAAATAACAAATAATTTTCATGTAGTCATTTAAGTTATTTAACTTTCTTCTCAGGTAGAGGCATCTGACTGGCCAACAGAGTGGCAGCAAGTGGCTGATTTGTGGAAGCCAAAAGTTGACAAAGACAAATGGAGAGCATTTGAGCCCGTGGTAAGTGTTTGCATAGTTTGATCAGAGCCATGACGTTTTTTTTTTAAATTTTACTAACAGTAAGCTATGAAAATCTTCTATATCATGGTAAATGTTTGAAAAGTTTTTAAAAACTGTCAGCATTCTAGTAACTGTTTCAGAAGTTGAAGAAGAAATCATGGTCGGTATTTGCAAAGTATTTTAAAGTGTCCTAAATGTTTAGAAAACATTTTAAAAATATCTGGAACAATCTAATTTAATTTCATTATTTTGGAATATCTGAAAGAGTACCCAAAATATGCAAGTTAAAAACCAGAGAAAATGCTCGAACAAAAAGGAAAAAAACTTTGCTGAGTTGTTGTTACAATAGTTTTAATCATTAACACCCTACTAGACTGGTATTCTTGCTCTTAAACTGACACTTTTCAGATGTTAATTAAAGTGTCAAAAATGTTTTTAATAATGACCTATAACATATTTGCTTCATTAAGAAATTCCATTGCATACAGACAAAGTAATATTATGACGTTTTGTTATTAAAATTCAATATGCATGTATTTAAGGCACACACATAAATTCACACCGACGCAGTATAAAAAAGTTAATTATGTAGCAGGTAATAACAGAAGAAAGAAGTTTATAACGTGCTAGATAATTCTAACAGTAACAAAAGTGTATGTGCTGTGTAAGGTTTAATAGTAAGAGTATTAATAAGTTTGTGGCCAGTTTTTAAAAAAAGTATGAAAAACTTCATAACATAACACTAAGATGATGACGTTTGTAATATGTAAAACATTATTAATAGCATGATGGCTTTATGCTTAAGGAAGGCTCACAACATGAAAAAGTTAATTTTCTATGAAATATTAAGTTCTTATTCTGTGAAATAAAATCACCGGTGTGGAACTCATGAGATGAACAAGACAAGTGTCAGTGTAACAAGAGATGAGAAGAAGATACAGGCGATGGATAGAACACACACTTAGAAACCTTGTTGATTGCGTCACAAGGCAATCCTTATTCTGGAATCCTCAGGATAAGAGAGGTAGAGAGATAATGAAAAGCACAAGGAGAAGAGGAGAGAGAAATGAAAAGTATGAAGGAGATATGGAAAGACCTTGAGAGAAGAACAGGAGGAACGAACGAACGAACTTTATTTTCAAAGGGTTGAGGACATGGCACGAGCTTGTTAAAGGCCTATATACTTCAGCCAAAATATTTATATTTAAAACATTTAATCTCTCAGGATTTCATTTTATTTTCTGATATGAAAAAACTGCTCTTGTCGTTCTTATACCTATGCATTCATATATGTGTCTCTCTTGGAGTCTGTGATATTTCCCAGATATTCATTTTCTTTTCACCTTAGTTAGATAAACTTGTGAGAACAAAATTTTGTTGCTAAACCTGCTGGCAATTTCATTACTTCAGTTTTTTAATGATCACTCATTTTGTTTAGCGTGTTTATTCTGTCTTCCAACTTACTACAGTATTATAAACGTGATAATTTTTTACACAATACCCAGATCTTCCAGCAGCGCCCATTTGTCTCACTGTAGTCCATTTAGTTGCCCTCAGCGGATTCTTTTATTGCCCAGTCTTGTATTAACAAAAATAACATTAGTGATAAAATACAGCCACATTTCTGTCCAATCTGTATGCCAAGGCTGTGCGTTGTGTGTGTGTGTTTGTTTTTTTTTTTTTTTTTCACTTGAGCCACACCGCAGATCATCGCATTATGTCAAGAACCAGTTTGATTAATTTATTTGGATTAGGCATCTCATAGCGTCTTAACTGCCTCATGTTTTTTTTTTCTGCCTACACCGCCATAGGCTCAGTTCAAACCTATAAAACACGGAGGCTCAGTTCAAACCTATAAAACACACCAGAAAGGGATTATGCCATTCTGGCATGTGTTTCATTATAAAATGTATTGTTCCTGTGTGATCTATTCACAGCATCTTTGTTGTTAATCTGTTTGTTCTTTTGCACACTTTGAGCATGTGGAATTATTCCTTTAAAGTTTTTACATAGGATTGAGAGTAATGTGATCCCTTTGTAGTTTTTAACATTTGGACCTATTTCTCTTCAGTATAATACTAACAATAATTTATAAAGTGTTAACTGATAATAATGGTATAAAGGAGTTTAAAATGTTACCAGTATAAAGGTGTTTAAAGTGTTATTAGCTGTGCTGATGGTAATCAGGTAAAAGTTATATTTTAATCATTCTTTTGATCTCATGCATGAAGTTTTTTAGAGTTTAATTTTGTTACATCTGCTAATATGCAACTCTTTCTGTATAACACGCCTTCCATGGCTACATTTATTTCCAATCAATCATTTCTTTATATCGACCTAATTCCAGAAAGAGATCAGCACTACTCGCTGGTGGGAAGAAAAGTTGGACGATGATTTATGGAACCCTAAAACTCATGAGACATCAACAGATATGCTAGAAAATGCCTCATCAACAGATATGCTAGAAAATGCCCCATCAACAGTAACTAAGCTTAGCATAACAGCAAAACCAATCCCTGATGGTGAGAAAACCGCATCTAATACATCTGAGACTGAAGCATCTACAGTCGCTACCACCACAGTCGAGTCAGGTTTTGGTCAGCCTGTGTTTAAGAAAGGAGAGGTGAACTCCTTTGTAGAACCTGATCCTGGAAACTATTACAGATCTAGTGGAGAAGACTATGGAAAAAAGACCTGGGACTCTTCATATTCTGATTCCCTTCCAGGAAAGGAGCACACCGTCCTACAAGAGAGTAAGAAATACAATATCCCACAAGACAATAAAACTTCCAGTGTCTTAAAGGAGGACAAGAATTTGAGCATCTTGCAAGCAAGCAGTTTAGCTAGTGACTCTCATCAGGAGAAAGAACCTGATACGTCACAAGAGGTAAAGGAACCAGATACTCTTCAAGAGAACAAAAGGCTAAATACTCTACAAGATAGCAAATCTAACGATAGATATAACAGTCCTGCTTTCAAAGAAACACTCAAGCCAGAAGCAACACCAACAAGTTCTGCAGTAAACATTTCACAAAGTGTTAAAGATAAAGTTGATGAGGAGCTAAGTAAAGGTGCTGTACCCCTTGCCATTGCACCTGTGGGTGAGGTTTTAGCTGCATCATCTAATGAAGTTAATGTGAGCAATAATGTTGTGTTGGAAGGTCAAGATAAGAATAAGCCAATTCCCATCGTAAATGTTCATGTCAATCCTTCTGGCATGAAGGACAAATCTCTGGCTGGAAATGTTGAGCAAAAAACCAGTGAGTCTGTTGTGAGAGATGCTAATGCAATCTATGGTAAGGGTGAGAGACTAGCCATACCACATCTGGGTGTTATGGATTCAGTAGTGATAGAGAATATGTCAATGGAAACAACCAAGAAGCCAGAGGAAATGACAACAAAGAAACTCAACAATGAATTTTCAGACTGGGATGATTGGGACAACTCAGTGTTTGACTATTATGATGACAAGGATGGGAGTAATGACAACCATGAGGAAGATAACAAAAGCAGCAAGGAAAAAAGCATTATGAGTGGCAGTGAAACGAGTCACGGTGAATCTAGTGATGAGCTAGAGGATTTTGATGATGATGAAGATGATGACGATGATTACTATGACTCAGATGATGAAGACGATGATGATACTGATTATGAGAATGAAGAAGATCTAGGGGAAAATAACAGCCGATATAAAAACACCAGAGGAAAACATGGAGAGACAACTGCCTTACCAACTAAGGTTAACAAGCACAAAACCAGGAAGTCATCTTTGTCTATTAAAACTGTAAATGGATTTGACCTCAACACTATGGAGCACCAGTCAGATGAAGCAACCAAGCATACTGACCATAACGAAGGAATTGTTTATGACTCAGACTATCCTAACCACAAACCATCAGTGAAGAAAGACCTAACCAACCCAGCCAATATCAAGAAAGTAGAAAATGTTTCTGGAAGCAACAAATTTCAGGACTCTGTGATTACCAAGAGCACTGATCACCAGAGCGTATCTGTCAAGACAGAATTGAGTATGTCCCATTTCCAACACAGTCAGATGAACACTGAATCAAATGCCTTGACAAGTCCGAATCCACCACCACCAGGTCTAGTCAGTGGCAAAGAATCTACAGAAACCATGAGCCTAAACACTACACCCATCATTAGCAGCATTGAGATAAATCTGGCACTTGCAAATCTGGGCAAGCAGAAGTCAGAGGTCAACAAAGGATTCATCTTGTCATTTCCTCTAGGTATATCTGTTTGTCAATGTTGATGTAGTTGTTTTAAGGTACGTTTCCATTGTTTTTATGTTTAACTTTGAATACGTTTGAGGTTCTGCAGTTGTGCTCAGCAAAATGCGCTTGAAATAATAGTTGGTCATGATTTTGTGTCGACTGCCTTCAACAAGACTTCAAGGCAGGATCCATGTATTGATTTTTTTTTTTTGCATTATTGACATTTGTCAGAAATGAATATTTATTTAATTGATTTTTCTAGTCTTAAATATGCCGTTATCGATTTTTTTTTTCAGTTTGTTTTGAATATTATTAAATTCTATGGCTTGCCAAAAATCCATCTCTATACCTCCTCCAATCATCTCTCCCCCCCCCCCCCCCCAATCCCCGACCCATGCCTACCCCGCCCCTCCTTTTTTCTTTTCAAACTGAGGAATTATTTGTCCATGCATAATGCAGAGAAAATTATAAATCAAGAGTAGTTATAGTAGTTTAATCATAATGTTGCATTAACAACTGAGTAAATTTAGAGTAATGGTTCAACTACTCAGTAGCAAGTTAAAAATCTGAAGTTTATTATTTGAAGATCTTTTCTCTATGTGCTAATATTAAAACTTAGAGAGATATAATATTGCTAGCTTGATAACAAATTTCTATAAAATGATGTAACAGAGATAATTCTGTTCTTGAACTTTTGACAAATAATTAATTACTTGTTATACATACAGGGTAGTTATTAAGTCCTTGTACAACTTTAAGCTGTAATACCTTCTTACACTGTAAACGGCAAATAAATGCATAATTTATAAAGGTTGTTGTTGTTGTTTAACTAGGACTGCTGAGCTTCTCGCTCTTCAGCAGCCAATACCAAGTTGAATCTCGCTCTTCGGCAGCCAATACCAAGTTGAAGACTCCTTGGTATTATCTACACTGTAGATCTAGGCTTTTCCTGTGGCTTTTCTGTCATTCCGAAACGTGTTTAAAGGGTTGAAGTCATGAGCTCCAGTTTCTCCAGCTTGGCTTGCATTTAAAGTATCGTCATATCTGTTCCCAATCTAGGAGTAAGGAGTGCGTGGCATACTATGCATTCCCCGCCATCCAAGGGGGCTCTCCAACTATGCAGAGCTAAAACACTGTACTCTGGTTCTGGGCTGTCCCAAGGAATTGTCACGTCCTGCACAGAGCCGCTTATCAGTTTCCCTTGCTTATCACTCGGTCCATAGTGAGACTCTTCTGCATGCAGTCAACCAAGTCAAAGAATTACGCTTAGGGCTCAAGTGACTTCTCCATTCTTAGTGTGCTATGCTGGGTTCTCAACAAGTTTCACCACTGGGGAATCCCTGGAAGTGTGTGGAAGGTTTCAACAATCAATGAGGATGTAATTAGCCTCACAGACATAGGTTCACTTCCACGTACTTATATTGTCGCATTGTGCATAGCTGGTGGTCATATAAGGATGACTCCAGATATGCCTCCATGCATAATTTATAAAGTTAAAATTGTTGTCTGCTCATCAAAACTATATTCTTTGGATGAACTTAAGGTCACGATCACAAATACAATTTACAAAGCAGAACTGAAGAATGTTTTCAACAAGTTGGAACGTTGGATTGAACAATGTGACATGAAAGATTGCGGTTATATTGCATTGAGGCCTAAACATTTGATCTGAATTGTGTTAAAGCGTAATAAATTATGTTTCTCTTTGCCATTAACAGCATGCTTCTATCATATGTACATCTAAAATGATTAAAGTTTAAAGCTGCATAAAGACTTAATAACCACCTTGTAAATAACAATCATATTACCAGTGCTGAAAAAACTAAATAACTTTGAGACAATGTGAAGTAGTCAAGATTAGTTTACGGTCTCATTCAGAAATATAAACTCAGCGTTGGTGTGTGCCAGTCAGTTAAGAGTTGCTTATTAGCATGAGCTCCCCTGAACTCATGTAGGGGGATATTGACATAAATTTTGGTTTCCCACCAGAGTACGCAGCCTTTGTTTGCTGACAAGGACAGTCAGAGCTACAGCTAAGAGTAGCTGCCCCTTTGCTTCATTCATCTTACATGACCATGCCTATATCAGTGCTTGAGTGAGTAGTATTGATCCTCACTTAAACTAGGCAGCAGTAAATAGATGGAATACAGAAGCTGTCTATTTGACATGCACTCCCTGTAATCGATGCCTTCAGCAGAATAGTGGGACATGGCATTCTGTTTTAATCTTTTCACATGCTATTCCTGAATTGTTGGCTTCTTCTTCTTCGTACACTCCCAGACGTCTACTTGAATATTCTCAAAGAAAGCAATGCTCAACTTCAAGCTATTTGCATCCTCCAAAGAGTTTTTTTCGAGAGAAAAAAATATATATATATTACACACATAAAGGTATGTTTCAGGCGCTCGTGAGAAATAAAGAAGTAGAAAACTAGACAACAGAAGTGAGTGGCTTACCGGAGAATCGAACCCAGAACCTTCCGAACGGCACCACCGCCTAGTTACGGAAGCGAATCACACTATCTTCCTTGCCAGCTAGGCACCACAAATTTATTTGTTTAAAACGTTTGTTTTTTTTCCCGAAAATGATACTGATGATGGCCATATGTGCTCTCTCTGTTCCTTAAATGTTGGGCATCTTTGAAGCAGACGTTCGGCAGTCATTTTATCATGTAGTTCCTATCTTTACCTTCTTGAATAGATGATATCCCAATCTGTTGGGGCCCGTACGGAGTCTGAAGATTATCACTTGTTCTCTTCTGCTGAGCTGGTAATATGCATAATTTAGTGTGTGTCCTGGATGCTCTGCATCCCATTTGTTTTTGTATCTGGTTGTACTTGCAACAGGTTGAGGTGGCTTTCCACCTTCCTGTGCCAGTCTGTCAGCCTCTTCATTGCCGGGGATGCTACAATGAGATGGGATCCATTGTATCACAACCCTTTTAAATCTTTGACATAGGTTGTGAATTACTCCTCTTAGGTCATCCTTAAAAACTGCAGCAGAGGTTCTAATGTCAGAGGAAAGCTCCGAGAGACAAGCTGTTTTCTTCACAGACTCACTGTCAGTAGTTGCAACTCTGAGGAGTCAGAATAATATTTGACTTGACTGTATCATATCACTTTGTACTTTCAGAAGGAAGGTTAATGCTCGTAATGTCAGTCGCAATTATGTATATCAAATTTGCTGTTAAACTTTTTCATTTAAAATGATACAGAGAATTTTTTGTTCTTTAATCCAACTTTGACAAAAATTATTCTCATTTTACTCATTGTCTACGGGAAATATTCTGTAATGAACAATGAGAAAATCCTGCCAGCTTTTTGAGAAAACGCAAAAAAAGTTGTGCATTGAACTGTGAAATGTAGGTTAGCACCCATTACCAGAAAGTGCATACCTGGCGATCATGAAAACTAAATTGAACTCCTTTAGAAAAGCATGCAGACCTTTTCATTTTTATTATTTTTTATTATTAGTGCATTGACCATAAGTCATGATAAGGGTGACTACAAAGATCAAATGAGGTTGAAATTGAATGAAAATGAATGAAATATTGGCAGTAGAATGAGTGTCCTCATCAGGATGTACAACAGAAGGAGCACAACATAATTATTTCCCATCACGTTTTGGCGGGTTACTTGCTTGTTTATCACAACAATTTAAGAAGTTTTATGAACTCACAATAACAAAAGCACTTTCAATTTCACACATAGACATGAAAAAAAAACCGTTGTCCTGTGTATTGGCTTCTTCGTAACCAATTTCTGTCATTTCAATGTTTGATTTTATTCAAAGAAGGCTTTGTAGACTGAAACATTGGTACCTTTATTTTTGTGACTGAGAAATAGCTTCTTCTATTACTTGATCAGTTCTGCACATTTCCCACATCAGTTCTTGGCTTTGATTTGTGTCAAAATTAGTTATAAGCTTCCATTGTTGTGTTAGATTTTATCATTTTCTCCATCCAAGCCCTGTGTAGCTCCTGTATGTATTTGCAGTACTCCATCTGACCTTGCTGTATGTATGCACTCAATTGTATGGGATCAAAAATGTTCAGTCATCCATTACCCTAGAGCTGCCTGTATGGGATCAAAAATGTTCATCATCCATTACCCTAGAGCTGCCTGTATGGGATCAGAAATGTTCAGTAATCCATTACCCTAGAGCTTCCTGTATGTGATCAAAAATGTTCAGTCATCCATTACCCTAGAGCTGCCTGTATGGGATCAAAAATGTTCATCATCCATTACCCTAGAGCTGCCTGTATGGGATCAGAAATGTTCAGTAATCCATTACCCTAGAGCTTCCTGTATGTGATCAAAAATGTTCAGTCATCCATTACCCTAGAGCTGCCTGTATGGGATCAAAAATGTTCAATCATCCATTACCCTAGAGCTGCCTGTGTGACCTTCAACAAAACAAAGCCAAGCCTAACAGTCCTGTGCCATCTGTTCAAGGTCTTTCATGCCATCTTTACCCCTATCACATCTGTCTCTAATTCCCTTCTCCGTATGTTTTTAGCTCTCCCTCTTTTACTATGGGAAGTCCAGAGCACAGACTACTTTGTAATGCTATAAATTGGTTTCTTCAGAGTATTTTCTATCAAAGGCCAGCATCTTGTCCTGACCTCCTGTTGGACTGGTGTTTTTCTGTCAGTTCCACATGGGTACTATTTCAGTTCATGGGCAACATTTCAGATCTATTATAAGGTATTAAAAAAAACAGGTAAAGGTACTCCCATAGCAAATACTGCCGTAGCGGAGTGAAGTGTTAGAGACTTCACCATACTGGGTCCAGCATCGGGAGGTGGGGTGACTAGTTCAATTCCTCGCTGCCTTTTCCTTCCCTAAATCAAGAGCAAACTCAGGTACCCATTTACATATGGGTAGATTGGAGCATGTCAACGCCGTGAATCGAACCCGGCACCTATGCCGCGAGAGATCAGCGCCCTAACCGCGGTGTCAATCGGGCGCTCTTATTCTAAGCTAGCATCCATTTATAAAAGCATCAACAACATTGTTAATCTAATTGTGTTTACTTTCATCTCTTGTTTGCATTAAAAGAAGAAACTCAATCTTAAAAGGCAAAAAAAACAGATGACTATACCAACAAAACATCTAAGTGAACAATAAATACATCTTTATCAGTAAATAAATACACAACAACAACACGGATCAGATCACACACACATTTTTAACGACTGTAGACACAGGACTAATGTTACAAACACAAAATAAATTCAAGGTTAAGTTGAAGAAATTTTAGAATTTTGCCATGTTTTTTTTTTAAATGGAAGAACAAATATGGACAACTCTGACAATTGCAAATCTCTCGTGAGAAGAAATACATTAACCGTTGTTTTTTGGACCAATGTGAAGCAATCTCAGCTTATTTCATATTTTCTTGTACTTTTTTGGTGGGTTTCATGATCTATATTTTTTACACTTGCTTTCATCATTTTTTTTCCTCTTTTCTTTCATGTTGACCACGTTCTCTCACTTGTTTTTTAAAGTATGTTTTTGTATTCACCTTTTCTCTGTGGGCTCTACCTGGACTTATTTACTTGATATGTTGTGACACTGAGTTATGTGACACTGAATTATGTAACACTGAGTTATGTTATAGTACACAGACAAAGGACGAATAGGACTACTGTACAGTCAGACATGTCATACAAGGTGACTAATATGAGGGTGGCAACCTCATCATGTCAAACAAATTGCCACAGAGACCAGGCTGCAAGAGCATGTGAACGCTTAATGCTGATTTCCTGCAGAACCAGCTGCAGTGGTGGCTTCATGCACCATAAGGAGCGCATAAGGAAGAAGAAGAAAGAGGGCATTAGACTGGGTGAACTTCATCTAATGTGTCACTGACACTCACAGGAGACAGAGGACTTTAGACTGAGTGAACTTCATCTAATGTGTCACTGACACTCACAGGAGACAGAGGACTTTAGACTGAGTGAACTTCATCTAATGTGTCACTGATACTCACAAGAGACAGAGGACTTTAGACCGAGTGAACTTCATCTAATGTATCACTGACACTCACAGGAGACAGAGGACTTTAGACTGAGTGAACTTCATCTAATGTATCACTGATACTCACAGGAGACAGAGGACTTTTGACCGAGTGAACTTCATCTAATGTATCACTGACACTCACAGGAGACAGAGGACTTTAGACTGAGTGAACTTCATCTAATGTATTCACTGACACTCACGGGAGACAGAGGACTTTACACTGAGTGAACTTCATCTAATGTATCACTGACACTCACAGGAGACAGAGGACTTTAGACTGAGTGAACTTCATCTAATTTGTCACTGACACTCACAGGAGACAAAGGACGTTAGACTGAGTGAACTTCATCTAATGTATCACTGACACTCACAGGAGACAGATGACTTTAGACTGAGTGAACCTCATCTAATTTGTCACTGACACTCACAGGAAACAGAGGACTTTAGAATGAGTGAACTTCATCTAATTTGTCACTGACACTCACAGGAGACAGAGGACTTTAGACTAAGTGAACTTCATCTAATGTATCACTGACACTCACAGGAGACAGAGGACTTTAGACTGAGTGAACTTCATCTAATTTGTCACTGACACTCACAGGAGACAGAGGACTTTAGACTGAGTGAACTTCATCTAATGCATCACTGACACTCACAGGAGACAGATGAGATTAATCTGCCGAAGTGTACACATTAATTGTGCAGTTGTTGTAAGACCATGTTAGAGTGTACTTCGTATTCCTATTGAAGTATTATATTTGCCAAACATTCCTACTGAATATTATGTGGATTTAAACTCAGTCCAGGCAAAGGAAGTGGGAAAGCTACCTCAACTTGACACAATCATAACTTATGAAGAGGCCAAGAGTTTTATCAAGCGCAGATACAGGAGCAAGTGGGAAGCAGAACATCGAGGCCACAATAAAAATGATGCATTTTACCATTTCAGCAGAAGTGAACAAGTGATAATCTTCAGACTTCGCACTGGTCACAACAGATTGGGATACCATCTATTCAACAAGTTAAAGATAGGAACTACTGATGAGTGTAACTGTGTCACCAATAAAATGACTGCTGAACATCTGCGTCTAAGGTGCCCAACATATGAGGAACAGAGACAGCGCAAATGGCCGTCACTAGTGCCATTCCTAGAAAAGCTCTACGGAGATATCAACAGCCTCAGACTGATCATGACTTTCTTTGAACATCTTCAAGTTGACGTCTGAGGATGAACATCTTCAAGTTGACGTCTGAGGGTGAACGAAGAAGAAACTCAGTCCAAAGAAAATGTTAACTTCAGCAAGTCGAGATTCTGTGATTCCCATAAGTATAGATTATCTATTTATTTAAACTGACTCATATAAAAGATTTCATGGGTCTCTGAGTAGGCTAAGAAATAATAGAACTACGGCTTGCTCAGCCATGTCATAAGTGGTGACTACTAAGAGGTTGTGCCTGTGGCTGGCAATCTCACTGTGTAACACAAATTGCTGCAGAAAGAGCACATTAATGCTTTTGGTGCAGGATTTCTGGGGATTAACTGAGGCGATGGTTCTATGCTAAATAAGGAGATAAAATGGAAATGATGATTATTTATTTAAATTGTATACGTTTATAAAGACTTGCACGTAGAACAGTTTTCATTCTTCAGTTTATTTATTTGAATTATACCAGATTACATTTAGATTTGTTGGATTTACAAGCTGGCCTCATACAGTTTGCACTATCACAGTAAATGTTAACATTTTGATTACTCTGCACTTGACTCACTCTAACACTTGCTACTAGCAATTCATATGTTAAAGAACATGGAAAGGTGTAAAAACCATAAACGCTACTGATATTAGGAAACACCACAACAAACGCCATAGAATCTGCAGCCTGGAAAAACCAACACACGAAAAGCAACAAATGTAACATACTATATAGTAAAGGATCCCGTTACACGCCCTATTGAGGCATATTGGGAATATGGTGTTAGGTGCATATTTTCTCGATTGTCGGCACACTAGGGGTGATGTGGTCTACTACATAATATAGGGCATGTCGTGCAAGGCGACTAAGACGATGTTGTGGATGGGGTATCATATAAAACAACTTGCTACAGACACCACTGCTGAAAGAGCATGTGAATGCTTGATGCAGGTGTCCTGCAGGGGATCAGCCGAAGTGGTGGCTCCATGCTCTGTCAGGAACAAAAGGAAAATGATGATGAATAATATTATATAGAAAAAAAAAACAATTTGAATCCAAATTATAACCCAAATGGGGTCGGACTGGGTTTTCCATACGTAAGATAAACCCCAGTTTTCTAGTACATAGACCAAAAAAGCAAACCTAACCTAAATTCATACTGCAGAACGTATACATTAAGGTTAGTAGGGCATCCGTTAGGGAACATTATTGCTGTGAAGTAGTCCCTAACCATGACAAACATGAATATTTATGGCTCATTCTTTGTAATGATGAATTGTGAGTGCCCAAAGGTCATTGAGGAGACAAAAATTACGGCTGTTGCTCCCTCTGGTATGTCATAAGTGAAACTAATATGAGATTGGCCATGGGCTGGAAACCTCATCATATAAAACAAATTAGTGTGATAACTACCAGTGCAAGAGCACATAAATGCTATGGTGCAGCCATCTTGGTGACCAGCTGTAGTGTATCAAGAGCATTCACTTGCTATCTTCAATATACCCTCTGTCATTTTTTTTTTTCGTTTTTCTATTATATGTGTATGGTCATGTTTCAATAACCCAGATTAATGTTGCAAGATTAATTTTTTGATTATCACTCCAAGCCTAACTCATAAAGCTAATTGATAAAGCTTTCATCCTTAAACATCGTCATATTCTTAAATTGAAAGAGTGTCTTCTCTTCACTGTTTAGCCTGTTAGATCATATGTTATCTAGCAGCACCATATAGGACTATGACATAATTTTAAAGAAAATTAAATCCTTTTGTTTCAGTTTATTTTAATTAATAACTTTCATTGAACTTGTGACATGATTTTGTTTAGTACTACAAGAGTTGAATCAGTTTACTTTTATTCAGCTTTAATCTATTGGGTTTTTTTTTTTTTTTTTTTTAAGTTTTATTTCAGTACTTTTGTAGCCTTATCACATTTGAAAGTTCAGAACTTCGTAATCTTCAAATATCTTTAGTAATATTTGTATTAATTCTGTCAGTATAATTTTGGCTTCTTTGATTACTGGGGTCAGTGATGACAGGTCTGCCCTGAGTGGTTTCTATATGTCTCTGAGGAGACTATGACAGAAAAAAACCACAGTTCTCACCAAGCAAGTTGAAAAAGGCAGTTCAGGAGATTGTGCACGAGACTGACAACTGTCACCACGTGAACACAATGCTACAGAAACCAAGAGCACATTAAGTGATTTAGCTTCCTCTGTGACAGCCAGATACCCTCGTAGCCCTCAGATTCTTAAAAACAAAGTCCAATAGCAGATACTGCCATGGAGGCGTGAAGCGTTAGAGACTTCACTATATTAGGTCCAGCTTTATGAGGTGAGCTGACCAGTTCCCTTCTTCTCTGCCTTTGCCTTTCCTAGCTTGAGGGCAGAGACAGGTTCCTATTTACAGTTGCATAGACTGTAGCTTGATGCTACCAGGTTTTGATCCTTGAACCTGGTAACTTTGCCGCGACAGACAATTGCTCTAACCACTCTGCCAATTGGACCCTGAAAAAGAGATATGTATGTATGTGTTTATATATGTGTGTGTTTGTATATGCTCTATATATACAGGGTGTTTCAAAAAGAATATCGGTATTTTAGATGCATATAACTTTGGTTATTGAGCACTTTAAAATATACAGTTTGCACCAAAATAAAGTAAAACTGTCAAAGTTTAATCTCTTACATTACAATCTCTCAATGTGTGCCCCTCGTGTTACGCGGCACACATCTAAACGGTAGTCAAATTCTCTCCACACTCACTCCAACTGATCCCTTGATATCTTTCCATTTTCATTCCTTGCGCCGTCTAGCGGCTGAAATAAACACATTTTTTTTTTTAAATCGGGTAACTGTCAAAACTCGGACAGTTTACCTATCGTTTGGTGCAAACCAAACATTTTTAAGTTTGCAATTACCAAAACTATCCACCTTCAAAATACCGATATTCTTTTTTGAAACACACTGTATATATAGTTACGTATACGTGTGTGTACTCGTCGTATCTGCCATGACTTGAGTTTTATGCTTCTGGATGTTATCGTCATGTAATTACTTAACATTCTGTAACACTTAATATCTTAAGTACACATTTAAACTTTGGAAAAGAAATATGTACATTTGTAAATTGCTTCATTACGTACTCCATTATTTTCTCTTGGGGAAAATGGCAATGGTAAGTTTAAATTAATGTGACATCACAAGAGCTTAAAAATGTGGCCAAACCATTTTCCATCTCTTCCCGCATGCCATATTGAATTTCTGTGCCAGCCATTTTAAATGAGGGCAAAAAAGATGAACAGAAAACAGGCCACCACTGGAACTGATCAATTTTTGAATCCATGAAGTGTCTTGTTATTTGAAGTTGCCAGCAAAATCTCAAGGCATTATGCTGTGAAATTATTCTGCCCTCAATCAATATCAAGGGTGTCAGAATAAGAAAAAGCTTGCATTACTGTAAAGGTGCTCTACTTTGAGACCTTTGTAATTTAAGCATCTTTTTTCTTATTTCATGACTTTGAAATAGAAACAAAAATCAAATTAAGCTATTGTTTTAGAAGGGTGCTTTAGAAGTTAAAAGCTCAAGTGAGTGGGTTATGTTTATTTTAGAATATAATACTAATGGAAGCAATAATGAGAGTTCTTCAGTGCTATACAGAGCAAATCCTAATATGTGGAAGTGAGTCATGGACAATTAATAAACATGGATGAAAACCCCAAGAGACTGCAGAAATGTACTTATACAGAGAATGTTAAAGATACCATTGACAGATGAAAAAAGTACTGAGGATGTCTTGAAATAGCCTGAATTGCAAAGAAAGCTCATTACTCACATTAGAAGGCAGCATTTATCGTTCGTTGGACATGTTATAAGAAAAAAATAGTTGGTATATATTGTGACTACAGGAAAGACTGAAGGAAAATGATACAGGATGATAAAGGTAGAAAATATCATGATGATAAAAGTAGAAAATATCAGGATGATAAAGGTAGAAAATATTGGACAGTTTGGCATTATTGCATGGAAAGAAGTCAACAACAGAATGTATAAACAGTACTGGAGACAGGAAGTTGTGGAAAGACATGATCATCTATGCCACCAGGCATGGTACTTGAAAAGGAACAAGAAGATAATAGTTAATACTAATCTATGTCTATATTCTGTGTTACATTTATCAAATACGTTAATGTCCTTACTTTTCCTTATAGTATGTATATGGTCTGTGATAAGTGTAGAAGTTACAGGTGTATACATATATTATATAGCAGATTTTACAAATATAATCGCAATGTACAAATGATATATTCTGTTATATGGCTAATTTGCTGTATACATTATAAAGCTGATTTGTTCTGGACTCATTCTAAAAGTAACATGTTCAGGAATTAGTACTGCTGATATTATCAACTGCTATATATATTGTTCATTTCTGTATGCTGCAGAAACATGGACAGTGAACCAGTTATTGGAAGAAACATTTAAGGCCCTTGAGAAGTGGATATAAAGATGAATGCGCACATCTCATGGAACGAGAAGAAAACAAATAAAGAGTTCATAGAAAACTTAGAAATGAAAGGAGAGTTAATGAAGCAAATGAAAATTGGACGGTTAAAATATTTTTGCCATGTATGAAGACATGACACTTAATTGAGAATCAGCACAGAAGAAAGAGTTGAATGCAAATGTGCAAGACAGTGATATAAGTGGGAAGATAACAACAAGAGATGGACAGAGTGAACCATCAAGACAAGAAACAGAAGACATTGATAATCCATTGCAGCCAACCTTCGATGTGGTGACAGCTGATGATGTTGATGATGACTGCTGATTTAGTTTACTCTGAAGACTGTTCATACTATTTCTTTGTATAATTTATTCAAACTTTCATTCTCATTTAAAACAGTGGTAGTTATTATTTTTAGACTTAACAGAATTATTATAACAACACTATATGTAACTGTGTTTCAGAGTTCTGCAAAGTGGACAGCGAGTGTCGTGCAGGACGCACCTGCGTGATTGGGGTGTGTAGGTGTTTTACACCAGGCATGTGTGCTGGTCACCACAAGCCAGTGTGTGGTTCTGATGGCTTCCAATATCCATCTCACTGTGAGCTGCACAGAGTGGCCTGTGTCAACCGTGTCCACATTAGAGCAGACAGAAGAGGCAAGTGCTTTCAGAAGGAAATTGAGGAAAAAGGTATTTATAGCATAAACAGTTTTGCTACATCATAATCATTTCCTTTCAGTTGTCTAAGGAGCACAGGCCTGCGACTAACACACTTCGAGCCTTACTATCCTGTGCCATCCCTTCAAGGTTTTTCCATGTCTTCTGCATCTCTTTAATGTACTCGTATGACTCGTAGTTCTCTTCTCCATGTAGTTTTCGTGTCCATTTATTTCTCTCACCCTGGGGATTCCCGAATTGGAACTGCCTTGCAATGCTATATACTGGTTTTCTCAGTGTGTGTCCTGTCCAGCATGAGTATCTTCGCCTTACATCTTGTTTCACTGATATTAGTCTAGGTTTTTTCATCAGTAGCTGCACTACAGCTGTAAGGTATTTACAGCTAAAGGCATTTGAATTTAACTTCATATTGTACACAGAAATTTAAATTTGTAACAATGTATCCACTGCATTTTATACGAGGAATTGTAATTGGCAATATAGACAAAAATTTATTTAGATGGCCACTTTGCATTAAAAAGTATTAAAAAAACATATACTTATATTTGCATTTATTGTTGTGGTGTAAATATTGATACAGACTAAGGCTTATAACAAAGTAATTACAAATATAAATATTAATCTATTTAAATTTATATTTGTAATATTTTTGCACAGATGATAAAAAATTACAAGTCTAATTGATTAATAAGCAAATATTTTTTTTCCTTCTAAAGAGAAGAGCTGGCTGACGGAACAGGAGAGATTGCTGCAGGAGAATAAAGAGAAGCAGAAAACACAGACGGACAAACATGTCCAGATTTCTTCACATGGGACTCACCAATATGCTCAGGACATGGCTAAAGGTAACCATTTTCAGGATATAAATTTCTATCCCCACAAGCCATGATAAGTACATTATTCTTCCAGGACCCCCTGTTATGCCCATTTGATTGTGATCTGCACTTTACACAGTATTACACATAATCATATGTTGCATATATGATTACCAACACCTAAAACTATTCTTCAGCCATTTTGCATTGATTTTGTAAATAAAATATAACAAGAATTCTCATTAATGTATTTGCTTGCTGGCGTGTGGGGAAAAAATTGGTTTACATTTAATGGGAAAAAAACTGGTTTGCATTTAAGTGCCTGGGTAAAACCTAAAAACTACCTGGGACAGTACGAGTTAGACAGAAAATAAAAACATACTCAGCTTGCTAGAAGTAATGTCTGAAAAAACCGACAAACTAAGAAAGAAAAAGTTTGAACCAGACAAACTTGGAATACACAATTGAAACTTAGTTCCCCGTGTTAATATTGTTGTTTTATTGAAGAATTCCTGGCATTACTGTTGACTACCATTTTGTTGAACGTCATAATGTTGAATGGCGATGAAGACGTAGTATGGTGTCTGTGGTCTGGTTTGTGTAAGATGCAGATGTGTATTCAAACAGTTATCATCACAAACAGGGCAATCCACACAAGGACGTCACATTAACTCACGATGGGTAAAGTCAATGAGATTTGCAACAGCTAGTGACGTTTTCTTGTATAATTTATTGTGGACGCCACCATGACAAAATGTATACGCGAAGGTAGGTACATCATAGGTACAATCAAACAGTCATTGTTACAGCAACATAGTCAGTACAGCAATGGACGGTAGACAGCATCATAGTAAAGATGAATCACATGCATATCAGTACATCATAGGGCTGTAAATGTATTCAGGCGGAAATCTCCATCCCTTTCCATAACAGCTGGAAGATATCAATATGATAGGAGATCAAATCCTCTCTCCTAAATCTAACCTCAGCAAGACAGGGACGTCTTCTGAAGTGTATCAATAATGTCCTCAAAGATCCTCCAAATTCCTTTAGTTATCCAAGATATCAAATCTGGAACAAGCAGTAAAGTTTAGCAGGCAGATAGTTCTTAGGACATGCATCCATCGATGCAGTAACAGCGAACATGATTCGTGAGCTGACGAAAAACTTCTCATAGCGTAGACCCTCCTATAATCGGGCTACAAACAAAATGTCAATCTCGAAAGATATCGATAAGTGTAAAAAATGTCATTACCTTTACTTCAGGAAATAAACATATAACTCACAGGCTTCCAAGCACTCAGAATCACCACAGATATATCGTCTCCAAAGGAACAATATGAATAGGACATTATTTCCTGAACAGTTTAAGCACAGACGCTGGCAAACCAAAAACGTCTTGCTTATCACGGATCTGCACACTCTGAATGTCGGGGCGGAACCCGTGCAAAAAACGATCAAGACCAGACATGCGCAGACAAGCGCGACTCGAACGGTGTTCAGCCAACTTACGAACCAAAGAATATTCTGGAGAACAATCGTACAGATTCGAACCTAATAAGGAAATGAATCTTGAAACATTGTGATTGCCAACTGTTTCTAAGAACTGACGACCTGAGCGCTCCGTATATGGACATGACTCAAAATCGTTCACACAAACTATCGGCAACTATCGTCACACGATTAGACAACTAGTAGAAATAAAAAAGTGACTACAATTACATGAGTTATTTCCCATGCATTAAAAAATAAATACATAGTCGAAAAACGTTGCAACAATCATCGCAACATTACCGCAACCTCCCGATTAAAAAAAAAAAATGTGCAACATTTTTTTTTTAAAATATCCAAGAGTAAAGCCAAAAGCGGCCTAACAACGCACGAATAATGCGCGGATAATGGATTAAATTGCCTAATATGAGGCTAAATTGACACATAGAGTGTCTCAATATTTCTCAACAGATAAAAAATCTGATTCAAAAAGATATATCGCGGAGGTGCCACCAACACACACTACGTTAGCATGTAAATACAACATACATTATCAAATTGCGGTGTCATACTCTAATACCGCTTTAGAATGGATGTACACATCTGATAGTAAATATTAAATAGTACATTATCTAAACGTGTAATAATATGAGTATATAATGAAATTAACTACATGAAGATCCAGGACTCATCTCCTGTCGTTCCTAAGGTAAGCAAATAAAGTGGGAACTCTCCATGTTTGAAAACCGAAAGGTAGATTCTCAGATCATCAATGACATGCTGAGAAAATACAAACAATATAATTCTATTTAACAACCATTATGTTTCATAATATACAATACATTATTATTACTAATTGTGGCCGCGTAAACTTTCGGCCCTTATATTAACTACTCAGTCTTCCTCTTATATTAAAGATGGGAACAGAAGAAGATTATAACAAAGCACAATAGTATGTGTTCACCTAAAGTGAGGACAGATGTGCTAATGTATTGTAGTAATATAGGTGTGTTATGACTGTCGTATATCTAGAAATAGGACAGAAGTATTAGTTGGAATCATGTGGACATCTAGACAGAATGTCAGCCATCACATTATCCGACCCACGGATAGCTCGTACCGTGAAGTGAAAAGGTTGAAGAGCAATAGCATATCGAGTGGATCTCGAACTCTTCAAGTTCTTAGTCTGAATAGCTGTAAGAGCTTTTTGATCAGTTTCTAGAATGAAATGTGCGCCCAGGAGGAATCTTTGTAGTTTGAGAATTGACCAAACCATAGCCAACAACTCACGGTCTAAAACCGAGTAGTTCCTCTCTGCCGCATTTAGTTTTCTAGAAATGTACATAACAGGATGCAGAGTTTCAGCATATTCCTGCATAAGTGCTGCTCCAATCCCAGTGGATGAAGCATCACTCCGAAGAACAAAAGTCCTATCAAGAGTAGGTAATCTTAAGATGGGAGGAGAAGAAAATATATTCTTGATTTGGTCTAGTGAAGATTGGCATTCTTCAGACCAACGAACCAGATTAGGCGAACCTTTCTTCAACAATGTTGAGAGAGGTGCCATGATCGAAGATAAATTTGGAATAAATCTCCCATAAAATTGAATTAAACCTAAGAGACTCCTAACTTGTTTCTTCGTTTTAGGAACAGAGATGTTCAATATTTTGGAAGTATTGTGGTCTTCTGTCTTCAAGAGACCATGACCAACACGATGACCCAGGAAAGAGATTTCACCAAAACCAACAAAAGCTTTAGAAGGTTTTGCTGTCAAATTATTCTCACGTAGAGTGGACAGTAAGTCATATAAACCTAAATAGTGATCTTCCCAGGTATCACTGAAGAGACAGATATCATCTAAGTATGCGATGACATCTGAACGATGTGAAAGAATTCGACGCATCATGCGAACGAAAGTAGCAGGGGCGTTCATAAGACCGAAAGGCATAACATTCCATTGAAATAGACCCCTAGGTGTTGAGAAAGCAGTAAGAGGTTTGGCATGATCTGCTAAAGGCACTTGCCAATAACCTTTAGACAAGTCAAGTTTAGTGAAGAATCTAGAATTAGAAAGTCTAATAAGTAGATCTTCTAGTAAAGGCATAGGTTCAGCATCGAACTTTGTGACTTGATTTAATTTGCGATAATCAACGCAAATTCGTATGTTCTTATCTTTCTTCCGAACAATAACCATGGAAGAAGAATATGGTGAAGTCGATGGTTCAATTATGTTTAATTGAATCATTTCATCCAATTCCTTTTCCACTTGTGACTGAAAGTGTATAGGGATAGGATAAGGCCTAACCCTAATAGGATTATTGTCGGTAAGAATTATGTCATGTTCTATGACATGCGTGTGACCAGGGATGTCGGTTAGAACATCCTTAAATGTCTGTAACATCGACGAGACTTGACGATGTTCATCAACAGAAAGATTAGGAGAAATGGAGACATCTTTCCAAGATTCCATGGAATGTAGTGGAACCACTGGAAGAGGAAGATCGACATCAGAAAAAACAGATTCCTCATCCTGTATGACAGACAGGGATGAGTAATGACCATGAGGTACAGAAGAATCGTCCGTTGCCTGGAAAATAGGCAGCAAATAGTCTGGACGCTCATGAAATTCCGCCAGCATGTTGATATGGAAAGTTTTATGCTTTCCATCTATATCGACCACATAGTCAACATCGGAAATTCGTGAGACTATTGCATATGGACCTTTCCATGCAATCAGAAGTCTATTTTCCCTACTGGGGAGTAGGACGAATGCTTTGTCACCTGGACAAAGTTGTCGTAGACATCTGTTCTTGTTAGCAAACTGCCTTGCTTTTTCTTTAGCAATTTCTGATGAAGCAGTTGCTAGTTTGCATGCCTCAATGATCTTTTGCCTAAGAGCAATGACATACTCATATGAGGATTGAGTGTCATCACTAATATCATCGGCAGTGATGAGATCGTGTAACAAAGACATAGGGCCGCGCGGACGCGCGCCAAAGACAAGTTCAAAGGGAGAAAATCCTGTGTGTTCGTTTGGGACCTCTCTATAGGCAAAGAGAGCCGCGGGTAAAACCCTGTCCCAATCTTGAGGATGATCTTCAGTTATCTTACCAAGTAAAGTCTTGAGCGTTCTATTCAGACGCTCAACTAACCCATTAGACATAGGATGATAGATGCTACTGAGAGATCTTTTAATGTGTAAGGTAGACATTACTTGAGACATAGTATCAGATATGAGTTGAGTGCCATGGTCTGACAGTATTTCTCTGGGGAACCCCAAGCGAGAAAATATCAGCCAAAGAGCATCTGCGATATCTGTAGTAGATATGCTCTTTAGAGGGATAGCCTCTGGCCAACGTGTGCACATATCGACACATGTAAGGATAAACTGATGTCCTCTGGCCGACTTTATCTTAAAAGGGCCAATAATATCTATGGCCATTTTCTGAAATGGCCGAATAGGGATGTCAGCAGCCTGGATAGGCGCAGCATGTCGTGGTCCTCTAGATTTGACCTCCTGACATACCTGACATGATCGGCAGTATATACGAATGTCCTTGTTAACAAAGGGCCAAAAGAAAGCCGCAAGGACTCTCGACTTTGTACGGGAAAATCCCATGTGTCCAGCACATTGCGAGTCATGAGCATGTTGCAATATTTGCACTCTCATACTCTTGGGAACAAGAATTTGCGAATGTGCTGACGTAGCCGAGTCTTGTACCATACGTACAAGTACGCCGTTTTTCATTGCTATCCAAGATTTTCTTTGTGTATCCTTATTTGGATCACCTTTCTTCGCAAGAATGAAGAATTTTTTTAGCGTAGGATCTTTTTCTTGTAATTTTTTGAACGAGTCACGAGAAATAACCAAGGTACTATCTTGGCTATGAACTTCATTATCACTATCCAGTGAAGTTTGCGGTGTTTGTAGAGCTTGTGCTCTTGTAACCACTGCATTGGTAACTTGCATATTATGATCTTCCCAAGCAGCAATCTGCTGTGGGGTACATTCCCTAACTCCGTGGATACGACCAATAATAAGGTCCGCAATAGGATTAGGTAAGAGACAGGCATGCACCTCTCCCGTAAAGAAAGGAGTGGCAATGTGAATTACAGCAGTAGGATATTTCTCTAGAGTGCCGCCAAATGTGACACATTTGATAACCCTTCCTGTAGCACAGAATGGTTCTACAAGCGATTGTCTAACACCAATAGTGGTGCATCCGGAATCGAAAAGTAGTGAGACCGGAGTATTATTAACAAGACCCTTATGTAGGATTAGAGAACCTCTCCCGTCATGCGCAACTGCAGCAGGCAGAGCGGGAAGAGGGTGACCACAACTCAAAGTAGTTATTGTAGTCGGTTCGAACAAAGTACTGCATTGGGGGCATTTGTTTGTTCTCCCAAAGTCAAAAGCGGAGCAAGTGACAGCGTCAGAGGTTTTATTATCAACAACCTGATTACAGGCTCCCTGAGATTGTTGTTGTGCAGAGTTAGCCTGCTGATATCTCTTTTTTTTTGTATTGAGATCTACCGCGACTATTATTACCTCTGAAGTTATCAGAGTTATTATTATCTCTGAAGTTATTAGAATCTCTATTATAACTGTTATCCTGTTTTGAACTACAGTTTCCATGATTATTATCATGTCCACATTGATGTGAACATCTATTTGTTTGGTTTTGAGGTCTACGCGAGGAAAAGCCTCTGTTACCATATCCTCTTCTGAAATGCCTAAAATTATTAGGTTGGAAGTAACGAGGACTGTCAGCTCGTCTCCAATTCTTCGAAGAAGAATCACCCTGAAATTGATTTCCATAATTTTGACCGTAACTACAGTTACTTTTCCTATCAAAATTTTGTTGGAATCTATGACTAAAGTTTTGACCATAAGGTGCTGCCGAAGCAACTGGCAGACCTTCTTTTACTTTAGCGTTACCAATGGTTACGTGAGGATGCGCAGTTATATACTGGCAACAGAAATCTTCCATTTCTTTTATTGTTTTAGGTTTACGTTCATGAAGGAAAGCAAGGAAAGACTCATTGACAGAAGACATGACTTTGTCTCTAAGTATTAAGTCCATAAGTCCTTCATAAGTATGTTCTGTCTTAGACAGCTCCACCCAACGTGAAAAAGTAAGACGTATCTTTGAAATGAATTCAGAGAATTGCATTCCAGTTTCTGGCAACATATTTTTAAATTGAAGACGATAGCCGTCTTCGTCAAGTTGGTATTTCTTTAACAATATAGCCCTGACAACCTCATAGTTGTTCTTGTCAGGCTCATCTACCATACTTAACATACTCAAAGCATCACCTCTAAGTATCTTGGACAAATGATAAACCTGCAGTGATTTATCTATGTTATGTACTTTACATGAAGTTTCAAATCTGTCCAGATAGAATGTTATATCGTCGATGGAAGCATTGAATGGTGGTAGATTAAGCTTGAAAGTGCTTGCATTAGTCTTATCTGAGACCTTATTTGCATCATTAGCATTACCCATGTTCATCACCTTTAATTTCTCAACTTCCAAAGCTAAGAGTTTTTCTTCATGCTCCATTTTTGCTTTTCTCTCATCAGACTCTCTTTGTAACTTCCTTTCTTCAGCTTCTCTTTCAAGTTTTTTATTTTCAATCTCTGCTTCTCTTTGTAACTTTTTTCTTCAGCCTCAGCTTGTTTTTCTAATCTTTTATTTTCAGCTTCTGCTTCTGCTTCTCTTTTTTGTTTTTCCATTTCCATTTGGAATCTTTTTTCATCCACCTGCATCTGCAGTTTCTTTTGTTCAGCTTCCATTTTTAATGCTTTATCATATTGAGTAGTTGCAAATTCTTCTAACATATCACCAGTCTTCCCAAGCGATTTACCCTGCACAATAAAATATTCAAGTGTAGACATGTTGTCTAAAATCTGAGTCCACAACCTGAAATAATTAATTACCTTATTTCAAACTTAATAATAACAAGTCTTGAATCAGCACTTGTTTACTCACAACACCATATTATCATCCCAATCTCTGTGGGAAACAAGTCTTAAATCAAAGACCTTGTGTATAGACCTTTTTGAAATATCATCAATCAACTCTTGATCATAGGTGCACTTCCCATTCAATAGTGCACAATACTATTCATCATTTATTTATCATCAGTATAGTAGTAGTGCATCAGTATAATCCATTATCAAATGTGAATTAACTACTATAAGTGTAACCAATGACTATGTAAACACAATCACAATGTAAACAATAACAATGTAAACATTAACAATGTAAACAATACAATGTAAACAATAACAAAGATTTAGCAACAATACGAAAACATTCGCAGAAATCAACAAAAAATAAAGCGAAAAGTAAAGAAATATCACAAAAAATGTGATGATATCTGCGAGAAGATATTACAAATACAAGACACAACAGTGTATAAACATAAATGGTGTATGAAACTAAACAATAGGAAAGAGTAGGCTAGCAAATACAAACAAATCAAAACAAAACTAAATAGTGCGAAAAATAACGAAAACAATAATAACACATGTCATCACAACTAACAAAAAATAGCAACAGAAGTCGCTTTGCAAATTCCAGTATCGGAAATGTGCACACCCTACAGAAAACGCTCACGATAGACAACCTCTATGACGTGGTATGATCTAAGGGAGACACCGCCCAACCGAAACCCGCAGACACATAAACATATAAATATAAATATACAAATAACATATAAACATATAACAATATGACAAAAGAATGAGATGAAACACAGAAGACTCAGTAGAAGTATAAGGGCACAGTTCACAAACAAAACAGGCCACTTAACTTATGGTAATCCAACGTCAGCTCAGCAGAAAAAACAGATGACAATCAGCGTCCTAAGGAATGAAGATCCAACGATGATGGTACATCTGAACTGTTCCAAAACTGTCAAGACGATGGTACTTGAGCTTCTGATATATTGAATGTAGTGTTGTTTCGGCACTTGTCCTTCTTATCCAAAGTAAATCAATCGAAATCGGTACTTGGCCTTCTGAGAATCGAACTCGAAACAACCGGCACTTGACCTTCACAACACGACAGCAACTTGGCACCTTGACAGCAGCGACTGGCTTCACTTGAGTTAAAGACAGCAACAGTCTGTGATATCCGGCAATATGTAACAACGCCGGGTACTGTCAAATTTCTTGCTTCAGGCAAAAAGTTACAATTTCGATCTTTTCCGGGCAACGCCGAGTACTTTCATAATTCTGTATGTAGATGTAGAATTTCTTGAAGAATGCTGTTTGTTGAATAAAGTGGGTAGGGGACCCCGTGTCTGCTGGCACCAGACCAAACCAGCTTATGTCTGCCAAATGTTGAGACTGATGTGTGGCAGGTTAATAATGCCTTTGGACTGGCCACCAAATGTTGACTACCATTTTGTTGAACGTCATAATGTTGAATGGCGATGAAGACGTAGTATGGTGTCTGTGGTCTGGTTTGTGTAAGATGCAGATGTTTACTCAAACAGTTATCATCACAAACAGGGCAATCCACACAAGGACGTCACATTAACTCACGATGGGTAAAGTCAATGAGATTTGCAACAGCTAGTGACGTTTTCTTGTATAATTTATTGTGGACGCCACCATGACAAAATGTATACGCGAAGGTAGGTACATCATAGGTACAATCAAACAGTCATTGTTACAGCAACATAGTCAGTACAGCAATGGACGGTAGACAGCATCATAGTAAAGATGAATCACATGCATATCAGTACATCATAGGGCTGTAAATGTATTCAGGCGGAAATCTCCATCCCTTTCCATAACAGCTGGAAGATATCAATATGATAGGAGATCAAATCCTCTCTCCTAAATCTAACCTCAGCAAGACAGGGACGTCTTCTGAAGTGTATCAATAATGTCCTCAAAGATCCTCCGCACAGACGCTGGCAAACCAAAAACGTCTTGCTTATCACGGATCTGCCACACTCTGAATGTCGGGGCGGAACCCGTGAAAAAAACGATCAAGACCAGACATGCGCAGACAAGCGCGACTCGAACGGTGTTCAGCCAACTTACGAACCAAAGAATATTCTGGAGAACAATCGTACAGATTCGAACCTAATAAGGAAATGAATCTTGAAACATTGCGATTGCCATCTTTTTCTAAGAACTGACGACCTGAGCGCTCCGTATATGGACATGACTCAAAATCGTTCACACAAACTATCGGCAACTATCGTCACACGATTAGACAACTAGTAGAAATAAAAAAGTGACTACAATTACATGAGTTATTTCCCATGCATTAAAAAATAAATACATAGTCGAAAAACGTTGCAACAATCATCGCAACAATTACCTATATTGTAGATCTAGGCTTTTCTTGTGGCTTTTCTGCCATTCTGAATTATGCTGAGTTGGAGTCATGATCTCCAGCCACCTTCCAGCGTGTTTTGCCCTGGCTTGGCATGCATGTAAAGGATCCTCATCTCTGATTTCAAGTTAGATTGGGGGAGGGGGGGGGGGGGAATATTGTAGATTCCCTGCCACGCATGGGGGCTTTCCAAACATTCAGGACTAAGATATTCTGCTCAGGCTTTTACCTCTCCTAATGTATCATCATGTCCTGCACATATCCACTTCCCAGCTCCCCTCGCTTGTTCTTTCATTGTGAATTTGTCTACATGCAGCCAGCCAGATAACAGCTGGAGTTAAATCTTGGATTCAAGAGTCTCCCAAGCTTAGTGTGCAATGCCGGGTTCTCACCATGTTTCACCAAAGGAAGAATCATGATGTTGGGCCACTCTGGTGTGACCACTTCATCCCTTAAACATTAGGCTCAAGATAGATGAAAAGCATAATAAAATATATTATTACAAAGGAATGAACAGAAGATTGGAAACAAAGCCAGAAAGGCCAACATGCCAGTAAGTTGCTGAAAGATACAACATGAACATATCAAATAAATAGAGAGCCAAAATTACCCTGCAACAAAAAATACTTATTAGATTGCATCTAGGAACAGGATATTATATTATAGAGGAACCCCACCGTCACTAGAACATAGTATCAAAAGTTGACCTACCCAGCTCACACAACATCATACAATTTTATTTTACCAAAACAACATTTAACATTTAACCACCAGAGCAAATGAGAATGATGAAGGATGAACCAAATTACATAAACATATTCACCACAGAAGCTCAGAACTAGAAGTAAGAAATTATCAGCCTAAATAATCAGCACATGGCCAGTAGAAATACCTGAGATAATTGCAATTGCAAGGAAAAATACAGTCATTCAAAATCTACTTACCTCTCAAAACACAACAGTTTAAACGGAGATATACTTTAGAACACAGCACAAACACCAAATTAAGACTGTATGAGAGCTAGGTACTTTCTGTGCTTCTCTATGATGTGGAATGCTGGAGAGTAACAGAGAAGGAAATGTCGAAACTGTCCTCCTTCCACACAATCTGCCTAAGGAAAATTCTCCGAATCTTTTGGCTGAATACCATCAGCAACCAAGAAGTACTTATTCGGAGTAACCGGGAGTACATGCACACCAACATATCTGGCAGACGCTGGAGTTGGGTTGGCCACGTCCTCAGAAGGGACCCTGATACCATCACACGAACTGCTATGCTATGGACCCCCGAGGGAAGGCGAAAGAGAGGCCGACCAAAAAAACTTGGCGGAGAACTGTGGAAGCCGAGATGCAAAGAATGAACCAGAGTTGGGGCACTGTACGAAGGATGGCCGCCGACCGAGCAAAGAGGAATCAATTTGTTGCTGCCCTACAAGACGCCACCAGGCGTGATGGCCACTGACTGCTTTGACGGTTGGCGGCTATGGATCAAAGAAGAAGATACTTTAGAACAGGGGTCAGCAACCAATCAATCTCAAGCTACCGGTACATCCCAGTGGATGATTTGGTAGATCTTTAAGCGGCAGTAGGAAAAAATAGAATGACTTTTTAACCTAGGGAAATTTCGAACTAGACCCCTCCCATCGGCATTTAAAATCCTGGTGTCACCAGGATCAAAGGTACATTTTCTGCATTCCTAATGAACAAACAAGCCGTTAAAAGATTAAAAAATTTTAAAGCTGCTGGAGTTGACGAAATTTCAGGGGAAATGATTAAAGCAGTTAATGACAACAACCTCTTGAGAATTTTAGATATTATAAATGAAGTATGGAGAGAAGAACAACCACCACAACAATGGAAAGACAGTATTATTGTAAAGTTACCGAAGAAAGGTGATCTATCAGACTGTAATAACTGGCGTGGTATATCTCTATTATCAGTACCTGGAAAATTATTATGTTGCATGATGTTAGAAAGACTTAAATTGCATGCTGACGAAAAGATCAGAGAAGAACAAGCGGGTTTCAGGCCGAAACGATCATGTATTGATCAAATATTCACACTAAGAACAATTATAGAAGAATCAGTGGAAAGGCAATCGCCACTTATTATCACCTTCGTCGATTTTCAAAAAGCCTTTGATAGTCTACACCGCCCATCATTGTGGAAGATACTTACAATCTATGGTTTTCCAACAAAATATGTGAATATAATCAAAGCGCTATATGACAATGCAAGATGTTGTGTTAGAACAAATAAAGGGAATACAGAATGGTTTACAGTAGAAACAGGTGTGAAACAAGGCTGTATTATGTCACCACTACTTTTTGGAATAGCTATTGATTGGGTTATGAGAAACTATACCCACAATGAACAATTGGGTATAAAATGGACAAATGGAAAATTCCTGGGGGACCTGGATTTCGCAGATGATGTAGCATTCTTAAGTTCAACACCAAGACAATCCCAAGAAGCAATAAATAATTTGTGTCATCTCTCGGTTAAAATTGGTCTCCAAATAAATGCCTCTAAAACTAAAGCTATGAACTTTTCTAACGAGACCTTTGATATCATCTTGAACGGGGAAAAACTACAGAAAGTTGAAAGTTTCAATTATTTAGGCAGTAAAATGACTCAGGATGGTGACACAACAAGAGAAATCCATACTAGAATTGCTTTGGCAGCTAGCGCCTTCAATAGATTATCTAACATTTGGAAATTACGATCATTGAATATACATACCAAGCTTCGTCTGTTTAATTCAAATGTTATCTCAGTGTTAACATACGGCTGTGAGAGTTGGAAAATAACAAAATCATTGGAGAACAAGCTGAATACATTCGAGAACAAATGTCTTAGAAAACTCATGAACATCAGTTGGAAAGAATTCAAGACTAATCGACAAATAAGAGAAGACTCTAGGCAGAAATATGTCTCCGACTATATAAGGAAAAGACGATGGTCATATATCGGTCATGTCCTACGAATGCAAAACAACAGAATACCACTACAGGCGCTCACTTGGGTTCCTGAGGGTAAGCGGAAAAAAGGAAGACCAAAAGAAACACTCAGAAGAACAATAATAAGAGAAGGAAGAACGTTGGGCCTAAATAATGTGCAAGAGCTAAGAGGAGTGGCGTCACAACGAACAACCTGGAGAGCACTGGTTTCTGCCTTATGCGCCGTGTTTGGCGCTTAAAGAATTTATTATTATTATTAATGAAAAGTCTCGAGCTGGTTACCAAAATATAATTATGAACTGAATGAGATAGGAACGGGATCTTTTCTTTGTGAGGTTCATCATCCCCCTTTCCCCCACCCACTTAAAATTACACACACTATATATATATATATATATATATATATATATATATATATATATATATATATATATATATATATATATAGTGTGTGTATATATATAGTGTGTGTGTGTATATATATATATATATATATATATATATATATATATATATATATATATATATATATATATATATATATATATATATATATATATATATATATATATACTAGCAATAACCCGTGTGACAGGTTTTTAATTATAGTGGGCTGTTTCCGTTCCCGGATGAGCAGACAGAAGTACATTCGTAGTGTGTTTTTGGTTTCTTTCCATTATACAGTGTAATCAAACTGTTCATGAACACCGTCATTTGAACTTTTTTTTTTTTTTTGTTGATTGTAACTATTTTCAGGAGAGTATATATAATGGAAACAATACAATTTTTCAACACGGTTGCATTCCTCGGCTGTGACCAACGTACACACGGCGAGAATTATGTTATTTTAGATTCAATTTAAAAGCTCTTTGATGACAACATTTCGTGTGAAAGTGCGTGGATTGTTTTCAATGGGTTTCCCTAATAATAAGTGGTTTTAACAAAAACTTTCAAGTTTTCATGATTTGCACATCGGGTGAGGGCTCATGCACACCAATTTTTACGCACTTTTTCTTTGTCGAGCACTACTAATTTCGTGAAAGAATAAAAAAAAAATAAAAATAAAAAAACCAAAGTATTTGTTTTATATAACAACCACGCCGCGCAAGTTGCACACCGTACGTTGCGCACTTTTTTTTTTTCTGGCGCGAGTTACTATTTTGAGTAAATAAATATTAGACAAACATAAAGGTATGTTTTCAGGCACTCGTAAGAAATAAAGAAGTAGAACACTAGACAACAGAAAAACAACAGACGTAAGTGGCTTACCCAGGATTTGAACCCCGGACCTTCCGTACGACAACACCGCCTAGCTATACAAGCGAATCACACTATTGTAAACTTTCGGTGTTGTCTTGCGTTTCGCACTAATGACCGGTCAGTAAAGCATCTTTTTTTGGGGATGCCTAGCTGGCCGGGAGGATAGTGTGATTCGCTTGTATAGCTAAGCGGTGTTGTCGTACGGAAGGTCCGGGGTTCAAATCCTGAGTAAGCCACTCACGTCTGTTGTTTTTCTGTTGTCTAGTGTTCTACTTCTTTATTTCTTACGAATGCCTGAAAACATACCTTTATGTTTGTCTAATATTTATTTACTGTTTACAGGCCTCGGGTTTCCCTTCCTTATATGTTATAAATGTTTATACAATACCAGAAACCTACCCTCTGTTCTATACTACTGTTCTTAAGTCTTCTATCATTTACTAGACACAGTATCAAAGTCTTTGTCTTGTGTGGACTGACATATACTGTATAATAGGGGAACAACAGAAGTGATTGCGTCATTAATAAGGCTAAGCTGCCCATTGTAAATTCCGGTGTTGTCTTGCGTTTCGCACTAATGACCGGTCAGTAAAGCATCTTTTTTGGGGGGATGCCTAGCTGGCCGAGAGGATAGTGTGATTCGCTTGTATAGCTAGGCGGTGTTGTCGTACGGAAGGTCCGGGGTTCAAATCCTGGGTAAGCCACTCACGTCTGTTGTTTTTCTGTTGTCTAGTGTTCTACTTCTTTATTTCTTACGAGTGCCTGAAAACATACCTTTATGTTTGTCTAATATTTATTTACTATTTTGAGTGAGACCAACCGACGTAACATACATCGGTAATTATGTTAGTTGTGATGGGATTGGATGGGATATAAAACACACATCCAAGGAAAAACAGACTAAATAAGCATATCCAGCAGGTGGGTGTGAACATCAGTCTAGAGAAGACAGAAGTCATGACATTCAATGTGGGCAATCCTGAGCCCATTACAATAAAAAACCAAATCTAGAACAGACAGACACATTTACGTACCTAGAATGCATTGTAACACCAGATGGCGGAACAAGCAAAGACATCAACAATAAAATGAATAAAGTGAGAACAGCCTTTGCTAGTCTAAACAACATCAGGAAGTCTTCCCAGTACATCACAAACTCAAAATTAAGATTATACGAGAGCTGTGTACTTTCTATGCTTAATATAGTAATAAAGAAGAAAATGTCGAAATTGTCCTCTTTCATCACAATCTGCCTAAGGAAAATTCTCTGAATCTTTTGGCCAAATACCATCACCAACTATGGGCTGCTTGCTCGGAGCAACCAAGAGGACGTTCACCGTCGTAACTGACGGGCCATGGGGCTGGGTTGGCCACGTCCTGAGGGCAGACCCAGATGCCATCACAAGAACAGCTATGATATGGGTCCGTGAGGGAAAGCAAAAGAGAGGCCGGCCAAAAAATCAAGTTGGGGGAGAGCATTGGAGGCCAACATGCAAAGAATGAACCGGGGTTAGAGTGCTGCATTGGGAGTGGCCGCCAAAGTGGAAGTAGTTTGTTGCTGCCCTACAAGACACCACCAGGCGTGATGGCCACTGACTACTTTGACAGTCGGTGGCTAAGGATCAAAGAAGAAGAAGATATAGAAATATGGTAGATCTTTAGAGGGCTCAGTGTTACTAAAGTAGATCCAAAAAGCTCCTTGGTTGCCAACTCTTGCTTTAGAACATGGAAGGGATTCACCATAAACACTACAGACATTAGGAAATACCACACCTAATGCCAGAGAATCTGCAATCTGGAAAAACAACAAATTAAATGTACAATATAGAACAAGGAACAATATATACCCAAATTATAACCCATATGGGGTTGAACCGGGTATTCAATGTATGGAATTTGGCATGTCCAAAAGTCAGTCAATCAATTCAACTTTGTTTCTATTCAATTTTCTCATTTCTGATATTGCCCTCGCATAATTGAAAATTCTTCTTAATCAGCTATTTACAAATATCTGCAACTTCAGATGTATAATTTTTTTTTTTCATATTCCATGCCTCCTAGCTATTCAGCAATGCTGCTTTCACATTGGTGTTAGAAAATAATACATAGACATGTAAAAACTAAATTGTTTCCAGACTCTAAGCCGGGATGGTTATTCAAATAAGCCAGCATCATTTGTTTTCTTTTTGGCTAATAGGTATGAGAAAAGCATGATATAGGGAACACTGAATAATTTCTTTTGGAGAAATGGCTTAACTTTCACACAAACTATTCAGATAGTCACAGAGCACATTGATATGTTTCACAACACTAGACTAACAGCAGAGAAATTTACCACTATATAGGCAAACTTGTTCAAGTAGCTGCAAAGATAAAGATAACTGTGAGTGGCTAAATATGTTGTCTTCACCATCCCTCAGTAAAGCTTCCAATTTTTTAAATATTTTGTGAGCTAACACTATTCAGTTGTGAGTCGCCATTATTTCAGTCATCTGCTTCTTCTTTGATCCATAACCACCAACCGTCAAAGCAGTCAGCGGCCATCACGCCTGGTGGCGTCTTGTAGGGCAGCAACAAATTGATTCCACTTTGCTCGGTCGGCAGCCATCCTTCGTACAGTGCCCCAACTGTGGTTCATTCTTTGCATCTCGGCTTCCACAGTTCTCCGCCAAGTTGTTTTTGGTCGACCTCTCTTTCGCTTTCCCTCGGGGGTCCATAGCATAGCTGTTCTTGTGATGGTATCAGGGTCCCTTCTGAGGACGTGGCCAACCCAACTCCAGCGTCTGCCAGCTATGATGGTGTGCATGTCCTCCTGGTTACTCCGAATAAGTAGTTCTTGGTTGCTGATGGTGTTTGGCCAAAAGATTCGGAAAATTTTCCTTAGGCAGATTGTGTGGAAGGAGGACAGTTTCGACATTTCCTTCTCTGTACTCTCCAACATTCCGCACCATAGAGAAGCACAGAAAGTACACAGCTCTCATACAGTCTTAATTTGGTGTTTGTGCTGTACTGGGAAGACTTCCAAATGTTGTTGAGAACAGCAAAAGCTGTTCTCGCTTTATTCATTCTGTTGTTAATGTCCTTGCTTGTTCCGCCGTCAGGTGTTACTATGCTTCCTAGGTAAGTAAATGTGTCTGTCTGTTCTAACTTCTGGTTCCTTACTGTTATTGGCTCAGGATTGCCCACATTTAGTGTCATGACCTCTGTCTTCTTCAAATTGATGTTCAGGCCAACCTGCTGGCCATACTTATTCAGTCTATCGGTTTTGTCTTGAATGTGTTGATGTGAATGCGCGAGTAGTGCAATGTCATCTGCATATTCCAAATCTTCCAGTGTAGAAAACGTTGTCCATCTAATTCCTCTTGGACTGCCCTCTGTTGTCTGGCGCATCATCCAATCTATGACTGTCAAAAATAATGTTGTTGATAAGGGGCATCCCTGTCGTACTCGTTTTAACTTCGAAAGTTACATTACTCCATCCAACACTGCACGTAAAGTTAGAATAGAGGCTTTTTATAATGGAAACAATGCGGCTGGGAATTCCATAAGCCCTCAGAATTTTCCATAGGCTGTCCCTGTGTATGCTGTCGAAAGCCTTTTCAAAATCAACAAAGTTAATGTACAGCTGTCTCTGCCATTCTGAGCACTGCTCTATAATGTTCCTGAGGGCAAATATATGATCTGCACATCTTCTATTCTTTCTGAAACCCGCGTGTTCTTTCCTCAGTTTATGGTCAACTGCTTTTGAAATTCTCTGGATGATTATCCTGCCTAGTATTTTGCTGGGAACTGAGAGGAGGGTAATTCCTCTCCAGTAGTTGCAGTCTGCAAGGTCACCCTTCTTGGGCAATTTGACAATTATTCCTTTACTCCACTCTGTTGGTGTTGTCTCAGTTTCCCAGACTTGTGCAAATAGTGGTTCTAATAGTTCTGCTGCTAGTTCAGGGTCTGTCTTGAATAGCTTAGCATTTAGATTGTCGTGACCAGACGCTTTTCCATTTTTTAGCCCTTTGATAGCTGTGATAATTTCTTCTTTTCGTGGAATGTCTGTATTTACGTCTAAGTCACTTTCAGCCTCAGGAACATTCAGCTGAGTCTCTGGTGGTTCCTTTTTCAGTGTTTCTCTGAAGTGTTCTGCCCATCTTGTTTCCTGCCCCTGTGCTGTGGTGATAAGGTTTCCTTGCTTGTCTCTTACTAACGTTATGTTGTTTGCACCTCGTTTTCCACTGATAACTTTAGTTATTTTGTAAACTGTGCTTTGTTCATTTCTCAGTGCTGCCTCTTCTGCCTGTCTTGCAAGGTCATCCAGAAATGTCCTTTTGTTAGCACGGGTTTGACGTTTTACTTCCTTGTCCAGCTGACTGTACTGTTCACTATATATCGCCTTTAACCTGGGAGACTTAGCTTCTGTTTTCTTTCTTTTCATTTCCTTTCTCTTCGCTATGGTGTTTAGCGTTTCTGGTGTTATCCAGTCTTGGCTCTTTCTTTCCTGGAATCCCAAGCATGACTTGCTGCTTTCTTTGTATATTGTTGAGATTGTGTTGAATTTTTGGTCGACATCGTCGGTCTCTGTTCTTTCCTGGCTTTTGGTAATCAGATATCGTCTCTTTACGTCGACCACGAACGCTTTTCTGGTGAGGGGGTCCTTAAGTTTCGTGATGTTATACCTTTTCTGTTTGACTGCAACTGGTCCAGCAGCTCTGAGTTTCACCTTCAGTCTTGCTACTACTAGGTGATGATCACTTCCCACATCTGCGCCTCTTCTTACTTTCACGTCTTGTAGTGCATGTCTCCATCTGCCATTGATCATTATGTGATCTATCTGGTTTTTGTCTCGTCCGTTTGGTGATTCCCATGTTAACTTGTGCACTTCTTTGTGTTGAAAAAGTGTTCCTCCAATGACCAGGTTGTTAATACTGCAGAAGCTTATTAATTTGTCCCCATTCTCATTTGCTGTTCCACTGCCGCATTTCCCCATTACTCTTTCGTAATAATTATTGTGTGTTCCAACTTTCGCATTTAGGTCTCCCATTACTATAATAAGATCGTACCTGGGTACAGTTTCCATTTCCTTTTGTACCTGTTGATAGAACTCGTCCTTGATCTCTTCATCGCTGTCGTTTGTTGGTGCATAGCATTGTATAATTGTGGTGTTGGTGAATCTCCCTCTCAGTCTTGCTCTTATTAGTCTGTTGTTAATGGGTTTCCATTCCAGTAGAGACCTTTCCATTCCTTTCTTAAGGATAATGGCTACACCTTCGTTGTGCTGACCGTCCTCTCTACCAGAATAAAGTACTGTATTTCAGTCATAATCCACCACTATTTCATTTATGAGCCTTCACCTGGCAGAGTAATTAGTGCTCGATCTCGAGGCAAAAGCCCTTGATTCTGGGTTTAAAACCTGATAGTGTCGCGCTTCAGTCTATCCAGCTGTAAATGGATACTTGACTCTGCTCTTTAGTTAGAAAAGGCAAAAGCAGCATGAAAGGGAACTGGTCACCCCATCTCATAAAGCTGGACTTAGTATGGTGAAGTCTGTAACACTCTTCTCCCCTTCAGCAGTTTATGCTATGGGACTGCATTTACCTTTATTTCAATTGTAATATACTGTTATTTAAGTTACGAGCCACCGTGATTTCATTTATGAGAATCTTCACATCTAGGCAAATGCATCTTTGGTTATCCTTTTTTATTATTTCATTGACAGACTTGGTAACATCTGATGTAAAGACATCCCATGTGGCAACTGAAAAAGTTCCTGCCATGACAGAGAGGACAACAACAGTCAATGTAACTTATGACAAAAAAGAATGCACCTGGAAAGAGATGGGTGCATTCAAGGAAGAACTTCTTATGTACTACTGTAAGAAATTTGTTGAACCAAACTGCAAGTTGGAAGTGAAAACAGGTTGGTACAGTTTTTACATTTTTCAAAACGTTTATTACTAAAACTGATTTATATGTCACATGGCACCTTCAACCTCATCATGTAAAATAAACTGCCACAGAAAGCACTGATTCAAGAGCATATAAATCTTTAGTGCAGGCTTTCTGCAAGGGAACTAACTATCAAAGAAAACAAAAATTCTCAGCAGGATGATGACATTTTAATTCGTGATCCAAGTGACTTTCAGAATGTCAAGATCCTAATGAGCCACTAATGTCATGGATATTTTTTTCTTCAGAAGATCTAAAGATCTAATCCCATTGCAAAAGAGCTGGGTTTCTTAACCTGTTTTGTGTCATAGACCCCTTTCATCATCATCTCAACCCGTAGCCCGTCATGGGTCGTAGGGGTGCCATGGTGGAAGCATCAGCAGACAGGGTCTTCCACTGCTCTCTATCCTCAGCAATGCGTACAAGTGTGGAAAAACCGTGTCCTGCCCATTCTTTGATGTTATCAGCCCATGATTTTCTTTGCCTTCCTCTTCTCCGTTTACCTTCGACTGTTCCCTGGAGGATCGTTTTCGAAAGGGAGTCATGACGAGTTACATGCCCAAACCATGCAAGCTTTCGACGTTTCACTACTGACAAAAGTGGTTCTTGGTGGCCTGCATACGTGTTTATTTTCTCTATAACATAGACATTTGTTTTGTGCTCTTTATAGAAAATGCGCAAAATTCTTCTATAACATTTATACTCGAAAGCCCTCACACCCATACAAGAGAATAGATAATACAAGTGATTTGTATAATTTTATCTTCACCGGAAAACTGATGTTACTTTTCCAGATCACATTCAGCTTTGTCATGGCAGCTGAGGCCATCTCAAGTCTTGTCTTGATTTCTTTACTTAATCTTTCATCACTACAAATAGTGGACCCCAGATATTTAAAGATGTTCACTTCTTCTAACGTTCGCCCATTTAACGTAATGTTGGTCGGAACATGTTTCTTATGGCTATTCACCAATATCTTGCTTTTTTCTATATTAATTTCCAGCCCATACGTTCTCGTTACTTTCTCCAGTCTAGAGGTAAGGTCTTGAAGTTCTGATTCTGTTCCAGCTATAAGATCGATAGGGAGCCGCGGTAGCATAGTGGTTAGTGCACTGGCTTCCTAGCTCAGTGGTCTATGGTTCGATCCCCAGATGAGGTGGGATATTTTTAGGCCGCAAACGGCTCCTGGGTCGACCCAGCCCCAACTGGGTACCAGAGCAACTCTGGGAAGGTTAAGGCGGCCGGCGTGATGCTTGTAATGTTATGATGTATGTATATAATCATTACCTCGTCATCTACACAAGCACACACGTTTCAGAAGGGACTCAGTAAAAGCATGTTCAATTCGTAGCCATGTTTATTTACAGAATCTCGTACATGTCAAGATTCGCATTATATTACAATGTGTGGTTCGTACTTTAATGTATTCATATTACATCCCCCCTTTTTTGAAAAAAAAATGTGTGTAAACATTTCCAACGAAATGTTTCATGTGAGAAAGGATAAGTATGTGTAATGCTCAGTGTGAGTATATATATGTCACTGTCTGTATCGGCTGGGAGGTGTCACTGTACGGCCAGAACGAGTGGTGTAAAGTGCTGGTGGTTCTGCGGAAGTCCCTGGTTTAGCTTGAGTTGGTTGTGATTTCGGCCTTGGCGCTTGTTGGTTTTGTGGGGCACCAAAGTCTGGAGTTACTGCATTGTCTGTTGAAAGCATGGGAATTCTCTGTTCTGTTGTATTCTGTGGGATTTCTCTTATGTCCACTCTGTTTCGCCTCAGGAGGTTGCTGCTGCTGTCTGGTCTTAAAGTATAGCTCCTGGGTTCAGGGTTTCTGGAAATGATTGTTGCTTTTGACCATGTGTCATTGTTGTGGTTGTAGGTAGTCACATGCTGACCAGGATATAATGGTGGTAAGTCTTTAGCACATTTGTCATAGTTGGATTTCTGAACTTGCTGACGATGCTGAAATTGATCATATGTGCTGTCTCTATGTTGTGGACGGAAGTGGACCTTAGATGGTAGGAGGTCTTTAATTCTTCTATCAAACATAAGTTCTGCTGGACTGTCGATCTTACTGTCTACCGGTGTTGTTCTCCATCTCAAAAGTGCTAGGTGTACATCCTCTGTTCTTGTTTTCTTCATGATTGACTTGATAGTTTGTATCTGTCTCTCAATGAAACCATTAGATTTAGGGTATCTAGGTGATGATGTTGTGTGTTTGATCTTCCAGTCCTTAGTGAAATTTCTGTATGCTTGACCTGAGAAATGTGGACCGTTGTCTGATCTAATTTCATCTGGGATGCCAAACATGCTGCAATACTTCTTTGTAATGTCTGCAATAACAGCTGATGGTGAGGGTTGTGGAAGTTTCTCAATGATGGGAAATTTGCTGTAGTAATCAGCAATAATAAGATAGTCATTATTGTCGATTGAGAAAATATCAGTTCCTATAATGCTCCAAGGGCTCAATGGTATGTCTGATGGTATGAGAGGTTCTCTGCACTGCCTATTTGCATGTTCTTGGCAAATTGAACAGTTTTTACATAGTGTTTCTATGTCCTTGTTTATCTGTGGCCAGTAAACATCTTTCTTTGCTCTCAGTTGTGTCTTCACAATACCAAGGTGACTATTATGGAGCTGTTTAAGGATGATATCGCGTTGTGTTTCTGGTACAACAATGCGATCTCCTTTAAGGATCAGACCATCTTCGATGCTTAACTCGTCCCTCATCGAGTAGTATGGACGGATGTGTGTTGGAACTTCCCTGATAGAGCTTGGCCATCCATGGTATATCAGTTCTTTGAGAGAGTTAAGGATAGGATCTCTCATTGTGTCTTCTCTGATGTGTTCAAGCCGATTATCGCTAAACTTGACAAAATCAACTTTGATGTTTGGGGTAAGATCTGCTGTCTTGTTGGGGTTTGGTAATCTGCTGAGAGCATCTGCAAGACCTATATCCTCTCCTGTGATATACTGAATATTAAAATCATAACCTTGTGTTTCCAATAACAGAGCTTGTAGTCGTGGTGGTGCTGAAGCTATTGGTTTTTTATGAATCATCTCAAGTGGCTTATGATCTGAGAGAATTGTAAATGGGCGGTTGAAAAGAAATGTGTGGAAGCGTTTGATTCCAAAACGTACAGCTAGCATTTCTCTTTCAATGTTTGCAAGTTTCTTTTCGCCAGAACTTAATGATTTGCTTGCGTAAGCTACAGGACGAAGTTCTTTGGCATAGTGTCCTTCAGGATTTTTGTCTGGTTGCAAAAGTGCTGCTCCTAGGCCTTTCAGACTGGAATCAACCATGAGAAAAGTGGGTGCTTGCATGTCATAGTATTTCAAGCATGCATCAGATGATATGAGGGTCTTCAAGTGGTTGAATATGTGTTGGTAGTCTTCTGACCATTCATACGGAGTTTCATTCTGTAGTAGAGATCGCAAAGGTTCTGCAGCAGCTGACAAATTTGGTATGAATTGTGCTAGGAAATTGACAGCACCTAAGAATTGTTGCAGTTCCTTCTTTGTAGCTGGTGTTGGCATGTCATGAATATCTTCAACCTTTTTAGGGTCTGGTTTTACACCATTCTGGGTGTACAGCAATCCAAAAAATTGTATCTCCGTTGCCTTAATTGTACACTTTTTGCTGTTGAATGTTAGCCCATTGGCCTGTGCTACATGCATCAAGTTAATCAAGTTACGGTCGTGTTCTTGTTCTGACCTGCCGCAGACTACAATGTCATCCGCAATAGCCACTGTACCAGAACATTGCTCAACAATGTTGTCAATCTTCTGTTGGAAGATGTCTTGTGATACATTCAAACCAAATGGGAGTCTCTTGAAACAATATCTGCCGAATGGTGTTCGAAAAGTTGTAAGGAGTTGACTTTCCTCTGCTATCTCAACACTCCAGTATCCGTGTACAGCATCTAGTTTAGAAAAATATTTGGCATTGTGGAATCTGTGAGTTATCTCTTCCACTGTATGCATTTTGTGTGGACAGCGCTTTAGACTGTTGTTTAAGTGTTTTGGGTCAAGGCAAACCCGAAGAGAACCATCCTGCTTCAGAACGGTTGTGATACTACTACACCAATCAGAATGCTCTTCAACCTTTCTAATAACATCATTCTGCACCATCTTTTCTAGTTCTGTGGCAAGTTTCTGTTTAACATGTATAGGATACTTTCTAGGTGGGTCTATCTTTGGCTCAGCGTTGTCTTTTAAAAAGAATCTTGCCTTTCCTGGAAGTTTGCCTATTCTGTCGAACTGTTCTGGGAATCGCTGTTTAAGGTCATCTACTCCAGTGACGTGTAGAGTAAGATGTTCTTTTTTGTCAGCTTTAATGTTGTTAATAGTTACCACACTCAGCTTTTCGCACATTGGTAAACCCAAAATTGCAGGTCCTTCAACATCTACCAAGTAAAATGTTGACGATGTCCATTCAGAGTCTCTGTATAAACATTCAAGTGTTACTGCTCCGAAACAGTCTATACTTGTTCCATTGTAAGCTCTTAGCTTTGTCCTGCCACTCCTACTTTTTACATCCCTTGTGGGAAATCCTTGCTTATCCACCTTGTCAGGCATGATCTGTCTGAATATTCTTAAGGGTAGAGTGTTACCTTGGGCACCTGTGTCTATCTTGAACCGAATATATCTTTCTTTGTGCCTTTTAATTCCTGGTATTCGGAATTGTACCTTGCAGAAAGCCTGCGTTCTCTTTGGTTCATTACTGAAAGTTAGTATCTTCACAGTATCAAAAGTGGAAGGATCACTTTCTTCACTGGAGTCAAGGTCCTCAGTCATCATAGAGTGTGTTTGTTTTGACGACTTTCTGCTGTGAAGTTTGTGTTGAGCACTGTCTTGTTTCCTCTTGAAACATAATTTTATCCAGTGGCCCCTCTTTCTGCAGTAATGACATGTAGAGTCTTTAGCTGGACAGTGGTTTTGTATGTGGTTTAGGCCACAACATTTACACATAGCACCTCTGCTTGTGTTGTGTTTTTCTTGTTGTTTCGAACCAGTTGCTTTGTTGTGTCTAGGTTTATAGCTTTTCACTGCATCCACCTGGGCTGCTAATGTACCTTGCTGAATTTGTTTAATGTTTAGTGCTTGTGCCTCGTGTTTCCTGCCTTCATCCAGAAGTTGTTGTAAAGTTAGCGTATCACTCTGGCTCAGTAGCCATTTCTGGAATTCTGGCATTGGTGTGCTAAGAAGAATCTGTTCAATAATTCGCTCTTTTTCTTCTTCGTTGCTAAATTTACATACTCTTGTTTTCTCCTTAATGCGAGTGAAGAAATCATCTAGGCTTTCACCACGTTTCTGTCGCAGGTGGTGAAGCTCTAATCTTGCCGCTCTAAAGTTTGTGTGCTTTATGATCAGACGCTTTTCAAATTCGTCCAATATGGCTACGGGGTCGGTTGCCGACTCAACCGGCATGGCGGTAGCAAAACTGTTGTAGATTTTCAAACCTTCATCGTCCAATGCTTCTAGGATATATGGAGTTAGGGTTTGTCCTTCCAGACCAGTGGTCTTGGAATATAGATCTATGCGTTGGCGCCATAACAAGAAAGCTTCACTCTTATCGTCTTGACCGGCGAATCTCATTTGCGGTGCGTTGCGATATTGTTTCGCCGCCATGGCTGACTTCGATGACGAAAATTAGCCGAATACTGTACTCACGTGTTATCGTGTAGCTGTTTTGCGTCAGTCCGGTATCGACCGCTGCCACCATGTAATGTTATGATGTATGTATATAATCATTACCTCGTCATCTACACAAGCACACACGTTTCAGAAGGGACTCAGTAAAAGCATGTTCAATTCGTAGCCATGTTTATTTACAGAATCTCGTACATGTCAAGATTCGCATTATATTACAATGTGTGGTTCGTACTTTAATGTATTCATATTACAATGCTGACCACATCACCCCTTGTGTGCCGATGGTAAAGAAAATGTGGGCCTAACACCATATTCCCAATATGCCTCAATGGGCGTGTAACGGGATCCTTTACTTTTATAAGATCGATATCATTAGCGAAACGTAGATTGCAAAGAGGTCGGCCTCCAATCGATATGGTTGTTTTATATATATATATACTAAAGAGCACTGGGGACAGGATACATTCCTGACGAACTCCTACAGTTGTTTTGAAAAATTCTCCAATGTCATTGCTTGCAAAAACAGTACTGCTTGCGACCTTGTTTAGTGCTTCAATGATATCTATGATGTTGGTATCAAAATTGAATTTTCTCATTATTTGCCATAAGCCTACATGCCAGAATCGGTTGAAGGCTTTTGTGAAATCGATGAAGTTATGGTATAAAATGCGTTGATCATGGAGATGTTTTTCGATCAGTAATCTAATATTGAAGATTTGTTCTGAGGTACTTCTTTTTGGTCTAAAGCCAGCCTGTTCCTCTGACAAGATTTCTTCTGATTTCTGTTTTATTCTGTTCAAAAGTATCACTTTACTTGGATGACTAATAAGGCTAATGGTTCTGTAATTCTTGCACATTTTTAGATTTCCTTTCTTTGGAAGCGGTATTACTAATGACTGCGTCCACTCTTTTGGCCAATTTTGGTACCCTTTTGGTTGTTCGATAAAGGTTACGGAAGCATTTGATTGTTCAATGAAGACCGTGGACACCTTTGGTTGTTTGATAAAGGTTGTGGAACCATTTGATTGTCTAATGAAGGTTGTGGATCTCTTCTTAGAAAAATTGTACATAAAAGCATAATTGAAAATGCTACATTTTAAATTATATATATAGACCCTTTAGAATCCATTCATGGGCCTATAAGGGGTCAGTTAAACAATCCTGCTCTAGAATTTCCCAGTTCTGAGGGATAGATAAACCATGCATTGAGGAAAAGTCATCAATAAACATCACAAGGGGATACTTGTCCTAGAACTCCAGAAATAAACAAATTTACACAAATAGAATATTAAATGAAATAAAATATTTAAAAAACATACAAATATATATATATATATATATATATATATATATATATATATATATATATATATATATATATATATATATATATATATATATATATATATATATATATATATATATATATATACATATTTAATGAAGAAAAAATATCATGTTCAGCTTCTTCTTCTTGAAATATTAGCTGCTGAATGACAAAGTAATCAGTGGCCATCATGTCTAGTGACATCTTGGAGGGCAGCAAGAAACTGTCTCCACTTTGCTCGGTCAATGACATGCATTGCCCCAACTCTGATTCATGCTTTACATCTCGGCCTCTATGGTTCTCCACCAAATTGTTTTTGGTCTGCCTCTCTTTCACATCCCTTCTGAGGTACTTGTGATGGTGATGGGGTTTTCAATATCCAATAGGCTATAATTAGGATATGTAGTGTCACCAATTCCAGTTAATAATTTTAATTGCTGAAACCTAATCATGGTATGATTTTGCCTTTTAGTGTCAATAGAATAAATTAAAAGTGATGAAAACTGTACCTGAATAGTAATGATTGGAACACATGGTGGACACTATATATCCTAATTGTAACCAATCAGGGGTTAAACAGGATATGTTTTGTAGATACTCTATTATCAAAGACCCATCAGTGGTTACGTGAATATTTGTTTTTCCAATATTTAAAAAAAAAATTTTTAAAGGAGGACATAGAGGGATCTAATGTATGACTTTGGTGTTGCAGTAAATAGGAAGACTTAAAAGTCATTTTTCATTTCTGCCATACAGTAAATATTTTGTCTGATGTTAGAGACTACTTTGAACTTCAAAACATTGTTGATTTTATCACTTAATTTTATCACATAATTATCATAGCTGCCCGACGGTTATTTTTAAATCTCTTCCAGACTATGAATGTCTGTTGATGTATTGTTGGTTGCGTTGCTGAAATTATTAGAATTTTCAATGTGGTTTTTTATTGCTTTCTTGATCAAGAATGATATATCCATGTACTGTTGATTTGATTACTCATACTTAAATTACCAGAATGTCTTGTGGTTTTTACCTGTCTTCTAGATCGTGAATACTTGTCCATGCTGATGTTCAGCTACTGTGACAGGGACTATGACTACTACCTCACGGCCAAAGAGTTGGATGATAAGGAAAGAGATGAGCATTTCACAGACAATATCATCCTCAACTGTCACCTCCATGACTTTATCAAATATGCTGATAACTTGGAGGCTGATGGCAAGCTCACTGTGTCAGAGTTCACAAGTGCTTTTGGTATGTGATGTTAAACGAGTTGTGTTTGTTAAAGTAAACAGGTATATAGCCGGTCCTACAGTTGATCATTACACCACAACATGGGATGTTTCAGGGTTACCAATCAGCCACAGTCACAAAAAGGAGACAAAGATAAGAAATATACATATGTTAAGAGACAAAGATAAGAAATATAGTTGAGACAAAGATGAGAAATATAGATAAGTTAAGAGATAAAGATAAGAATTATAGATAAAGAGACAAAGATAAGAAATATAGATAGGTTAAGAGACAAAAATTAGAAATATAGATAAGTTTAGAGACAAAGATAAGAAATATAGATAGGTTAAGAGACAAAGATAAGAAATATAAATAGACTAAAGACAAAGAAAAATTAAGCTGCAAAATAGATTAACAAAACAATTCCCAGAAAGATCAAAGAAATAAATAACACACGTAGCACTGGAGAAGAGTAACAGTAAATAAGCAAATAAAAATACAGAACAAGAAAGAAAGAAATATCAGTGCAAAGATTCTAACAAAAACAAACAACATCTATGCAAAGGATTAAAGATAGTTAAAAAAGCAATAAAATAATATGAAAGAAATGGCCTGGTGTGAGATCAAGTTTATGTCTATCACCAGCTATCTAGGAGAGACTAGGTCATCATTTTCCGCTGACGCACTCGTCACAATAGGTTGAGGTACCATCCATATCACAAGTACAGGATTGTTCCACCAGATCTCTGCTTCTGTGGCACCATACCCGTGACAGCTGAACATCTGCTCCAGTCCTCCTCAACTTACAGCAGTGAACATGTGACATATGGCAACAACTCACTTGTCTCCATGAAAAACTGTTTGGAGATGTTAGGAACCTTGAGCTGACTACTGCCTTTATTAGAGTCATTAATGTAGAAGTCTGAGGGCAAACGAGATGTCACGAACCTTGAGCTGACTACTGCCTTTATTAGAGTTATTAATGTAGAAGTCTAAGGGCAAATGAGATGTCACAAACCTTGAGCTGACTACTGCCTTTATTAGAGTTATTAATGTAGAAGCCTAAGGACAAACGAGATGTCAGGAACCTTGAGCTGACTACTGCCTTTATTAGAGTTATTAATGTAGAAGTCTAAGGGCAAACGAGAAAGAAGAAAATCAAGTTTGGCAAATAACTGTCAAAAAGGCTTCAGAATTATAGAAAGTGAAAGTGACTAAAGCTGAAAGCAACATGGGAGAATACACAGCTTCACAGCTGCTATTTCTTCTGATACACTTCACATTTTTTCATAGACATTCTTTTTTTTTTTTTTTTTTTTTTTTTTTTTTTTGGCTGCATTTGTCTATGGCTTCAACTAAATTATTTTTAAAAATATACTATAAACTTTCAAGATGTGAATTTAAGGAAGAATTAAAGTGACAAATGTCGAGGTGTTGTCACGTGCTGGCGTTCAAAGTATGTATACACTGCTTAGACAGCGCAGACTTTGCTGGCTTGGCCATGTTTGCCGCATGGAAGATGGTCGCATCCCAAAAGATATCTTCTACGGACAATTAGCAGATGGCAAGAGAACAGTTGGGCGACCACAGCTGAGGTTCAAAGATGTGTGCAAGAGAGATATGAGGGCACTGGACATGGATCCAGCAACATGGGAGGATGAAGCTGCCGATCGCACTAAGTGGCGATGCTATTTACGGCGCCACCTCAGACTGGGCGAAGAGAGGCTCACGCAACAAGCAGAGGAGGGGAGAAAACGTCGAAAGGAGCACCAGGAAAATAAGCAGCTGAGGGCTGTCACCTCAGGGGCGCATTCCCATAGTCAGTTATGACTGAAGGGGCTATTATTATTATTATATTATTATTATTATTATCAGAGCTTTATTGACACTTAAGGTAGACAACTGAATGTTATAAATGAAAAGACTGCTAAAAGTAATACAAAAAAAGAACTGCCCTGTACTGAAATACTGGGCGTGATGCTGACCACATCACCCCTAGTGTGCCGATGGTCAAGAAAATATGGGCGTAACACCATATTCCCAATATGCCTCAATGGGCATGTAACGGGATCCCTCTTTACTGAAATAATGCAAAAGCATTGTTATCATTTCCCTGTGTATTCCCTGTGGAGTATGCAGCCACCAATGCAGTTGGTTAATTGCAGGAAGCCTGCACCAAAGCATTCATGTGCTCTAGCAGCTATGGTGTCTGTAGCAATTTTTCTTATATGATGATGTTGCCAGCACAACCTCATATTAGTCACATTGTATAACATGCCAGAGGGAGCAGTAAGCAGAGACCACAGGAACTACATCAGGCTACTAAGACAAGAATTAAATAAAGTTTTACTGGAAGGGAAGATCATGTGATGGAGAGAAGAAAAGATAAAGATTTAACAACAAAATAAGTACAGTACTAAATTATGAACAGTGATCTGGTATGATTAAAATAAAACAGCTATGAGTCTATAAAATCAACATTCGAATAAGACTTAACAAAATGAGAATATAAAGCAATTAGATTCTATCGTCTTGTCTGACAGAAGCACCTGCCCCATCAACTCCACCTCATGCTCAGATTGAAGTGATTCCCACCCTAGCATCTGCAGGAAATGGTCTGGAACTGAAGTGTGGCATTGATGCAGAAACTATTGTGTGGCGACGACATGGTGCACAACTTTCAGATGACAAACGCAGCCACCAGCTCATGGTAGGTCAAGATGTATGTGTATGATCACCAAACATAAAAAAAGAGATAACTCTTGGTAAATGTATGTAAACTGGGGATAATAAGCAGGAAAAGAAACTTATTCATGATGAATGTGTGTTGTTAGTGCATATGGAATATGTGCAGAACATGAATGGAAAATGAAATAACAAGAGTGAGTAAATCCTGGAGTGAGGTTAAAAAGAGAGCACAGAATAAAGTGTGTGATATAGAAGTTCTCATGCTGCAGGAGAAACCAAAGGGAATAAGTCAAGTACACTGTGAAAACATAACACTTGTCTGTACGGCAATAAGTCAGGGGCAACAGAATGTCGTGTTGTAACTAAGTTGTCAGAACATAGAACATCTCTGTGTGGTAATGAGACAGGACAAACCAAATACGTTGGAGCTATGTTGTAAGAGTGTAGAACTCAGGCACAGAATAATTTAGAGTGGAAGCTACATTTACCAATGATGTGTTGTAAGATTATAGAAAATAGGACTACAATACAATTACGGGAAGCCAAGCTGTGCTGTGGTCAAAAACATAGAACTCAGGTGTACAAAAAAGGTTGTGAGAATGACGTTTTTGCAAAGGTTGTTTTACTAGGATAATGAAATGCACAATAAAATTGAAAGACGTTTTTGGTAACCAAAACAACATAGAACTCTGATGTACAATAAAGCTGAAAAACTAAAATTATAATGGTCCTTTTTTAAAAAAAATAAGTTCACATATTTCAGCTAAAGAATAGATATAAAGGAATTATGTTTTTGAAGTAACCATGTTGTGATAAATAATATAAAACTGTAATGGAAAATGAAATGGCATTAAAACTTTTTCTGGAGACTGTTTTGCAAGTAGAAAACAAAACTAAAATATAAATATCAGTGAGTTACAGCACTTCTGCTTTTCTTTCAGGTATTTGATGATGGAGCACTGTTCTTCAGTACAGTTGGTCTTCACCACATTGGCAACTACACCTGCATGGATGCCACTGATGAATCTAAAGCTCAAATCCACAAACTGAGGGTTCAGAGTGAGTTAATGGTTTAGTCATGTTTATGGGAGGACCACTTCAGTCAGCCAAGTAGAAAAGGAAATTCTGTATGGGAGAGCTTTATTATCAGTATTCCCTTTTTTTGCTTCCCACAGAGCGTGTAGCCTGCACGGTAGCTGGCTCCCTTGTAGGAAACTTGCACTAAAGCATTCATGTGCTTGAATAGTGGTAGTTTCTGTAGCAATTAGTATTGGCAAAAATGTAGAAGTAATCAGCATTCTAAGAACATGGATGCATACACATGAAAGTGACAGAGAAGATGTTCTCTAGAGCAGAGGTTCCAGACCAATGTGTCATGTGTGACAGGAGTGAGTGAAAAAATTGTGGAAACTGTTGTGTGACATGAGTGAGTGAAAAAAATGTGGTAACTGTTGTGTGACATGAATGAATGAAAAAAGTATGATAACTGTTGTGAAAGGTAAAAGATCCCGTACACGCCCATTGAGGCATATTGAGAAAATGGTGTTAGGCCCATATTTTCTTGACTGTCGGCACACTAGGGGTGATGAGGTCAGCATCACGCTGGCCGCCTTAACCTTCCCAGAGTTGCTCTGGTACCCATTTGGGGCTGGGTTGCCCAGGAGCCATTTGCGGCCTAAAAAAATCCCACCTCATCTGGGGATCGAACCATAGACCACTGAGCTAGGAAGCCAGTGCACTAACCACTATGCTACCACGGCTGTGTGGCATGAATGAATGAAAACAGTGTGGTACCTGTTGTGTGACATGAGTGAATTAAAAAGTGTGGTACCTGTTGTGTGACATGAGTGAATGAAAAAAGTGTGGTACCTGTTGTGTGACATGAGTGAATGAAAAAAGTGTGGTACCTGTTGTGTGATGAGTGATTGAAAAAAATGTGGTACCTGTTGTGTAATGAGTGAATGAAAAAAGTGTAGTAACTGTTGCATGACAAGAATGACTGAAAAGAGTGTTTAAACTGTTGTGTGACATGAGTGATTGGAAAAGTGTGGTAACTGTTGTGTGATATCAGTGAATGAAAACAGTGTGTAACTGTTGGATGACAGGAGTGACTGAAAAGAGTGTGGAAACTATTGCATAACAGGAGTGAATTTAAAAAGTGAGAAAACAGATTGTGGAGGTATGTGCTTTATCTCTTGTATTACTGTTGTGAAGAGGTCATGTGTAATGTTGGGTGGGGAAGATCATTTTCTTATGTTTAGATGCAAGTGAGTTTAATGATAACCTTTTATGCTGAAAGATATTTGAAAGATGTTCAAAAGTTGGAGTTGGAAAGATGCAGTGAGACAAACAAGTTGATGGGTGATGTCAACAGCAAAGTTTTTTTGGATACAAGCCATTAGAATGAAAGTGTATACAGTACTTTAGTGTTGTGAATGAATGCTTGGATAATTTTCTGTATACTAGTGTGTGTAGCTTTGTATATGCACCTCAGAAGTGTGCAGCTCTGTATGTTGATTAGAGGCAAATTCTGGTTCTAGGTGGGGTGAGCTGAGGTTAATGATTTGTGTGCTGCCCATGTATATTTTGTTGTCTTTGCTTGATGCTACATAAATATATTGTGGTGTTGCTGAAATCAGTTTGTCACCTTGATAATTCAAGCATGTTTGTGTGACAGTGGTGTAAACAGATTACCTGTTCCCCTGCCTTGGTTGTGAACTTGGAAATAAGCTAAAATACACTTACATGAATGACATATCATGTAGTGACACACCAGTGTCATGTGAGACCATGAGATGTTTCTCAAAATTTGATTTCTTTTTGTTGCAAAACCAGATCAGTAAGTCAAGTCAGGTGAGAAGAAGATGCTGATGATGGATAACACACACACTGAGGAAACAATTTGTATAATATTTCAGAGCAGTGAGTCCATGTTCTGGAATTCTGGTAAAAGAGGTAGAGGGAAACCAAAGAACACATGGAGAAGAGAATTGGAAACAAACATGGAAGGAATGAGGAAGACATATAAATACCTTGAGCTGATGACATGTGACAGGAAAACTTGGCATACGTTTGGTGAAGGCCTATCTCCTTGAACACCTGAAGGGCAATGAAGTCAAGTCAGTTGCCATGCCATATTTAGTAGGTCCCTCTACAGTTTTTATCTTATGAAATACATTGCTAATAACATAAACCTTGTGATGTGAAATCATGCAGGTTTGGTAATGTGTCTAGCCATTCCAAAATGGTTGAAAATGTCTGCTCTGGAGAACCAAACACAGCTAATTTAGCTGACACAATGTCAGAAAGAAAGTGCACTAAAATTTGTTGTTGTAACATGGCACCTATTAAAATATGTTTTCAGTAGCCAAAAATCCTCTTATACTACAACCCCAGTTGTGAAAAAAATCTGAAAGCCTAGAAAACAAATCTCACCTAACTTTCTTTTATAACATAGCTCGTGAGATTTAGTGATTACAGTTTCAATACATAATGCATAGTGATAAAATTTAAAAAATTAATATATTGACAATCAGGCCTATTAAACATGACACGTTGCCACAAAATAGTACAGTAACATGTAAACATACTGTATATGATATATAGAAACATACTGCAAAAATTACTACAGTGTGGATTAAAATATCAATTTTACATTTTATGACAATAAAGTTTCTCTGATATTGGTTGATGTATGTTACCTTTGTAAAATAAAATTTTAAACACACTGAGCTCCACTGTAAATCATGTCATGATAACATAATTTCTGATATAACGTGATCTTAATTTTTTGCCACTTATGCTCAGAATACAAAAGCTTTGAAGACAATTGCAGCTAATTACCTTATGATAACACGACCCCCGCATTAATGTAAATAGACTTTCTTGGACACACAGTTTTTGCTTTAAACCTGAGTTTTACTGTAGAATTAAAACACACTTGAAAGTGATAACAATATCTCAGTAATAAAATGTTACTTACTTACTTACTTAGTCGTTCCCCTTCTACCGTGAGGTGTAGAGGTTTGGAAGAGAGAGTGCCAGACTATCCTATCGGCTGTCTTCCTCCTGGCCTGGTTCCATTCTAGTCCTCGGTCCTTCAAAGATTGTCTAATGTTGTCCTCCCAGCGGACTCGGAGTCTGGATCCTTGGCTCTTTGTTTCTCATGCTTGTCGTGGTATCCAATCTTCTCCCATTCTGCAGACATGGCCAAACCATCCTAATTGGGACTGTTCTACTTGGGTCTGCAGGGGGTAGGATTTAAGGCCTTGACGTATCGTCTGGTTGCGTACCATGTCTCTTCTTGTTACTTCACCCACCTTCAAGTAATAAAATGTTACATGATTTAATTTCACCTTGTCATGCCACAAATGGTTTCAGTGCTCATAAAACGCATCCCATATTTATGACACTTCATGTAGTAACATCACTGGCAATGAAGAGGCTGACAGATTAGCAAAGGACAGTGGAAATCTACCTCAGTCTTATGCAAGCGTAACTTTCGAGGAGGCAAAGAGTTTTATCAAAATCAGATACAGAAACAAATGGGATGTAGAGCATCCAGGTCACACGCAAAATGATGCACACTACCATCTCAACAGAAGAGAACAAGTGGTAATCTTCAGACTCCGCACTGGCCACAACAGATTGAGATACCATCTATTCAACAAGCTAAAGATAGGAACTACCGATCAGTGTAGCTGTGGCACTTATAAAATGACTGCTGAACATCTGCTTCAAAGTTGCCAACATATGCTGAACAGAGAAAGTGCATATGGCCAACACCAGTACCATTTGTGGAAAAGCTCTACGGAGATTCAAATAGCCTCACACCGACTACTGCTTTCTTTGAAAACATTCAAGTGAACGTCTGAGAGTGTATGAAGAAGAAAAAGAAGATATAGTAACATGTTGCTATTTGTTTGCTCATTCTGTTTTCCATATTAAGTGCCCTACATTTATTGTGTGGTTTCAAAGTACTAACTGAATGTCTGGTATTCTGTTATTTTCATTAAAATATACTTTCACTTTATGTCTTTACAGCTGTGCCAATTGTTGAAGTCATGCCAGTTGTCCAGACTCATCTGACAGGTTCTGATATTGAGCTGAAATGTCATGCAGAGGGAGTTCCAAAACCTGTTATTACTTGGAAACTAGGAGGGGAGGTACTACAGAACACACCCCACGCCACACATTACTGTAAGTTGATACATCTCAAAGATTTCTTATTAGTTTCCATAACAAGATTGTTAAAAATCATGATTGTGATATGAAATGTAAATGAAGGATTTCTATTGGAAAATCAGTGAGAAAGTCAATAATTAGTGATAATAATGGAGATAATATCAAAGAATACTACAAAAAAAGACAGATACCTCAGTAGGAAGAGATAGAAGGAAATATGTTTTCAGGCACAGATTTAGAGCATACAAGACAGCAAATTTGCAAACTGTCACTCACTGTTATATCCTTAAGTCTGGTACATCTTTCCTATCCTGAGCTGATGAAAACAGGACAAAGTAGGAAATTGCTGAATCTAGCAATAGATGGCAAGGGTTGTCCAGTGGTCCCAGAATATGTACAAGTCACTGTGAAAAATGTTGTTTGTTAACCATACTCTTTGCTGTAATTTATTATTTTCTTGCCTGGATGAAATTTCAAGTGCCAGTATTGAACACCCCAAAAATCAAATAAGCTGTAAGCGTACGACCAGTAATTGTTCTGTTTTCTTCTTCTTCTTCTTTGATCCTTAGCTGCTGACTGTCAAATCAGTCAGTGGTTATCACGTTTGGTGGTAACTTGTAGGGCAGTAACAAGCTGCTTCCACTTTGCTCGGTCGGCAGCCATACTTCATGCAGTGTCCCAGCTCTGGTTCATTCTTTGCATCTCAACCTCCACAGTTATTCACCAAGTTGTTTTTGGTTGGCTACTCTTTCGCTTTCCTTCAGGGGTCCATAGCATAGCATAGCTTTTCTTGTGATGGCATCAGGATCTCTTCTGAGGACATGGCCAGCTATGATGGTGTGTATTTTGTCTTGGTTGTTCCGAGTAATGTTTTTGGTTGGTGATGGTATTCAGCCAAAAGATTCGAAGAATTTTCCTTATGTAGATAGTGTGGAAAAAGAATAATTTTGACATTTCCTTCTCTGTTACTCTCCAGCATTCCACACCATTGAGAAGCACAGAAAGTACACAGCTCTCACATAATCTTAATCTTAATGTGGTATGTGTGCTGTACTGAGAGGACTTCCAGACGTTGTTTAGACTAGCAAAGGCTATTCTCTCGCTTTATTCATTCTGTTGTTGATGTCTTTGCTTGTTCCACTGTCCTAGGTATGTAAATGTCTGTCAGTTCCAGCATATCAGTTCAGTGTAAAAACATAATTGCCCAGTTTTCACCTAATATGAGAGTGTGTGGACTGTGCGTGGTGATCCCGGTATAACCGGGCCCTCCCAGTTGATCGGTTAGCTAGGCAGTAGTTTTGGCTCCTGTGTCCGTAAATCGCAGCCTTCGGTCGTGATGTTAGCAAGCAGTCGCATCTCCGTATCGTGGCTCGACAACAGTCTTGAAAAACGGTCCCGCTCTCGCAACGAGTCGTGGGCCAGCAGTCAGTAAGCTGGTGTCGCTTTCGGCCAGTCCTGTCCGACAAGTCGGGCAGGCGGCCAGTGGTTCTCGCAAGAATAAAATCGCCGGGGCCGCCGGGATCCGCTCTACACAGAGCGCTGTCTCCCTCCCCGCGCGAGCGACGAAATGCTGTGTTCGGACAGTTATCTGGTTGATCCTGCCAGTAGTCATATGCTTGTCTCAAAGATTAAGCCATGCATGTCTAAGTTCACACTGTTTCACGGTGAAACCGCGAATGGCTCATTAAATCAGTCGAGGTTCCTTAGATGACATGATCCTACTTGGATAACTGTGGCAATTCTAGAGCTAATATAAGCGATTGAGGGCAAGTTCCATATCCTACTAGAGATAGGCTGTTGCTACTGGTGTCAGACTGTATCGGCTAGACCAGCGGTGGCCAAACTACGGCCCGCGGGCCAGATCCGGCCCGCCAACCTGTTTTGGTCGGCCTCTTATTGTTGATTGAAGCCACACTCTTCACAATGAAATAACACACAAATGTATGTTTGAAATAAATAATTACATGTCAAATTACAAATTACAAAACAAATTAAAACATCAGATTCATTATATTTTTTTAAACAGTAATTTCAGTTCGAAGACTGGTATACATATCTTGGCAGATGTGCAGTACAGTAGTTTGCCGTTGCTTTCTGTACGTGGTTCATTATATATATATATATATATATATATATATATATATATATATATATATATATATATATATATATATATATATATATATATATTATATATATATATATTATATATATATATATATATATATATATATATATATAACTAAATATCAGAACGTTATTTTTTAAGGATTTTATAGGTCTGGCCCTCGGGTGTTACCCTTTACCATAATCTGGCCCTCGGCCAACCTTAGCTTGGCCACCACTGGGCTAGACCGTTCCTCTGACGTCCAGGCCGGGTCATGCTGCATGGGCAACAGCTTGATCTAAAATTGCCCAACCTCGTGCCACCGAAAGTTATTTCGGGAGGTACGCTCCTTTGGTCAGAAATGACTGGTAGGGAATATCGATCGAACAGTTAACAGGCTGATATAAATCCATAATTCATTCATTTGTTCATTTCCCTTTTCACTCCCTATGGATCATGGAGCCACCACTGCAGCTGGTCCCTTTGCAGGAAGCCTGCACTAAAGCTCTTGCAGTGATGATTTCTGAAGCAATTGATTTTGCATGATGAAGTTCTCAGCACTGTGCACAACTTCATATTAGTTGCTTCTTACAATGTAGTACTTTTCTTTCTTTGTCTGCCCCCTGTAAACTATATGAGACGAATCCATAGTTACCCAATGTTTGATCAATACTGAATCTGCATTGATCCAGCATGGAGCAAATACTGAGCCAATATCAGCCTTACATAAATCCATTATTGCCCAGTATATGACCACTATTGGTCTCGCATGGATCCAATATCATGCCAATATCAGACCTGTTTACACTTTCAATAGTGCACTAATATTTAGCTAACATTTGACTGTTATGAAATTCACTGTCTGCCCTTTATTGAACAAATATATATGGGCTGTCTGGGAATATAGTCTAGACTAGCGCTTTTTAACTAGGGGTGCATGCACTCCCTTGGGGTGCGAGACCTACCTTCAGGGGGTGTGAGACCTACTTCAGGGGGTGCGAGACATGCCAGTTATTTTAGAAGGCTAATCATCATTAACATTATATAATACACAGAACTCAAATGTATTTGTACATAATAGAACATTACCAACGGGCTGATCACCCGTTTGCCAGTCACTTCGATTACGGAAACAACGGCAGATGGATTGATTTGCCGTTGCCCTAAAGACGCCATTAGGTGTGATGGGAAACAATGGCAAAGAAAACCTATCTGCTGTTGCCCTAAGACGCCACTAGGCGTAATGGCCACTGACTGCTTTGACGGTCGGTGGCTAAGGATGGAAGAAGAAGAAGAAGATAATAGAACATTGACAACGTGAATTCAGTACTGAATCTTAGTCATATTTTGTAAATAACATTTTCTCATACTTGTATAGGTAATTTCCTATTACTCATACTTTTTTGCTCTGCAGTGAATATGTGTAGTTATGTGTTGTTTTGTAGCAGTTAGGGTTAGGGTTAGGGTTAGGGTTAACACTATTTTTCTTTTTTCATATTTCTTGTAGTATTAAAATTTATTAAAAGAACACAAATTTACCAACAGCTCTGACTTAAGAAGCAGTTTGGAAATTAGTGTAATATACATTAGTCAATTGCAATTGTGGAAGTGGCTTTTACAGAATGCCAGATAATGAATATCATTGATTCTCAGATGGAGGAGGTCATATTTCCATCCATAATGCACAGTTTGATTCTGATGCTGGCACATACACTTGCAGTGCTCACAATCAGGCTGGAACTTCAGAAAAATCTGTCTCTGTGCATGTGTTACCTCCATCTGCCTCTTCTTGTAAGTATTGTATCAGTTTTTACTTTATTTTTCTTCTTTATCTATAAAAATCATATACAATTTGACTTGGCTTTAATTTGTTTTCGCAAGTGTTACATTATGTTGTGTATGAAAACAAATGCTTTAGCTAAGCTGTATGAGAACATAAATTGCTTGAGCTATATAACATGGGAACAAAAGCTGCTCTAGTTAATACTTTAAAGAATTTGAGATTCTTTATTGATAATGCTAAGCAGCTCATTGTAATGTTATGATGTATGTATATAAGCATTACCTCGTCATCTACACAAGCACACACATGTTTCAGAAGGCACTCAGTAAAAGCATGTTCAGTTTGTAGCCATGTTTATTTACAGGATGTCGTACATGTCAAGATTCGCATTATATTACAATGTGTGGTTTCGTATTTATGTATTATATTACATCCCCCCTTTTTTGAAAAAATAATGTGTGCAAACATTTCCAACGAAATGTTTCATGTGATAAAGGATAAGTATGTGTAATGCTCAGTGTGAGTATATATGTCACTGTCTGTATCGGCTGGGAGGTGTCACTGTACGGCCAGAACGAGTGGTGTAAAGTGCTGGTGGTTCTGCGGAAGTCCCTGGTTTAGCTTGAGTTGGTTGTGATTTCGGCCTTGGCGCTTGTTGGTTTTGTGGGGCACCAAGGTCTGGAGTTACTGCATTGTCTGTTGAAAACATGGGAATTCTCTGTTCTGTTGTATTCTGTGGGATTTCTCTTATGTCCACTCTGTTTCGCCTCAGGAGGTTGCTGCTGCTGTCTGGTCTTAAAGTATAGCTCCTGGGTTCAGGGTTTCTGGAAATGATTGTTGCTTTTGACCATGTGTCATTGTTGTGGTTGTAGGTAGTCACATGCTGACCAGGATATAATGGTGGTAAGTCTTTAGCACATTTGTCATAGTTGGATTTCTGAACTTGCTGACGATGCTGAAGTTGATCATATGTGCTGTCTCTATGTTGTGGACGGAAGTGGACCTTAGATGGTAGGAGGTCTTTAATTCTTCTATCAAACACAAGTTCTGCTGGACTGTCGATCTTACTGTCTACCGGTGTTGTTCTCCATCTCAAGAGTGCTAGGTGTACATCCTCTGTTCTTGTTTTCTTCATGATTGACTTGATAGTTTGTATCTGTCTCTCAATGAAACCATTAGATTTAGGGTATCTAGATGATGATGTTGTGTGTTTGATCTTCCAGTCCTTAGTGAAGTTTCTGTATGCTTGACCTGAGAAATGTGGACCGTTGTCTGATCTAATTTCATCTGGGATGCCAAACATGCTGCAATACTTCTTTGTAATGTCTGCAATAACAGCTGATGGTGAGGGTTGTGGAAGTTTCTCAATGATGGGAAATTTGCTGTAGTAATCAGCAATAATAAGATAGTCATTATTGTCGATTGAGAAAATATCAGTTCCTATAATGCTCCAAGGGCTCAATGGTATGTCTGATGGTATGAGAGGTTCTCTGCACTGCCTATTTGCATGTTCTTGGCAAATTGAACAGTTTTTACATAGTGTTTCTATGTCCTTGTTTATCTGTGGCCAGTAAACATCTTTCTTTGCTCTCAGTTGTGTCTTCACAATACCAAGGTGACTATTATGGAGCTGTTTAAGGATGATATCGCGTTGTGTTTCTGGTACAACAATGCGATCTCCTTTAAGGATCAGACCATCTTCGATGCTTAACTCGTCCCTCATCGAGTAGTATGGACGGATGTGTGTTGGAACTTCCCTGATAGAGCTTGGCCATCCATGGTATATCAGTTCTTTGAGAGAGTTAAGGATAGGATCTCTCATTGTGTCTTCTCTGATGTGTTCAAGCCGATTATCGCTAAACTTGACAAAATCAACTTTGATGTTTGGGGTAAGATCTGCTGTCTTGTTGGGGTTTGGTAGTCTGCTGAGAGCATCTGCAAGACCTATATCCTCTCCTGGGATATACTGAATATTAAAATCATAACCTTGTGTTTCCAATAACAGAGCTTGTAGTCGTGGTGGTGCTGAAGCTATTGGTTTTTTATGAATCATCTCAAGTGGCTTGTGATCTGAGAGAATTGTAAATGGGCGGTTGAAAAGAAATGTGTGGAAGCGTTTGATTCCAAAACGTACAGCTAGCATTTCTCTTTCAATGTTTGCAAGTTTCTTTTCGCCAGAACTTAATGATTTGCTTGCGTAAGCTACAGGACGAAGTTCTTTGGCATAGTGTCCTTCAGGATTTTTGTCTGGTTGCAAAAGTGCTGCTCCTAGGCCTTTCAGACTGGAGTCAACCATGAGAAAAGTGGGTGCTTGCATGTCATAGTATTTCAAGCATGCATCAGATGATATGAGGGTCTTCAAGTGGTTGAATATGTGTTGTTAGTCTTCTGACCATTCATACGGAGTTTCATTCTGTAGTAGAGATCGCAAAGGTTCTGCAGCAGCTGACAAATTTGGTATGAATTGTGCTAGGAAGTTGACAGCACCTAAGAATTGTTGCAGTTCCTTCTTTGTAGCTGGTGTTGGCATGTCATGAATATCTTCAACCTTTTTAGGGTCTGGTTTTACACCATTCTGGGTGTACAGCAATCCAAAAAATTGTATCTCCGTTGCCTTAATTGTACACTTTTTGCTGTTGAATGTTAGCCCATTGGCCTGTGCTACATGCATCAAGTTAATTAAGTTACGGTCGTGTTCTTGTTCTGACCTGCCGCGGACTACAATGTCATCCGCAATAGCCACTGTACCAGAACATTTCTCAACAATGTTGTCAATCTTCTGTTGAAAAATGTCTTGTGATACATTCAAACCAAATGGGAGTCTCTTGAAACAATATCTGCCGAATGGTGTTCGAAAAGTTGTAAGGAGTTGACTTTCCTCTGCTATCTCAACACTCCAGTATCCGTGTACAGCATCTAGTTTAGAAAAATATTTGGCATTGTGGAATCTGTGAGTTATCTCTTCCACTGTATGCATTTTGTGTGGACAGCACTTTAGACTGTTGTTTAAGTGTTTAGGGTCAAGGCAAACCCGAAGAGAACCATCCTGCTTCAGAACGGTTGTGATACTACTACACCAATCAGAATGCTCTTCAACCTTTCTAATAACATCATTCTGCACCATCTTTTCTAGTTCTGTGGCAAGTTTCTGTTTAACATGTATAGGATACTTTCTAGGTGGGTCTATCTTTGGCTCAGCGTTGTCTTTTAAAAAGAATCTTGCCTTTCCTGGAAGTTTGCCTATTCTGTCGAACTGTTCTGGGAATCGCTGTTTAAGGTCATCTACTCCAGTGACGTGTAGAGTAAGATGTTCTTTTTTGTCAGCTTTAATGTTGTTAATAGTTACCACACTCAGCTTTTCGCACATTGGTAAACCCAAAATTGCAGGTCCTTCAACATCTACCAAGTAAAATGTTGACGATGTCCATTCAGAGTCTCTGTATAAACATTCAAGTGTTACTGCTCCGAAACAGTCTATACTTGTTCCATTGTAAGCTCTTAGCTTTGTCCTGCCACTCCTACTTTTTACATCCCTTGTGGGAAATCCTTGCTCATCCACCTTGTCAGGCATGATCTGTCTGAATATTCTTAAGGGTAGAGTGTTACCTTGGGCACCTGTGTCTATCTTGAACCGAATATATCTTTCTTTGTGCCTTTTAATTCCTGGTATTCGGAATTGTACCTTGCAGAAAGCCTGCGTTCTCTTTGGTTCATTACTGAAAGTTAGTATCTTCACAGTATCAAATGTGGAAGGATCACTTTCTTCACTGGAGTCAAGGTCCTCAGTCATCATAAAGTGTGTTTGTTTTGATGACTCTCTGCTGTGAAGGTTGTGTTGAGCACTGTCTTGTTTCCTCTTGAAACATAATTTTATCCAGTGGCCCCTCTTTCTGCAGTAATGACATGTAGAGTCTTTAGCTGGACAGTGGTTTTGTATGTGGTTTAGGCCACAACATTTACACATAGCACCTCTGCTTGTGTTGTGTTTTTCTTGTTGCTTCGAACCAGTTGCTTTGTTTTGTTTGGGTTTATAGCTTTTTACTGCATCCACCTGGGCTGTTACTGTACCTTGCTGAATTTGTTTAATGTTTAGTGCTTGTGCCTCGTGTTTCCTGCCTTCATCCAGAAGTTGTTGTAAAGTTAGTGTATCACTCTGGCTCAGTATCCATTTCTGGAACTCTGGCATTGGTGTGCTGAGAAGGATCTGTTCGATAATTTGCTCTTTTTCTTCTTCTTTGTTAAATTTGCATACACTTGTTTTCTCCTTGATGCGAGTGAAAAAATCATCTAGACTTTCACCAGGTTTCTGTCGCAGGTGGTGAAGTTCTAATCTTGCCACTCTAAAGTTCGTGTGCTTTATTATCAGACGTTTTTCAAATTCGTCCAATATGGCTGCGGGGTCTGTCGCCGACTCCACAGGCATGGCGGTAGCAAAACTGTTGTAAATTTTCAAACCTTCATCGTCCAATGCTTCTAAGATATATGGAGTTAGGGTTTGTCCTTCCAGACCAGTGGTCTTGGAATATAGATCTATGCGTTGGCGCCATAACAAGAAAGCTTCACTCTTATCGTCTTGACCGGCGAATCTCATTTGCGGTGCGTTGCGATATTGTTTCGCCACCATGGCTGACCTCGATGACGAAAATTAGCCGAATACTCTACTCACGTGTTATCGTGTAGCTGTTTTGCGTCAGTCCGGTATCCCACCGCTGCCACCATGTAATGTTATGATGTATGTATATAAGCATTACCTCGTCATCTACACAAGCACACACATGTTTCAGAAGGCACTCAGTAAAAGCATGTTCAGTTTGTAGCCATGTTTATTTACAGGATGTCGTACATGTCAAGATTCGCATTATATTACAATGTGTGGTTTCGTATTTATGTATTATATTACACTCATGAGACCCACACATGAATTCCAGGGTTTAGACCACTAACCAAAACCCTGTTGCATCTTGGAAACAGGCAACCTTCAAGCTCTTTAACTGCATAGCCAGTGCTTATAGATCATGTAATAACACCAGAACAGCCCTATACCACAATAGCCTCCACAGCAGAAAATTCTGAGAGGCCAAATTTGTGCATTAAGCCTGGTTTTTTTTTTTTTTTTAATTTAATGATGAAAAATATTCCGTTCAACCTCTGATGGGTAATAATTAGGATATATATTGTTTTCAATTCCAAATAATATGAATAACTGTCGATACGGGAAATTGACATCACATCTGTCAAATCTTTGTAAATAGGGAAAATCAAAATTACCAATTTTTAGTGTATGTTAAAAAAAAAAGGACATGACAAATGACAGTTATTGGGAGAGCTCAGAACCTGAGAACAGTGATTTAGCTCTACAAATTTTGACACAGCTATGACAGGAAAATCACAGTGTGCCATCCCTTTCCCCTATAAGCTTAAAACTAGATTACAAGTAACCATTTAATACATGCTGAACAAACTGCTAGAATGACAGAAAAGCCTAAGGGAAAGCCTAGATGTATAACATAGGTTATGCCAAGGAAAACCATCTTTTCCTCTTATGTGCTCATATATCACCTCAGAAAACAAGATCCATGCAAGCACTAACACTTTAAATGGCTAGCAAAAAGTTGACTAATGGGAACATGAATGTACTACAAATCACCAAAAAGTTGACAAATGGGAACATGAATGACCTACTAATTAACAATGCCAACTTGTAGAGAGCTAGAAAAGAGAACTGTTACAAACCTTAAATGAAAGTAAGAACAATACTGCAGTCCTCCAGGATATCATTTCATCCAGACAAACCATTAACATTACTGGAAATACTCATTACTGCTGTGAGTGTAGGAAATACCAAGGAGTCATAAGAAATAGCATTCATGCAACTTTTATGAAACATCTTCAACACAAAAGGTTCTCTGCTGGTTCAAAAGAAACAAACACACCATTTATGTTTACTGACCCCCCCTCCCCCAGCATCTCAGGAAACAAGAATTTTCAAGACACCACATACCCAGAAAACTTTAATAACTTGAGACTTCAGTGCCCAGTCACCATCATGGGGATATAAAAGCATACAACAAATTAACCTGGTTCCAATATAGAACACAAGGACAGAACTCACTCTTTTGCATAAAGTTACAGGTATGGTCAGCAGACTAACCATACCTTGGTATCAGCTGACATCACAGATACTTGCATCTACAGAGTCCTGAAAGTGGCTACAGTTTAGTAATAATTGCTGTAGAAGGACACAAGTGCAGAGAAAGACCTACTGGAACTGCAGAAAGGCTAACAAAACAAAATGCACAACACTTTCAGATATCAGATTCAGCAGCATCTGCCTGTCATATACAATATATAAATCAAAAGAAAAAAATTATGTTTACAATAGGGCTGTAGAATTTTAATTTTTACACGTTGAAGCTCAAAATTCATAGATAAGACTTAAAAGAATTTAATTAATACTGAGTGATTTGTTTTATTGTAAAACTCTGTAACATTAATTTTACATTTTCCAGCCAAAGAATCACCAAAAGAGGCCGGCACATTTGTGGTGTTCAACTCTAAAGGCATCTCTGCTTATGATCCTCTGCACTGTCTGCTGAGACATCAAATTCCTGGGGACTTTAATAACTTCAAATTTATTCCTGATGCTTTAGATGGTCCTTTGACTCTCTGTCATAAAGGAGAAGATTGTCAGTGGGGTGAGGCTGTGAGGGTTGGATCAGAATTCATTTATGTCTGCCAGCCAGACCAGAACAGAATTGTAATGATGAGTGCAGGAGACAGCTGGAACCCATTACAGGTATCAATTTGCATGAAATTTATCTTGGCTGGGGTCCAGATAGAATCATTTATGTGAAGTAAACACATGTGAACTGTGACCTAGAGATCACTGTTAGTAGAATGAATCATGTGAATTTTGCAACTGCTAGTGTTCACCTTATAAAATTTATGCAAGCAATTCCCTAGTAATCCATATATATTAATATTCACTAGTGTGAGTTCACTGTAGGTAGCCTGTCATGTAAAATACATTTAGGCTGGAATTCACTTGAGCCACGTAAAAATATGTTCTGTTGATATGATGAATCATCATTTCCAAGCATATTTTGTTGCTAGTGTTTATTGAACAGTTTTTTCTAAGCATGTTTTTAACATTTACACAGCGAAATAGAACTGACAGTGTGATGTAACGTCGAATAATCGTTTGCATGATGGCACATGTTTAACTCAAAATAGATCAAATAAATCTCTGATTAAGATGGTATGATGTAAAATTATAAATCTTGATTGAGATTTTCTTGCAGGTTATTTATTTTTAATTTTTAGCTGGATCTGGACTACAGAGCTTCAAAATTGAATTTAAATATGTTTAAAGGGCCTTTGAATGTGATAATTTATGCAGAAAAAGAATCACAACAGTGAATTTTAACTCAGCTTTAATAGATAATTGTTTAGTTGTCTGATGCAAGTAACTGTGAACGGCAAAATATAACTTGAACTATGCCAGTTAATTTTATAAATCTTCACATAACACAGATGACACATTTAATCATAACATTCAATTAGTGTTATAAATCTTCACATATGCCATATTTAGTTATGATATTCAGTTAGTTTTATAAATCTTCACATGACACAGTTAATACATTTACTTATAATATTCTGTTAGCTACATAAATATTCACTTGACACAGTTAGCAGATTTAGTTATGACAAACTGAATTTGTAATGCTAACCAATAACTCTAGCTTATCTGCCTTAATGTTGCAAACTTTTTTGTCACATAATGTTGAGAGTCATTGACAAAATAGGACAAATCATCATTTATTTATTTTTTTATATCTTCAATAATCATAGTTTTTTTGTTCTAAAGCACTACACAATTCAGTTACAAATATTTTGTAGTTTAGAGTTTTTCTTGATACTCTAGGATAGACCACGTGAGGCTCAACCTGCCAACTGTTAACACTCTGTCAGATGTCAAAAAACAGTGAAACATAAATGGACAGACTGGTAATTTTATGCATGTGGATCATTGTGTTCTTGTTAAACATTTTAAATAATATCTCTGTTGCATACTACACAGTGTTCACTTTCTCATTGCAGATAATAGATACAGACAAACGACCAGAGAAACTATGGTATGTCAGACATCTAGACCAGGTGTGGGTTCTGTGTAGCAATCAGGAGCATGGAGAGGGCAGCAAAACTGTTGTAGTGATCAGAGATGCTAGCCAGCACATTCAGCACCGATCTGTGCACACACAGCCAGTAGGAAACCACTTTGATATGGTCAGTGTTCTAGTTGAGCGTAATTAGTTATTTGCAAATTTATTTGCTCCTATCCTGTTGTATGGCTGTGCAACATAGAGAACAAGAACTTGTAGACTTTTGTAAAGCTCTAGGATGCTTGCTTAGAATAGAAGGATTGCAATGGTATGACAAGTTCACGAATGGGAACCAGTAACAAGAACTAGACAAATACCACTGGAACAAGAAATGAGAAGATGCTGACAATGGATTGAACATATAGTATATTGAGGAAACCTACTGATAGCATTACCAGGCAGTCCTTGTTCTGAAATCCTTATACACAACTTCACGTTTTTCACCTCAAATGACATGCCAAATGGAAACAATGCAAAAACGTCCTCAGAATGAAATAACAAAACTAGAGAAATATCTTCAGAGAGAAACCGAGACTGACATTCATCATCATCATCAGTTGCCATCTCCACAACGAAGGTTGGCTGTAAAGGATCTCCAACGTCTTCTGTCTCTTGTCTTGGTGGTGCACTCTGATAGACTCTTTCCTGTCCATCTCTTGATGTTATCTTCCCACTTATAACGCTGTCTTCCCCTTGCACGTTTGCCTTCAACTCTCCCTTCTGTTATGGTCTTCTGCAAGGTGTTATGCCTTTTTATGTGGCCAAAGTATTTTAGCTTCCGAACTTTGACCTCCCTCATTAGTTCTCTTTTCATACCTAGATTTTCTAGGACCTCCTTATTTGTTTTCATCTCTTTCCATGAGATACGCCCCATTCTTCTATATATCCACATTTCAAGAGCCTCAATTCTTTCTTCCAAATGCTTATTCATCGTCCATGTTTCTGCACCATACAGAAATGCAGAATATATATAACACTATAGAGACTGACATTACAAAACCAAAAAAATCAATCTAGAGCAATAAGCTCACTCATGGATCTAGAAAAGTAAGCTCTGTATAGATAAACTCTTTATTGAATCTTAAACATTGCAATAAAAATCTAGGCATCAGAGGCAAACAGGGGTGCATCTGAGGCAACCAGGGGTGCATCTCATGGAAAGAAGAAACAAATAAAGAAGTTCTAGAAAAGCTAGGAATGAAAAAAGAAATAATTAATGAGGTCGAAGTCAGACATTAAAATATTTAGGTCATATAAAAATACATTACATCTTGTTGAAAACCATAATGGCAGGAAGAGATCACTATAAGTGGGAAAATAACACCAAGAGATGGACAGGAACGATTCAGTCAGAGTGCACCATCTAGATAAGAGACAGAAGACACTAATGATCCATTGAAGCTGACCTTTGATGGGTAGATTACAGCTGATCTGATCTGATCAGAGGCAGATACCTTCTGATCACAGTAACAGATAAGTGGTTGTATTGCTATCATGTTGTGTTGAGCATTTATACTTTTTTTTTTTAATATATAAAAACTTGTGTGAGACCAGTTCAAGTATTCTCTCTCTCTGACTTTTCCTTTTAACTACCTATGAAGCACAGGCCTTCAAGTAGTTCCACTGCTAGCAAGCCATGTTCTTTAATAGTTTTCTTGATCCTTGATATCTGAACTTGTATAGTATTTAATATTTTTGTTAGTATTTTATATTCTAGTAAAGTATCTCATTATCCACAGGTTCAAGATTTATTCATAGCCCCACTAAATGACCTTGAACATGAGTTTGCCTTTGGCTATGTCTCCCACGGAGGCCAGAATGGGCTTTTCAAGCTTAGCCTGGAAGATATGAGCTACACTAAAGCCATTGATCTGACCAACTATGGTTGTGTTCCTACTAATATTGCATTTGTTCCTATTGGTGAGACAGTATTTCATTAGATGGAGTGTTTTTTTTTTTTAAGTATATCTAAGAAAAGAGTGAATACTTATATTTTTTAAGTATATCTATGAAAAGAGTGAATGAGTGAGGAATGCAGTTAGCGACCCATAGCTAGATTGTTAGCGACCCATAGCTAGACTGCTTGCGTCAGGGTCAGCGAACCAGAGCTGACCAAGACCCTACTCCACCTCCAAGTGGTGGTCCTGGAAACTAAGCTGCATCACTGCAGTCTAGCTGAGTGAGTAGGGATTGAAGAGGGAAGGCTAACCTGGTCCCAAAAATGCTCTGCTGAAGTCGGATGTGTCGGCCAAAAGGCGCAAATATCGCAGCTTTGCTGTAAACTGACACAACGCAACCAATGTCCTTTTCAGGATGAACAAAGAAGAATACTTATATTTTAAAGTATATCTATGAAAAGAGTGAATACTTATATATTTGAAGTATATCAATGAAAAGAGTGAATACTTCTTTTTTTAAGTATATCTATGAAAAGAGTTGCATACATATATTTTTAAAGTATATCTATGAAAAGAGTGCATACTTATCTGTTTTTACATATGTTTATGACAGAGTGAATAGTTGAATAGTTATATTTTTTTTAAAGTATATCTATAAAAAGAGTGAATGCAGGATCCTAATATTATCAGTTGGTTTCTTGAAAGTGTGTCCTTTCCAGTTCCAGTGTCTTCTTCTCACCTCATATTCCCCTGGTATTTGCCATTTTTACATTGCTGAACTTGTCATAACTTTTTGTCAAAATTTTTTTGTTTTGTTGCTTGAGGCACATTCTCCCTTTGGCAGGCATGCTAGGTTTTAGCTGCTTTTAGGGAAGTACCCAGTTTTTATATTTATTTCTATTTAGATTCTAATGTGTCCTATTTAGCTCTCCTTTCCTTTCCCTCCTGAAGGCTCTGTGGCTGCAACATAGGCTATTTTCTTTGTCTTTTGTCCTCATAAGACGAATCACCTTTTTTCAATTTTTTTTCGTACCCTTCCATTGTACTCCAAGTCTTACCGCAATTCCCCTAATCTTCCTTAATCTTGTCATACCATTTCAATTTTTTCTGTTCTACACAAGCACCCATTTATGCAAGTCTTCTTGGTTGTTTTTAATGTTCTGTATGTTTCAGATCCATACAACAGAACTATCTTGACATTTGAGTTTAAGATTTTTATTTTGAATTTATTTCATTTAATTTTTGTGTATTTCCCAGTTAATGAAAGCTCTTTTTGCCTTTTGTATTCCACATCTTGCGCCAGTTAAAAATCCCATGGCAGTTGGAAATCATAAAGAGTAGGTCATAAGGCTGCTGCCCTGGCAAAATTTAAATAAAAATTTAAAAACTTACCCACCACAAAAATATTTATAGAATGTGTGATTCCTATATACACACATTGGGATTCTTGCTGGTGCTATAGTATTTGTGCACTGTGCTGAGATCCTCCTTGTGTGATCTAAGGGAAGAGATCGGAGCACTGATGGAGTTGTCCATGTGCAATAAAGATAGTCTTTAAAACCAAAAAACCAATCCACATCTTGTAGGGGTGTTTCTCCAAGTGCAGTCTTGCTAAAGTCCCTACTGCACTCCATTTCTGAACTCAGTTGGTTCTGTGAGCTGTCCTTCATGAAGAATTCTGCATTTAATGTTTCCTCTACTAGCTTAATGATCTTCCGGGGGAATTTTTCATGCCTCAGCAGTTTCCATAGTGTTTTTTTGTCAGATCTGTCTAATGCCTTTCATAGCTAACAAATTTATTGTGACTAATCTTGCAAGTATAGGAAACAGAAAGACAACTAAATGTGTCATAATCCTAATACAGCGAATTCTTTATGTATATTTAGCATGTGGCCAAATTTTTTTGCAAGTTGAAACTTGTGTGACCTGGTTTTGAATCTTGTTGCTTTGTTTGAGAGACAAGTTTTCTATCACTCTGCCATTCAGACACTTGTTATCAGCTGTAGGACTTTAGTGGTCCACACCTTTAAAAAAAGATAAAGGTAGTCCCATAGCAGATATAGCCGTAGGGGAGTGAAGTGTTAGAGACTTGCTTGTACTAGGTCCATCATCAAGAAGTGGGGGTGACCTGTTCCCTTCCTTGCTGCCTTTTCCTTCCCTAACTCAAGAACAAAGTCAGGTACCCATTTACAGCTAGGTAGATGAGAGTATGTCAACACCGTGAATCAAACCCAGCAACTTTGCTGTCGGAGACCAGTGCTCTAATCACTCTGTCAGTCAGACATTCTGCCTACAAAGAGTGACAAATTTTACAGCACTGTTGCCAGTAAATCAAAATGTTGATAAAGTAGCAAGAAATTATTTGCCACAAGATTTAATATGAAATGAAAAGTTTCTGCATCAGATATCAAGTTGATTTTTTAATAAACAACAAGGTATAAGAAAATTAGTGTCTCAAATGAGAAAAAAAAAATTAAGAGAAATTAAAATAAAGGTTTTCTTCACAGTAAACGCACAATTCCATGCAAAAATACAACTATTATTGTCAAAATACAACGTTTTAGAAGGTTTTCTAATTTAGATTTAGTGGATCCTAATTATCATAAAATAGGCTAATCCTGGTTTTCTTATTATTTTCTATGTTGGCTTGAAATCCACTGCTGCTTTCCCTCATAAAAAATAAGAATCATTGGAAGTAAAGTGCAAAGAAACGTCCAACACAGAATATTCTAGAATTCTAATTATTGAGCTATGCTTCAAAGGGAGATAACATGAATTGTAATGTCTGTTCAGAAACTGAAACCATCTTTTTCCTCCAATCACTATTTCTTTTCAGGAGGGCATGTTGTCATCCGGTGTGTCTCAGCAGCAGATCAGCACACCCTGCAGTTGATCATGGATTACCTTACAGATACCATAACCTCCACAACATCACTTAATGGTCGTCCAATGACTTCACCTGACTCACGTCACCTGGTCACTGTGGATCAGTTCACAGGCAAGGTCATCGTTACTTCTGTTTCAGATGAGGGTAAGTGTTTATAAAAATGTTTATAAAATTCAGTCTATAAATAATATAGATGCTACCTGTTTGAATAACTGGAAGGTAGTACTGAGTTAATAAATATGTTAAGAAAAATGAAGAAAGTGCCAAATACAATTAGATGCGAAGAGGCTGACTTCATTAAAGCAATATAACAGTTGTGAAACATAATTCACAATTCATAATTATCAGTTTTTACTGTCAAAAGAAAAAAATTACCTATTTAACAACTATGGTATTTGTCTGAAAACAAATATGCACAAAATTGACAGAAATGAAATGGAGATGTAAAAATAAAATAAAAATAGACAATAAAATAAAATGAAAAAGCGTTCAGTGGAAAACATGAAGCAATGAAAGAATAAAAAACCAAGCTAGAAGTATGTACATTTTTGTTCATGCAGTAACCTAATGTAAGAAAAAATTGTGTCTTCTGTAATTTGCTACTATAAGATCACTTTGTAACAGGTAATTAAAAATTTTAAAAAGAAATACTTACTTACTTACTTACTTAGTCGTTCCCCTTCTACCGTGAGGTGTAGAGGTTAAAAAAGAAATAATGAGGAGTAATTATCTGTTCTAATGAATGACTAAATTTGTAATGTATATAATTAACCATTGAAATGTAAAATAGTGGTCAAAAGGTTTATCACTTGTGATATAAAAAAGATGATATTAGTAGCTATTTAATATGAGCTATGCAGAGATGTGCCCAATGGGCTGATCACCCGTTGGTTTGTCACACCGATTACGGAAACAACGGCAGATGGATCTATTTGTTGTTGCCCTAAAGACGCCGCTAGGCGTGATGGGAAACTACAACGGAGAAAATCAATCTGCTGTTGCCCTTAAGACGCCACAAGGCGTGATGGCCTCTGACTGCTTGGTCGGTCTTTGGCTAAGGACGGAAGAAGAAGATGCAGAGATGTGTATAATTAATTACAAAAATATTAATTTGTTTTAAAATTATTAATGTAAAGTAAAATATTGATGTACAGTATTTAACTAGTTACAGTAAGATTTTAAGTCATATCCGTAATGATCTAAATATCTGGGTATACAGGTGTTTTGGAAACCACCTATGAAGTAACAGTGAGTGCCAGCATCAGTGACGTTGCTTTCATGCCTGCCATGTCTCACCAAGGTTATGACCTTGTGTTGACGTCTGCTGATGATGATGATGTTATTATTATGAATCTTGTGACTGGAAAAGTAGAGAAAATTCCAGGTTTGGCTTTCTTTCTATTTCCAGAACTCCATTAAAGCTTTATAGGTTATTGTTTTATTGTCAGGATAATGCATTATTAATGTGTTGTAGCTGAGGTTCAGAAATGTGGTGTAACAGAGCCATGAAGGCACTGGACATAAATCCAGCAGCCTGGGAGGATGAAGCTGCTGATCGCACCAAGTGGCGATGCTCCCTATGGTGCCACCTCAGATTGGGTGAACAGAAACTCTCACAACAGTCAGCAGAGAACAGAACACGCCGAAAAGAGCAACAGAACAACCTCAGGGGTGCATTCCCATTACCAGATGACTGAAGGGAGGCTACTACTATTATCTTAAGCCTCCTATCCTGTTGATATCCAAAGTGATGTCTGAATGGGGGGGGGGGGGGGGGGGGGGAGGGGGGAGAGGGAATGTGTCTGTCAGTGTGTGTGTGTGTGTTTATATATATATAAAATGATTCTCCAATTTGGTATGTTGTATTTATTATATGACAGAATGATGTTACTAAAGATGAGAGCAAAGCCATTCGACATATCAATCTTACAAACTTATGCACCAACTAAAAATTACAGCGAGGAAGAAATAGAAGAATACTATGAAGAGCTACAACACACACTTAAACCAGTCAAATCTACAGATGTGTTGATAGTAATGGGTGATATGAATGCAAAAGTAGGAAAAGGAAAATACAAGAAAATAGTAGGACAGTATGGATTAGGGACTAGAAATGATAGAGGAGACAGACTTATCCAGTTCTGTGAAGAAAACCAGCTGGTCATATGTAACACCTTTTTTGAACATCACCCAAGGAAATTATACACATGGAAAAGCCCAGGAGATGTAACACGTAATCAAATCGACTATATCATGATAAAACATAGATTTAAGAACAGTGTCACAAGTGCAAAGACACATCCTGGCGCCGACATAAATTCAGATCACAATCCAGTTGTCATCAAAGTAAATATAAAGCTGAAAAGAGCAGGAAACAGAAGACAGGAGGAACCCCAGATAGAAATATCAGCGCTGAAACAACCAGATATAAAACAGAAATATTTAATCGAAGTCAAAAATAAATACCAACAGTTATTGACAGAAAGCATGGAGCAGTATAGAAGAGAAAACCCAGAAGAAAAGCAACCGCAAAATGGGAATGCTTAAAAACAAGCATACAATCAGCAAATGCAAATTTACCTAAAAAGGAGTCTAAGAAAAATCAAATTTGGATGACAGATGACATCTTGAATAAAATGGCAGAAAGAAAGAAAGCAAAAAATACTCCAGAATATAAAACAATAGACAATGACATACGTACTATGTGTAGAGAAGCAAAAGAACGGTGGATAGAAACAAAATGTAAGGAAATAGAAGACTTGGAAGCGAAGCACATGACAAGAGATATGCATGAAGAAATAAAGAAATTATCAAATCGGTCGCGGTTTGCACAAGGAGGAAGCTGTATCAAGAACAAAAATGGTGTAATATTACTTGATGAGAAAGACATATCAAACAGATGGGCAGAATACGTAAAAGAACTATTCGAGGACAACAGAGGTAAAAAACCATCACCAGATTCTAATGAAGGCCCACACATTCTCAGATCAGAAGTAGAGAATGCCATTCATATGATACAAAAAGGAAGATCAGCAGGCATGGATAACATAAACATTGAAATGATAGAAGCTCTGGAGAGCTTTGGTATAGATACAATCACAGAAATATGCAATGATATATACAATACAGGATATTTACCACACGACATGAAGACATCAGTTTTTATAACATTGCCCAAAAAACCAAATGCAACAGAATGTTCAGACTTCAGAACAATCAGCCTGATGAGTCATGCAATTAAGATACTGCTCAAAATCATACAGGAAAGAATAAAAAGTAAAGTAGACAGCGAAATCCAAGAAGAACAGTTTGGTTTTAGACGGAACAGTGGAACAAGAGAGGCAATATTTTGCCTAAGAAGATTAGCAGAAAAATATACAGAGGTCCAAAAAAGTATGTATATGTGCTTCATTGACTATAAGAAGGCTTTTGACAGAATCCATCATGAGAAAATAATTGAATGCCTCAAAGACATAGGTATTGATGGAAAAGATATAAGAATACTCAGTAACCTTTATTGGGAGCAAACTGCCACAGTAAGATCGGGAAGGAATTATTCACCATACATAGACATAAAAAGAGGTGTCAGACAAGGTTGTGTGCTGTCCCCCTGCCTATTTAATTTATACACCGAAAAAATTTTCAAACAGATACAGGAAATACCAGGACTGAACATCAGTGGAAGATCAATAAACAACCTTAGATATGCAGATGATACCGTGTTGTTAGCTGAAAGCGAACAGGAGTTACAAGAACTAGTGAAGCAAGTGAACAGTATAAGTCATGAATATGGACTCGACATTAATATTGAGAAAACTAAAACTATGATAATTAGCAAAACAGACGATAAACCCACATTAAAGATAAGCGTAAATGGGAAAATCCTGGAACAAGTCAAGAGCTACGTATATCTTGGTCATATAATAACAGAAGATGGCAGATGTGAAACAGAAATCAAGAAGAGAATAGGAATGGCCAAAGCTACATTCAACAACATGAAACATATACTGACATCCAAACAGTTATCTCATAAATTAAAACTGAGAATCATAAAGTGTTATATATATTCTGCATTTCTGTATGGTGCAGAAACATGGACGATGAATAAGCATTTGGAAGAAAGAATTGAGGCTCTTGAAATGTGGATATATAGAAGAATGGGGCGTATCTCATGGAAAGAGATGAAAACAAATAAGGAGGTCCTAGAAAATCTAGGTATGAAAAGAGAACTAATGAGAGAGGTCAAAGTTCGGCAGCTAAAATACTTTGGCCACATAAAAAGGCATAACACCTTGCAGAAGACCATAACAGAAGGGAGAGTTGAAGGTAAACGTGCAAGGGGAAGACAGCGCTATAAGTGGGAAGATAACATCAAGAGATGGACGGGAAAGAGTCTATCAGAGTGTACCACCAAGACAAGAGACAGAAGACGTTGGAGATCCATTACAGCCAACCTCCGTTGTGGAGATGGCAACTGATGATGATGATGATTTATTATATCATATCAGTACATGCCAATGTATATAAAGGAGAATAAAGACTGATTGTGTGTGTGTGTGTGTGTGTGTGTGTGTGTGTGTGTGTGTGTGTGTGTGTGTGTGTGTGTGTGTGTGTGTGTGTGTGTGTGTGTGTGTGTGTGTGTATATATATATATGGAGCCACGCTGGCATAATGGTTACCATACTGCGCTGGTGATCGGGTGATCTCAGTTCACGCCCTGTGAGGGCATTTGAAAGAGTGTCTTTGACCGGGACTTGGACTGGATTAATTCGAGTCCTGGCGAAGACATTTGAAAGAGTGCCGTCAACGAGGGGACTGGAATAACCCAAGTGGCTCCTGAGCACAAACCCTCTGTGGATGGGAAGGAGCAAAGCTCCTGACCGGGTTGGAAGGACAGTCCATAGGCTCCCCAGCCTTGCAATGCCATGAAATTTGTTTCATGTCATTGGGCCGAAGGGCTGAAAGCCCAAGTGCCGCTGGTTTGGAAAAAAAATATATGTATATATTTGTACACTTGTATGTGTGTATATATACATACATAAATGTGTGTGTGTGCATATATACACATATGTTCATTACCCTTCAACGCCCTAAGAAACATTGACCTTCAACAAGGTTATGCCAAGTCTTCCTGTCACGTGCCATCAGCTCAAGACCTTTGCATGACTTCCTCATTCCTTTCATGTCTGTGTGGTGGGTTTAGATGTTAAGAAGAATGGTGTGCGTATAGTTGTACTTGAGTGAGATCAACTGTGAAGGTCTCTGAGGTAAACAATGGACAACTGTGTTACAGAGTACCTTTCTTGTTACCACCCTACGATCTCACTCTAAGTTATATTCTTTATTGACTAGCGTGACTGAAAGCTATATAAAGTGTCTAGGGTATTGTAAGAGTGTTGTTAAAGAATCTCAATACAAAAACATATACAAACATATACTAATTACTATGATAAAATCAACTAACTCCAGCTGTTAAATTTTATATTTAAAAATTCTTTTGTTAAACTTTATTGGTCCTGAGCCTAAAGTTGTTTTGGTCAGGACTACAGTTCAATGAGAATCAATTTAGATGGATAGATATATTTACAAATATATATAAAGATATTTACATACAACAGACAATATGTCCATAGTACATTGTTACAAATTTTCAAGTTGATGTTAATTACTCTATTTACTACTGGTACTAGAAAGCAGGTTGGGGATTATCATCATCCCAATGTTCTTTTGTTTCACTAGAATTGTTTATGTTAGTCTTTTGGAGGAACGTTTTTGTCTATACAGGAGATTTTTCTTTAGTCGTGATAAGTTGTCCCAGGCCAGATATTGCACTTATCTGGATCCTGGAATCACAGCAGTTGTAGTTGGTTTGGCCAAACACTTCAGTCTCCTCTGGTCTTGAACTTCTTTAATACCAACAGGTACCAGAGACTCTTAGAATTCATGTTGAATTTCTCTATCATCGAGTACCAGCACCAGACAAGTGCCAGCAGGAACCCCTGTCAATGCAAGTTATGGTTCTGTCTTAACTCTTACTATACGGGAGCTAAAACCGCGTTTTTACGCGCTAGTTTAGCTATCATTACCGTCGCGCGCCACTTGAACTGGCGAGCCGTAAAATTGGTACTAAACCCGCGCCACTTCACGGGGCTTGCCGGATACTAAGAGTTAATATCAAACTAATTCCTCCTAATTTACATGTAAACATACATTCAATACAAAAGAACATGGTCAGCTCTCTCTGACAACTCTGCTTCTCCACTTTAGTTTGATGGAACAAATGGTACGAGTTTTCTTTTCTCTTCCCTAATGGATGCTACGCCTCTGTCATTCCTGCAGTAATCTTTTCCATGCAATAAGATAGGTGTAATGTTCCTGTATGACCATCATATATATAGTCCTGTAGTTTTAAACTTCTTAGATAGTCCCTTATATGATGGATCAACATCTAGGCTATGCCCAAGTCTGCCATGGAACCATTTAATTACAATCTTTTACATGGCCTTTTCTTTTTTCACACAACCTTTTTAAATTAAAAAGTCAATAAAATCAATCTTACCGCATATCAAGGAAATATAAACAAGTAACGATGAATTAGGCAATAGAATATGGCACACTTTCATCACTGCCTCTGTTCAGACTGCTTTCTGTTGTTAGTTATTTTAAAACAAAGCACAAGTCTGCTCATCGCTGCTTGCTCCTCTGAATATTTTTGAAAAAATGGCAGCGAGCAGCCTACTTTTCCTATCATGTAAAAGCTTTGGCCAATGAGACCAAGCATCTTTTTTTTTTGAATGAAACCTTTTTAAAAAAAATATCTCAAACCACTATGCGTTACTACTACCAACTAGATTTGTATATTTAGGTTAGCCAATAATATTTCGGCTTCCTTCAAATTTCATCCAATCCACTTCATCGTACTATCTTAGCCTTTCTTTCACCTAATTTTTTCCCCAAAAAATATGCTATCCAATCTAAGCAGACATGACTTGACCTGACAGTATCTCCGATTCTGTATATATTATTATCAATATTTGATTATTTAATGGACTATTTAGATAACTAACTACATATTCTTGGTCAACAAGTCTTCAGGTACACGAATATATGATTTTTATGGGGCTAAGTGGCTTGGTTCAAAATTCTATCTTTTTTTCTACGTTAGTTGTTTATTTTTAAACTACCTCCTGTTCAATTCTTTTTCCATGTACTTTCAAGCTAATTACGAGAGTCTCTCATAACACGTCTAGAATTACGTCATTCGCAATAAAAGCTAAGCGTGTTTTCATAACCGTAGTGTCCACATTTTCTAACATTTTCCTCGTATTCTGAAAACCGCCTAAGGGCAAGGCTAGCAAGTTAGTTTTATTTTTAGAAACAATGTGAGACGTGATTTGCGTTGGTTATCTATCCGTCCCTCTCCCTTCCACAATGTATTCTAGGCAAATACTTCATTTGAACTTGGAAAAGTGGTACGTTTGTCTCAAGGACGAATTTGAAAACTAGGGTACCCTTTTTGTTTCGACCAAGGCATTATCAAATAATACGCTTAAGGCGTAGGCGACGACTACGATTCTCGCCGAAAATTTGTAGTACTATCCTATCTTTGACTTTATGCACTATACTGTTATATTCTAATTTAGATATTGTATTTAGAAGTTCACCACAGTCTGTCTCCTATTCTCTTCTCTATGTGTTCTTCAGAATACACACACAAATGAATGCCCTTATGTATGCACACATACACAAGAGCACTGATTCTTTCTTTTTTTTTTTTTTAACTTTAGGAATGCTTTACTACATTTTTACGTCCACTGTTTTTATTTACTTGCAGAATTTTGTTGAAATGAATATTGCATGGTAATGTAAAGTTAAATTTTTTTTTTTTTTATTGAAGCCAAGTAGAACACTGATAATTGTCCAATTTTAACTCTACTAGGTTCTCAGTATTCAAACCCTACAAACTCCTGGCATCCAACTCCCATCCACCGCCACATTATCAGCGGGAACAGCATGAGCAACTACCTGATGGCTCCATCTAGAACTTCACTGGCAATCCTCGATGCCAAGTTCAAGCAGGTAGAGTGTGAGTTTCTGGAATCCGTTGGCAGCAAGGTCATGATATATATCCCAAGCTCCTATACCAGCTAATGAGTGAGACAAAAAAGAATGGCAGTAGAGGAAGAAAAAAAACGAAATTACTTTCATATTTTCACTTGCAATACATACTGCAGACACTAGATGATTCTGCTAGGTGTTGAATAAGTGTGAATACTGTGAACATCATTTTTCTTCTACATTTATACATGGAAATTTCAAAAGCATTGACAGATTTTGTAGTGGAAAAATTGTTAGTCTTACTGAAAGTATTTATTTGTCTTATTTACTTCATTAATCAACACTGTCTAGGTGTTAGCCATATGAATCACTATCAGATTACACACTATTATATAGTTTTCTTGTAACTGTTTTTAATCTTATGAATAAAACAGCGGTTATTGGATGTTCTTATATACTCTGTTCTGTTGCAATGTAATTATGGTATCTCAAATTTAAGAAAAAAATATTAGTTTACTTAATGTGTTTTAACATTAATATAGGCAAATAATTACTGACAGCCTTTTAAAAAAATAACTGAAAACTGTATTATTTTTAATGTGTCAGCCAGTCTGGTAGTTACATGTCACATTTATTGACAATAGCAGAACCTGCACTTTTATTTTAAATTAACTTTTTTAAGAATTTTGAAGTGCAATACTACTATTATTAATATCATTACCATTAAGAATATATAAACACCATCTAAACTTCACATGTGACTTATTTTAACTTTTGCTGAATGACTTCTGGTGTTCATTGACATAGATTGTAACTGCTGTCAGCACTTGTCACAAAATGTCGTGATATTATTCTGTACCCTTTTCTGCAGTTTCTTGAGTATGGAGCTTGAAGTCTGGTCTATTCTGCACACTCTCTCCTTGAACCTGAAATTCCATATCCACTTTAAAATCTAGGAGAATTTATGACTATTTAGAATAATTAATCAAAAGTTTCAAATTGTGGAAATGAACCACATTTTCAAGAAATTTTATTCTGCCTAACATCACCTTGTATTAGTTCTTCATTTAGAACCATATAAAATCTAAAATTTGGATTAACAGGTATTGTTTTACACTAAAAACTCAGTATGTAAATTTGATCTGTTAACAATAAATAAATGTGTGAAACTTAAATTTTCAGGGTTTTACAAGACTTCTACAGATGTGTTTGCAGCTGTATGTTTATGCATGAAAGTGTATGTGTGTGTGTGTGCAGGTGTGTGTGTGGGTGTGTGTGCAGGTGGAGATTTTGACTGGCATGCCTGTTTTCATGTATGCTGAACCATGAATATTTCTGAAAGAGTGAATAATGCAGTGATATACTGTGCCACTTTGTGTCAGTGTCAAATTGTTTATTTCCATTTATTTTTATTAATATTGTCATATTATTGTCTTTTATTTTTTTTCCAGTTTGGTGTTTTCTTTTGAATTATTAAACATTTTTGACAATACTCGTTTTTATTTTTGTACCATCCATTTGTTGCGCTGTTATACTCACTGAAAACAGAAATTTTGAAAATGCATATGTTCTAAATGTGATGCAGTTCACGCTCTGCATAACCATACTGGAAAAATCAAATTTTCACGTAAATATATGCAGGGCATACTAACAATAAGGTAACTAAACAGCAACAAAACTTTTAAAAAAATAAACGCAAGCTACGCTCATTAATGGAGTTTTGAGTCACTGAAATTATACGGTATTTGTCATCAAATTGTTAACTCTTGTGATTTGTATATAATTTATTTTAGGTGTCCCCTTTTGCTTCGCCCTCTTCAGCATTTAGGTTATGTCCACACTGATTGTATAAATTTTCTTTGTATGTAACTTCCTCGCATTATACTTTAGATATCTATATGTTCAGCTTGAACTTGTGCTTGTGTAACTCTCCTTGAAATTTTTTACTCTGTGACAGGAATTCTTTTAGAATTACTCATTTTCCTAGCAAACCCACATTTTGTGAATTATATGTAAATAATGTGCCTTCTTTGGACACATTTCAGCTGTTTTTTTGCTGTTTCACATCTCCAGGATTAATGTAGAAAGTTTTGTTAAAGCTACTTTTTCAGTATAGTTAGGTAGGAATATGCATCAGTTTTCTATTTTTCTTTATGTTACTGCAATTTGAAGTTTATATTGTTAAGAACAGTTAAAACATTTTGAGCTGTGATTAGGCAACATGAGAACAGTTGGGAAAACAGGGTAGATGTAGAAAATGTACAAAAAGTACTGTGTAACTTTAATTTAGTAAGGTAAGATGCATCAGTTCTCATAATTTCTCTCTGTATTCTCATATTGTGGTAAATTTTAGTGAGGTAAACACGTTATGTATAAATACAGTGCAGTTTGGATAAACTGAAGCTGCTGTGGTCATCTAAAATAGCTCGGCTTATCTGAAATTATCTTATCAGGAGTTTCTACCAAAGAAGACTTCTGGCCAGGACCTGCAAAATTGCTTCGACTTAACCGAAATTCGGCTTAAGCGAGCTCCTCTTATCTATACTGAACTGTATGTTATAAAGTATATTTATATTACAATCACTTCAGTACAATATTTGCTTTGTTTATATTTGACTTATGTAGTTTTATAGCATGAAATAACTTTTTTCAACCCATATATGAAGACTTTTCAACTGTACATGTTTATAGGTGTACACTATTGGAAAGAACCAGACAAGTACCAGTAGAACAAGAGATAAGGATATACACTGGCATTGGATAGGATACATACTCAGGAAGCCATATGATAGCATTACAAGGCAGTCGTTATGCTGGAATCACATGGGGTAAAAGAAATAGAGGAAGATCTAAAAAAAACACTTGGAGAAGGGAACTAGATAGAGGCATGAAGGGATAAAAAAGACCTTGAATAGATGGCATAGTACAGGAAGGCTTGGCTTAATTATGTTGAAGGCCTGCACTGTACAGGGATTTGAAGGATAATGAATGAATGATCGTATATTCATTCAATTCCTGTATGCTATTGCCCATTGATGGAGTAGACATAAACTTTGTAAACTTAACCCAAGCAAAGCCTGTCTGGACCAGCAAGGAACCTCCTGAGAATTTGAAAGATGAGAAGACTTTAGGACCCATGGAAACTGAATGATAATGATAAACCTGAATTAAGAGTGGTAAACGTGATGAAGAAAGTGGTAGAGGGATGCTGTGAATGGAAATATGATCATCTGCTGATACACTCAAGGCAGCTGGGAGCATTCATATACTGTAGTGTGTTAATTTAAAATGGGGAGGCTACTGAGAAATTGAAGAATAGTGGACAAGGAATCTAAAGCTACTGGGCTATCATGGGCAGTTCCATATGGGAAAAGAAAAAATATTAAATATATTTTTGTTTAGATTTTTGAGGTGTATGAGATCCAGGATGACCTAAAGTCCACTGAGAGAACAACATTAGACAATCTCTGAAGGACCGCGGACTAGATTGGAAGCAGGCCAGGAGGAAGAAAGCTAAAAGGATGGTAAAGTGATCTCTCTGGCAAACCTCTACATCCCAGGGTAGATGAGGAATGACTAAGTAAGTAAGTGAGGTGTATGGGTTAACCTGAGCCAAATGCCTTGTGCAGTTGGAAGGCAAGAGATATTACAGGTTAATCCAGCCCATATATCAGCTGGGAAAGTGGGAAAACAAGTTAGATGTACAAGTTAACTTGGCAATAATAATTGAGACAGTGGGACAACCAAAATACTGCCAGGGCAGTGGTAAAACAAGTGAAAGTTATGTATATAGCCCATATCTCAAGGTATCTTCTATTTAGATATTGTCAGCTACGTTTTCTGCGGTTTATTTTATGAGTTGTTATTTTTGTGAGAGTAAAAAAATGAGCTTTTGTCATTTTGATTATCAGTAATGTTTATATCCTGCAGAAGATATATGACCCACTGACACTAAATTTGTAGTGGCTAAATAAAGCTGAAATGAAATACTCAAAATACGGTATATCAGTGTTTGAGATTCTCCTCCATTATGAAAACTAATTTTCTCTGTTGTCACTGACAGGCTTCAAGGCTAGTTTAAAATGTTTGTAACCTGTTTTAAGATAACAGGGTGCATGCAGAATTTTAAAACACAAACTGAAATACTATTTTCTATTTTATCCTGGACAATGACATTGAAGAAACACATTTTATTGCTGTTATACATAATATTCAGATATATTTTTTCCCTCACCCTTGCAAATGTATTTAGGTGGTCGTCTTGAATCATTATTTCGTAAATAAAGACTTTGTTGACCTGGGTCACGTATGTACTAAGTGTGCATTTTTTTCATAAGTTATTTTAGATTTGGTTAAGACTGTAATAAACTGTTATTAAGATTAATAACAGAAAAGAGATTGTTTTAAGAGTATGTAGTCTTACTATCGACAGACAACTGGCAAACATAAAAAATATACTCAGTATTGGCCAGAGTTTCAGTAACACAACCTACCTTGTAATGATGTTATGAAACTTCTACCTAAGAATAAGATCTTGTTTGCATTAATCACATATTGTAATATTTGGCTTTTTAATGTTTTGAGTCAGCAGTCATTCTTCAAAGCTTAAAACTTGTGGATCACAAATGGCACATAATCCTTCTATGTCATTGTACAGATACTCTTTGTCTTTTCCTACACTCAGCTATGTTGTTCTGTGTCCATTCAGCTACACATTTATAATTGACTTGTTGACAACACTAAAGTGGTATGTGTGGTATTCAGTTTAACATAAATTGACTTGTTGACAACACTAAAGTGGTATGTGTGGTATTCAGTTTAACATTTACCATCTACTAACATTCCTGTAAATATTTAGCCTTTTTTGGTCTCAAATCTTGTTTTTACTGTACTAAGTTGTTCACAAACAAAAAGAGCTACCATTAGTCATAAAAATACATTGCTGGATGGAGATTTTTTATTTCAAAGTTGTTGCAAAACTTGGCCTGTTATCCATAATTGGAACAGTTTACAGCTTCAAAGATGCAATGGCATGCATGAACACTTTATTTCAATATTGTAATACAGTAGGAAAACAAATTTTTACAGTGATAATTTTTTTTTACATCAGTTATAACTTTCTATAAGACTATCAGTTTTTTTTCCCTCCCTCACTTCCGCAGAGTTCTTTAAAATATCCTTTGTGCGTTAACATCATGTGCCATGCCACAGGATATTAAGTGATCATATATCTCTACACCTGTCAGTTCTGTTTTTGTCTTCTTCCTGTGCTTTAGTGTCAAAATGAGTTTCTTTTTCCAGGATTAGCGTTATCTTTCCACTGCCTTTTGTATTTGGTAATGGGGTTTCTTGGAAGTATTAAACTGGCTACCTCTTGCCTGACAGTCATTTCATTAAACATGCAGGTGCGACAAATTTTATTTTTACAATGATAGCAATACAATTTACTATCCAACCTTGCGTTCTACGATGAGATCACTTGTATACAAAAATGTATACACAGCTATCATCAACATCTGGTTGACTTCCACTATTACCTGCCTATAACATGTTAGACTGGAGATTTCATGCAGCATTATATTTCTAAGTTAAACAAATGGATCATAATTTTAGAAGGACCATGCCATTGGTGTATTAAGTAAAGTAAATGGTGAAAGTACAAGTTTTCATTACAATATTACAGGGTAGACTTTTGGCATCTTTTCTCATTCCATATTCTAACAAATTTTACAAACAAATGTACGCTTGTTTAGCTGTACTACAATAATATGATGAGTAATGGAGCAAAAAATGTACAGCCGTTACTAGTGAGAGTTACTGCCAGCGTGCCAGCATAGTTATTTGTCTGTGAAGTAAAGTTGATGAATACAGGCTGTTTATAAATTATTTGTCTGCTTTTTTAACCCTTCTTTGATTTTCAGTAACTGTTCCACATATGAACAAAGAAATAGATTAAGATAGGCAAACAGACACATAAACATATGAACAGTCACAGTTGCTGCCAGTCTTTGGCATTAAATAGCATAGAAGCAAGATCAAGTAGGTTCTCCACATCCATGGTAGTGATTAAATGGTACAAAAAGGTCACCAATGTGGAACTGATGACAAGAAACAAGCATGTGCAAGTGGAATGAGAGATAAGAAGACGACGTTGGCAATGGATTGGACACACACTGAGGAAACCTACTGATAGCATTACCAGGCAATCCATGGTCTGAAGTCTCCAGGGCAAGAAAAGTAGACGTAAACCAAAAGACACATGCAGACAAGACCTGCATTACTGAACTGAAAATGATGAGAAAGACAACATAGTGTGACTCACAGATCCCCTATCAGTCATAACTGTCCTAAGGAATCATAAAAACCAGATATAAATTCAACAAAGTGAAAGTACACACAAGATATATGACATGAGAACAAAGATAGGATTCCCAAAGGAGGAGGAAGCAAAATTCAAATGAAGACAGGGCAATATAGTTGTAAAAGCAATAATACACAATAATTTCAAAGAAAATAAGAAAAGAGAACTCCAGGGTCAGAGTTAAGAGAAGCAAACTAATTCTTATCAAGAAGAGATCAAATGATAATTTTCAAACTGAGAACCAACCACTGCAGACTCAAATACCATTTATTCATGTGTCTATGTGGGGAATACAAACAAACAATAGAACATGTTCTTCAAGACTGCGTTGACTCTATGGGGGAAGCAGACAAACAAGCATAGCTTTCACACACCCCCGCCACAATTTGAGGAAGAAACTGCTGGTGATAAATATATGTGGTTATTTGAGAGTGAATGAAGAAGTTATATAGACATGGAATTCTCTGAATATGAAATGTAATACACCAAGGAGTACTCTAAACACATAATAAAACCATAAAAGGGAAGTATTTGGATCACTCTCTCTTGCCACTGCATAGAAAGTAGGTCCAGATGGATTATGGACTATGTTTCTCATTTATCACCATCTCTTTTTGGGTATTTCTAGAACAAAATAGATTTGAACCTCCTGCACTGCACGATATTTTCTGACTGACATCATATATGCATGACTGGCTGCACATTAGTGTTAGCTCCACCACATTAGTAATACACCATCTGATAGTATTTCCTTGAACCACGTTACATTTTACTGCACACAGCTTTCTTCCCTTCAGTATTTCCTTTTTATTGTATTTAATTAAAATTTACATTGACTGATATCATATGAACAGAAAAAAAGTTAACTATGTTATGAAGTAAAGTATTTGGGAAAGTTAACATTTTATAATGGCACATAAACTATTTCTAATTCATCTATAATGTCCATAAATATGAAAGAAACTTTATATATATATATATATATATATATATATATATATATATATATATATATATATATATATATATATATATATATATATATATATATATATATATATATATATATATATATATATATATATATATATATATATATATATATATATAAGCTACAGGATCCCGTTCCACACCCATTGAGGCATATTGGGAATATGGTGTTAGGCCCATATTTTCTTCACCATCGGCATGTTAAAATTGCTTACTATTTTGATGCAGGCTGTTAGTACAATGGTGTATATTTTTTTAACCTCTGTGATTTTAAGTTATTCTGAAAACTATAGTAGTAACATAAAAACATAGAGCTGAAAGTACAAATATAAGAGGCAGAAAGCATGCTTTTGTTCCCCCTTTCTGCTGACATTTATTTCACTTCTTGCCTCCAGTGTTGTAACACATTGCTTGATGTTAGTGTTTAATAAAACAAACCAAGAAAAAAAAATACATTTGTGGAACAAAAATTATTGTTTTGGTTTATTTATTTATATCTTGATATCTTTATGAGTTTTAACTATGAATGATTTCACTTGCAACATCCAGTTCTTTTCAAACTTCATTTTCTTTCATAATCATATGGTACTTCCTGATCTTGCTTGATCCATTGTAATCTAGACTACCATTCTAGTTTGACTGACTGCCCTTCAGTTTTGACAAATGTGATAGTTGTCACTCATCATCATGAATTATGCCTTGGTATGTTGAAGATTGATAGAGTCGGCAAAAATGCAGGATATGATAGTAGTAGTAGAAAACACTTGGTTTAAACAGCATCTTAGACACCTCTGGATGTGGAAAAGTCCAGGGAACAGTGTTCATAATCAGATTTACCCGTATCATACTAATATGCAGATTTAAAAACAGTTTGAAATCTGTGAAAATTGGGCCAGGAGCTCAGAATAAAGCTCCTAACAGTGACCATGTATCAGTGATATGAAACTTAGAATAAAAATTTTTTTTAAAATTGGGACCGAAGACACAGCAAGAGAGATGAATGCAGTCAGAGACTCAGCTTGACTGCTTGTGTCAGGGTCAGCGAACCAGAGCTGACCAAGACTCTACTCCACCTCCAAGTGGTGGTCCTGGAAACAGGCTGCATCACTGCAGTCTGGCTGAGAGAGTAGGGATCGAAGAGGAAAGGCATACCTGGTCCCCAAAAATATGCCGTGCTGAAGTCAGATGTGTTGGCCGAAAGGTGCAAATATCGCAGCTTCGCTGTAAACGGACACAACGCAACTTACGTCCTTTTCAGGACGAACGAAGAAGTTGAAGAAAGTAAAGCGAGCTTCAAACAACATCAAGTTAAACTTCTTTCTTCTTCTTTGATCCTTAGCCGCCGACCGTCAAAGCAGTCAGTGGCCATTACGCCTGGTGGCGTCTTGTAGGGCAACAACAAATTGATTCCACTTTGCTCGGTCGGTGGCCATCCTTCGTACAGTGCCCCAACTCTGGTTCATTCTTTGCATCTCAGCCTCCACAGTCCTCTGCCAAGTTGTTTTTGGTCGGCCTCTCTTTCGTTTTCCTTCAGGGGTCCATAGCATAGCTGTTCTTGTGATGGCATCGGGGTCTTGTTGAGTGTCTTTTTGTTGTACGCCATAATTGTTGAAGGCGATGAAGACATAGTATGGTATCTGTGGTCTGGTTTGTGTATATAGGATGCAGAGGTGTTTTCAAACAGTGAGCATTACAAGCAAGGCAATCCACACAAGGACGTCACGTTAACTCACGATGTGAAAAGTCAATGATGCTTGCAACAGCTAGTGACGGTTTTTGGATAATTTATTATAGATGCCACAATGACGAAGTGTGTAGACATAAACAAGCCGGTACATCATAGATACGATCAAACAGTCATTATTACATATGTAGTCAATTCAACAGGCACAGCAGACAGCATCATAATAATGTACATCATATGCCTTTTAGGATATCGGAATCAGCTGTACATGTAATCAGGTAGTAAACTTCCCCTTTCCATAAGAGCTAGTAGATATCAACTAGGAGATTAAATCTGGTCTCCTATTTTTGACCTCAACAAGACAGGCATGTCTTTTGAGCGTCACATTATCGTCCTCTATGTTCCTTATACAGCAAAGGTATCAAACCTAGATCCATCAATAAAGGTCAGGAAGCAAATAGTCCGTAGGACAGGCATCAATCGATGCGTGACAATATAAGTGGATCGTGAACTGAGCAAACTTGTCATATCACAGACTTTATAATAAGGCAGGCTAAGCAAAAGTCAACATCACAAGATGGCGATAAAGTTACTCAGCAAAAAAGGATTCAGTTACCTGTCATCAGGAATTAAATCACATAAATCACATATGCCTCCAGGCATTTGAAATAACATAGAGATATATCATCTCAAAAAAGGAACAACAATGATGAGGACTCCTTCCTGAAAAAACTAAGCGAAGACTAGCACATCGCTATGTCTCGCCTTACCAGCATCTCTGCTCAGACTGACCTGGGCGGAAATCATTTTAAACAATGCCACAACCAGAGACATGCGCAGAACACGCGAATCGAATACAACTCAGCTAAACTTACGAAACGAAGAATGTTCTACGATGTTCGACTGAAGACTCAAACCTTAAAAGGAAATGAATCTTGAAACATTGCGATTGCCAACTGTTTTAAAAGAACTGGCGATCTGAGCGCTCCATATATGGACATGACTCAAAATCGTTCACACAACTATCGGCAACTATACTATCAAGATAAGACACCAATCACGCTCTTACTACTTTCTCCTCTATCCGACTCCCAGCAGACCGCTCCTACCGTCTTTTCTTGCTAGACGTCTGCTCTCTGTATACCTCTATTCCCCACTCTGATGGTCTCCGAGCTCTTCGGTTTTTTCTGGATCAGCGCACTTGCCCTTCTATATCCACTGACACCCTTCTCCGTCTTGCTGAACTGGTCCTTAACCTGAATTCCTTTGAATTCAATGGTCAATTTTTTGACCAAATTAGTGGTGTTGCCATGGGAACGAAGATGGGTCCCAGCTATGCCTGTCTATTCATGGGCCACTTGGAGCATCAGATATGGCAACAATACTCCGGTCCTTTCCCTGGGTTTTACCGCAGATATATCGATGATGGCATAGGTCTCACAGATATGTCTGAGACTGATTTACACCGCTTCATCGACTTTGTGAACCACTTTCACCCCACCATTAAGTTCACCTCCCTCGTCTCCACAGTTTCTGTCAACTTCCTTGACATTACTATTTCTATCACGCCCTCCGGCCTTAATACCTCAGTATACTACAAGCCGACAGATGCCCACAGCTACCTCCTGTATACCTCTTCTCATCCTCGGGCCTGTCGTGACTCCCTTCCTTTTTCACAACTTCTCCGCCTCCGCCGTTTATGCCAAGACGACGATGACTTCCACTTACGAGCAAATGAGATGTTGGATTTCTTCCGTAACAGACTTTATCCAGAACATGTTCTCACCTCTGCTCTCCAACGTGTGCTCCCCATCTCTCGTCAGGAGGCCCTCATACCTCACCATAAATCCACTTCGGATAGAGTCAAATTAATCTTGACCCATCACCCTCATAGTACTACTGTCAAACAGATCCTTTTCCGCCACCTCCCTATCCTCCAAGCAGAGCCTGTGACCCAAGAAGTATTCAGTGAAGCACCTTTGGTGGCATATAGACGTGACAAGAACTTGAAGGATCTTCTTGTTCACAGCCGTCTCCCAAAGGAGAATGCCACCCACTTTGGCACACTACCCTGTGGTCGGACAAGATGCAACACGTGCAAGTATGTCACCTCAACCCAGAAGGTGTCCTTTCCTAAGGCTACGTACACCATCACTAGTAGCTTCACGTGTGAATCGCGCAATGTCATTTATACGATCATATGTAAACGTTGCTGCAAAACCTATATTGGCCAAACAGGCAAACGACTTGGGGACAGATTCAGCCAGCACTTAAATGACATCGCTCAGCAAAAGTCCACACCAGTTGCCATACACTTCAATGGTCCTGACCACCATGGTCCCATCGACATCCAGGTCACAGCGATCCGATCCTGCTCCTCTGACACTGCCAGCCGAGAACAGCTTGAGAACCGTCTTATACACCGCATGGGGTGTCTAAAACCAGCCGGTCTCAACACTTTTCACACCTTTGTCTGAGGTCACCCTTTCCTCTCTTGCTCTATTTGACTCTTTCCACTCTTATCCTATTCTCCTATTTGTATGCCATATACATTTTTTAATTTCATATTTATTTATCTCCCACTCATTCTGTCCTCTTCTATTTCCAGTCCCCACTTTTATCCCGTTGGGTAGTTTATTGTCCGGTTTCGTTTTTTAGTTTTTCAGTATGTATTGTGTACACCCGGCGGCGGAAGTCGCTTTCTGTTCAGCCACGCGCTCTTCAACAGACAGCGAATTTCGGTTCTTGCCTTCAGGGAAGTACCCAGTTTTTATTTTATTATTTTATTAAGTTTTTTATGTGTCCTATCTAGACTTCACTTTCTTTCCTTTCCTGACGAAGGCCTTGTGGCCGTAACGTAGACTATTTTCTTTGTCTTTTGTCCTCGTAAGACGAATCACCTTTTTTCAATTTTTTTTCAAACCCACCCATATCAAGATAAGACAACTTCTTGACGACAGCTATCAAGATTAGACGACTGTAGAAATAAAAGTGACTACAATTCCATGAGTTACTTCCCATGCATTAAAAAATTAACTATAGTCAAAATGCATGGTCAGAATAAGTTGCGACAAGTTTAGCGCAACATTACCGTCACCTCCCGATAAAAAAAAATGTGCAACATTTTTTTTTTTAAATATCCAAGAGTAAAACCAAAAGCGGTTTAACAACGCACGAATTATGCGGGGATAACTAATTGCACTGCCTAATATGAGGCTACATTGACACATAAAGTGTCTGGTGAGAATATTTCTCAACAGATAAAAAATCTTATTCAAAAAATATATATATCGGGGAGGTGCCATCAACACACATTACGCTTGCATGAAAATACAATATAAATGCAAGTTCATATCATTATAATCAAATAGCAGTGTCATATTTTAATACCGCTTAGAATGGATGTACACATCTGATATTGAATGTTAAATATTACATTATCTAAATGTTTAATTATACCATTACATAATGAAATTAAACATAAATGACGATCCAGGACACATCTCCTGTCGTTCCAAGGAAAGTGTACAATGTGGAACTCTCCATGTTTGACAACAGAAAGGTAGCTTCTCTGATCAACAATAACATGCTGAGAAAAAACAACCAATATAATTCTGTTTAATAGCCATTATGTTTCATACTATACAATACATTATTATTAATAATTGTGACCGAGTGAACTTTCGGCCCTTATATTAACTACTCAGTCTTCTTCTTATATTAAAGATGGGAACAGAAGAAGATGATAACAAAGCACAATAGTATGTGTTCACCTAAAGTGAGGACAGATGTGCTAATGTATTGTAGTAATATAGGTGTGTTATGGCTCTGTCGTATATCTAGAAATAGAACAGAAGTATTAGTTGGAATCATGTGGGCATCTAGACAGAATGTCAGCCATCACATTATCCGACCCACGGATAGCTCGTACCGTGAAGTGAAAAGGTTGAAGAGCAATAGCATATCGAGTGGATCTCGAACTCTTCAAGTTCTTAGTCTGAATAGCTGTAAGAGCTTTCTGATCAGTCTCTAGAATGAAATGTGCGCCCAGGAGGAATCTTTGTAGCTTTAGAATTGACCAAACCATCGCTAACAACTCACGGTCTAAAACCGAGTAGTTCCTCTCTGCCGCCTTTAGTTTTCTAGAAATGTACATAACAGGATGCAGAGTATTTGCATATTCTTGCATCAGTGCTGCTCCAATCCCAGTGGATGAAGCATCACTCCGAAGAACAAAAGTTCTATCAAGAGTAGGTAATCTTAGGATGGGAGGAGAAGAAAATATACTTTTAATCTGGTCTAAGGAAGATTGACATTCCTGAGACCAACGAATCAGATTAGGCGACCCTTTCTTCAACAACGTTGACAGAGGTGCCATTATCGAAGATAGATTCGGAATAAATCTCCCATAGAATTGAATGAACCCCAAGAGACTCCGGACTTGTTTCTTCGTCTTAGGTACAGAGATGTTCAATATTTTTGAAGTATTGTGGTCTTCTGTCTTCAAGAGACCATGACCAACACGATGACCCAAGAAAGAAATTTCACCAAAACCAATATAAGCTTTAGAAGGTTTTGCTGTCAGATTATACTCACGTAGAGTAGACAGTACGTCATATAAACCCAGATAGTGATCTTCCCAAGAATCACTGAAGAGACAGATATCATCTAAGTATGCGATGACATCTGAACGATGAGAAAGAATTCGACGCATCATGCGTACGAAAGTAGCAGGGGCGTTCGTAAGACCAAAGGGCATTACATTCCATTGAAATAAACCCCTAGGTGTAGAGAAAGCAGTCAGAGGTTTGGCATGATCTGCTAAAGGCACTTGCCAATAACCTTTTGACAAGTCAAGTTTAGTGAAGAATCTAGAATTAGAAAGTCTAATAAGTAGATCTTCTAGTAAAGGCATAGGTTCAGCATCGAACTTTGTGACTTGATTTAATTTGCGATAATCAACGCAAATTCGTATGTTCTTATCTTTCTTCCGAACAATAACCATGGAAGAAGAATATGGAGAAGTCGATGGTTCAATTATGTTTAATTGGATCATTTCATCCAATTCCTTTTCCACTTGTGACTGAAAGTGTATAGGGATAGGATACGGCCTAACCCTAATAGGATTATTGTCGGTAAGAATTATGTCATGTTCTATGACCTGCTTGTGACCAGGGATGTCGGTTAGAACATCCTTAAATGTCTGTAACATCGACGAGACTTGACGATGTTGTTATCAACAGAAAGATTAGGAGAAATGGAGACATCTTTCCAAGATTCCATAGAATGTAGTGGAACCACTGGAAGAGGAAGATCGACATCAGAAAAAACAGATTCCTCATCCAGTATGACAGACAGGGATGAGTAATGACCATGAGGTACAGAAGATTCGTCCGTTGCCTGAAAAATAGGCAGCAAATAGTCTGGACGCTCACGAAATTCCGTCAGCATGTTGATATGGAAAGTCTTATGCTTTCCATCTATATCGACCACATAGTCAACATCGGAAATTCGTGAGACTATTGCATATGGACCTTTCCATGCAATCAGGAGTCTATTTTCCCTACTGGGGAGTAGGACGAATGCTTTGTCACCTGGACAAAGTTGTCGTAGACATCTGTTCTTGTTAGCAAACTGCCTTGCTTTTTCTTTAGCAATTTCTGACGAAGCAGTCGCTAGTTTGCATGCCTCAATGATCTTTTGCCTAAGAGCAATGACATACTCATATGAAGATTGAGTGTCATCACTAATATCATCGGCAGTGATGAGATCGTGTAATAAAGACATAGGGCCGCGCGGACGCGCGCCGAAGACAAGTTCGAAGGGAGAAAATCCTGTGTGTTCATTAGGGACTTCTCTATAGGCAAAGAGAGCCGCGGGTAAAACCCTGTCCCAATCTTGAGGATGATCTTCCGTTATCTTACCAAGCAAAGTCTTGAGCGTTCTATTCAGACGCTCAACTAACCCATTAGACATAGGATGGTAGATACTACTGAGAGATCGTTCAATATGTAAGGTAGACATTACCTGTGACATAGTGTCAGATATGAGTTGAGTGCCATGGTCTGACAGTATTTCTCTGGGGAACCCCAAGCGAGAAAATATCAGCCAAAGAGCATCTGCGATATCTGTAGTAGATATGCTCTTTAGAGGGATAGCCTCTGGCCAACGTGTGCACATATCGACACATGTAAGGATAAACTGATGTCCTCTGGCCGACTTTATCTTAAAAGGGCCAATAATATCTATGGCCATTTTCTGAAATGGCCGAATAGGGATGTCAGCAGTCTGGATAGGCGCAGCATGTCGTGGTCCTCTAGCTTTGACCTCCTGACATACCTGACATGATCGGCAGTATATACGAATGTCCTTGTTAACAAAGGGCCAAAAGAAAGCCGCAAGGACTCTCGACTTTGTACGGGAAAATCCCATGTGTCCAGCACATTGCTAGTCATGAGCATGTTGCAATATTTGCACTCTCATAGTAGTTTAAGTTCTGTTTGTCTCGTCATTCGTGGTAACGTGTTCATCATGACTGCTCTATATAAATTAAGTGTCTGTTGTGGGGCTATTAATGTCCTTAATTTGTTTAAAGTGGGGGCCACTGTCTTACATGTGTAAAACAAGTGGTCTTCTATCTCTATAATGTTGTCACTACACAGTTTACATTTGGGCGCTAATCTGTTTGCCTTCATTGATGATTTGTTAGCTATTGGTGTTAAACTGTGTAGTAGTCTGTAAGTGACTTCTTTTGCTTGTGGTTTAATGTCTATTGCGTGAATGTTTGTAAAACTCTGTGGCTTTTTATAACTTCCCCTATGTATTTAACCCTTAAAGCTTTTATTTTAGTGTTGATGTCTTGTAAGGCTATCCCCCCTTTATTTTTAGGTTGTATTAGAGTAGTGTGTTTAATACTGTGCCAGGTATTCCTAAAAATAAAGGTCCTAATTAGTTTATTTATTTCTGTTATAATCTTTTTAGGTACTATTTGTATATTTGCTGTATAAATTATTTTTGGCATAATAAAACAATTAACTATAATACTTCTTCCGAAAATGGTAGCCGTTTTATTTTTGTAAATTTCTAACATATTTTGAATTTTCTCTAACAATTTTGTCCATGTTTCTTTATTGGGGTCTTGAGGATTAAAAGAAAAGTTAATTCCATAAATTTTAATTTTATTCACTACCGTTAATTGAAAAGGGAAATCTGACCTATTGCCCCATTTACCTATTCCCATTATGCTAGATTTTTGAATATTTAGTTTGGATTCGCTAGCGTATCCAAACTCTGTGAAAACCTCTAAGATATTTTTTATAGACTCCTTTGTTGTTGGAAAGAATATTGTATCATCGGTGTAGGCCAACAATTTTCTTTCCCCTGCACCGGGGACGAAAGTCCCCTTGATATTTGTGTCCTGTCTTATTCTTTCCAACACATGTTCTAACGTTATTACATATAGCAAGGGCGACAGAGGGCATCCTTGCCTAACACTTCTCGTTAATTTAAATGTTTTAGTTAAATTATGATTAATCAATATTTTACTTTCAGGTTTTTTATATAGGATTTTTATCCATGATCTGAAGTATTTCCCTATATTATTAGCTTTAAGACTCTTATGTAGGAAGGCATGTGATACTCTATCAAATGCCTTTTCTTGGTCTAAAGATAATATGGCGCTCTGGCACTGTCTATCATGTGTGTATGTAATCAAGTCTCTAATAAAATGTGTGTGTCTACTAATGTTCCTACCATGCACACTTCTTCTTCTTCTTCTTCCGTCCTTAGCCACCGACCGTCAAAGCAGTCAGTGGCCATTACGCCTAGTGGCGTCTTAGGGCAACAGCAGATAGGTTTTCTTTGCCATTGTTTCCCATCACGCCTATTGGCGTCTTTAGGGCAACGGCAAATCAATCCATTTGCTGTTGTTTCCGTAATCGAAGTGACTGGCAAACGGGTGATCAGCCCGTTGGGACCATGCACACTACACTGTTGATTTTCATGTATTATTGCGTGCATGTGTGGCTTAAGCTTCAGAGTTAATGCCTTGGCTAGAATTTTATAATCAACATTTAAAAGAGAAATGGGCCGAAAATTCTTAATTGACTTTTTATCATTACTGTCCTTGGGGATTAACGTAATATAAGATTGGTTCAAACTTTCCGGGAGTTCCCCTTTTTGAAATGCCTCTTCCAGCATTTTAATTAGAATGGGCCCTAAACAGGGGAAGAAAGCCCTGTAGAATTATGCAGTTAAACCATCAGGTCCGGGTGCTTTATCTTTTTGAAAAGTACTAAGTGCCCCTTGCAAATTTTCTAAAGTTAGGGGTTGGTCTAGCCTTTCACTTTCCTCATCACTTAGACACTTTGTGTATTTTAGAAATTTGTCTTGTATGTTTGCATCACTTTCTTCTTTAGTATATAGCTGCTTGTAGTATTCGAAGAAAGCGTGACTAATATTGGTATTGTCTGTATGATGTTTTCCTTTCATGTCAATTATTTCATGAATCTGTCTACTGTGCTGAATGTTTTGCTCTACTGCTAAATATTGCCTACTAGGGATTTCCTGCGTTATAGTGTGTAATTTTGTCCTAAGTAATGCTCCCTGATAGGTATACTGTCTATATTGATCTAACTGCTGTTCTAAGGTGTGTAAGTGAGGGTTCGTGTTGTCTAAACTTTTGGTTAAACTAATTGCTTCTTCTAAAGTCCCCTCTTCTTTTTTAAACTTTTTGTGAATAAGTGTAGCCAAAATCTGCGTTCTATCTCTAATTGTGTTCTTTAGCATATCCCAATATTGAGCAATGTTATTTTTTGGAATGTCTTGTGCGTAACCTTGTATCAGTTGTGTTATTTGTTCTGTATAGTAAGTGTTTTTAAGTAGGCTGTTGTTAAATTTCCAATGCGGGGATCTCTTTACTTGTTTGTGCGTGTGTCCCGTACTTAAAGATGTGTAAACTACGTGATGATCTGTGAATTTAAGAGTATTTTTAATATGGTATATTTTGTGTATATTATAGTCACTAGTGGTGTAAATTCTATCTAATCTTGAAGCCAGTCTAAAAAATGGGTTCGTCTTGTCGTAATATGTAAAGGTTTGTTTATTGGGTTCTATTTTTCTGTATGCGTCTGAAAGGTCATGTTCGTCTAACATAGCCTGAACTTGTCGTACAAGTAAAGACTTTTCTCGTGTCTGCGCTCTCGTGAAGCCTCCAGACCGGTCAAGGTCGGATAGAATACAATTAAAATCCCCCCCTAAAATTTTTTTTTCCCTTGTAGTGTTCCGTTAGTATGTCGTGTAATCCGTCATAAAACTTAGGCCTGTCAATTTCCGTCGCAGGGGCGTATATATTTATAAGTGTGTGTGTGTCATGCTTGTTGTGTTTGTTTTGTATTTGTATAATGACAATTCTGCCATCATTGTCAGTTCTGTGATGCACTGCATCCCAATCTTCATTAATTTGAAGAATGGCAACACCAGTATGGCAGGTGCCCCGGGCGAACCAACCATGCTTCAGTCCTAATCTAGTTGTTATTTGACCCGCGTGATAGTTTGTAGTGACACCGGTTTGCTGTAAAAGCAAAAAATCGGGTTTCTCTTTTTTAATAAGTTTAATTACATGGTCCAGCTTATTTCTCAAACGATTGATATTGAGAGATATTATCGCTAGACTGCATGTCGGAGTGGTAAGCAGAAGTTGGCCACTCGCTCTAAACTGTCTACCTGGCAAAGTGGCAGAGTGGTCACTTGCCATATCTAAACTATTTGACAAAACGGGGACTGAGTGCGGACCGTCTGTCTTTTTTGAATTACAAAGCGGAGTAGTGGTCTGGGGCTGACTACCCGCTACAGGTGAAATACTCAACAAAGCACTTGTTGATGGTTTATTATGTGTTGTAATGAATGTACTGGGCAAAGTGATACTTGTTGCACATGGCGTATACAATAGAGCGGTGACTGTGGGCTGACGGCTCTCTGTCATAACTAGGCCACTCGACACGTTCCTGTTTGCATTTCTTGTCGAGGGGGTGCGTAGGGGCTGACCTGTTGACCTAGTTACATGACTGATTGACGGAATAGTGACCTGGGGCTGACTATCCGTTCCACACTGATAATTTAGGCTGGGCGCAGATGAGACTGCATCGCCCAACACTCTCACCCCCTAGGGGGGGGGGGGAGTTGACTGCTTAAATGAAACTGTGCGCATGTTAAAGTGTGTGTATTGTGGACAAGCTAACTATCAAAAAACTATTTACATAAACACTATTTACATAAACACAACTCTTACTAATACATTTTAACACCACTCATAAACTATGGGTGTTGGCACACTTTACTGTAATAAGATACATTTTTATTTTTATTTTTATGGACAGTTTCACTTGGGTCCACTTGAGGGGGCTCATCTTCCCACGCACTGGTTGTTTACAGTCCAAACTTCCGACAGGCTCACAGGGAAGGACAACATCGGGGTGCAGCTTGGGCGTGCCCACACCTGCACCGTTCGTCATCAGTACTTGTCTCATCTGCCTGAAGCTTGCAACTAACATCTTGCACTGGGCCCCAGTGCAGGGAAAAAAGGCTTGTAAAGGCAGACTCATGCGTCGCTTACGTCATCATAAGGCTGGCCGTCTATGAAGATGTTGGCTTGCGACATTATCGCCTCCATGTCTTCATTTTCCTCAGTCTCTGCTGCCCAATTTATACCAACTTGGGTGTTTGTTGGCACTTCTGGGAAACTAGATTCTGCCGGCGACCCTCCTACCGGGCTGTTTGGTCGAGGTGAACTGCGTTCATCAACAACAGGTGTCGATGATGCCCATCTCGGGGATGGCTCTGGTGTAGGCACCCTTGGTGATGGTGATGGAGGCAGGTCACTTTTGCTCGGGGAGCGCTTGCTTGGCGACCTACTGTTACTACGCTTAACCTCCTTCGGCCTCACAGGCTCTGTTGCCTGAAGCAGGAATCTCTTCCTATTTACTTCTTTCTTTTCTTTCTTCTTCATCACTTTGGTATAACCCTCGCCCTCACTGGCACCTGGGCTATCTTGGGCGGGGAGCTCACTTGCCTCGTCCTGTTCTGCTAAAGTCTCCCTGCTTAACTCTGCAGGTGTTCTTTCCACTTCCACTTCCTCTTTCCTAGCTTGTTTGGCCTGGGAGGCGGGTGTCCGCTTCTTTGGGCACTGGCTTACCCAGTGGTCATCACCCCCACAAATGGCACATTGGGTTTTCCTCCCGGGCAGGGACACCCATACTCTCTGGAATTTTTCTGTTGGGCCCTCCATTTTGAGGTTGACAAAATGAGGCACTTGGTGTGCCGACGGCTTGAACAAAAAGTTCCACTTATCGTGGGCGGTGTTGACTCGAGACACTTCCGCCTCTTTGTCTCCCGTCACCGCTACTGCAATTCGCTGGGCCGCCTCTGCTTTCATAGTCGGGGGCATCCAGTTGAGTGTCCCCTTGGATTTTTCCTTATCCAAATGTTCAATGTAGACAGAGATCTGCGGGTTTGTCCATTCAAATTTCTTGCCATGCAGGCCAGCGTAATGCTTCATCTGGGCAGCTGCTGTTAGCGTTGCAAACCACTTTAATGGGCTCGCAAACCTGTATAGCGTGGCGACGCCACTCGTACCAACACCAGCTGGTCCGGCCAGAATGCTGGCAATCAAAGAATATGAGGCTCTATTAGCCTGTGGCCCGTTGATAGAGATCACTAGTGTTCCTGGTTTATGTAGCTCACCTCCCTCCAGGTCTTTCTCCATGTTAAGTACAATAACTGGCACAATTGGTGCGGGCATTTTTTTATTTTCCTCTTGGTTATGAAAAAACCAAATTAGAAACACAAAGTTAGCCTAAGCTAAAGCCTAAGCTAACCACACAAAAAACCACAAATGTCCAGGAAAAAAGCACAAAAATCCAATAAGAGCGAAGACTAGCACATCTTTTTTTTTTTTTTTTTTTTTTAAAACCTTTATTTGGTCAATATATTTACAACATTGATAGTATTTACAACAATTGAAATTTAAAATAGTCATTATAAAGACATAATTTAAAGTTAATAAACCCGGTACAAACTAAAATATTGCGAAACGCAAAAACAATATTATTTAGTTAATATTACAAGACCAAAAAAGAGCAAATGCACAAATTCTAAAGTTAAATAAACCGGGTACAAATTAAAATTATTACATTATATAAGATAAACCTAATTGCGCACAAATCAATATTATTTAAGAAAAATAACTTTAAATATTACAATCTAAAAAAGAACACTATGTAAAAAATATTACACAAATTTTAAAATTAAAAAGCTAAGCACAAATCAAAACTATTGCATAAACGAATTACAAAAAGTCCAGGTACAAATCAAATTATTTCAATATATAAGGATATACTTAAAAAAAAAACAAAAAAACATTATCAACTGTTGATGAGGGCATGGGAGTTACTAGATGATTAATGGTACAACGACTGACAATGACACCCTAACATGAGATGATATGCGATAAATGGTATTTACATTGCACGATATTACAGAAATAGTATTAATACTCAAAGCTACTTGCTTTGTATCACCAACAAGGGTCTAAGTTTGTAGTGGTTTTGATGGTATTGTATGATGGTGATATTACTAAGTGTGATGTATGAGGTCAGCTGTGAAGGCTCCTGAGATAAAATGTAGCTGTGAATTTTCAGAAGGCCTTTCTTGCTACCACTACGACCTCACACCTATCTTTTTTTTCTAATGAATGTGGCTACGTTAAAATCTAGGGTACTGAATGTAAGGTGTTGTATTGACATATACAAACACACACACACAGATATTAAATAATATAATATTATCAATAAAATTTAGAACACAATGAACTAAATTCAGCTGGTGAAATTTTAGAAAGTAAATCTTTTTTAAATTTATTTGTTCTGAACCAAGGTTTTATTTTGGCCAGAACATATGAAAGATTTTGGAATTTATGAGTGAATGGCATGAATAAGTGGCATGATAAATAAAAGGTGTGTACGTATACAATTTTCACGATTAGTTAATATTTCTACAGTTCATAATTTTATTTTCCCTGGGAGAACGATGAATAGATGTGCTGTTGGGGTGGCTTCATCCCTCCCTGTCTATGCCTACCAAACATTGTCCATTAATGATGGAAGGAAATGGGATGTTTTAGTAGTAATTCACTTTGGGTGCTATGTCTATGAAGTTGGTGTAAATCTAGCAGACCAGCCTGCTTACGTAACTTTGAAAGAGTAGTTCTGGTGCTGGAATCTGGTGGCCCCACCTCTCCGTGCTTGGGGGCAATATATCGGGTGGCCCCACCTCTCCGTGCTTGGGGGCAATACAAGGCTGTTCTGCCGAGATGCGACACTGCACGGGTCCTCACTGTCAATTATTTACCCAACATTTGACACCACCTTTTGGTGTCAACATAAAAAACTCACAGCTCAGATTATGAATAAACAACACAGAAATGCTAGCAAAACTCAGCTGAGCTGCTGGCTAAAGTATGGCGTCCCTGAACTTATTTCAATTTACTTCATTGGAAATCACCACACTTAAAATTTACTGTGTCTATCACTGGACAACTATTGAGGAATGGCAAAAAAGCTCGTCTGAGCGCTGATAATATGATTGTCTGTGGCCAATCAATGCCTTGTGTTTTTTTCAAATTCAAATTTCCTACACTAAAGTCATTTCAGTCATGCTTCAGTCAAGTATGGATTTTTATCTGTTAGTCCGTCCGTCTCTACTTGCGTTTTCACAAAAAACGTACTTGGTTTTTGAACCAACCTATCCGTCCCCTCTACAAATTTTGTCTTTAAAGTTATTTTTAGCCACAGCTCCCACCAATGTCCCTCTCTTTCATTCTAACTAGGTTTGAACACTTGAGTCTCAAGGTCGCGGTTTTTGTGCAAATTAGTGACATGTTTGATTCAATGCAGTCTTTCGCTGATGTGAACAACACAGTCTTTTGTCAATGTCTTCATTATTATCTATCCGTCTGTATAAATAAAAGCATATTATTTCACTGCTCAAAATGGGCCATCCGGCCAGCTAATTTTTATATTCCTAACATTAGTATTAAGAAAAAGTTACTTTTTTAATTTTTTTATATTTCAAGCATCTGCGTTGTAATGCTTTTGCCGCTGAATTCAAATAAAAGGCTTGGTATCGCATAAGCGTCCCTTTCCGTACCTCGTGTCAATTTGGGGACGTGAATTTTTCCTTTCCTCCCCCCAATTGCGTCTCCTTAGCCTTGCTAGTCTCACGCAATTTTTCAGTCATATTTTTTTTTCCTTTTGATCCGCCGTTCTCATCCCGTTCAAATGGTAACCGTTCTAGCAATTTAATTTCCATGGCGGGTGATGACCCGCGGCGTGGGCGATCATGCCTTCTAGTAACTTACGCATTCTTTTTATCCCTACATTTTATCCTTTGGAGATATTTTTACGTTGTATCACTGTTAATTTTATGACACATCTCCCCACTTGAAAACATGCCTACGGCAAGTTCTAAAACCAGTGATACACATAGATAAAATCTCTCCTCACGTCTGCCATTACTCTAATTTTGATCACAGGGGTGCCGACTGAGGAAATCTGCACCGACATTCAATTTGCCTGGGATATATTGGATACTAAACTGATAAGGTTGAAGCAATAAAGACCACCTCAGCAATCTTGCGTTTTCATGCTTAGCCTGAGATAAGAATACGAGAGGCTGATGATCCGTCTCGACCACAAAAGTCCTACCATACAGATAGATTTGAAACTTCTTTATTGCCCAGATTAACGCTAAACATTCTTTTTCGCTTGTGGAGTATCCTTGTTCCGCCTTATTCAATTTGCGGCTTGCATAAGCGACTGGTTTCAGTTCCCCATCAGGTGAAGATGATCTTTGCAACAAAGCCCCTCCGAGTCCTACATTACTTGCATCGGTTCTTAAGACAAAGTCCTGTGTCAAATCAGGCAGTTTGAGAATAGGCTTGCTAGTGAGTTTTTCCTTTAACTCTTGGAACGCTAGTTCACATTGTGCAGTCCAAATAATTTTATCTGGAAGTCCCTTGCGAGTCAGATCAGTCAGAGGAGCACAAATAGAGTTAAAATCTTTGATGTATTTTTGATAAAATCCGCATAACGACACGAATGATCGCACGTCCTTTTTTGTTTGTGGTCTAGGTGCTCTCTGCAGTTTATCCAAGTTCTTAGGATCAGGGGTCATATTACCCTGATATACAGTGTGTCCCAAGAATTCCAACTCTTTGCATCCAATACAACATTTTGTTGGCCTAGCAGTTAAGTTCGCCTCCCTAAGTCTATTAAATAACATTTCTAGAGCTTCAATGTGTTCTTCAAATGTCTCTGTGGCGACGAGAATATCATCCATGAAATTCGTGATACATGGGTTATTCAGGGGATCCAACAATTTGCGCATCATCCTTGAAAATACACTCGGAGCATTTTTCAGTCCGAATGGTAGCATATTGAATTCATAATGTCCATCCGAAGTGCTAAAAGCCAAATAAGGTCTCACTTCAGGCTTCACTGGGATCTGGTAATAGCCTTTACTAAGATCCACCTTTGAAAAGTATTTTGCCTTGTTCAGTCTGGCAAATAACTGTTTTGTGTCTGGTAATGGATCCACTTGTCCTTCTGTGACAGCATTCAGTTTCCTGTAATCTATGCACAGTCTGTGTTCCCCAGACGGTTTTCTCAACAAAACGACACTAGAACTAAAAGATGATTCACTGTGCGAAATAATCCCCTCCTTCAACAAATAATCTATTTCTTCCTTCAATGCCTTCTCCTTCGCGAACGGAATAGAATAGGCTCTCATACAGATTGGGTTTGAGTCTACCAGTTTCATGTCATACTGTAGCAAATTTGTATGGCCTGGTTTATCTGTTAATACATCTGTATGTTCCTCCAGAACCTGTTGAACTCTCTCCCTCTGGTTTTTAGTCAGGTGCTTACTGACTTTTACCTGTGCTGCTGTTTCACAAGGATGTAATGGGTATTCATGTGAGGTGAGTGGTTCCTTTTGCATCTGGGTTGCAATAGCCAAGGTCAATAAGGGGGTGCTTTCCTGGAGTGGTCTGTCCAGATACTTCTTTAACAGGTTTACATGATAAACTTTCTCCTTCCCCTTTTTGTCAATTTTATAGTTTGTTCTAGACACCTTCTCTCGAACCGTATATGGACCTTGCCAACCAATTTGTAATTTATTCTGGCTTCCGGGTAGTAGAAGCAGCACCTTCTCTCCGACTGCCAGTTCCCTGTCCTTTGCCTTCCTATTAAAATATGCTGCATGTTTCTTCCTGGCTTGTTTCAAATTATCATTTGCCAGTTTCCATCCAGCTTTCAAACGAGTGGTCAGTTCGTTCACGTATTGATACGATGAGGTAACAGTCTCTTCCGCCTTCTCATCTGTCCAGGTCCTTAATAAAGCTTCTAATGGACCTTTTATTGGCCTCCCAAATAGCAGAGTTGCGGGAGCCATCCCGGTTGAACTATGTGGTACCTCCCGATACGCAAACAATGCGGCGGGCAGGAATTGATCCCACAGATCCGGTTTTTCGTGTGCCAGCTTTCTCAGGATAGAAATGAGAGTCCCGTTGAACCTCTCTACCTGGCCGTTCCCTTGTGGATGGTACGGACTACAATGAAAGTGTCTGGCTTGAAATAGCTTAAAAACTTCTTCCGTTAGTTTCCCCTTGAACTGAGAACCATTATCCGTCAAGATTTGATGCGGGAATCCTAATCGGGTAAATATTGTAAGTAGTGCCTCTGCTACATGTTTTGAATCAATTGATGGCAGGGCTACCGCCTCTCCCCACATAGAACAAGTGTCCACCAGAGTAAGGATGTAACTGTTCCTCCTCTTGGTCCGAGTGAGAGGTCCCACAATATCCACTGCAACCCTCTCAAAAGGTGTTCCCACTATGGGCATTTCCCCTAGAGTTGCAGGAGCAGTCCAGTGCTTTGGAGCTACCCTTTGACATTCTGGGCAGGATTTGACATATCTTTTTATATCCTCCGTTATCCCTGGCCAGAAGTAATGACAAGCTATACGCTGTCCTGTGGCGCTGATCCCCATGTGACCACTGAAGGGAATCGCATGCCCGAGTTCCATCACTTTATCTCTATATGAAGTGGGAAGAACCAGCTGGTTGTGACCATTTGTTCAAGTTCCGGCCTTCCTGTATAATAGTTTGTTCTTCATGAAATATTCCCCCTTGCTCGGAGGTGTGTGGCATTTGGGCAATTTTTTAAAACATGGCTTGAGTGTCCTATCCTCAGCCTGCGCCTTCCTCATCTCCTCTGGATGAGCATTTATAGGTTCACCTTCTTCCTCCTTCTTCTGTGACCTGGTCTGCACTGTCGCCATGATCACAGGTTTCTCGGGATTCCCCAAGAAGACGTATCTACACCCCAATATCAGAGGGTAGATTGGTTCATCTATCACTGCTGCTCTGATTTCTCCTTCCACATAGCGAGTTTTCACCGTTATCCTTGCGATGGGAAGTGTCATGAGTGGTATGTCCTTAGTCGCCCCTTGTATTTCCACTGTTTCTGTGGTATACTGACTTGGGTCCACTAGGCTAGACTTCACAACTGAATCATAATCCAAACCTGTATCATAAAGGCACCTTATGGTGACCCCATTACAAATAACATCCTCACACACTGGGGGGTGATAAGGTTCCTGTTGTCCATTAGGATTAACCTTTAATCTTTGCGTCCCCGACTTCATTGCAGCAATGTTTGAAGGTTTCCTTCTACAAAATTCGGTGTTATGGTTATCTTTCTTGCACCATTTACACCATCTTTTTCCTTGGTTCAACGGTTTTCTTTCATTGAATTTTTGGTCATTGAACTGTGAGTTCCACCATGCAAAGGCACAACAGGCCAATCACCTGTTTGTCTTAAACTATGATTACGAGCAATACAAGAGAGAAAACCGGACTGATTCTAAAGGCGACGAACTGGAACGGACTACGGACTACGACTTATGGAACTTGGAACACAAGAAGTATAAATGGGAAGGAAGAGGAGCTGGTGGAAGAGATGAGGAAAGCAAAACTAGAAATCCTGGCTATAACGGAAACAAAGAAAAAAGGACAAGGAGTCATGGATCTCGATGGCAACACGCTGCTCTACAGTGGTGTACCCATGTCTGAGGGAGCTAAAGGGGGCGTGGGTTGCATTGTGGCCCAAAATCAAAAAGATAGTATCAAGGGATGGAACTTTGTCTCGGAGCGCATTATGGTTGTTAAACTAAAAGAAGGAGAAACCATAGTCAACCTGGTCATAGTGTATGGGCCAAATGAGGATGAGAGAGCAGAGGTCAAGGAGGAATTCTTCGAGCTGCTTCAAAGGACAGTGGATGACTGCCTAGATGAAGTTATCATGCTCGGAGATTTTAATGCCAGAGTTGGAAATGACCATGCTAGATGGGGTGGAGTTATCGGAAGATATGGAGAAGATACTCTCAATGACAATGGAAAGCGACTCCTTAGATTCTGCAGTGAGCAGAATCTGATCATTACAAACACAAAGTTCCCCCATAAGCGCATACATGCATACACTAGATGTGAGCCAACAAAGAATGGGAGGTCAGTGATCGACTATGCCATTGTTCGGAGAAGCTCATTCAGATATGTCCGAGATGCTAGAGTCTGGAGGGGGCCAGAGATTGGAAGTGATCACTACCTGCTAACAATCAAAAGAACAACTGAAAGAGTTGCTCAGCCTAGGAACTGTCCAACATCACGCAAGAAACCAAGTAAACGAGCAGGAGAAATGAGCATTGGGACCTGCAGGCTGAGAGGGCCAGAGGTTGAGACCAGATGTCAGGGGCTTATTGCTGCGGCGGTGAGCGGCACAGAAGAGCGACCTGATGACTTGGAAACCCTCTGGAATAAATTCAAGGATATCATAAAGACAGCTGCTGCAGAAGCATGCGGTGAAGTCCGACTTGGGAGCAGGAGAGGGGGACACCTTGGTGGACAGAGGAGGTCAAAGAGAGAGTAGGAGAGAAGAGGGTGGCATGGAAACAATGCTTGGGAGCTGAAAACACAACAGGACAGATGGAAAAATATAGAGAATGTGTGACGCTCGGAGCAGAGGCAAGGAACAAAGTGCTAGCAGCAAAACAGAAGTCCTGGGAAGAATTTGGAGAAAAGCTAGAAAAAGATGCACAAGAAAACCAGAAATTGTTCTATGGGACCCTAAGGAACATGAGGAAGGAAAAACAATGCCCTCTCAGGTTTATAAAGGACAGGCAAGGCAGATTGCTTACTGCCCCGAGGGAGGTAATGGGAAGACGGAAAGAATGTTTCTCAGAACTCCTGGATGGTGAGCATGGTGAAGCATCAGAAATGATAAACACTAGCACAGAACAGAAAACCAATGATGGTGAAGATGACATAAAGATGGAAGAACTGAAGGCAGCACTGGAGAAAATCAAGATGGGCAGGGCAGCAGGACATGATGGTATGGCACCAGAAATGGTTAGGTTCATGGGAGCATCAGGTGACCTATTGCTCTTGGGGGTTTTACAGACAGCGTGGTGCGGCGGGACCATACCAGGGGATTGGGAGATTGCCATCATGGCACCAATTTTCAAGAGGGGTGGCAATCGACAGTGTGGAGGCCATAGGGGCATGTCCCTTCTCAGTGTCCCTGGTAAAATCTACTCTAGAATCCTAGAGCAGAGACTCCGACGCCTAGCTGAGCCACAGTTGGATGGGGTCCGGTGCGGATTCCGAGCGGACCGAGGTGCTCAAGACCTAGTCTTCACACTCAGACAGCTGAGTGAAAAGGCCCTTGAGTATAAGAGTGAGATGCATCTTTGTTTCATAGATCTGGAAAAGGCGTTTGACAGGGTCCCCTGGAGCAAACTTTGGGACTGTTTGGCAAGGAAGAATATTCCAGCACCTCTGATTCATGCTATACAGAGCTTCTACAAGTCTTGCAGAAATTATGTGAGGACAGCAAACCATAAGTCGGAAGAGTTCAGGACCACCACTGGTGTAAGACAAGGTGATATCCTATCACCTTACCTCTTCATACTCTTTATGGATGATGTTATCAAGGCATGTAAGGAGAGAACAAGAGAGTATTCAGTGGGGTACTGGAAGATGAGACAGGTCTATATGTTGGAGCTGGCATTTGCTGATGATGTTGCCCTGATTGCTAAATCAGAGGCACATCTCCAATCCAACCTGCAAGTCTGGAAGGAAGAGCTGGAGAAGAGAGGGATGGTCATAAGCAGCTCTAAAACAAAATCCATGGTGATATCACGAGAAGAAAGAAAACATCAGATTGGGCTGGGAGAGCGGGTCCTGGAGCAGGTCGACCACTTTAAATACCTCGGAGCTGTTGTAGACCGAGGGGGAGGCGTCAGGGAAGAGTTGGCCACTCGGGGGGCAGCAGCTGGGAGACTTTTTCAGGCCATGGATCGAGGATTCCTCGGCGGGAGAGAGGTTGGTGGGAAAACAAGGATGGCTGTGTGCCGCTCCACCTATGTCCCAGTCTTGACATATGGATGCGAGTCATGGGCGGTGACTGCAGCCCATAGGAGCCAGATCCAAACCTCAGAAATGAGATATCTGAGGAAGGTGGTTGAAGTAACAAGAAGAGACATGGTACGCAACCAGACGATACGTCAAGGCCTTAAATCCTACCCCCTGCAGACCCAAGTAGAATAGTCCCAATTAAGATGGTTTGGCCATGTCTGCAGAATGGGAGAAGATCGGATACCACGACAGGCATGGGAAACAAAGAGCCAAGGATCCAGACCCCGAGGACGACCCAGAGTCCGCTGGGAGGACAACATTAGACAATCTTTGAAGGATCGAGGACTAGAATGGAACCAGGCCAGGAGGAAGACAGCCGATAGGATAGTCTGGCGCTCTCTCTTCCAAACCTCTACACCTCACGGTAGAAGGGGAACGACTAAGTAAGTAAGAACTGTGAGTTTCTGTCTCGGTAGTCATTTCTTGGCCGTTCAAAGTTTGTCCTACCTTTATTTCCCTGCTCTCTATTATCAAATTTATTAAATTGCTGTGGAGCTTTAAAATTATCTATGTGCTTCTTTTTAGCACCACTTACCTCTGCCTGGGCTGCCTGATACCTCTCAGCGACATTTAAAACCTCTCCCAATTTCTCTGCACCTTGTTCCATGAGGAATTTTCTCATGTCTGGAGCCATGGACTCTCTCAATTGCTCAATCATGATCATTTCTTTAAGATCTTGGGTCTTCCCCAGAGCAGTCCATTTCTCCAAATAGGTTTCCAGTCTAGCAGAGAATTGGTGGTATGTCTCCCCAGACAACAGTTTGGCATTTCTAAATTTCTTACGATAAAATTCACCATTCTTCTCGTACCTTAATAACAGAGCCTGCTTTAACATGTCATAATTGTCTTGGTCTTCCCTGTTCATTTTAGCAAAGACTTCATAAGAAGTAACTCTCAGTCCTTGCGATAACTTTAAACTCCACCTCTCTCTCTCTAACCCATATGTAGTAGCTAATAACTCAAAACGTCCTAGGTACCCCTCTATGTCATCGTCTTTTTCAACAAAATGGTCTAAATGAAACCCCATAGCTGAGTTTGAGGCTCCCAGACTGGGCGTAGCATCTGAGGTAAAAGGGCTGGCACCATTTTCAGGAGCCTGGCCTTGTAATTCCAGCTCCCTTAGTCGTAATTCGTGCTCCCTTTGCAACCTTCTATCTTCTGCCTCCCTTTCGGCCTTTTTATCTTCTGCCTCCCTTTCGGCCTTTTTATCTTCTGCCTCCCTTTCGGCCTTTTTATCTTCTGCCTCCCTTTGCTGTCGTTTGTCTTCTGCCTCAATCTGCAGCCTCTTAATTTTTCTATCAGCCTCTAACCTCTTCTCTTCAGCCAACCTTTCAGACTCTAATTTTCTTTCAGCCTCTTTTTCTAATCTTCTTTCTTCCCGTTCAATATACTTATCACATTCAGCCGTTACGTATTGAATTAAAATCTGACCATCCATTCCCATCTCCTTTGCGGTCAGCACAGCAGCTGATTTAAATTGTGCCAGCTCCGCCATACTTTTTAAACAAATCTTAGCAATAAGCAAAGTAAAATTTCCAACCACTAAAGTACTTATAATTACTCTAGACTAAAATAATTCTAATTAATTAATTATCTAACACTGGCTGTGAAGATTCACCAACTTCTAATTGCCCTTTTAATTTAAAGGGACACTTTTAATTTTAAGGGAATTTTACAATTTTGTTCCCCTAATTTTATTTCTCCCACCAGGAGATCCTTATATTACTGTTTATGCTAATTATCCCTGGACAAGACCCCAATATATGTAGTGGTTTTGATGGTATTGTATGATGGTGATATTACTAAGTGTGATGTATGAGGTCAGCTGTGAAGGCTCCTGAGATAAAATGTAGCTGTGAATTTTCAGAAGGCCTTTCTTGCTACCACTACGACCTCACACCTATCTTTTTTTCTAATGAATGTGGCTACGTTAAAATCTAGGGTACTGAATGTAAGGTGTTGTATTGACATATACAAACACACACACACAGATATTAAATAATATAATATTATCAATAAAATTTAGAACACAATGAACTAAATTCAGCTGGTGAAATTTTAGAAAGTAAATCTTTTTTAAATTTATTTGTTCTGAACCAAGGTTTTATTTTGGCCAGAACATATGAAAGATTTTGGAATTTATGAGTGAATGGCATGAATAAATGGCATGATAAATAAAAGGTGTGTACGTATACAATTTTCACGATTAGTTAATATTTCTACAGTTCATAATTTTATTTTCCCTGGGAGAACGATGAATAGATGTGCTGTTGGGGTGGCTTCATCCCTCCCTGTCTATGCCTACCAAACATTGTCCATTAATGATGGAAGGAAATGGGATGTTTTAGTAGTAATTCACTTTGGGTGCTATGTCTATGAAGTTGGTGTAAATCCAGCAGACCAGCCTGCTTACGTAACTTTGAAAGAGTAGTTCTGGTGCTGGAATCTGGTGGCCCCACCTCTCCGTGCTTGGGGGCAATATATCGGGTGGCCCCACCTCTCCGTGCTTGGGGACAATACAAGGCTGTTCTGCCGAGATGCGACACTGCACGGGTCCTCACTGTCAATTATTTACCCAACATTTGACACCACCTTGTGGGGGCCACTGTCTTACATGTGTAAAACAAGTGGTCTTCTGTCTCTATAATGTTGTCACTACACAGTTTACATTTGGGCGCTAATCTGTTTGCCATCATTGATGATTTGTTAGCTATTGGTGTTAAACTGTGTAGTAGTCTGTAAGTGACTTCTTTTGCTTGTGGTTTAATGTCTATTGCGTGAATGTTTGTAAAACTCTGTGTGTAATCAGTTATAAAGAGGTTGTACACTCTTCGTGTCTTTATAGGTGTTTCCTGTGCTGCAACTAGAAGTTTGTATACAAGTTTGGTGTCTTGTTTTATTAAGTGTTTGTTCCCCTCTAAATTTTGTAGACATATTTTGTAAAAAGGTGGTGGTGTACCAAAAAAGTGGGGTTGATTGTTATTCAACTTACAAAGGTTTAATAATCTTAAACCAATGTAGTAGTGTGCCAGCGGGTTTAGACTCGGGCTTTTTATAACTTCCTCTATGTATTTAATCCTTAAAGCTTTTATTTTAGTGTTGATGTCTTGTAAGGCTATTCCCCCCTTTATTTTTAGGTTGTATTAGAGTAGTGTGTTTAATACTGTGCCAGGTATTCCTAAAAATAAAGGTCCTAATTAGTTTATTTATTTCTGTTATAATCTTTTTAGGTACTATTTGTATATTTGCTGTGTAAATTATTTTTGGCATAATAAAACAATTAACTATAATACTTCTTCCGAACATGGTAGCCGTTTTATTTTTGTAAATTTCTAACATATTTTGGATTTTCTCTATCAATTTTGTCCATGTTTCTTTATTGGGGTCTTGAGGATTAAATGAAAAGTTAATTCCATAAATTTTAATTTTATTCACTACCGTTAATTGAAAAGGGAAATCTGACCTATTGCCCCATTTACCTATTCCCATTATGCTAGATTTTTGAATATTTAGTTTGGATTCGCTAGCGTATCCAAACTCTGTGAAAACCTCTAAGATATTTTTTATAGAATCCTTTGTTGTTGGAAAGAATATCGTGTCATCGGCGTAGGCCAACAATTTTCTTTCCCCTGCACCGGGGACGAAAGTCTCCGTGATATTTGTGTCTTGTCTTATTCTTTCCAACACAGATTCTAGCGTTATTACATATAACAAGGGCGACATAGGGCACCCTTGCCTAACACTTCTCGTTAATCTGAATGTTTTAGTTAAACTATGGTTAATCAATATTTTACTTTCAGGTTTTTTGTATAGGATTTGTATCCATGATCTAAAATATTTCCTTATATTATTAGCTTTAAGACTCTTATGTAGGAAGGCATGTGATACTCTATCAAATGCCTTTTCCTGATCTAAAGATAATATGGCGCTCTGGCACTGCCTATCATGTGTGTATGTAATCAGGTCTCTAATGAAATGTGTATGTCTGCTAATGTTTCTATCATGCACACTACTTTGTTGATCTGGATGTATTATTTTGTTCATGTGTGGCTTAAGCTTCAGAGTTAGTGCCTTGGCTAGAATTTTATAATCAACATTTAAAAGAGAAATGGGCCGAAAATTCTTAATTGACTTTTTATCATTACTGTCCTTGGGGATTAACGTAATATAAGATTGGTTCAAACTTTCCGGGAGTTCCCCTTTTTGAAATGCCTCTTCCAGCATTTTAATTAGAATGGGCCCTAAACAGGGGAAGAAAGCCCTGTAGAATTCTGCAGTTAACCCATCAGGTCCGGGTGCTTTATCTTTTTGAAAAGTACTAAGTGCCCCTTGCAAATTATCTAAAGTTAGGGGTTGGTCTAGCCTTTCACTTTCATCATCACTTAGACACTTTGTGTATTTTAGAAATTTGTCTTGTATGTTTGCATCACTTTCTTCTTTAGTATATAGCTGCTTGTAGTATTCGAAGAAAGCGTGACTAATATTGGTATTGTCTGTATGATGTTTTCCTTTCATGTCAATTATTTCATGAATCTGCCTACTGCGCTGAATGTTTTGCTCTACTGCTAAATATTGCCTACTAGGGATTTCCTGCGTTATAGTGTGTAATTTTGTCCTAAGTAGTGCTCCCTGATAGGTATACTGTCTATATTGATCTAACTGCTGTTCTAAGGTGTGTAAGTGAGGGTTCGTGTTGTCTAAACTTTTGGTTAAACTAATTGCTTCTTCTAAAATCCCCTCTTCTTTTTTAAACTTTTTGTGAATGAATGTAGCCAAAATCTGCGTTCTATCTCTAATTGTGTTCTTTAGCATATCCCAATATTGAGCAATGTTATTTTTTGGAATGTCTTGTGCGTAACCTTGTATCAGTTGTGTTATTTGTTCTGTATAGTAAGTGTTTTTAAGTAGGCTGTTGTTAAATTTCCAATGCGGGGATCTCTTTACTTGTTTGTGCGTGTGTCCCGTACTTAAAGATGTGTAAACTGCGTGATGATCTGTGTATTTAAGAGTATTTTTATATGGTATATTTTGTGTATATTATAGTCACTAGTGGTGTAAATTCTATCTAATCTTGAAGCCAGTCTAAAAAATGGGTTCGTCTTGTCGTAATATGTAAAGGTTTGTTTATTGGGTTCTATTTTTCTGTATGCGTCTGAAAGGTCATGTTCGTCTAACATAGCCTGAACTTGTCGTACAAGTAAAGACTTTTCTCGTGTCTGCGCTCTCGTGAAGCCTCCAGACCGGTCAAGGTCGGATAGAATACAATTAAAATCCCCCCTAAAATTTTTTTTCCCCCTCGTAGTGTTCCGTTAGTATGTCGTGTAATCCGTCATAAAACTTAGGCCTGTCAATTTCCGTCGCAGGGGCGTATATATTTATAAGTGTGTGTGTGTGTCATGCTTGTTGTGTTTGTTTTGTATTTGTATAATGACAATTCTGCCATCATTGTCAGTTCTGTGATGCACTGCATCCCAATCTTCATTAATTTGAAGAATGGCAACACCAGTATGGCAGGTGCCCCGGGCGAACCAACCATGCTTCAGTCCTAATCTAGTTGTTATTTGACCCGCGTGATAGTTTGTAGTGACACCGGTTTGCTGTAAAAGCAAAAAATCGGGTTTCTCTTTTTTAATAAGTTTAATTACATGGTCCAGCTTATTTCTCAAACCATTGATATTGAGAGATATTATCGCTAGACTGCATGTCGGAGTGGTAAGCAGAAGTTGGCCACTCGCTCTAAACTGTCTACCTGGCAAAGTGGCGGAGTGGTCACTTGCCATATCTAAACTATTTGACAAAACGGGGACTGAGTGCGGACCGTCTGTCTTTTTTGAATTACATAGCGGAGTGGTGGTCTGAGCCTGACTACCCGCTACAGGTGAAATACTCAACAAAGCACTAGTTGATGGTTTATTATGTGTTGTAATGAATGTACTCACCCGTGTGTTACCGGGGCCCGAAAGGGGAGCAAAGAATAGTAACACTGTCCCCTGCCAGGCATGTCGTAGAAGGCGACTAAGGAGGGTTGGGCATGAGGCCGGTTACCCCATCCTGTAAAAAATTTAAACCACAAAAAACTTCAACAAATATGGACAAGTCAAATAAAGGAAATAAAACACAGCCATCCAAGACAGGGGAAGGTCCTCTCGCGTGGAGGCGTATGATGCAACACAGAGAAAGCCGAAAGGAGTCTGAATTGCTGACTAACCTTCTTTCTTCTAGGAGAACTTCCAGATTTGGCACCTGGAATGTTCGGACATTAAACGAACAAGGGAAAGTGGCGCAAGTAGCAGCAGAAATGAGGGAATACAAAATCGAGGTTCTGGGAATGTGTGAAACAAAGTGGAAGGGGGTAGACAGGAAGAAACTCATCACAGGTGAATTGGTGCTGTCCTCAGGACATGAAGACGAAACTTCACACCACAGTGAAGGGGTAGCTCTTATGTTATCTAAAGAAGCACAGAAAGCACTCATTGAATTGGAAGCTGTTGGACCCAGAATAATAACAGCGACTTTCAAAACAGCTAAAAAGAAAATTCATGTAAATGTCATCCAATGTTATGCACCAACTAATGACAAAGAAGAGTCTGTGAAAGAAGCATTTTATACTAAACTACAGGAAATTATGGATAAAGTAAAAAGAAGAGACATCACAATTTTGATGGGTGACATGAATGCAAAGATAGGTACAGTCAACACCGGATTTGAAGAAGTCATGGGAAAACATAGGCTAGGAGTAATGAATGAAAATGGAGAACTATTCGCAAACTTCTGTGCTTCAAATCAACTGGCTATAGGAGGAAGCATGTTTCCACATAAGAGAATACACAAGGCAACATGGATATCACCAGACCATAGAACAGAAAATCAGATCGATCATATATGCATAAAGAAGAAGTTTAGATCATCATTGCAGGATGTATAGGTATATAGAGGAGCAGACGTGGCATCAGATCACCATCTTCTGATAGCCAAAATAAAAATGAAACTCAAGAGATATGCAACAATGCAAAATTATAGACAACAGTTTAATGTAGGACAGCTAAGAAATCAAGAAACAAGAGACAAATTTGCGGTCACAGTATCCAACAAATTCCAAGTGCTACAACAGCTGGAAGATGTAGAGAATACAGAAGACTATTGGCAGCAGGTCAAAACGGTATGGAAGGAGACATGTGAAGAAATACTGGGGGAAAGGGAAAGACAACAAAAAGCATGGATAACAACAGAAACCATCAATAAGATAAAAGACAAGAAAGCAGAGTTAAACACAAGCAAAACCAGAAGTTCCAAAGCCAAGGCTCAAGAAGTGTACACAGAAGCAAACAAAGAAGTAAAAAGAAGTATCAAAAGAGACAAGAGGAAGTATATTGAGGAGTTGGCAAGAGAGGCAGAAGATGCTGCAGCCAAAGGAAATATGAGAGAACTGTATAGCAGCACAAAGAAGTTAACAGGGAAATACAAGCAAACAAGTTGTCTCATAAAAGACAAGAATGGGAAACTGCTCAGCAATATACAAGAGCAAATGAAGAGGTGGACAGAATATTTTGGGGACCTTCTCAATAGACCAGCTCCACAAAACCCGCTGGACATCCAGCCAGCAGAAGAAGAGCTACAAATTAACGGTGAAAGACCAACGAAGGAAGAAATAAAGAAAGCCATAAAGCTTCTAAGAGATGGAAAAGCGTCTGGACCTGATGGCATTCCAGCAGAGGCCATCAAAGCAGATATCGACACGGCTACAGAGATGTTATATAAATTACTTGGTAAAGTCTGGGAAAAGGAAGAGATACCAGCAGAATGGAAGGAAGGATATCTGGTTAAGTTGCCTAAGAAGGGAAATTTACAAGAGTGCACAAATTATAGAGGAATAATGTTACTATCAGTGCCAGGAAAAGTATTAAACAGGATTATCCTTGAGAGATTAAAAGAGTCCATAGACAAGAAACTGAGAGATGAACAAGCAGGTTTTCGACAAAACAGATCATGTACAGACCAGATAGCCACTTTGAGAATAATAGTTGAACAAAGTCTGGAATGGAATTCACCACTATACATCGGATTTGTGGACTACGAAAAGGCATTTGACAGTGTAGACAGAGAATCACTTTGGAAATTGATGAGGCATTATGGAGTTCCCCTGAAGATCATTAATTTAATAAAGAAAACATATGAAGACATGACATGCAGAGTTCTTCATGAAGGACAGCTTACAGAACCATTTGGGATAAGAACAGGAGTGCGACAGGGATGCCTCTTGTCTCCATTTCTTTTCTTGCTGGCAATAGATTGGGTTATGAGATCATCGACAACACACAACAGAAATGGAATCCAGTGGACTCTGACTAAGCAGTTGGATGATCTGGATTTTGCTGATGACTTGGCTCTTCTGTCCCATAACCGTAATCAGATGCAGGACAAATTGAAAACACTCGATGAGAGGTCACAGCAATTGGGTCTGAAAATACACAGGGAAAAGACAAAAATAATGCGAATAAATGCAGGTAATGATAACAGGGTTGAACTTGAAGAAACACCAATACAAGATGTAGAATCATATACATATCTTGGCAGTAATATAGACAAAGTTGGAGGGACAGACAGCGATATCAAAATAAGAATACAAAAGGCAAGAGGAGCTTTCATTGCATTGGGAAATATATGGAGATCAAGAGAAATAGGATCCAACACGAAAATAAGAATCTTCAACTCAAATGTGAAGTCAGTCCTATTGTATGGCTCTGAGACATGGAGAACAACAAAGACAACAACCAAAAAGCTACAGACTTTCATAAATGGGTGCTTGCGTAGAATAGAGGGATTAAAATGGTATGACAAGGTTACCAACGTGGAACTGATGACAAGAACTAGACAAGTGCCAGTGGAACAAGAGATGAGAAGAAGACGATGGCGATGGATAGGACACACACTGAGGAAACCTGTTGATAGCATTACAAGGCAGTCCTTGTTCTGGAACCCGCAGGGCAAGAGAGGCAGAGGAAGACCAAGAAGTACATGGAGAAGAGAGTTGGAAACAGAGGTGAAAATGATGAGGAGAACATGGAAAGAACTTGAGATGATGGCACGTGACAGGAGGACTTGGCATGTGTTTGTTGAAAGCCTATGCTCCTTTGGGAGTGGAGGGTTATGAATGAATGAATGAATGTACTAGGCAAAGTGATACTTGCTGCACATGGCTTACACAATAGAGCGGTGACTGTGGGCTGACCGCTCTCTGTCATAACTAGGCCACTCGACACGTTCCTGTTTGCATTTCTTGTCGAGGGGTGCGTAGGGGCTGACCTGTTGACCTAGTTACATGACTGATTGACGGAATAGTGACCTGGGGCTGACTATCCGTTCCGCACTGATAATTTAGGCTGAGCGCAGATGAAACTGCGTCGCCTAACATTTCCACCCCAGTGGGGGGGGGAGAGGAGTTGACTGCTTAAATGAAACTGTGCGCATGTTAAAGTGTGTGTATTGTGGACAAGCTAACTATCAAAAAACTATTTACATAAACACTATTTACATAAACACAACTCTTAATAATACATTTTAACACCACTCCTAAACTATGGGTGTTGGCACACTTTACTGTAATAAGATACATTTTTATTTTTATTTTTATGGACAGTTTCACTTGGGTCCACTTGAGGGGGCACATCTTCCCACACACTGGTAGTCTTTTGTTCAAGCTTCTAACAGGCTCAAAGGGGAGGGTAGCTTCGGGGTGCAGCTCAGGCGTGCCTTCACCTGCACCATTCGTCCTCACTCGTCTCACCTGCTTGAAGCCTGGAAGTAACTTCTTGCACTGGGCCCCAGTGCCGGGAAGAAAGACTTGTAGGTGTAGGCTCATTAGTCACTCACATCTTCAAACTCTTGCCCATCTATGTACAGGGTGGTCATCGACTCCATGGCCTCGTCTTCAGTCATGGTCGCCCAGTTATCGCTTGTACTGTCTTGTGTTAGAAGTGCCCCTGGCACTTCCGGATCTGGTCTAAAGGCCCCCGACACAAATGACTGAGTTGGTGATTTGTCAGGGCTATTTGGCTGGGATTTTCGCTCGTCAACAACAGGTGTCAACGCTGCCTCCTCATGACAGGACTCTTCTGCAGTCACCCTGGGTGATGGGGGGAGATCCTCCTTGCTCGGTGAGCGCTTGCTTGGAGATGTACTATTATTTCGCTTCACCTCTTTGGGTTTGACAGGCCCTGTTGTCTGGCGCAAAAGTCTTTTCCTATTCTTCTCTCCCTTCCTAGACAGCACATCTATAAAGTCACCTTCCTTACTCGTACCTGCTTCAGGGCTCTCTGCTGTGTGGCTCTCAAGTGCATCACTCTCTGACGCGAGGAACTCACTCCTCCTGTTCTGCTCAGCCGGCGTTTTGTTCCCGACTGCCTCTTCTTCTTTGGTCTGTTTGGCCTTAGTTGGGGCCGCCCGCCTTCGTGGGCACTGGCTAACCCAGTGCGTGTCCAATCCGCAAATAGCGCATTGGGTTCGTCTACCGGGTAGAGACACCCATACCTTCAATATTTTATCTTCTGCCGCCTTAAGGTGCACAAAGTGCGGTACTTGATGTTCTGTTGGCCGATATAAGAAGATCCATTTATCTTGGGCAGGGGCAAAGTCTTTTACAGACAGGGGGTATGATGTGCTGGTGTTGTGGGTAGTGGGTTTCCCCCCTTGCTTCACCCTAGGCCTAGTGAATTCTTGTTCATGAAAGGAGCGACCATTGCGGTGTTAGTCTCTTGGCCTAGCAAAACCTCTCATACCCCAAGATCGTTGTGCGTGGTGAAGAGCCACACCCTCCTCGAGGTAGTCCTGGTAACTGAGGGTGCGAATCCTCAGGCTAAACACAACGGATCTAGAGGAGCAAACCTCGATAATAAAACCGGTGCACTACACCGTACACGCCCTCTGTGGGTGGGAAGGAGCCAGATGGATACTGAACAAGTCTTGGGAGTGGGAACGAGTGTGGACTGCTCCCTGAAGATCGGAACCCATTGTACAGGCACAGAGACTCAGGACTTGACGATCCTATTGCCTTCAACTCTTGGTCACATGCCTAGAGCCTCGGAGAACTCGGCGTAACCAGCAGGCAATTTGGTGGCGGGGAAAGAGCACTGTGAGCCCTACCTTGGCTACGTATCACAAGGAGACGCAGAAACACCCCCTTTATCTCCCCCAGAGCTGGCACAGTACACTTCTGGCTTCTACCCGGAGCGGTAGGAAATCCACATCAAACCTGGCAGAGCAAGTCCTCCATCAGATGCGGCCGATGCTGGGCCCACTGGCGCGTGGACACGTCCCGATCCCCATCGAGACTTGCTCGGGGAGCCCACCCCGGCTCAAAAAAAGCAGAGAAGGCCACTCTCCAAACCTCCGATGTCTTGCGGGCAGTGTTAGGATGTGCAAGAACATGGACAGGAAGACTCCACAACTTCCCCACTGAAGACACGCCCACGGCGACCGTTGCCTCAATTGGCTGTGTGTGGTGTACCCGGAAACGGGGCCTCCCAGTACTGAGGCACAGTTAAGTCCCCGATGTCACTTATCGGTGCAGAGTTGAGAGAGATGGCTGAGCATCACAATCCCCCCTGTGTTGCAGCATGATGAGAACCCAGCATTGCACACTGAGCTTGGGGGGATCACTTGGGCACCAGACTTAATACTGGCTCTTGACTGGATGGCCGCATGCAGGAGATTTCTACAATGGAGGGTTGGCAGGTGGTGGGTATCTGGAAGTGGCTCTGTGCAGGACGTGAGGATTCCTTGGGAGAGCCCAGAACCAGAGCACAGCATTGTGCAAGCTCTGCATAGTTGGAGAGCCCCCTGGATGACGGGGAATGCACACTGTGCTACCCCACCTATCCCCAACTGCTAACTTAGAACCAGAAGTGGGGTCCTCTGTATGCGTGCCAGGCCAGGATAAAATGCCTGGGAAAGAGACTGGAGCTCAGAACTCCCTAACTCAAAGTTGCAGGATGGCAGAAAAGCCATGGGAAAGACAGGGCTATTTTGAAGATAACGCAACCATATTTTCACCATACGAGCTCGGACGCCGCCTCGGTAAACAAGGTCCGCGCAGAGCAGTGACACCCCCAGGCTGCTTGCGAATAGTCTACTACTGGGAACATAAACAGATTAGGGATGAGCCCACTCTCCCGTTGAACAGGTGCTAAAGTCATAGATACTGGGCCAGAAGGCGCACCGGAAACCACAGTATCACGCAACTCGCTTTTTTTTTTCTATGGAGAGTACACCGTCAAATAAATCTCGTACTGGTGCTCGCCCTGTGGAGCTCCACCAGGCAGGTGCAGTGCCGGGCTCTGAGCCTCGACAGAGCCCACCCTCAGCTACTGGAGGACCCTCTAGACCGTCTTGTGGAGTCAGCAGACGGCGGAGGAGAACTACTGACCAAAACAAAACAGAAAAAGAGAAACCCAGAGTGCCACTTGTCATGATGCACTGGAATGCAGAGGGAGTGAACAGCAAGCAGGCTGGATACAGCAAAAAGACAGAGCTGGAAAACATCTTGTATGAGAAGCAAGTCAGTGTTTGCTGTATCCAAGAGACTCACTTGAAAGCAGATCAAACCTTTAAAATAAGGGGATATCAATGCTTCAGATCCGACAGAAAAGATAGACGAAAAGGAGGAGTACTTACTCTTGTAAGGAATAACATTCCTGCACACGAAAGGAAAACCTTCATGGATGGAGCAGAATATCAGCTGTTGCAGATAAAGGTAGACAAGATGGAAATAGAACTCCTGAACTATTACTGTCCGAACAACAAACCCCTGAGTCTCAGCTCTATACAGGTACCAGCCACCAACTTTATAGCAGTTGGAGACTTTAATAGCCACTCCCAGAGCTGGGGCTATAACCATCTGGATCACAGAGGTGAAGAGGTTGAAACTTGGCAAGATGATCACTCCCTAATCCTAGTCAATAATGCCACAGATACTCCTACCTTCTACTCCAGAGGATGGCACACAACTTCAACACCAGATCTTGCCTTCTCCACACCAGATATAGCTGGATCTATTAGTAGAGAAGTAGGAGACCAACTAGGGGGAAGCGACCATCGCCCAATCTTTCTTACTGTCCAGAGTGCAACTCTCAGTACAGGCCCAGCCATTACAAGATGGAACTACAAAAAAGCCAACTGGGGTTTATTCAGGCATCAGGTGAACACGCTGCTGTCTACCCTCAAGGTACAGAACAGAGACATTAATGAAGTGGTAAAAGACTTCAACAGATGCATACTACAAGCTGCAAAAGAAACCATTCCCAAAGGATGCCGGCGTAACTACATACCATACTGGTCCAGCACACTCCAAGAACGTCAGGAAGCTATGGACAGGGCTAGAAAGGACGCAGAGTCTCAGCCTTCACTTGAAACTCACAACAAATGGAAAAAGGCTGTAGCAGAGTTTCAGAGAACAAAGCTAGAAGAAAAACGGAAAAGCTGGAGAACTAAAACGGCATCGCTGAACCTTGAGAAAGACGGCAGGAAACTTTGGAGATTAGTCAAGTCTCTAAATGAAGAGCGTTCCTCACCTAGGCAGACTATCACATTGGATGAAGGTGGCAAACTTTTCAGAGGAAAACAAGCTGCAGACTTGTTTGCTAGAAGATACAGTTCAGAAAGCAACTTACCCATTAACATAGATCATCAGAGAGAGATAAGAAAAGAAATACTGGCAACCATGGGACAGACAGATACTCCTGCCCCAATGAGGGAACCCATCACACTAGGAGAACTACAGAAGGCTATTTCCAAGCTTAAGTTTCAAAAGTCACCCGGCCCAGACAAAATCAGCAACGAAATGCTAGTAAATCTGAGCTCAGCAGCAAAGACAAAACTGCTTGAGATATTCAACCACAGCTGGTTGAAAGGAACGGTACCCCAAGTATGGAGAGAAGCCATCACAATACCCATACTAAAGAAAGGGAAATGTAAGACCGAGGCTGCAAGTTACCGGCCAATCAGTCTCACAAGCTGTGTTGGGAAGACTATGGAGCGAATAGTCAACCACAGATTGAAATGGTATTTAGAGTCTGAGCAGATCCTGGTGCCGGAACAAGCTGGATTTAGAGAATGCTACAGTATAGAAGACCAAGTTACTTACTTGTCTCAAGCAATAGAAGATGCCTTCCAGGAGAAGAAAAAGGTCCTAACGATCTGGGTCGACTTCAAGCAGGCCTTTGACAAGGTGTGGAAAGATGGCCTCATTGCAAAACTTAGGAGAAGTGGAATCCAAGGCAACATGATGAAATGGATCCAGTCATACTTGCATAACAGGAGAACTAGAGTCACTCTTGACGGTCTGCAGAGCAGAAAAGTGTTGCTCCATCAGGGGGTACCTCAAGGAGGAGTAATTTCCCCAACACTCTTCCTTGTTTACATCAATGACCTGGTGAAAGATCTCCCTGCAGGAGTTAAAGCTGCCTTATATGCAGATGACCTAGTACTCTGGTGCGCTGATGAAAATGTCACCACAGCAAATTATAGAATGCAGCGGGCAGCAGACATGCTAGTGTCATGGGCAGAGAAATGGCTTATCACAATAAACACAGACAAAACCTCCACAACACTGTTCTCCCTCGCCCCCAAGGACAAATCAGCTAACATACACCTAGGGACAACCGTGATCAAGGAAGAAAGCTACCCCACCTATCTTGGGGTGACATTTGACCAAAGGCTTACATGGAATAAGCATATTGAAAATGCAGAAGGAAAGGCCCGAAGACGACTAGGCATACTCAGAAAATTAGCAGGTACCAACTGGGGAGCAAATGAACGAAATCTAAAGAAGATTTATAATGGAGTAATAAGACCACACTTAGAGTTTAGCTCAGCAGCATGGTCATCAGCTGCTAACTCACATCTGCAGTCTTTGGACAAGGTGCAAAATCAAGCTCTCAGGCTCATTACAGGAGCCATGAAAACTACACCAATAACAGAGATGCAGAAGGTTGCTGGATTACAGACATTGTCCCATAGAAGAGACACAAAAACCATGATCCAGATGGAAAAGTACAACAGTATGCCAATGCACCCAATGAAGGCAAGACTAGATGATCTGGCATTGGGACGTCTAAAGCGTAGCAGCTTTGTGCATCGGGGGAAAAGACTTATAAGACAGCATCAAGAAGACCTATCCATGAAGACAACACCACTGAAGCCCACCCTATACCCTGTACCATGGGAGCAGGCCAGCAGTGCCCTCCAAATTAATACATCAGTCAGTGGTCTCACAAGTGGATGTGAGTATAATGATCTGCAAAAACGAACTGCTACATTGAGTATGATCCAAGAAAGCTATCCCGATCAATCATGGATACATGCCTATACAGATGGATCAGCAACTAATGCTGTTAGGAATGGAGGTGCCGGTATCTTTATCTCATATCCTGACAACCACTATGAGACTAGGCACATTCCCACTGGTAAATTCTGTTCCAACTATACAGCTGAGGTTCAAGCTCTAGAGCAAGCTGCAAATATGATTTATAACACCAACTCTGACTGCCACCAGGTAGTCATCCTCACAGATGCACTGTCTGTCCTGCAAGCTCTCAAGGGTGGTAAACTCCCGCATCTGAGAAATGAACTAAACAAGGTAGCTGCCAAAAAGAGAACCATACTTCAGTGGGTACCATCTCATTGTGGTGTACCCGGAAATGAAAAGGCAGATAAACTTGCAAAAAAGGGAGGAGAATGTGAACAAGAAGATAATGAAGTCACATACTTTGAGAAAAAGAGAGCTATCCAGACTATCAGAAGAGAACAGAACCAACCCAAAGACGACTATCACACTCTCGACCGGCAGGGACAGATAACTATTTTTCGACTCAGGACAGGGCATAACAAACTGAATAAACACATGCACAAGCTACGATTGTCTGCTTCACCACTGTGCACATGTGGATTAAACGAACAAACTGCTGAGCATGTTCTACAGGACTGTCCTCTGTATGACCAGTTAAGAAAGATATACTGGCCCAATGACTCAACACTAAACTCAAAGCTATATGGAGTTAAAGAGGAACTTCAAACAACAGTCGAATTCATCATGAGAACTCGTCTGACGGTGTAATCATCAAAGATGCGATCGCAAGAAGAAGAAGAAGAAGAATCTTGGGCATTTTTAACTCTGCTCACCTCCACATCTTTGTCGCCCGACACTTCGGCCGCTATTCTCCTCACCGCTTCTGGCTTTATGGTGGGGGGGCATCCAGTTCAGTGTCCCTTTGGACTTCTCTTTATCTAGATGCTCTATATAGATGCTCATCTGGGGGTTGGTCCACTCGAACCTCTTGCCATGCAGCCCTTGGTAATGTTTTATTTGTGCCGCCGCTGTCAGAGTGGTGTACCATCTGTAGGGCCCTTCAAAACGATACAAAGTGGCTATGCCACTCATTCCGACACCAGCCGGTCCTGCTATAATACTAGATATCAGGGAGTAGGAAGCCCTGTTGGCCTGCGGCCCAGTAATGGTAATAACCAGTGTTCCTGGCCTATGGAGCATACCTCCTTCTAGATCTTCTTCTGCATTGATCATTATCACAGGCACAAAAGGTGCGGACATTCTTATATTTCTTTTCTTGGTACTGAAACCAAATTAAGCACGAAAAAAAAGTCACAAAGGCTAGCCTAAGCTAACCACCAAATAACACAAATGTCCAGGAAAGCACACACTAATCCGAGAAATCAAACTGAAGCGAAGACTAGCACATCTTTTTTTTTTTTTTTTTAAAAAACCTTTATTTGGTCAATATATTTACAACATTGATAGTATTTACAACAATTGAAATTTAAAATAGTCATTATAAAGACATAATTTAAAGTTAATAAACCCGGTACAAACTAAATATTGCGAAACACAAAAACAATATTATTTAGTTAATATTACAAGACCAAAAAAGAGCAAATGCACAAATTCTAAAGTTAAATAAACCGGGTACAAATTAAAATTATTACATTATATAAGATAAACCTAATTGCGAACAAATCAATATTAATTAAGAAAAATAACTTTAAATATTTCAATCTAAAAAAGAACAATATGTAAAAATTATTACACAAATTTTTAAAATTAAAAAGCTAAGCACAAATCAAAACTATTGCATAAAACGAATTACAAAAAGTCCAGGTACAAATGAAATTATTTCAATATATAAAGATATACTAATTCCCCCCCCCCCCCAAAAAAAATAATTAAAAAAAAAAAAAATTAAGGATACAAATGATCACAACTGTTGGTGAGGGCATGGGAGTTACTAGATGATTAATGGTACAACGACTGACAATGACACCCTAACATGAGATGATATGCGATAAATGGTATTTACGTTGCACGATATTACAGAAATAGTATTAATACTCAAAGCTACTTGCTTTGTATCACCAACAAGGGTCTAAGTTATAATTTAACACAAAAGGAATACTTTAAATCTGTGTTGTTATGTCTTGTGTTATCTGTTCGTATATTTGTGTAAATATTTTACTGTCATAATGTCCATTGTCGTATACAGCTCTGTTCCTACATGTCCAAACAAGGTATCTAAAGTCAGCTAACAAAGTCAGTAGCTTAAGTTCTATTCGTCTCGTCATCTGTGGTAACGTGTTCATTGTGACTGCTCTATATAAATTAAGTGTCTGTTGTGAGTGTGGGGCTATTAATTTCCTTAATTTGTTTAAAGTGGGGGCCACTGTCTTACATGTGTAAAATAAGTGGTCTTCTGTCTCTATAATGTTGTCACTACACAGTTTACATTTGGGCGCTAATCTGTTTGCCTTCATTGATGATTTGTTAGCTATTGGTGTTAAACTGTGTAGTAGTCTGTAAGTGACTTCTTTTGCTTGTGGTTTAATGTCTATTGCGTGAATGTTTGTAAAACTCTGTGTGTAATCAGTTATAAAGAGGTTGTACCCTCTTCGTGTCTTTATAGGTGTTTCCTGTGCTGCAACTAGAAGTTTGTATATAAGTTTGGTGTCTTGTTTTATTAAGTGTTTGTTCCCCTCTAAATTTTGTAGACATATTTTGTAAAAAGGTGGTGGTGTACCAAAAAAATGGGGTTGATTGTTATTCAGCTTACAAAGGTTTAATAATCTTAAACCCATGTAGTAGTGTGCCAGCGGGTATAGACTCGGGCTTTTTATAACTTCCCCTATGTATTTAATCCTTAAAGCTTTTATTTTAGTGTTGATGTCTTGTAAGGCTATCCCCCCTTTATTTTTAGGTTGTATTAGAGTAGTGTGTTTAATACTGTGCCAGGTATTCCTAAAAATAAAGGTCCTAATTAGTTTATTTATTTCTGTTATAAACTTTTTAGGTACTATTTGTATATTTGCTGTGTAAATTATTTTTGGCATAATAAAACAATTAACTATAATACTTCTTCCGAAAATGGTAGCCGTTTTATTTTTGTAAATTTCTAACATATTTTGGATTTTTTCTATCAATTTTGTCCATGTTTCTTTATTGGGGTCTTGAGGATTAAAAGAAAAGTTAATTCCATAAATTTTAATTTTATTCACTACCGTTAATTGAAAAGGGAAATCTGACCTATTGCCCCATTTACCTATTCCCATTATGCTAGATTTTTGAATATTTAGTTTGGATTCGCTAACATATCCAAACTCTGTGAAAACCTCTAAGATATTTTTTATAGAATCCTTTGTTGTTGGAAAGAATATTGTATCATCGGCGTAGGCCAACAATTTTCTTTCCCCTGCACCGGGGACGAAAGTCCCCGTGATATTTGTGTCCTGTCTTATTCTTTCCAACACAGGTTCTAACGTTATTACATATAGCAAGGGCGACAGAGGGCATCCTTGCCTATCACTTCTCGTTAATTTAAATGTTTTAGTTAAACTATGATTAATCAATATTTTACTTTCAGGTTTTTTATATAGGATTTTTATCCATGATCTGAAGTATTTCCCTATATTATTAGCTTTAAGACTCTTATGTAGGAAGGCATTTGATACTCTATCAAATGCCTTTTCTTGGTCTAAAGATAATATGGCGCTCTGGCACTGTCTATCATGTGTGTATGTAATCAAGTCTCTAATAAAATGTGTGTGTCTACTAATGTTCCTACCATGCACACTACACTGTTGATTTTCATGTATTATTGCGTTCATGTGTGGCTTAAGCTTCATAGTTAATGCCTTGGCTAGAATTTTATAATCAACATTTAAAAGAGAAATGGGCCGAAAATTCTTAATTGACTTTTTATCATTACTGTCCTTGGGGATTAACGTAATATAAGATTGGTTCAAACTTTCCGGGAGTTCCCCTTTTTGAAATGCCTCTTCCAGCATTTTAATTAGAATGGGCCCTAAACAGGGGAAGAAAGCCCTGTAGAATTCTGCAGTTAACCCATCAGGTCCGGGTGCTTTATCTTTTTGAAAAGTACTAAGTGCCCCTTGCAAATTATCTAAAGTTAGGGGTTGGTCTAGCCTTTCACTTTCCTCATCACTTAGACACTTTGTGTATTTTAGAAATTTGTCTTGTATGTTTGCATCACTTTCTTCTTTAGTATATAGCTGCTTGTAGTATTCGAAGAAAGCGTGACTAATATTGGTATTGTCTGTATGATGTTTTCCTTTCATGTCAATTATTTCATGAATCTGTCTACTGCGCTGAATGTTTTGCTCTACTGCTAAATATTGCCTACTAGGGATTTCCTGCGTTATAGTGTGTAATTTTGTCCTAAGTTATGCTCCCTGATAGGTATACTGTCTATATTGATCTAACTGCTGTCCTAAGGTGTGTATGTGAGGGTTCGTGTTGTCTAAACTTTTGGTTAAACTAATTGCTTCTTCTAAAATCCCCTCCTCTTTTTTAAACTTCTTGTGAATAAGTGTAGCCAAAATCTGCGTTCTATCCCTAATTGTGTTTTTTAACATATCCCAATATTGTGCAATGTTATTATTGGGAATGTCTTGTGCGTAACCTTGTATCAGTTGTGTTATTTGTTCTGTATAGTAAGTGTTTTTAAGTAGGCTGTTGTTAAATTTCCAATGCGGGGATCTCTTTACTTGTTTGTGCGTGTGTCCCGTACTTAAAAATGTGTAAACTGCGTGATGATCTGTGAATTTAAGAGTATTTTTTATATGGTATATTTTGTGTATATTATAGGCACTAGTGGTGTAAATTCTATCTAATCTTGAAGCCAGTCTAAAAAAGGGGTTCGTCTTGTCGTAATATGTAAAGGTTTGTTTATTGGGTTCTATTTTTCTGTATGCGTCTGAAAGGTCATGTTCGTCTAACATAGCCTGAACTTGTCGTACAAGTAAAGACTTTTTTCGTGTCTGCGCTCTCGTGAAGCCTCCAGACCGGTCAAGGTCGGATAGAATACAATTAAAATCCCCCCCTAAAATTTTTTCCCCCCTTGTAGTGTTCCGTTAGTATGTCGTGTAATCCGTCATAAAACTTAGGCCTGTCAATTTCCGTCGCAGGGGCGTATATATTTATAAGTGTGTGTGTGTCATGCTTGTTGTGTTTGTTTTGTATTTGTATAATGACAATTCTGCCATCATTGTCAGTTCTGTGATGCACTGCATCCCAATCTTCATTAATTTGAAGAATGGCAACACCAGTATGGCAGGTGCCCCGGGCGAACCAACCATGCTTCAGTCCTAATCTAGTTGTTATTTGACCCGCGTGATAGTTTGTAGTGACACCGGTTTGCTGTAAAAGCAAAAAATCGGGTTTCTCTTTTTTAATAAGTTTAATTACATGGTCCAGCTTATTTCTCAAACCATTGATATTGAGAGATATTATCGCTAGACTGCATGTCGGAGTGGTAAGCAGAAGTTGGCCACTCGCTATAAACTGTCTACATGGCAAAGTGGCAGAGTGGCCACTTGCCATATCTAAACTACCTGACGGAGCGGGGACTTGCAAACCGCCCGTCTTACATGAGTTACAAGGCAATGTAGTGGTCTTGGGCTGGCTACATGCCATAGCTGAATTACTCGACAACAAAGTACTATCTAAAGATTTATCACATGTTGTAATGGGTGTACTTGTTCCACGTAGTTTACTCGACAGAGCGGTGCTTAAGGGCTGACCGTGATCTGTCATTACTAAGCTACTCAACACATCCGTGCTTGCACTTGTTGACAAAATGGTGTTTAAGGGCTGACCGTTGTCTGTAAACTGACTGCTCGACACATTAGTGACTGATCGCTGGCTAAAGGTCGTTGTGCCCTGATGATTAGGGCCCAACGCAGCCGACGCTGCATTGTCAGTCCCTCCCGCCCTGACAGGGGGGAGAGTTGGTTGCCTAATTAAAACTGTTCGCATTTTAAAAGTGTAAATGTGTGTGCCGTGTTATGTAAAAAACTAAACAGCAAAAAACTATTTACAATCAACACAACTCTTAAAATACACTGTAAAAAAGCACCTAAACTATAGTTATTTATATCATTTACTTTTAAATTTACATTGCTTTTTTCGAATTTCTTTCTTTCTTGCCGACTGGAAAGAGTGTCTTCTCCCACACACTGGTATTATTTTGTCCACCACGTCAGTACACTCACAGGGGGGGATGACCACGGGATGCATCTTGACCTCACATGCACCATTCGTCAACTGCCATCTGGAGCACACACATCTTACTCGCTTGACGCCGGACATCTTACGCTGGGTCCCAGCGCAGGGAGAAAGGATCGTGGGTGTAAGCTCATGCGCTAACAGGTTCAAACTCCTGCCCGTCTATATATATACTTGCTTGTGACATCATCGAGTCTATGTCCTCTGTCATACTCGCCCAGTTGGGGTGGGGTTCCTCTGGCGCCGCCTCTTCTTCCATCTGAAAAGCCCCTGTCATATCGGGGTACTCTTTATCTTCGGACTCTGTTTGATTCGGCTCATCAATTGTTGGTGTTGACACGCTCTTGGGGGAAGGTTCTGATGTCGACGCCCTGGGCGATAGGGGCAGGGCTTTCTTGCTGGGGGAGTGTTTCACCGGCGACCTGCTGCTGTTTAGCCTTACCTCCTTCGATTTTACAACCCTTGTTGCCTGCAATAACATCCTCTTCCTGTTCTTCTCATTCCTTCTAGAAAGCACATCTGTAAATTCTACTTCTGTGTTCTTCTCATTTTCGGACTCTGGTTCAGTATTTTCTGGGGCGGGGGAGTCAGTTGCCCTACTCTGCTCCGCTGGAGTTTTGTCTGCCACTGCCTCTTCTTGTCTTGCTTGTTTGGCTTGAGTGGGGGCCGCCCACTTTTTTGGGCACTGGCTGACCCAGTGCGTATCAAGCCCACATATCGCACATTGAATTCTGCGCCCGGGCAAGGCCACCCATACTCGCTGTATTTTATCATCTGACATCTTCAGATGCGCGAAGTGCGGCACTTGATGCTTGGACGGCCTATAGGAAAAGTTCCACATGTCGTATGCCGTCTTAATTCTGCTGACTTCAGCATTCTTATCGCCAGTCACTTCCGCAGCGATCCTCCTCACCGCCTCTGCTTTCATCGTTGGCGGTATCCAGTGCAGGATACCCTTAGACGTTTCCTTGTCCAGGTGCTCAATGTGCACAGTCATTTGTGGATTGGTCCACTCTAGATTCTTGCCATGTAGGCCTTGATAATGTTTGATCTGCGCTGCCGCAGTCAGAGTGGCGTACCACCTAAAGGGTCCCGAAATCCTGTATAATGTGGCAATGCCACTCAGACCTACCCCTGCAGGCCCTGCCAGGATACTCGCCAATAACGAATAAGACGCTCTATTGGCCTGTGGGCCGGTTACCGTAATTACTAGTGTCCCTGGTTTATGAAGGACTCCTCCTTCCAGATCCTCCTCTGCATTAATTTCAATTATTGGCACAATAGGTGCTGACATTTTTCTTTTTTTTTTACTTCTTGGTTATACAACCAAATTAGTACAAACAAAGGCACAAGTTAGCCTAGCTAACCGCTAAGCTAACACAAAAGTCCTGGAAGCACAAAAAAAAGGTCCAAGAATGAAGAGAAGCGAAGACTAGCACATCGCTATGTCTCGCCTTACCAGCATCTCTGCTCAGACTGACCTGGGCGGAAATCATTTTAAACAATGCCACAACCAGAGACATGCGCAGAACACGCGAATCGAATACAACTCAGCTAAACTTACGAAACGAAGAATGTTCTACGATGTTCGACTGAAGACTCAAACCTTAAAAGGAAATGAATCTTGAAACATTGCGATTGCCGACTGTTTTCAAAGAACTGGCGATCTGAGCGCTCCATATATGGACATGACTCAAAATCGTTCACACAACTATCGGCAACTATACTATCAAGATAAGACAACTTCTTGACGACAGCTATCAAGATTAGACGACTGTAGAAATAAAAGTGACTACAATTCCATGAGTTATTTCCCATGCATTAAAAAATTAACTATAGTCAAAATGCATGGTCAGAATAAGTTGCGACAAGTGTCGCAAAATTGGTTTCAAGTCATTGCAAATGAGTTCAGTTAGATTTATAAACCCGTCTACGATCGAACGACCGCTTTCAAAATGGCGGCGTATCAGCGAAATGTGTATCGGACAGAGGAAATCGCCAACGATAAATAACAACAGAAGGGAATCCGTATGAAAAGGATTTTACATTTCAGTACAGGGAAGGATTGTGTATAATTGCATATAAGAAGGAACGGTAGGAAGTTCTCATTTTCGGAGATATATGCGTATTTCGGCTGCCCACAGTTACGCTAACAGCTGGTAAACCCACTTCTGTTCGAAATATTAAAATCAACATATAACAGTTTGGGAATTTACATGGATAGGAAGATAGAGTTTTATCAGCTGTATAAAACTAGATAAGATGGAACAATATGGATATTATATATGCTGAGAATGAGAAAGGCAACATTTCAGTCGACGCACAGATCGGCTGAAATCACGGTTCGGGAAGGATTTTTCAGGTTAGGTTTAGGCTGTGACGTCGGTACTCTCCGATACGTCCGCGCTTTGCGTATAAATAGCGGATCGGTAAACTGAGAGAGATAAAAAAAAAATAGAGAGAGAAAGAGCTAGTTTGTCAGACGAAAAAATGGAAGAAAAATTTAAGGAAACAGTGGAACTACACCTAACATACATAGCAGAAAGAGTTCGGAGTACAATGGTTACTTGGAATGATGAGTTTGTGGAGAACATTAGAGATAGTGAACAAAACCAAAAGAAGTAGATCCCCTATCAAAGAACCTAATAAAAACAATAACATAACTAAGCTAACCACACTAAATGGGGACCAAAGACTCTAGAGCTATCAAAGTAGTTCAGTGGAACTGTAGGGGTGCCAGGAAGAACCTGATGTCTCTTATGGGACAGTATAAGGAGGCAAAACCCATCTTTGCAATACAAGAAACCCTCCTGAACTCCAAACAGAAAATGAACTACCAAGGGTATATAACACTTAGAAATGATAGACCTGAGGGAAGAGGAGGGGGCGTGGCCCTTTTAATACATGAAGACTACAAAATAGTAAATTGGGAACAATTCAACACAGAAAATATTGAAGGAATAAGTGTAACATTAGACAGTGAGCCAGATAACTTAAAAATAATAAACATTTATAGCCCCAAGGGTAATATAACCGATAGGGACATTGCCACTATTAACACACAAATAGACCAAAGAACATTATTGGTAGGTGACTTTAATGCACACCATGAGGCATGGGGTAACAACAGTAATGATCCAGCAGGAAAAAGACTGTTGGACTACATTGAAAGTGCCGAGCTAATCATACTAAATGATGGCTCAGTGACAAGGGTTAACCCATGCAACAGGGGAGGAGATACAGCAATAGACATAAGTATTATAACACCAAACCTAGCCTCTGCTAAATGGGAAGTACTGAATGACTCCAGCTCAGACCACTTACCCATAGAAATAAACCTAAACGACAAATATAGAACTAGTCCAAAAAGCTCGAAACCTACATTCAACCTAAAAAAGGCAAATTGGGAGTCCTTCCAATTGGAGCTAAGTAAACTAAGCATAGAACAAATTGAATCTAACAGTATAGATATATTTGCAGAAAAACTAACAAATGAGATTTTAAAAATAGCAATAAAATATATACCAAACAGGAATATGCCTGAGCACTTAAAACCAACACAAAAAGGTAAAAATAGGAAAAGAAACAAAGATAAAAATCCAGTACCATGGTGGACAGACAGATGTTCAGAACAACTGAAATTGAGGGAGAGGGCCCTTACAAAGTATAGAAAAACCAAAACTGAAGAGAATTACACAAACTATAAAAAAATAAGAAATGAAACAAATAAAATAATATTCAGAGCTAAAGAAAAGAGTTGGAGAACTTTCTGTCAAACATTAAACCATAGGTCACAAGTAACTACAGTTTGGAGAAAACTAAAAGCAATTAAAGGAGGAAACCACAAGAAATTTAAAATCCCAACAATTAAAATACCAGAGAGAGCTGAAACAGATAGAGAAAAAGCCAACATACTAGCTAAATACTTCTATCAGGTTAGTTCAATAGACAGTCTAGATAAGGCAGAAATAAATAGACGGAAGACACTGCTAGAAAAATTAAAAGGAGAAAATATGGACACCACACAGGATGCTAATTATTTAAATGCAGATATTACAGTAGATGAAATAGATAGAGCTTTAGCAGGAAAAACCAATACTACCTCTGGGGAAGACATTCTGAGCTATGAAATCCTCAAAAAGGTACCAAATACAACTCTAAGAGTGATTGCATCCCTCTACAACAAAATCTGGCACACGGGAAAAATACCGTGTTCATGGAAGACAGCAGTAGTCATCCCCATACTAAAGCCAGATAAGGAAACACATGATGTCAGCTCATACAGGCCAATATCGTTAACATCGCATCTAGGAAAAATTCTAGAAACAATAGTCAACAGCAGACTAAAATTTCATCTAGAAAAGCATAATTTGTACAGTCCAACCCAAGCAGGCTTTAGAAGCCAACATAGTACAATAGAGCAACTGTTGAGGCTGGAACATGATGTTAAAACAGGCTTCAAAAGGAATGAAAAGACAGTAGCAGTATTCCTTGATGTAGCAAGAGCATATGATGAGTGTTGGAGGGAGGGTGCACTACACAAAATCAGGAAATTAGGTATAGTAGGCAGAACCTACAATTATCTAGAAAACTTCCTGCAGGATAGATACTTCACGGTACAAATAAACAATGATAGATCTGAGGTGTATGAGCAACAGAATGGAATTCCCCAGGGATCAGTAATATCACCATCTATCTTTACGATTATGGTCAACGACCTAGGCGACGAGTTTAAAGATTTAAAAAACAACTTATCCCAGTTTGCAGATGACGCTGCGATATGGAGAACGGGAAGAAATCTCCCATTCCTCTATAAAACAGTACAAAGGCAAATGGATAAAGTATCTGACTGGATGAACAAGTGGGGATTTAATCTAAATGTTAAAAAAACCATAGGAATGATCTTCAGTAGAGGGCGTGTAATTAAAAACAATATAATTGACATAAGAATTAATGAGCAAAAAGTATGCACAGCAAAATCAACTAGATTTCTGGGTATGGTATTAGACCAGCAACTAAACTGGAACAAACACATAGACCTATTAGTGCAAAGCAGTAGGGGACTTATTAACATGCTAAGATATATGAAAGGAAGTGGTTGGGGCGCCTGCAATAAGACCATGTTAACCTTCTATAAATCATTTATTAGGGGCAAACTTGACTATGCCAGTGTTGTCTATGCATCAGCCGCCCCAAGCAATAAGAAAAAACTAGACACAATCCAAAACCAGGCACTGTCAATAATAGCAGGTGCCTCAAAGGGAACATCAGCAGAGGCACTAGAAGTAGCGCTAGGCATTATACCCCTGGAGCTAAGGAGAAAAGAACTGAGATTCAGCTACTGGGCAAGAGTGGCAAAAGATCCAACTCACCCAGCACATAAAACCTTTGATAGGGGTAACCAGTACATGGGCCACATTCCATTAAACCATAATAGATACCCGTCAGGGTGGAAAACAATGGATGAAGTGGATCAATACCCAGACCTATTTAATGCGATAAACAGTAGTGCTCTGTATAAAGCAAAGATCCCACCATGGGAATTAAAAGTGCCAGAAACTGACTCCCACTTAACAAAGATCATAAATAAATCTAACGACATAATCTCAGCAAAAAGTAAAACACTAGAGTACATAGAACGGTATATAAATAATAGCCTAACTATATATACAGATGGGTCAAAAGATGAAGAAGGACAATTAGGAGCAGGAATAGCAATACCAAAATTAAAAATTTATAAAAGATACAAAGTAACAGGTAATACATCCATCTTTACAGCAGAATTAGTGGCAATCCTAAAAGCTTTAGAAATAGCTGCAGAAAATCCACCAAAAAAAGTAACCATTCTCACAGATTCCCTATCATCAGTATTAGCTATCAGAAACAGAAATGAATGTAGCAGGCCAGATATTATAGAGGAAATACTACAGGTTAATACATATCTACAAACTATAGGATGCAGTGCAACAATAACATGGATACCATCACATGTGGGGATAGCAGGAAATGAGCTTGCAGACAAAGAAGCCAAAGGGGGTAGAGCTAGCCATAACAAAATTGAAGTAGGCTTAGGGAAGTTTGAAATTAAGAGCTTAATTGCTCAAGCAATAACTAAAGAGTGGATAACAGCATGGGACCAAAGTAAAAAAGCAAGACACTCATATAAAATCCTTAAAAAACCAAGCAAAAAATGTCAAATAAAAGATGAACTAAAAATACCAATTAATAAAAAATTGCTGAGGCTCAAGCTTGGAACTGGATATTTCATGATTGAGGAACCCACATGTGAAGAGTGTCAAGAACCAAACACAATTAGACACTTTCTGGTGGACTGCAAGAAATATGACCAACAGAGGCAAAACATTAAGACATACTGTAGTAACCACAATGTAGAAATGAGGGTAGAAAATCTCATAGGCACAAAGACCCCTTCAGAAATGCAAAAGTTAATAAAACACTATATTACAAAAACTAAAGCTAACATATAAAAAACAAATAAGGATTTGAGTCAGTAGTCCAAACTCGTGAAAGACTCGCCACAGATACATACAGATTAACCAAAGAAACCATAAAGGGAAAATTAAAAACATACTAACTTAGAAAATAACATATTTTGGAATTTCTTTTAAAAACCATGTTGAACTATAACTCCAAAAGGAAAAATACCGACTAGAGATAATATAGTATAAAATAAATACAAACAAAAACATATTACAATAAAGGAAACACGTCCTGATATAACCAACAACTCCATGTACATGGTAGATGGTTGAAAGGGGCGTGCTACAAAGGAAAGTAGCAAACACATTAATATAAAAAAAAAAAAGAGAGAGATACACAACGCAAGAGGTTGAGACAAGACTGAGGGCAGATAACGCCACGACTCTAAATCCATCTGAAGTGTGAGCGGATCGCCAGAAAATTTCAGTCTAAGTGTCTGGAGTCTGAGGGTAAGCGAATTTACGATAGCTATCCTGTATAATAATTTCTTTTATTTTGTATTACAGGTTCATTTAGAATTCACAAAATATGCCTGTATAATATTCATTGATATAACGTATTATTATTTTAATATGATTTATTCATGTGCTTAGTGGAAGATGGTTGCTTGTACAAAAACGTATCAAAACTAGCCCCACAGCCAAATAGAAAATATTTATTATATTTAATGCTGTATCTCGTCGATATTAAATGCATTATCGCTTACGAAGATAAAGGCAGTCCCATGACCAGAGATTGTCTTAGGGAAATAAATTGTTAGAAGCTTCAGCATGGAAGATACCGCTTTTACGAGGTTAGGTGACTAGTCCCCTTCCTCGCTGCCTTTGCCTTCCCTAGTTCGAGCGCACAACTTTGTACCCATTTACAGCTGGTAAACTGGAGTGTTCTACAGCCAGTTTCAGTAGAAAGCAACCTGATCACGTGGTCACTCACTCTCTTTATTTATGTATTAATTTTGTGTAGATGCTAAGAATAGCATCAGTATTTGAATTTGTACTTGATATGATTTGGAAGGATCAAGTTATAGATCAGAAAGGGATGTATAGGAGCGGAATAAACCAGATGATGTTTATTACTGATATGTTAATATTAATTCTGTATCATTGAAATGATGTTACTTGCTATGACTGTATAACTTTGACACCTGATGACTGACTTGTCTGACTTATGTGCTAGTCAGTTACACTTACTTGAAATGTTAATATTAATGCTATATCACTGAAATGATGTCCTTGCTTACTATGATTGTATAACGGTGACATCTGATGACTGACTGGTCTGACATCTGTGCTAGTCAGCTACAAGTCTAGCCAGATACTAGCCAAGGCTGATATGTTGCAGGTTCCATGAAATAACTCAAACCAGACTGTCCAGTATCAGAAGCCGGTGCAGTTCATCCGAGGCAATCCCACAAAAGTGCAGGACCCCAAAGAGTGAACTTCAACTGGTCATTGGCATCCCTACTGTTGGGCCTACCAAGTCTGATATCAGCAAAGGACAGTTTCAGCAGTATCAAGTTGGAAAGATAAGTGTCCTGTTTGACACTGACCACCTATACATGTGAAACAGCCAATAGTTGAAAACAATAAGTAACCATACATAAACTCAGTCAACTGATGACAGTTATCCTTAAATTCAAAGGACTAATAACAGTGATTTCAGTAACTTTATTATTTAAGATCTTGAAGTCTAAGCAGACAATAATAGTAATTGTGTGAATATTTTTATATATATATGTGTATACTCTTTTCCAACTAGTAGAAATAGAATATTAGTGTAATTATTAAACTATTTTAACTGTACCTGAGGATTTATTCACTTCTTCCATTTGTGGTTTCAGTGAATGTTCATTTTACTTATCCCCTAGAATATAAGTAATCATAAGATAGTCACAGGGAGGAGACACCTTAAATCCTGGTACTACTTCTTACCAACTGGGCCAGGGTTTTCACAGTCTGACTATTTTTATGATAACAATACACCAGTGCTTATTTCTAAGACTGGGGTATTACTTGTAAGGTCAGAACTCTTTACTGGCATACTCTTACATAATAAATAATTTTAAATAACCTCCCGCTACAGTGGGGGCTCGTCTGCGGGATATATCTTTGATATTCCTGAGCCAACTTTCTATTTCTGCTGTGTAGAAAATTTTTTTTCTTTTTTGAAAATTTTTTTTTGAAAAAGTAACATAGTAGGAAATAATTATATTTTTAGGAGTACCATTGAGTACAGATAAAGAAAGCTGTTTCATATATGGTGAAGTCAGTTTAATTAACTTTAATTTTAACTAAGTTAATTATATTGTAGTAAATTAGTTTGAGTAAGATCACTTGCCCTACTAGACTACAGATACATCATGGCTGACTTGGTCAAATTTAGGTCTGCTACACTGCAGGTGGGAAAAGAGCTTGGCATGGATGGTGACGCTCTGATCCGGTATGTCACGACGGAATGTGAAAAGTACACCGAGAGAGAAGCAAAGCAATTAGAAGCAGAGAGAGAAGCCAAGAAATTAGAAGCAGAGAGAGAAGCCAAGAAATTAGAATTAGAAGCAGAGAGAGAAGCCAAGAAATTAGAAGCGGAGAGAGAAGCCAAGAAATTAGAAGCTGAGAGAGAAGAAAGGAGGTTACAAGCAGAGAGAGACCATGAGCTGAAAATGAGACAGCTTGATCTTGAACTTCAGGCTGGGACTATCACCCATGGTAATAGCTCACCTCATTCTGCGAATAGCTCTTTTCAGAACACAGCAAATGGGGCCATGAACTTCCACCTAGATCCATTTGTTGAAAAGGAGGACGCAATTGAGTCATACCTGGATAGGTATGAAAGGCTAGCCTCTACATATGGACTGGAAAAGGAAAAATGGAGTCTAAAGTTATCCCAGGGATTGAGAGGTATTGCATATGATGTGTTTCTGAAACTCCCCAAAGAAGATCAGGAAAATTATGAAATACTAAAGCAAGCCTTACTGATCCGGTATGAAAAGAACTCTGAGGCATATAGGAAGAAATTTAGAACTTCTAAACCTCTACCTGGAGAAACATATAACCAGTTCTCAGCTAGGCTAGAAACGTATTTGTTGAAATGGAGTAGTTTAGGTAAGTATCAGAAAACCTACGAGGATCTGAAAGAAATGGTTATGTTAGAGCAAGTGAAAGATTCCATGTCTCAAGAAATGAGGAAATTCCTTATGGAACAAGGAGCAGAGAGGCTGGAAGACATTTTGAAATGTGCAGAGAGATACCAAGCAGCTCAAGCTGAATTGGTAGGAACAAAAAGGAAGCAGGTAGAAGGATATAAGCCACCACCGCAGAATACCGATTTTGACCAGATGGATCAACCATACAGAACAAGCAAAGATTTGATAATAAGGACAAGAACCCTCAGACTCAGGAAAATAAACCCTACAAACAGGGAGCTAAGTGGTGCAAATTTTGTAAGATGAGCAACCACAACACTGATGAATGTGGGAGGAAAAAACCCCTTCATCATGCTGCATGTTTACAGGTGAGGACTTCTGTTAGGAAGGAACTGACTGTGAGTCAGAATAGCCTCCATCACCCACCTACCCAGGAGATAGTGACTGTGAATGGCAAACAAGTCACAGGAATGTATGACACAGGTTTGTCCTATGACGCAGTCGTGTGTGCATCTCTGGTGTGCTCTGAACAAATCACCACAGAAACAGTAGAGATTCAAGGGCCACTAAAAGGAACATCACCCCTTACTTTACCAATAGCAAAGGTTCATGTCAGTTGTCGCTATGTGGAAGGGGAGATAAATGGAGGTGTGATAGAAAATCCCTTTTACCCCCTAATGATGGGGCGAAAACATGTTTTCTTGGGATACCCTGTAAAACCTATGGTTATGGCAGAATCCAGACCAGGTCTGACTCCAGGAACGAGGAGGAAAACCTAACAATTTCATTCCACTGAAATGAAACGGGCTCAAGAAGAGAGAGCACATTGAAGCCTTGTTTTGGCAAATTGCCAAAGGCCCATAACCCTCCAGAAAAAGGAGACTTCTATAGGGAACATGGACTCTTGTACAGGAAAGCTGGCAGAGGGACGAAAAGTCATGGTCAAATTGTTGTACCATCCACCTATAGGAATAAGGTTATAGGCTGGGGACACATATCAACTTTGAGTGAACACCTGGGTAATGGTGCCACAAAACAAAGAATAGCCACCCAGTTCTACTGGCCAGGTATTACGGAAGACATAAATCAGTATGTAAATTCCTGTCCAGAGTGCACCTATGTAGATTCAGAAAGTCGACGGAAGAGTCTTCATCAAAAATCTACAAGCAAACCAGCAATCAGGGGTACTCCCGAGATTTGCACGGGAGGGGAAAGGAAACATCCCACACAGGTTCAATTGCAGTCTGAACCCCATGCGCTGGAAAAAAGGAACAAATCACGTAGCGAAAATCAAACACCTACGGATTTGCGAGGGAAAACCACATCCAACTATCAACGAAAAGAGGGCGGTAAACTTCATGGGAAACCTACCGACCCCGTTTCACCAGCAGTAAGAGCCTGGATGAAAAGCCGAACAGGAAGGAGAGAGATAGTAAAGGATGAATATATTCTTGGAAAACAGAATGTGGGCGCAGATTTTCTTAGTCGTCATCCCACAGAGCTTGAGGAGGATAGAAGGAAGGAAAACTAACCTCGGAATGGTCGATTTGCAATTGTCTTGTACCCAATAGTTAAGCTAGATATCATCCAGCTTAAAATATGGGGGAGCTATGTCGCAAAATTGGTTTCAAGTCATTGCAAATGAGTTCAGTTAGATTTATAAACCCATCTACGATCGAGTGACCGCTTTCAAAATGGCGGCGTATCAGCGAAATGTGTATCGGACAGAGGAAATCGCCAACGATAAATAAAAACAGAAGGGAATCCGTATGAAAAGGATTTTACATTTCAGTACAGGGAAGGATGGTGTATAACTGCATATAAGATGGAACGGTAGGAAGTTCTCATTTACGGAGATATATGCGTATTTCGGCTGCCCACAGTTACGCTAAAAGCATGTAAACCCACTTCTGTTCTAAATATTAAAATCAACAAATAACAGTTTGGGAATTTACATGGATAGGAAGATAGAGTTTTATCAGCTGTATAAAACTAGATAAGATGGAACAATATGGATATTATATATGCTGAGAATGAGAAAGGCAAAATTTCAGTCGACGCACAGATCGGCTGAAATCACGGTTCGGGAAGGATTTTTCAGGTTAGGTTTAAGCTGTGACGTCGGTACTCTCCGATACGTCCGCGCTATACGTATAAAAGCGGATCGGTAAACTGAGAGAGATACACAACGCAAGAGGTTGAGACAAGACTGAGGGCAGATAACGCCACGACTCTAAATCCATCTGAAGTGTGAGCGGATCGCCAGAAAATTTCAGTCTAAGTGTCTGGAGTCTGAGGGTAAGCGAATTTACGATAGCTATCCTGTATAATAATTTCTTTTATTTTGTATTACAGGTTCATTTAGAATTCACAAAATATGCCTGTATAATATTCATTGATATAACGTATTATTATTTTAATATGATTTATTCATGTGCTTAGTGGAAGATGGTTGCTTGTACAAAAACGTATCAAAACTAGCCCCACAGCCAAATAGAAAATATTTATTATATTTAATGCTGTATCTCGTCGATATTAAATGCATTATCGCTTACGAAGATAAAGGCAGTCCCATGACCAGAGATTGTCTTAGGGAAATAAATTGTTAGAAACTTCAGCATGGAAGATACCGCTTTTACGAGGTTAGGTGACTAGTCCCCTTCCTCGCTGCCTTTGCCTTCCCTAGTTCGAGCGCACAACTTTGTACCCATTTACAGCTGGTAAACTGGAGTGTTCTACAGCCAGTTTCAGTAGAAAGCAACCTGATCACGTGGTCACTCACTTTCTTTATTTATGTATTAATTTTGTGTAGATGCTAAGGATAGCATCAGTATTTGAATTTGTACTTGATATGATTTGGAAGGATCAAGTTATAGCATATGAAGGGATGTAGAGGAGCGGAATAAACCAGATGATGTTTATTACTGATATGTTAATATTAATTCTGTATCATTGAAATGATGTTACTTGCTATGACTGTATAACTTTGACACCTGATGACTGACTTGTCTGACTTATGTGCTAGTCAGTTACACTTAATTGAAATGTTAATATTAATGCTATATCACTGAAATGATGTCCTTGCTTACTATGATTGTATAACGGTGACATCTGATGACTGACTGGTCTGACATCTGTGCTAGTCAGCTACAAGTCTAGCCAGATACTAGCCAAGGCTGATATGTTGCAGGTTCCATGAAATAACTCAAACCAGACTGTCCAGTATCAGAAGCCGGTGCAGTTCATCCGAGGCAATCCCACAAAAGTGCAGGACCCCAAAGAGTGAACTTCAACTGGTCATTGGCATCCCTACTGTTGGGCCTACCAAGTCTGATATCAGCAAAGGACAGTTTCAGCAGTATCAAGTTGGAAAGATAAGTGTCCTGTTTGACACTGACCACCTATACATGTGAAACAGCCAATAGTTGAAAACAATAAGTAACCATACATAAACTCAGTCAACTGATGACAGTTATCCTTAAATTCAAAGGACTAATAACAGTGATTTCAGTAACTTTATTATTTAAGATCTTGAAGTCTAAACAGACAATAATAGTAATTGTGTGAATATTTTTATATATATATGTGTATACTCTTTTCCAACTAGTAGAAATAGAATATTAGTGTAATTATTAAACTATTTTAACTGTACCTGAGGATTTATTCACTTCTTCCATTTGTGGTTTCAGTGAATGTTCATTTTACTTATCCCCTAGAATAAAAGTAATCATAAGATAGTCACAGGGAGGAGACACCTTAAATCCTGGTACTACTTCTTACCAACTGGGCCAGGGTTTTCACAGTCTGACTATTTTTATGATAACAATACACCAGTGCTTATTTCTAAGACTGGGGTATTACTTGTAAGACCAGAACTCTTTACTGGCATACTGTTACATAATAAATAATTTTAAATAACCTCCCGCTACAACAAGTTTAGCGCAACAGGTCTCTTCTGAGGACATGGCCAACCCAGCTCCAGCGTCTGCCAGCTATGATGGTGTGCATGTCCTCTTGCTTGCTCCGAGTAAGCAGATCTTGGTTGGCGATGATATTCGGCCAAAAGATTCTGAGAATTTTTCTTAGGCATGTTGTGTGAAAAGAGGACAATTTCGACATTTCCTTCTCTGTAACTCTCCAGCTCTCCGCACCATAGAGAAGCACAGAAAGCACAGAGCTCTGATATAATCCTAATTTTGTGCTTGTGCTGTACTGAGAGGACTTCCAGATGTTGTTTAGACTAAAAAAGGATGTTCTTGCTCTGTTCATTCTGTTGTTGATGTCTTTGCTTGCTCTGCCGTCTGGTGTTACTATGCATCCTAGGTATGTGAAGGCATCTGTCTGTTCCAGTTGCTGATTCCTTACTGATATGGGTATCAGGGTTGCTCACATTGAACGTCATGACCTCTGTCTTCCTGCCTCATTCATAGTTCTGACGTTCCAAAAACCAATTCTGGTTTCGTGTTTTGCGGTCGGGGCATCCGTTTTCATGCCAGTGGCTTCCTTTCGGCTTTCACCACTGTCAGTCATACGAGCCTGAGACTCCGGATGTCCGTCCCGGAGCAAAGTTTTTCCATTTATTGTTGTTTCCGTAATGTGCGATTTTTTTTACATAGACAGGGGTGTCGGCCCTGTGCTAAAACCCCCAACCTGGAGGACCAGAGTACCAGCTTTTGTCTGACCCCTACCCACGCAGACCAGTCCAGCTTGGTTGAACCTACCAGGAGTAAATCTCCCACTGGCATAGCTCTGGGGATTGTCAGGGTACACAAGCTGCCATACCGATACAAGGTATAGGTACCATTGATGGCAGAAAAAAGTTAAACTTAGCCTTACTTAAATCCGATAAGGAAATGAGTGAAAGATACAACATTACAATACAGAATATGTACTATGTAATAGAAAAAATACAGAGTATAGATGAACAGTGAGAAATGTTAAAGGAATCAATACATCAATCAAAAGAAATCGTACCAGAAGTAAAGAGGACTGCAAAGAAGAGGATGACAGATGGAAGTTTTAAAATTGATGGATGCAAAAAGGAAGAAGCAAGACAACGAAGAATATGACAGACTAAATAAGGAAATAGTAAATAAATGTAAAACAGCAAAAGAAGCATGGCTAAACCAGAAGTGCAGAGAACTAGATGTACAGAACAGAAAAGACATAAAATCTATGTACAAGAAAATAAATGAGTTAACAGGCAGAAGGACTCAAACAGCCATTGGCTGTCTGAAATAAAAAGAAGGAGCATTGTGAATGGGTCATGAGAACATGATAGAAAAGTGGACAGAATACATCAAGGAGCTGTATGATGCTGAAAGAACAGATCTGAACAACCAAGACAGCTGTGAAGGACCTCCAATGCTTGTGGCAGAGCTAGAGGATGCCATGCGCCACATGAAGAAAGGCAAAGTGCCTGGATGAGAAACTGCTACCACATTCAAGGAAGGCAGCAGGCGCACAACTTACCCATGGGGATGTAGTGTCGAAAAATAGCAATACGGGACTGTTTCGAGATCCCGTAATTGGAATGAGGTATTGCATATATGTGTTCTGGTGCCAGACTGTAACGGCTGTGCCGTTTCTCAGATTTCAACAGCAGATGCATTTTGCATGGGCAATAGCTTGACCTCTTTATTCAAGCACCAAATCTCACGTCACTGAGACATCGTTTTGGGGGCAAGCTCCTATAGTCAGAAATGACTGAAAAGGATAGACAGACAGACAGAGGAAATGGAAGCTTTGGGAGAATTTAGAGTAGAAGTGATAACAAAACTCTAAAATGACATCTACAACAGTGGTCAAATACCTGACGATCTGCTAAAATCCATGTTATAGCTTTGCCAAAGAAACCAGGAGCCATGAAATGTGAAGAACATCACACACTTAGTCTTATGAGTCATGTGACTAAAATATTATTACGAATTATCATGAGAAGAGTTGAGAAATAAAATTAAACCAGAAATCGATGATGAGCAGTGTGGATTTGTAAAAGGTAAAGGTACAAACAATGCCATATATATTACCAGAACATTAACAACAGAAAGAGCCATAGACGTAAAGACAGATATGTAATTATGCTTTATAGATTACACTAAGGCATTTAATAAAGTGAAACATGAGGAAAATTATCAAAATGTTAGAAAGTATTAACACTGATGGTAAAGACTTGAGGATAATAAAGAACATGTCCTGGCAACAAATAGCAGCCAAATAGGAAAGTTTCAGCAAGTAAAAAAGGGTGTCAGGCAGGGATGTGTGCTGTACCCGGATCTGTTCAACCTGTACAGTGAAAGTATAATGAGTTCACTGGAGGACATATCAGGAATATCCATTGGTGGACATACCGTAATATAAACAACTTGAGATACACGGATGAGACACTCTTAATATCACAAAATGAAAAGGAGCTGCAGGAAATGGTTATTACAATAGTGATAAGGTAGTCCCATAGCAGATACATCCGTAGGGGAGTGAAGAGTTAGAGACTTCACTATACTAGGTCCAGCATTTACAGCTGGGTAGGCTGAAGCGTGATGATACCGTGAATGGAACCCAGCACCTTTGCTGTGACAGACCAGCGCTCTAATCACTCTGTCAATCGGACGCTTACAATAGTGATAGAAAGTGAAAATAAAGGCCTTAGCCTTAATAGCAAAAAGACAGAAGCAATGGTCATCTCACAGAACAGGGCTTCTTATGAGAAAGCACAGAGCTCTGATATAATCCTAATTTTGTGCTTGTGCTGTACTGAGAGGACTTCCAGATGTTGTTTAGACTAAAAAAGGATGTTCTTGCTCTGTTCATTCTGTTGTTGATGTCTTTGCTTGCTCCGCCGTCTAGTGTTACTATGCATCCTAGGTATGTGAAGGCATCTGTCTGTTCCAGTTGCTGATTCCTTACTTCTTATGAGACAGATACAGAACTTATATCTGACTATCAAAGTAAATGGAACAGTTTTAAAACAGGTCAATAAATTAAAATACCTGGGCACATTAATAACAATGAATGGAAGATTCATCTCAGAAGTGAAGAGCAGAATAGCTCAGGCAAAAACAGCATTTTATAAAATAAAGAGTATTTTATGCAACAATACTTTGTCATTGGAAGTAAGAAAGAGAGTTCTTCAGTATTATATAGAACCAATCCTGACATATAGGAGTGAGTTAAGGACAACTAGTAAACAAGTTGGGAAGGCACTAGATGTGGCCACAGCGATGGAGTTTTACAGAAGAATTTTTAAAATACCATGGACAGCCAAAAAGAGTAATAAGGATGTCCTGAAAAAGGTCAATGCGCAAAGGAAACATTTCACAAGTTAGAAAGTAGCAATCCACTTTTTTTGTGCTTGTTATGAGAAGAGGAAAGCTGGAATATATCATAACAACAAGTAAGATTGAAGGAAAAAGAAATAGGGAAAACAAAGACAGCAAATACTGGATAGTTTGACATCGTGGCATGGAAAGAAGTAAACAGCAGAATTGTACCGAAGACAGGAAGTGGAGAGACATATCTCCTATGCCACTAGGCATGATGCTTGAAAAAGAAGATGTTGATGATCAATTCCCCCCAAACATTTTTTTTTCCTTTTGCTTATTCATGTACTACAGATATTTATTGTTTTCCCATCCATCTCAAATCTTCCCTCTCTGTTTTCTTTGCTTACTTCACTCTCCTTCTTTCCCACTGTCTTTGTGTTTCTCATACTCTTGTCTAAGTATGTGACCAATTAATTTTGCTCTTTATACTTTTGTTACCAATGATCTTGTAACATTATTTTAGACAAATATTTACTCATCTCATTTTTCCTAACTACCCATAATATATGCAGCATTAGGAACTACCTTTCAGTTGCTGCAACACACTTTCTTTGGTTCAAACTGTCCAAGATTCAAATTTATATGACAGCATTGGTTCTATATTGCATTGCACGACCCTATTCTAAATTTCTATAGCTACAGGCTTATTTAAGCACTAAGACAGTTGTTAGATCGAAAGAGTGATGGAGAGGTTAAGCAGAGCAGTAGGAAGAATAAAGTAAGAGCACAGAGCAGGGCAGGATTAAGCAAAGAAGGGCCTCTAGGTTTTTTTTGATGTTTGTGTCACCCTTCATCTAATAGGCAATAATTTTGATATTTTTTTGCCCACACCCCTTAGCATGGTGATGGGGTATAAAGGGTACTTTATACTAGTATAAAGATACTAGTATTATTAACTGACTGGTATGTTAGTTTGTTAGCATTGTTTGCCTCTTTTCTTGGTAATTATTTTACATAATGTTTATTAATATTATTTTTATTAAGGGAAATACAATAGCCACGGATTTAGAATATATAAATCCACAGTGTTAAACTGCCAAGATGGCCAGAAATGTGTATTAAAGAAAAATGTATCAAGATGCGTGAAGCATCAGAAGGTTGGTAAACTTATTTACAAATATGTATTCATGGAGTATTGAAAAGTATCTATAAAGATTATTTAAAAGTAAATATTTAGCAGACAGAAATAAGTGTGCCAGAGAGCACAGGACTATGGTATTGTGCAGATCAGCACTATAAGTAGAAAATTATACGGACAATGTAATTTGATCAAATCGATTACCAGTGGATATCAGTTATTAATTGTTTGGAGCAGAATATTGTTCATGAAGTCTTCTGTGAATAAAAAGGAAAGTCGTTTTAAATAAAGAAGTCGTCTCAGATTTTTTTTTTTAAATTATTATTATTTTTTTTTTTTAACGTACGCCCGCTATTACTCGAGGCGAGAATTTCCGGTTAGTATATCTAACTGTGGTGAAGTGGGATGTTATAAATATTTATAGGGGACTTAGTGTACTGACTGAGATCAGCTGTGAAGGTATCTATATCTATTAAGAGTAGTGTATTATAGATAACCTTACTTGCTACCACATATCTATATATCTCAGTCAGAATTATTCTGCAATAGTGTGATGACTACGTTATGTGACTAGGGTATGTGTAGGATGAAGTGTAAGTCAAAACAACAACAGACAGATAAACAATTTAATTTATTCCACTATACTTGACAACACTGGGACACTCACATACATATAACACTCTAAAGGATATCTTAAGGAGTCACTGATAACTTTTCAAATAACAATATGTATTCATTGCTGATATGAATGAATATGTGTCCTGATTCAATTACAAAGGAACCAGGAATCACAATCAATTTTCATTACAAGTTATGTACAGAATGGATTAATATGAATATTGTAGTGACATATATTATTAAAAATATCCTATGTGTGTCAGTTGTGTAGTAGTAAAATGAGGTAATACTGGTTTTGTTTTGTTCAAGCTCTGTTGGTATTTGTCATCATGACTTCAATAGTTTGTCTTAAGGAAACTAGTATTGGAGATGTTCTCAGTTCCTGATATTAATACAATTAAATCCCCTCTGAATGTTATTTTTATAAAGTCATTTCAAGATGAGGGGACATAATGTTGAGCTCAGCTGGCCAAATCCGCTTATCTTGAGTGATGGCGGCAGGAAAGGACTCCTCTGCTCGAATTCTCCTCTGGGCTCTGGAGACACCTCACTGATAGCTAAATGGACCAAGGAGTATGCTGTCCGACTCTGGATTCAGCAAAGCTCTGACCAGGTGCAGCTCAATACCATCAAGACCACGGTCCCACAATTTCATGGAAATAAACACAGATACGTTGATTAGCAATGAATTCTGGCACATTTACTGGCACAAATTCCCATCTGCTTATGTTCCAGGCTTTTATTTTAGCAAAAATGTGAGCTGGCTTCAACGCACTGTCGCTTTATCAAGATTATTTGCACTAGTGGTCTCGAACTAACGCTCCTAAGTGAGTATATCAGCGAGTCTAGCCAATGAGGCCACGTTTCGACAAGTGTTTGAAAAAATGTTACCTTTTCACGTCTCCCCTAACAACGAAGATAGTATTTATAGCCCGACCAATCGTGGTTAGTCTTTCATTTGTTGCGCTCCAATCAATTTGGAGTTTACATGGTAGGCTAATTCTGTAACGTGAGGTTTTTTCAAACACGTTATAAAAAAATTTTATGAGCAGAAATGATTTCATGCTGTCAGGCATCCCCAATATTTTATTTTGGTTATAATTTATTAATTCCTGGACTATTTGCGTAACGTTTTACATATTCTTTGTCAGCAAACCCTAAGGAACCCAAATATCCAAATTTAAAAGAGCTACGTGGCTGCGTTCAAAATATGTATTTTCTACCTCCTGTTTCGAAGATGTGCTGTCTGGGTACTGTTATGTTTTCAACCGTAAACCCATCTATTGTTATCTTTCCTAATAAGCGTTTTTTATGATTTTAAAACCTAACTCTGGGAAGGGTAGTGAATTTATCACTGTCCGTCTGAAAAAAAGTTAGTGCATGTAGTCTTACACGCGTGATGGTAGCATTTGTGTATCGCGCGACGCGTGTTGCATGCGTTCCTGATTTTCAGCCCTCCCTTCTCGCTATCCTTTAGTCCATCTGTTCGTTCGTTTTGGTAACGCAGTGTAGAAAAAGACATGAATGGAATTTAAAATTTAGGTCAACTTGCATATTTCAAGGTTTTTCTTAGAAAGGCAGCACATTTTATTGTGTGTTTGGGAAACGCGTGTATGTTGCAGAAGGCCTTTAATATCAACGTGAAACGTTACAATTTGCAGACGAAGCAGAAAACAAAGGGGATTTCGAGTACATTCTTTGTGACAGCACTGTCATTTTACCATTGCTCTTCTCTTTATTAATTTTATTTGTTAGGCTTCATATTTACCTAATAATTTATATATGTGGATTAGAATATTCCACGACACCTCCCCTCTTAAAACAGACATTATATGTCAGTCCTTTATTCTATATACACATAGAGAAATTTATTATTATTTCTGGGGTTTACGGTGATTCTCATCACACGGATGGCGGCTTAAAAAATCCGCTCCCAAATTGGTTTTTCCAGATATATACTCAATGCTAAAATTATATGGAGCCAAAAGTAAAGACCATCGGAGTAACCTGGAGTTCTCATGCCTAGCCTGTGCTAGAAACGATAAAGGTTTGTGGTCTGTTTGCAACTTAAATGCCTTCCCATATAGATAAATATTGAATTTCTTTATCGCCCATATTACTGCAAGACATTCTTTTTCGCTAGTTGAGTAGTTGATTTCAGCTTTATTCAACTTTCTGCTAGCATATGCCACTGGGCTTAATTCCCCATCCAATGCATCTGATTTCTGTAGTAGAGTTGCACCTAACCCAATATTACTTGCATCCGTCCTTACTATGAATTCTTGACTTAAGTCAGGTAATTTCAAAATGGGTTTACTTGTGAGCTTTTCCTTCAATTCTTGGTAAGTCATTTCACATTGTGGTGTCCATGTAATGCGATCTGGATGTCCTTTACGTGTCAATTCAGTTAACGGTGCACATATGGAATTAAAGTTTTTGATATACTTCTGGTAGAAACCACATAATGAGACAAAGGATCTCACGTCCTTCTTGGTTTGTGGTCTCGGGGCTTTCTGTAGTTTCTCTAAATTCTTTGGGTCAGGGGTCATGTTTCCCTGATAAACTGTGTGTCCCAAAAATTCCAATTCTTTACATCCAACGCAACATTTGGTTGGTCGGGCTGTTAAATTTGCCTCCCTAAGTCGATCAAACAGCATGTTCAGAGAGTCAATGTGTTCCTCAAATGTTTCTGTTGCTATAAGGATATCATCCATAAAATTTGTTATACAGGGATTATTCAGAGGATCCAATAATTTTCTCATCATTCTAGAGAAGACACTAGGCGCATTCTTCAATCCAAATGGCAATCTATTAAACTCATAGTGTCCTTCTGAGGTACTAAAAGCTAGGTATGGTCTAACCTCAGGCTTTACTGGAATCTGATAGTATCCTTTACTCAGATCCACTTTTGAGAAATATTTAGCTTTATTTAGTCTGGCAAACAGCTGATTTGTATCCGGCAATGGATCCACCTGTCCTTCTGTAATAGCATTCAGTCTCCTGTAATCTATACAGAGTCTATGTTCTCCAGAGGGCTTCCTTAAGAGTACAACACCGGAACTATACGAAGACTCACTGTGCGAAATAATTCCTTCCTTCAACAGATAGTCTATCTCTTCCTTCAAAGCTTTCTCCTTAGCAAACGGAATCGAATATGGTTTCATACAGACAGGTGTGGAGTCTATTAGTTTCATATCATATTCCAATAGGTTTGTATGCCCTGGTCGGTCTGTTAACACCTCTGCATGATTATTTAGAACCTGTTGCACTCTCTCTTTCTGAGTTTTCGTTAAATGTGTACTGATTTTCACCTGTGCTGCTGTCTCACAGGGGTGTAATGGATATTCAAATGATGAAAGTGGTTCCTTTTTCATCTCCATGGCGATGGACAAGGTCAACAAGTGTGTCTCTTCCTGATGTTCTCTTTCCAAATATTTCTTCAGGAGATTCACATGATAGATTTTTTCTTTCCCCTTCTTATCTATCTTATAATTTGTTCTAGACACCTTCTCTAAAACTGTATATGGACCCTGCCATCCAATTTGTAACTTATTCTGACTCCCGGGCAAAAGAAGCAGTACCTTCTCTCCCACAGCCAAATTTCTGTCTTTCGCCTTCCTGTTATAATAGGCAGCATGTTTCTTCCTGGCTTGTTTCAAATTTTCATTGGCAAGTTTCCAGCCAGTTTTTAAACGAGTGGTCAGCTCATTCACATATTGGTATGAAGATGTAATGTTTTCCTCTGCCTTTTCATCAGTCCACGTTCTTAACAAAGCTTCAAGTGGACCTTTTATTGGCCTTCCAAACAATAATGTTGCCGGGGCCATACCGGTTGAACTATGGGGTACCTCCCGATAAGCAAAGAGGGCGGCGTGCAGGTACTGGTCCCATGTATCTGGTTTTTCGTGTGCCAACTTTCTCAGGATCGACATCAATGTGCCGTTAAATCTTTCCACTTGGCCGTTCCCTTGGGGATGATACACACTACAATGGAAGTGTTTGGCCTGGAAGATCCTGAAAACTTCTTCAGTTAGTTTCCCCTTGAACTGAGAGCCATTATCAGTCAAGATTTGATTGGGAAAGCCTAACCTTGTGAAAATTGTGAGCAATGCCTCTGCCACATGTTTAGAATCAATCGATGACAGGGCTACTGCCTCTCCCCACATAGAACAAGTGTCCACCAGAGTCAGAATGTAGCTGTTCCTTCTCTTGGTTCGGGTGAGAGGTCCCACAAGATCCACGGCAACTCTCTCAAAGGGTGTTCCCACTATGGGCATTTCCCCCAGAGTTGCTGGTGCAGTCCAATGTTTAGGTGCTACTCGTTGGCACTCTGGACAGGATTTTACATATCGTTTGATATCTTCAGTTATTCCTGGCCAGAAATAGTGACAAGCTATTCGCTGTCCTGTTGCGCTGATTCCCATATGACCACTGAAGGGAATCGCATGCCCTAGTTCCAACACTTTAGTCCTATATGAAGTGGGAAGGACCAGCTGTCCGTGACCATTGGATTCAGATCCAGCCTTCCTATATATCAGTTTGTTCTTCATATAAAACTCTCCCTTGCCTGGAGGTGTATGAGATTTGGGCAACTTCTTGAAACATGGCTTGAGTGTTTTGTCCTCAGCCTGTGCCTTCCTCATCTCATCTGGGTGAGTATTTATTGGATTATCCTCCTCCTTCTTTGACTGTGATCTGGTCTGCACTGTTGCCAATATCACAGGTCTCTTGGGATTCCCCAAGAAGACATATCTACACCCCAATATTAGAGGGTAGATTGGCTCATTTATCACTGCTGCTTTTATGATTCCTTCCACATATCGCGTTTTCACTTTTATTCGGGCGACGGGAAGTGTCATGGTAGCTACATCCTTGGTTGCAGTTTGAATCTCCACTGTTTCTGTGGTGTATTGATCGGCCTGCACCAGGTGAGAACTCACAACGGAATCGTAATCTAAACCGGTATCATATAAACATCTTATAGTGACACCATTACAGATGACATCTTCACACACTGGGGGGTGGTATGGTTCCTGTAATTCTTCAGGTTTGCCCTTCTTTTCCTTTTTCCCCGATGTCATAGCAGCAAAATGAGGAGGTTTCCTTCTACAATGGTCAGTGTCATGATTGTTCATCTTACAATTTTTACACCACCTTTTTCCTTGGTTGAAAGATTTTCTTTCATCATATTTCCTTTCATCGAATTGTGGGTTTTATTTTTATTTTCATACCGTGGCCTATCAAACTGGTGCTTACCTTTGTTTTGATCCCTAGGATCAAATTTATTAAAGTTCTGTGGTGCCCTAAAGTTATCCACCTGTTTCTTTTTATTACCTGTTACCTCTGCTTGAGCTGCTTGATACCTTTCAGCAACATTTAGCAACTCACCCAGCCTCTCTGCACCTTGTTCCATGAGAAACTTTCTCAGGTCTGGAGCCATGGACTCTCTTAATTGCTCTATAAGGACCATTTCCTTAAGATCTTGGGTTTTCCCCAGAGAAGTCCATTTCTCCAAGTATGTCTCTATTCGTGCAGAGAACTGGTGATAGGTTTCACCTGACAGTAGTTTAGCATTCCTAAATTTTTTCCTATAAAATTCTGCATTCTTTTCATACCTTAACAAAAGAGCCTGCTTTAGCATGTCATAATTTTCCTGATCACCTCTGCTCATTTTTGCAAAAACTTCATAAGCTGCCCCACGAAGTCCCTGAGATAACTTTAAGCTCCACCTTTCTCTCTCTAACCCATACGTGGTAGCTAATAGTTCATACCTATTTATATAGCTCTCAATATCATCGTCTTTCTCAACAAAATGATCTAAATGAAAATTCATAGCTGAGGTTGAGGCTCCCTGAGTAACCGTAGCATCAGAGGCAAAGGGACTGGCACCATTTTCAGGAGCATGGCCTTGAAACTCAAACTCCCTTAGTCGTAACTCATGTTCCCTTTGTAATCTTTTATCTTCTGCTTCCCTTTCTGCAGCTAATTTCCTCTCTTCCCTTTCTGCAGCTAATTTCTTCTCTTCCCTTTCTGCAGCTAATTTCTTCTCTTCCCTTTCTGCAGCTAATTTCTTCTCTTCCCTTTCTGCAGCCTGTCTTCTTTCCTCGGCTTCCAATGCTTTAGCCTCTTTGTCAGCCTCAATCTGCAACCTCTTAGTCTCAGCCTCAGCTTGCAACCTCTTAGTCTCAGCCTCAGCTTCAAACTGTAACTTCTTAATTTCCCTGTCAGCCTCTAACTTTCTTTCGGCTTCAAACCTTCTTTCTTCGCGTTCAATAAATTTGTCACATTCCGTAGTAACATAGGCAACCATAACTTGCCCATCTAATCCTAACTCTTTTGCAGTCTGAACAGCAGCAGATCGAAACTTGGCCAGGTCCGCCATTGTCTATCAGGTAAATTTATACAATGTCTAACCAACAATTTAATCTCTAAGTATATCTAATGGACAACACAGGCACCGTGAGCTCAACCTTATTTAATTCCACCCAAGGATACCTTTTAATTCTTATATTCCCTGAAGTGAATTACCCCCAATATTTTTAATAGGGAAAGATTCAAAATCCCAAGAGCGAGACCCCAATATATGTGGTGAAGTGGGATGTTATAAATATTTATAGGGGACTTAGTGTACTGACTGAGATCAGCTGTGAAGGTATCTATATCTATTAAGAGTAGTGTATTATAGATAACCTTACTTGCTACCACATATCTATATATCTCAGTCAGAATTATTCTGGAATAGTGTGATGACTACGTTATGTGTCTAGGGTATGTGTATGATGAAGTGTAAGTCAAAACAACAACAGACAGATAAACAATTTAATTTATTCCACTATACTTGACAACACTGTGACACTCACATACATATAACACTCTAAAGGATATCTTAAGGAGTCACTGATAACTTTTCAAATAACAATATGTATTCATTGCTGATATGAATGAATATGTGTCCTGATTCAATTACAAAGGAACCAGGAATCACAATCAATTTTAATTACAAGTTATGTACAGAATGGATTAATATGAATATTGTAGTGACATATATTATTAAAAATATCCTATGTGTGTCAGTTGTGTAGTAGTAAAATGAGGTAATACTGGTTTTGTTTTGTTCAAGCTCTGTTGGTATTTGTCATCATGACTTCAATAGTTTGTCTTAAGGAAACTAGTATTGGAGATGTTCTCAGTTCCTGATATTAATACAATTAAATCCCCCTCTGAATGTTATTTTTATAAAGTCATTTCAAGATGAGGGGACATAATGTTGAGCTCAGCTGGCCAAATCCGCTTATCTTGAGTGATGGCGGCAGGAAAGGACTCCTCTGCTCGAATTTTCCTCTGGGCTCTGGAGACACCTCACTGATAGCTAAATGGACCAAGGAGTATGCTGTCCGACTCTGGATTCACAAAGCTCTGACCAGGTGCAGCTCAATACCATCAAGACCACGGTCCCACAATTTCATGGAAATAAACACAGATACGTTGATTAGCAATGAATTCTGGCACATTTACTGGCACAAATTCCCATCTGCTTATGTTCCAGGCTTTTATTTTAGCAAAAATGTGAGCTGGCTTCAACGCACTGTCGCTTTATCAAGATTATTTGCACTAGTGGTCTCGAACTAACGCTCCTAAGTGAGTATATCAGCGAGTCTAGCCAATGAGGCCACGTTTCGACAAGTGTTTGAAAAAATGTTACCTTTTCACGTCTCCCCTAACAACGAAGATAGTATTTATAGCCCGACCAATCGTGGTTAGTCTTTCATTTGTTGCGCTCCAATCAATTTGGAGTTTACATGGTAGGCTAATTCTGTAACGCAAGGTTTTTTCAAACATGTTATAAAAAAATTTTATGAGCAGAAATGATTTCATGCTGTCAGGCATCCCCAATATTTTATTTTGGTTATAACTTGTTAATTCCTAGACTATTTGCGTAACGTTTTACATATTCTTTGTCAGCAAACCCTAAGGAACCCAAATATCCAAATTTAAAAGAGCTACGTGGCTGCGTTCAAAATATGTATTTTCTACCTCCTGTTTCGAAGATGTGCTGTCTGGGTACTGTTATGTTTTCAACCGTAAACCCATCTATTGTTATCTTTCCTAATAAGCGTTTTTTATGATTTTAAAACCTAACTCTGGGAAGGGTAGTGAATTTATCACTGTCCGTCTGAAAAAAAGTTAGTGCATGTAGTCTTACACGCGTGATGGTAGCATTTGTGTATCGCGCGACGCGTGTTGCATGCGTTCCTGATTTTCAGCCCTCCCTTCTCGCTATCCTTTAGTCCATCTGTTCGTTCGTTTTGGTAACGCAGTGTAGAAAAAGACATGAATGGAATTTAAAATTTAGGTCAACTTGCATATTTCAAGGTTTTTCTTAGAAAGGCAGCACATTTTATTGTGTGTTTGGGAAACGCGTGTATGTTGCAGAAGGCCTTTAATATCAACGTGAAACGTTACAATTTGCATACGAAGCATAAAACAAAGGGGATTTCGAGTACAGTCATTGTGACAGCACTGTTATTTTTCCATTGCTCTTCTCTTTATTAATTTTATTTGTTAGGCTTCATATTTACCTAATAATTTATATATGTGGATTAGAATATTCCACGACACTAACCTGAGACTGATTTTTAGGTGAGTATCTCTTTTTTCCCTGTACACTGACAGGTGTCCACTCACCATTCAGGCAGATACCCGCCGTCTTCGGAGGGTGCCAATTAGAGCTGGGTCAGCTCAGGAGCTGCCAGTCCCTGGTTGACGACACTCTTCAAATGTCTTCGCCAGGGCTCGAATTAATCCAGTCCAAGTCCAGGTTGACGACACTCATTCAAATGACCTCGCCCGGGCTTGAACCTGGATCACCCGATCACCAGCGCAGTGTGGTAACCATTACACGAGCGCGACTCCCAAACCGTCACAGATGATTATGTCGTTCAAACTTTGACATTTTCAAGTTTATCATTTTAAATGTTTGACGTTGTATCATCTAGTGATTTGGCAAACAAAGAACTTTAAGTAGATGATTACCAAAGGGGAATGAATGGCCAGTTCTAACAACAAGTGAAGATCAACTATAAAAAGAAATATTATGAGACAGATACAGAACTTATATCTGACGAGCAAGCAAAATTAAACAAAATCTAAAGAACCCTAGACAGAACTCTGGCAAATCTGTTTTAACTCTTAACACTATGTTAATGACTTGTAAGCAAATTCCAACACGTCGCGTGCTTCAACACAATGCTTAGATACTTGAACATTATATGCATGTATTACTATTTCAATTAAACAGACTTTACTGAGAGAACTGTTCGTAAACAGTAAAGCTAAACAATAATTTTGCCATGAGGAATTTTTAGGAACAATAATATTCTTTCATCTGAAAGAACGCAATAAAATTAGAAGGCCAGATGTTCATTCAGGGAGTACAGTGGACCCTCAGTTAACAAGCACAATTGGTTCCATAGAGTCACTCGTTAACTGAAACCTCCTTAATTGAATCTATTAACGTTGTACTGGCGACCAGGTTTTCAAGGTTCAAGCCCGGGCGTCAGCGATTGAAGGAATGTTTACGACCGGGAATTTGACTGAATAACCTGAACGGCTCCTGCACATAAACCCCCTGTGGATGGGAAGGAGCAAAGCTCCTGACCGGGTTGGAAGGAAAGTCCACTGACCCCCCCAGCCTCGCAATGACATGTCATTGGGCCAAAAGGGCTGGAAAGCTCGAGTACCACTGGTTAGAGAAAAAAAAAAATTGAATCTATTATTAAAAAAGGGATATTGGGTAATTGATTCCAACTCACAGAATTCTATTTACATTAATTAATTAAAGCATTGTAATACTTCTTTAAAGGTGAGTCACCCTCCACAGCAATAACGGGAACCTCTAGAGTGCAAGATTCTCTGGCAAGATATGTGTTTGTTATTACATGTTTGCTCTTTGATACAGAGAATGTGAAGCAGGCATCTGTGATGAATGTCTTGTTGTGATATTCTTCGTGACATGTCACATTTCTAAGTAACAGAGTTGGACAGATTTTACTTGTGTGTTGTACAGCTTAGTTATATTTTCCTGGGAAAGAACCAGTGAGTTCCATTCTGGTCAGAGAGGGATGAAGGCAAATCTGGTTTATCTCGGCACTGATATCTGGTTTGTTCCTCCTTTGTCAATGTTACTTCCAGAGTTTGTAAAGCTGTGCAGTTCATCTAATCATTTACTGATCCTATTAGATCTATTTCTATGATTTTGTTTTGAGCAAAAAATACACTGTGTCATAGCTTACAGCTGGGCTGCCATATCTGCGCGTTTCAGCCAAGCACATCCAAATTCAGCAAGGAGTTACATTCAGGTTTACTTTCTTTAGCTTTTGGCTATCCCCCAGCCCACCTGCAAGACAGCAGGTGGATTACCTTCTTGAAAAAGAAAGATTTTGCTAGAGACAAGATAGTGCTCCTCACAGACTCACTATCAGTCACCACTGCCTTCAGGAACAAGAAAAACATCGAATTAGACAGCTTGGCAGAAGCATTAATGGAAACCAGCTATAAGTTGAATACAGTAAAAGTAAAGTAGATCCCTGCCTACTGCAAGATATATGGAAATGAAAAGGCAGATAGACTTACAAAAGAAGGAGACAGAAAAATCCCAACTGAAGACATGGAAACATATGAAGGAATCAAATCAGTAATAAAAAATAACTTTAAAGAAAAATGGCATCAGTATGAGGAGCACACTGAGACTCCGATACTGCAGAACCATACTATTACTACTATACATTACCAAGAAGAGATCAAGTGATAATTTTCAGACTAAGATCTGGCCCTTTCAGACTCAAATACTGTCTGTATAACAAAATGAAAATCATTCATAACCCTCCACTCCCAAAGGCCTTCAACAAACACATGCCAAGTCCTCCTGTCCCGTGCCATCATCTCAAGTTCTTTCCATGTTCTCCTCATCATTTTCACCTCTGTTTCCAACTCTCTTCTCCATGTACTTCTTGGTCTTCCTCTGCCTCTCTTGCCCTGGGGGTTCCAGAACAAGGACTGCCTTGTAATGCTATCAACAGGTTTCCTCAGTGTGTGTCCTATCCATCGCCATCGTCTTCTTCTCATCTCTTGTTCCACTGGCACTTGTCTAGTTCTTGTCATCAGTTCCACGTTGGTAACCTTGTCATACCATTTTAATCCCTCTATTCTATGCAAGCACCCATTTATGAAAGTCTGTAGCTTTTTGTTTGTTGTCTTTGTTGTTCTCCATGTCTCCGAGCCATACAATAGGACTGACTTCACATTTGAGTTGAAGATTCTTATTTTCGTGTTGGATCCGATTTCTCTTGATCTCCATATATTTCCCAATGCAATGAAAGCTCCTCTTGCCTTTTGTATTCTTATTTTGATATCACTGTCTGTCCCTCCAACTTTGTCTATATTGATGCCAAGATATGTGTATGATTCTACATCTTGAATTGGTGTTTCTTCAAGTTCAACCCTGTTATCATTACCTGCATTTATTCTCATTATTTTTGTCTTTTCCCTGTGTATTTTCAGACCCAATTGTTGTGACCTCTCATCGAGTGTTTTCAATTTGTCCTGCATCTGATTACGGTTATGGGACAGAAGAGCCAAGTCATCAGCAAAATCCAGATCATCCAACTGCTTAGTCAGAGTCCACTGGATTCCATTTCTGTTGTGTGTTGTCGATGATCTCATAACCCAATCTATTGCCAGCAAGAAAAGAAATGGAGACAAGAGGCATCCCTGTCGCACTCCTGTTCTTATCCCAAACGGTTCTGTAAGCTGTCCTTCGTGAAGAACTCTGCATGTCATGTCTTCATATGTTTTCTTTATTAAATTAATGATCTTCAGGGGAACTCCATAATGCCTCATCAATTTCCAAAGTGATTCTCTGTCTACACTGTCAAATGCCTTTTCGTAGTCCACAAATCCGATGTATAGTGGTGAATTCCATTCCAGACTTTGTTCAACTATTATTCTCAAAGTGGCTATCTGGTCTGTACATGATCTGTTTTGTCGAAAACCTGCTTGTTCATCTCTCAGTTTCTTGTCTATGGACTCTTTTAATCTCTCAAGGATAATCCTGTTTAATACTTTTCCTGGCACTGATAGTAACATTATTCCTCTATAATTTGTGCACTCTTGTAAATTTCCCTTCTTAGGCAACTTAACCAGATATCCTTCCTTCCATTCTGCTGGTATCTCTTCCTTTTCCCAGACTTTACCAAGTAATTTATATAACATCTCTGTAGCCGTGTCGATATCTGCTTTGATGGCCTCTGCTGGAATGCCATCAGGTCCAGACGCTTTTCCCTCTCTTAGAAGCTTTATGGCTTTCTTTATTTCTTCCTTCGTTGGTCTTTCACCGTTAATTTGTAGCTCTTCTTCTGCTGGCTGGATGTCCGGCGGGTTTTGTGGAGCTGGTCTATTGAGAAGGTCCCCAAAATATTCTGTCCACCTCTTCATTTGCTCTTGTATATTGCTGAGCAGTTTCCCATTCTTGTCTTTTATGAGGCAACTTGTTTGCTTGTATTTCCCTGTTAGCTTCTTTGTGCTGCTATACAGTTCTCTCATATTTCCTTTGGCTGCAGCATCTTCTGCCTCTCTTGCCAACTCCTCAATATACTTCCTCTTGTCTCTTTTGATACTTCTTTTTACTTCTTTGTTTGCTTCTGTGTACACTTCTTGAGCCTTGGCTTTGGAGCTTCTGGTTTTGCTTGTGTTTAACTCTGCTTTCTTGTTTTTTCTGTCTTTTATCTTATTGATGGTTTCTGTTGTTATCCATGCTTTTTGTTGTCTTTCCCTTTTCCCCAGTATTTCTTCACATGTCTCCTTCCATACTGTTTTGACCTGCTGCCAATAGTCTTCTGTATTCTCTACATCTTCCAGCTGTTGGAGCACTTGGAATTTGTTGGATACTGTGACCGCAAATTTGTCTCTTGTTTCTTGATTTCTTAGCTGTCCTACATTAAACTGTTGTCTATAATTTTGCATTGTTGCATATCTCTTGAGTTTCATTTTTACTTTGGCTATCAGAAGATGGTGATCTGATGCCACATCTGCTCCTCTATATACCTTTACATCCTGCAATGATGATCTAAACTTCTTGTTTATGCATATATGATCAATCTGATTTTCTGTTCTATGGTCTGGTGATATCCATGTTGCCTTGTGTATTCTCTTATGTGGAAACATGCTTCCTCCTATAGCCAGTTGATTTGAAGCACAGAAGTTTGCGAATAGTTCTCCATTTTCATTCATTACTCCTAGCCCATGTTTTCCCATGACTTCTTCAAATCCAGTGTTGACTGTACCTATCTTTGCATTCATGTCACCCATCAAAATTGTGATGTCTCTTCTTTTTACTTTATCCATAATTTCCTGTAGTTTAGTATAAAATGCTTCTTTCACAGACTCTTCTTTGTCATTAGTTGGTGCATAACATTGGATGACATTTACATGAATTTTCTTTTTAGCTGTTTTGAAAGAAGCTGTTATTATTCTGGGTCCAACAGCTTCCCATTCAATTAGTGCTTTCTGTGCTTCTTTAGATAACATAAGAGCTACCCCTTCACTGTGGTGTGAACTTTCGTCTTCATGTCCTGAGGACAGCACCAATTCACCTGTGATGAGTTTCTTCCTGTCTACCCCCTTCCACTTTGTTTCACACATTCCCAGAACCTCGATTTTGTATTCCCTCATTTCTGCTGCTACTTGCGCCACTTTCCCTTGTTCGTTTAATGTCCGAACATTCCAGGTGCCAAATCTGGAAGTTCTCCTAGAAGAAAGAAGGTTAGTCAGCAACACAGACTCCTTTCGGCTTTCTCTGTGTTGCATCATACGCCTCCCCGCGAGAGGACCTTCCCCTGTCTTGGATGGCTGTGTTTTATTTTCTTTATTTGACTTGTCCATATTTGTTGAAGTTTTTTGTGGTTTAAATTTTTTTACAGGATGGTGTAACCGGCCCCATGCCCAACCCTCCTTAGTCGCTTTTTACGACATGCTTGGTAGGGGACAGTGTTACTATTCTTTGCTCCCCTTTCAGGCCCCGGTAACACACGGGTGAAAATGAAAATCAGACAGACAGATATGTGTCCATGTGGGGAGGACAAACAAATAGTACATGTCCTCCAAGACTGTCAGCTCCATGAGAGGAGTAGGGTGTCAGCATGGCGTTCTCAAACCCAGTTGAGGGAGAAACTGTATGGTGGCAAGAGTAGCCTGAGACAGACTGCCAGCTTTATAAAAGAGACAGATGTGGCTATTTGAGAGTGAACAACGAAGTCTGTCTATTATTTATTCTGATTTCCTTTATTTTTGTTTACATTGATATATAATCCTGCTGCCTCCTGGATTATTTTTTCAATGTTTGCAATTGGTCCTCTAAATTCTATTGCTGTTATTGCTAGGATATGCAACATTTTTTTACGCTGAAAATACTTATACTGATACTTCCGGCCTGTCCTGAAAACACTGTGGGGTTCTTCCATTATCAATATGAAGCTTCAAGGAAAGGGAAACTGATTAGTGATCAAGTATAATATATTTGACAGGTCAGGTTGAAATTAAATCTTCCTGTGGCATGAGAAAGATTTTACGCACCTGTCAAAAATGAATCATCTTGACATAAATGAGTTCAAGAATGAGGTGGGTGACAAGAAAGCTATAAGGGAAAAAAAAAGGAAGAAGCAGCAGCCCAAACCAAGTAAACATGGCAAATTAAAAGCATAATAAAAATATTATAAGAAAGGAATGGATAGATGATTGGAAATAAAGCATGAAAATCAGACACACTCATAAGCTGCTGAAAGATCCAAAACAAACTTGTTGGATATCTAGAGAGCATACATGCCACATGCTATGGTTTACCCATAATCTGTACAAGGTGTTTGCATTTTCAGATGTGTACACCCTGTACATAATTTATGTACAGGTTTTCTAACCCATTCCCCTTATTACTGTGTCTCAGAGTTCTTTTATAAGGCCCTATTGAACACAGGATTTCCCAGTCTGTTAGTGTTAGTGATAATTAACGCACAGAAATAGACTAAATGACAACACCATCACATTATTTTTACAGTGTAAAATAAACTCAGACATTTATTGTTTGGGTTTTAAAATAAGTGAAGACCTGCTTTGAAAGGCAAAGTCCCCGTGCCTCATTTATAATGCAGCCCACTGTAGGCTAATTAAAAATATTTTTACACTAATTTTTTTTTTTAAATATGTTTTTTTCAGTCTTTGTACAGGTTTTGCGGGTCCTTGTACAGGGTTTTGGATCTTTTGTACAGGTTTTTCATTTCCGAGGTGAGGCATGTATGAGAGAGCCATAAACAAAAAGTGGCAACTGATCATACTATCTATATTTATAGACACTATCAGTCACAGGATATTTGTCTCCATTAGTTTTGAGAAAAAAAAAAATTAGTTTTTTCTCATGGCCTGGATGCTCTGTCTCTCAGATGTATCTATATCTGCTGCTAACTAGTCTCTTTTGTTTTAAAATCTGATGCAAAAATCCCCCCCCCCCCCCCCCCCCCCCCCCCCATATACTTATTTGGGCATGTTATGAGAAGAGGAAAGTTGGAATATATCGTAACAAGAAGTTAGGGCGAAGGAAAAATAGATAGAGAGAGACAAAGAGAGTAAATACTGGACAGTTTGACTTCGTGGCATGGAATAATACAATACTTGTAAGGAAAAGGGAAAAAAAAAGGGGGGGGGGGGGGTTGAGAGCTGGTAAAGTGTTGGTTTATATTTAATTTACTCTTAAACTGACATTACTACTATGTAATATTATATCATTGTTAGACCTTTACGTGCGTATTATAGATTTACTAACCATTATATATTAATTTGTGTTCTTGTTATAAATTATTTGACTAGGCCTATATTGTGTCCATTCGCATTTCCACTGGCATGTATCAATTAGAAATACGTTTTTCACACTCCTGTGTCAGTCTGTCAAACGCTTCATTCCCAGAGAAGTACCCCAAATATTGTAAAATGAGATGTGATCTACCGTTACAGCGACAATTTTGAATTGCTGACGTAAATGCAGAAGGACAGCTCGGTACAAGGATATGTATGAACAAGGTTGAGCCTCTATTTACAAATCTGTTAAAATTCCACCGGAACAGAATTATTTCAACTACGCATGCGTATTAGCTTGAAAATGTTAAGTGATATCGGTTATAGTTACAAATTCAAGTATTGCATCGATTGTTTAGTTGGTTTAGTTTGTCGATAAAGTGAAAAGCATGGTTAAACAAGGATCTTGCAGCACTATATATTATTATATAAATACGTTGCAGAATCTTTTGTTTCTGGGGAACATTAAGAATTTGTGAGCATAGAACATTTAAGGGTATCGATTTAGAAGATCGACAGGTAGTCGATAGTTTAGAGACAAATTTAGAAACAAACAGGGCTGTGGTTAGAGGAACTGGAAAGAACTATTCAGAATTACTTCTTTTGAAATGGCGGTGAAGAGGATCCAAAAGGTAAATAATCAGTAAACTTTAGGCAAGGTAAAGGAATCTGTGTAGTTAATCACTGTTGTATGGGCAGTGCTTTTGGACAGAAATCTGATAACTAGTAGATGTGTCAGCTAATTAGCCTACTGTCAGTAGGCCTAAACTTAAATGTGTGGGTAGATATGGTTATAGCCTACTGGTTCATTGAGCTGGGGGAAAAATAAGAAAAACGTCCATTGGCTAACCGTTCGGCAAACAATCGGAAAGCCCTTGGTCATTAGTGTTAATGGCTTTTCCCCTGATAGATATTGGCTGCAAGTGCCAGTGCTTTAGTTTCTGTTTGCTGATACTGTAGGCTACATTAACTGGTCTCACGGTTGAAATGAAGAAGAGTGGGACATGTGTCCGATTTCACCAAATGTCTAATGATCCGACGGACAGTTGACTTGCCCACGTCATTAGGGTTATGATTTCAAACCCTTACAACTTGTTAAGGCTGTACCCTTTCCCCTTACCTGTTTAACATTTATGCCGAGAATATCATGAGAAACGTACGAGATGACCAAGAACACACAGAGTTTGACTCATTTAACATCGGCGGGTACCAGATCCCGGAAATCAGATATGCTGATGACACAGTCCTCCTATCGACCAACCCAGAAGGACTTGAACAATTACTTCTGTCCACCAAAAAACACAGCGAGGCCCAGAATCTATACCTAAACACCAAGAAGACCAAAGTATTGACAACAGACAAAGTAAAGACCAAACCAGAAATTGAAATTGATAACGAAGAACTGGAAAGTGTCAATGAATTCGAATACTTAGGATCAATCATTAACAGCTCTGGCGACTGTGCAGTAGAAATTAAAAGAAGACTTGCAATTGCTTCACATAAACTAATACAGATGAAAAACCTATGGCAAGGCACAAGCAAAGAAACAAAGTTACAACTGATCAGAGCATGTATATTCCCAGTAGCAACATACGGCTGCGAGACTTGGACACTCAATAAAACAGATGCAAAAAAGATTACATCATTCGAAATGAAATGCTACAGAAGGATGTTGAGAATACCCTGGACAGAAAAAAAGACCAACAGAGAAATACTGCACTCACTAAACGTACAGGAACATTGGCTCCTAAATACCATCGCAATAAGGAAGCTGAAATTTTTCGGTCATATAAAAAGACATAATAGTCTGGAAAAAACAGTGATGGAAGGCATGGTCCCTGGAAAAAGGGGAAGGGGTCGACCTAAACGACGGTGGACCCAGGACATCACAGAGAGTCTGAACTTGTCTTTGGCTGATGCAGGCCGACTTGCCCAGAATCGTGATGCGTTCAGAGCAGCTGTAATGGGGACAACGTTCTGGAAAGAATACGTCACATGATGACAACTTGTTACTGCATCCCTGAAGTCTTATTTAAGGCTGTATAATTGAGGGCAACTTAATTGGCCACCAGATCGATAGACATTTGGGTGAAAGCGTACACACCCCACTGTTCTTCATTTCAACTTCATAACGGTTAACGTCCCATAGGCCTTCATACTGCCACAAGGTAGTGAAATATTGAATCATAGTTTAGGCCTACTGTACGGTTGGCCTTCTTGTCACAAAGTGGGTTACGGTTAGTGTTAGCAGTAATGTTCCTGTTTGTTGAAATGAAGTATTGTGGGATGTATGTCCTATTTAGCCCAAATGTATGTTGATTCTCTGCAACCAGTTAAGTCACCCACATCGATATTGCCTTAAATAAGAATTCAGAGATGCAGTAATAAGGGTTACAGTAGAGGAAAGCTTGGCTTGAACTTGTTGAAGCCTCTACTCCATAGGGAGCTGGTGATATATTTTATTCTGTTTTATGTTATTTTTACATTAAATTTGCTGATAAATGTGTACGTCTTTTTAATTTCTTTCCTTTATATCCTGTTTGTCCCCTTAGGAGTTGTTAGATCTCGGCCGAGACCCGCCCTGCAACTGCTCAGCTGGACCTGTGGGTGATGACAGTGAGTTTGCCATTGATAGCCTTTTAAGTTTGTTTCATGTTATAAAATGATTTGATCTTTTACTATCATGGCCTGTTGTCATAGAAATCAATTCCTTTTGGTCATTAATCTCGTAAAGTTTCTTTAATGCTTGCCTTGTTGGGGATTTTATCACATCCTTTTTTTTTTCAGTATCATATAAAATCCTTGTAGTTGGTTATGTTATCTTAGATGAATACAATGGAGAACTTTCAGCTAATTCAATGATTTACCTGGTGCTGGGTCATTTGCAATTTGCCCTCTGAATTATCAGACTTGATCTGTTTTGAATATTGCCAATAACATCATTTTGTACTCCTGAGAGTTTGAATTGATCATGGCAGTGTTCAAATGGGAATTTTCTCATGTGTTCTTTGATAAACATGTCCTTGCGCTGTTTGGCGCAAGTATACTTGGGCTTTGGTTGAGTGAATGCACCTTTTTTGCTTCTTAAAGAAACTAGGACTACCACTGCAGTTGGTCCCTGTGTGAAAGCTAGATCTAGTTCTTCATGTGTTGTTGCTTTGTTGGTTTCAATAGCAGTTTGCCTTGCTTGGTGTGCATACCATACTTGGTGAGAACAGTGGCCATGTCCCTTCTTGGTCTCCCCAAATACTCCCAGGAACCACATGGGGCAGTTTCATGGTTATAATAAGATCTAGTGTTCATGTAGGGTGGGTGAATCATTGCAGATTGTTGAGCAACAGTAACAAAGGGGATTTTGAAGATTACACTGAATAAAAGTTTAAAAAGTAATGGAACAGATGGATAAAGTCTTGTTCTAATTTTGAGGAACTGGGGCCCCAGCATTATGTTGGTCTATCTTACTTTCCTTATTCACTTGTAATTAACATGCTTAGAAGGTAGGCTGTAGTTCTCTCCCTCTTTCTCCCCCTCCACAATAAAAAAAAATTATTACAAAATGAATACTAGTGGTTTTAGAATTTTAGTTGCATTTGTAATAAGTGAATGTGCAAATTGTACAAGGTGACATTTTGGTACTGTGTAGAAAACAGCTTACTTGTGATTTTAACAAACTGAACATTAGAAATTTTAAACTTCCTGCAAATAATGAAAGCTGGTTTCAAATTGGGAAAGTAACATCAGAAACAAGTAGCAAAGAAGAGCACCAAGTAGGCATTAAAATGCAGTTAGGAAGATGGCTCGAAGAAAAGGAAATAATTTGAAATTTCCAGATTTTGTGGTACCAGAAAAGGTATTCTGTAGTCCATGCAAAGGTGAAATTCAGGGGAACCAGTATCAGAACCTTGCTGTGTGAAAGGTACTGCTAAATAAACAGTTAGTCCTTCCAGTTTAAAACGACATGAAAGATTGGGTAAAGAGATATTGTAATTACAAAATTAACATTTTGAATAATGAGATAATATACCATTTTTATTTTCCATTTTTGAATACCGTGTTTATATATTTTTTTAATCTTTTATTTATGATCATATTTTAGTGCTAGGCTTTCAGAACTGTTGTTAGCCACGGTTAGTTCAGATAACTTTTTAAGTTAAAGTCTCGAATTCCAAAGGAAATGGTTAGTAACTAGACAGATGCCAATAAAAAAAAAAAAAAAAACAACCAACTTGGTGTGCAATATTTGTTGTATTGTAGTAGAGATATCATTTATAAATATTTTTACTCCTTCTCCAAACAGTATTCCAGTGGCAAGCCACAATATTGGGTCCTGTAAGTATTCATTATAATTTAACAAAATCTATGCTAAAACATTTTTTTTGAACATGTATACAGAGATCTGTAGCAGTCCGAATAATTTCATTCGGTTGTTTAATGTGTTATTTTAAACTTTTGTATGTTTAATGTTTTTTAATTAAGTCTTTAATCTTTTCCTGTCTTTCTTTTTTTTTTTTTTTTTGTAGTTTAATGTGTCTTGCAGTAGTCCATTTTTGTGTGTGCTAACAGCCATGTCAGTACTAATGTAAGCTGAATTTGTAACAAAAACAAGCAGAAAACCACTAAAATATCCTAAAGATTAATAATTAGCAAATAAAGATTGATATTCAAAACCTACCGTGGTTCATATTGATTCAGCTCAGTATGGCTTTCAATGCCATTACACACCTGGTATAAAAATGGCTTTCGATGGCACTACACACCTCGTATAAAATTAGCTTTCACTGCCACTACACACCTCATATGAAATTAGGAGCCGCTCTGGTGTGGTGGTTACCAAACTGCGCTGGCGAATAGGTGACCCAGGATCAAACCCGGGCGAGGACATTTGAAGATTTTTCGTCGACCAGAATTGGGACTGGATTAACTCGAGCCGGTCGATAACATTTGGCGAGCCGATCCAGCTCTAATGGGTACCTCCAAAATCGGCGAGTATCTGCCTGCATGGCGATGGATACCTGTCTCTGTACAAGAAAAAAAGGGATACTCACGTAAAAATCAGTCTCAGGCTAGAGACTAACCTGAGATTTCACGTCGAGTAATAGCGGGCGTACGAAAAAAAAAATGAAATTAGCTTTCACTGCCACTACACGCCTCATAAAAAAAAGATTTCATTGCCACTACACAAATTGTATAAAAGTGGCGTTCACTGCCACAACACATGTATGCAAGTTTATTATTTTTTGTGGTCTAAAAAAATCTATGCTTGGTTGAAAGTTTAGAACAAGCCACGTCTTGTCACCCCTTTCATTTCTGGTATTCTTACCTATCTTATCTCAGTTTTTAACTGAGAATACTGTTTCATATCTATTTTTATCCGTTTCTGCAACAAACTTTGCATGCCACTCTTGCTGAAACTGGAAACGTGCATCTTACCTGTTACTTGATGTTCGCAGGATAGGGCCAACCATGGATGTGGCAGGATGGTGGTTGTAACCAGTGTAAAGTTCTGTAGTAAAATGTGTTTGTGTAATAGTGTAAAGTCTATTATGTGTTAGCTTTGTGTCGCTGTCTGGAGGTATAATTCTGGTCCTGACAGATCACCCTTCCACTCAACGATTAACTAGAAACGTGATTGTACTTGTATGCATGTTCTGGACATCAACAGAAGGAAACATCTTAACAAATGTATGTATACCAGGCATACCCGCTAACTTGTAATGAATCATGAAGAGCAAAACATGGTTTAGAACTGTTAGTAATGAATATGCAAATTCCTTAGACAAACTTTCTGTAAACTCCTGTACTTGAGCACCAGGAAACTTCTTGTATATACTCAGTAATAATATATCCTTCAAATCATATCTTAAAAACTAGCTATTCTTTCAAAAAGGTCTTCTCTTTCCCTCACTTCCATTGCAAATGTGTTGTACACAGTTGTGCTACATATTTAATTCGATGTGCACCAACTTAATAAACATTCGTTCACTCTTTTCACTTAAACCATGTACCCAAACTTCATCATGTGACATTACCTCTCTTAGCAGTTACTGTGGACAGATACTGTTTCTAACCCATTCTTTTAATATCTTTCCAATTATTTTATATTAATATAGATTTAACATTTTGTTTTAATGTTTATGAGTTTTATTGTTGTTTTTAGAATTAACAGGTTCTTCTGTGTGAGATACTGTTAATTTTGAACATTTATAATTGATAGCAAGTTACCAGTAAACAGTATTTTTTGGTGAGCACAGAGTGAAAAGGAAGGATGGTTTTATATTTTTGCAGTAAAGAGAACATAAGATGGCTAGACTCAGTGATGCGTGATGCCATATGATGATGGATGGTATCCGCATGTCTGGTTTTGTGTAGTGTGCAGATGTGTTCAGTCAAACAATGTTCATACAAAAATAACAGGGCAATCCACATAGGACGTCAGTAAACTCACGACGTATAAAGTCAATGATTCTTGTAACAGCCGTTGACGTTTTTCTTCATTATTTTTTGTGGACGCCACAGTGACAAAATGGTTACGCGAATATGTAGGCACATCAAACAGTCATTATCACAGCAACATTCAATACAGCAATAGACGGTAGACAGCATTACAATGATGAGTCAGATGCATGTTATATTTCATAGTGCTGTAAATGTAGTCAGGTGAAAAACTCCATCCTTTTCTATAACAGCCAGGAGATAACCAGATGTATGAGATCAGTTCACTCTCCTTAGTTTGACTTCAGCAAGACAGACACGTCTGCCGAAGTATAAATAATGTCCTCAAAAATATCCTCTAGATAATAAAGGTTTTCCAAACCTAGTTCATTTAACAAAGTAGCAAGTAATGGTCCTTGGTACATGCATCAACCGATGCAGTACAATACAGCGACATGTGAGCTGGGAAAACATCTCGTGACGACGACTTTCGAAGACAGGCTATGAATCGAAATCGCTCACGACCCAAAATCGATAGAGTTAATGAAAAGTCAATTTACCTTGCTTTCAGGAAATACACAGAAATATCACGCCTCCCGACATGTGGGAAACACTAGAGGTATTATCTCGAATAAACGAAATATCCATTAAGAGGACTACACATCCCTGACAGAACAAAAAATAGCGGAGATCCCCTCTTCAACGAGGCATCTCTTTCGCCATTCCAAATCGCTCACTCCACTAGTGGTGGGCGGAAACCGATCGACCAAAAAACAAGACAAGTCATGCGCAGTCCAGCGCAAAAAGACCACAGCTCAAAACTTAACTGCATTCGATACCAACGCGAGAAGACAAATGCTTACCGAGAAAAGTGACTATAAATTTCAAGCAGTTGTTGCCCTTGCGTTATAAAATAGATATTGAAATAAACGATGTTGCGAGAATTTATCACGCAACATATCACCACCTCCTCCCGATAAAAAAAAAATGTGGAACATATTTTTTTTTTTAAATATCAAAGAGCATGCGATAAGCGGCTCAAAACGCACGAATTATGCGCTGATAATTAATTAAATTGCCTAACATGAGGCTAAATATAGAGTGTCTGGTGAGGATATACCTCAACAGAAAAATAAATATGTCTCAAAAAATATTCACATCGGGGAGGTGTCACCAACACACATCACGTTAGCATGTAAACACAATATACGTATGCAAGTTACCATAATCATCATTAAACAGCATACTCTAATATTGTCTTTAAAAATGGATGTACAAATCTGATAGGAAAATTTAAATAGTACATTCTTTGACATGTAATGACATAAGTACATAGTAAAGTTAAACTACATGACGATCCAGGACATATGCTCTGGTATTCCGAGGGTAAGTACACAATCTAGAACTCGTCATGCTTGATACTAGTAAGGTAAGTCCTCAGCTCAACAATGACATTCTGAGAAAGTACAAGCAATATAATGCTAATTAATAACTAATATGCTTCATAAGGTACAATACATTATTAATAATTGTGGCTGTTTAATAAACTAACGGCCCTTATATTAACTACTCAGTCCTCCTCTATCATCTTAAAAAACGAACAGAAGAAGATGACAACAAAGCACGATAGTGTGTACATATAAAGTAAGTACAGATGTGCTAATCTATTGTAGAAATATAGGTGTGTTATGACTCTGTAATATATGGAAATATAGGACAGAAGTATTAGTTGGAGTCATGTGGGCATCTAGACAAAATGTCAGCCATCACATTATCCGCACCACGGATAGCTCGTACCGTGAAGTGAAAAGGTTGAAGAGCTATAGCATATCGAGTGGATCTCGAACTCTTCAAATTCTTAGTCTGAATAGCTGTAAGAGCTTTCTGATCAGTCTCTAGAATGAAATGTGCGCCCAGGAGGAATCTTTGTAGCTTTAGAATTGACCAAACCATCGCTAACAACTCACGGTCTAAAACCGAGTAGTTCCTCTCTGCCGCATTTAGTTTTCTAGAAATGTACATAACAGGATGCAGAGTATTTGCATATTCTTGCATCAGTGCTGCTCCAATCCCAGTGGATGAAGCATCACTCCGAAGAACAAAAGTCCTATCAAGAGTAGGTAATCTTAAGATGGGAGGAGAAGAAAATATATTCTTGATTTGGTCTAGTGAAGATTGGCATTCTTCAGACCAACGGACCAGATTAGGCGAACCTTTCTTCAACAATGTTGAGAGAGGTGCCATGATCGAAGATAAATTTGGAATAAATCTCCCATAAAATTGAATTAAACCTAAGAGACTCCTAACTTGTTTCTTCGTTTTAGGAACAGAGATGTTCAGTATTTTGGAAGTATTGTGGTCTTCTGTCTTCAAGAGACCATGACCAACACGATGACCCAGGAAAGAGATTTCACCAAAACCAACAAAAGCTTTAGAAGGTTTTGCTGTCAAATTATTCTCACGTAGAGTGGACAGTAAGTCATATAACCCTAAATAGTGATCTTCCCAGGTATCACTGAAGAGACAGATGTCATCTAAGTATGCGATGACATCCGAACGATGTGACAGAATTCGACGCATCATGCGAACGAAAGTGGCAGGGGCGTTCATGAGACCAAAAGGCATAACATTCCATTGAAATAGACCCCTAGGTGTAGAAAAAGCAGTAAGAGGTTTGGCATGCTCTGCTAAAGGCACTTGCCAATAACCTTTAGACAAGTCAAGTTTAGTGAAGAATCTAGAATTAGAAAGTCTAATCAGTAGATCTTCTAACAAAGGCATCGGTTCAGCGTCGAACTTTGTGACCTGATTCAATTTGCGATAATCAACGCAAATTCGTATGTTCTTATCCTTCTTCCGGACAATAACCATGGAAGAAGAATATGGTGAAGTCGATGGTTCAATTATATTTAATTGAATCATTTCATCCAATTCCTTTTCCACTTGCGACTGAAAGTGTATAGGAATAGGATACGGCCTAACCCTAATTGGATTATTGTCGGTAAGAATTATGTCATGTTCTATGACATCTGTGTGTCCAGGAATGTCAGTGAGAACATCCTGAAATGTTTGTAACATCGACGAGACTTGTCGATGTTCGTCACCAGAAAGATTAGGAGAAACAGAAACGTTTTTCCAAGATTCCGTGGAATGTAATGGAACCACTGGAAGGGGAAGGTTGACATCAGAGAAGGTAGCTTCCTCATCCTGAATGACAGACAGGGATGAATAATGACCGTGAGGTGCAGGAGCATCATCCGTTGCCTGGAAAATAGGCAGCAAATAGTCCGGACGTTCGTGAAATTCCGAAAGCATGTTTATGTGGAAAGTTTTATGCTTTCCATCAATATCGACCACATAGTCAACATCGGAAATCCGAGAGACTATTGCATACGGACCTTTCCATGCAATAAGAAGTCTATTTTCCCTACTGGGGAGTAGGACGAATGCTTTGTCACCTGGACAAAGTTGTCGTAGACATCTATTCTTGTTAGCAAACTGCCTTGCCTTCTCTTTAGCAATTTCTGATGAAGCAGTTGCTAGCTTACATGCCTCAATGATCTTTTGTCTAAGAGCAATGACATACTCATATGAGGATTGAGTTTCATCGCTAATATCATCGGCAGTGATGAGATCGTGTAATAAAGACATAGGGCCGCGTGGACGCGCGCCAAAGACAAGTTCGAAGGGAGAAAATCCTGTGTGTTCATTAGGGACTTCTCTATAGGCAAAGAGAGCCGCGGGTAAAACCCTGTCCCAATCTTGAGGATGATCTTCAGTTATCTTACCAAGCAAAGTCTTGAGCGTTCTATTCAGACGCTCAACTAACCCATTAGACATAGGATGGTAGATACTACTGAGAGATCGTTCAATATGTAAGGTAGACATTACCTGTGACATAGTGTCAGATATGAGTTGAGTGCCATGGTCTGACAATATTTCTCTGGGGAACCCCAAGCGAGAAAATATCAACCAAAGAGCATCTGCGATATCTGTAGTAGATATGCTCTTAAGAGGAATAGCCTCTGGCCAACGTGTGCACATATCGACACATGTAAGGATAAACTGATGTCCTCTGGCCGACTTGACCTTAAAAGGGCCAATAATATCTATGGCCATTTTCTGAAACGGCCGAATAGGAATGTCAGCAGCCTGGATAGGCGCAGCATGTCGTGGTCCTCTAGATTTGACCTCCTGACATACCTTGCATGATCGGCAGTAAATACGAATGTCCTTATTGACAAAAGGCCAAAAGAAAGCCGCAAGGACTCTCGACTTCGTACGGGCAAAACCCATATGTCCAGCACATTGCGAGTCATGAGCATGTTGTAATATTTGCACTCTCATGCTCTTGGGAACAAGAATTTGCGAATGTGCCGACGTAGTCGAATCTTGTACCATACGTACAAGTACGCCGTTTCTCATTGCAATCCAAGATTTTCTATTTGTATCCTGATTCGGATCACCTTTCTTCGCAAGAACGAAGAATTTTTTTAAAGAAGGATCTTCTTCTTGCAATTTTATGAAAGAGTCACGAGTGATTACTAAGTGACTATCTTGGCTATCAACTTCATTATCACTATTCAGTGAAGTTTCGGGTGTTTGTAGAGCTTGTGCTCTTGTAACTACTGCATTTGTAGCTTGCATGTTATTATCTTCCCAAGCAGCAATCTGCTGTGGGGTACACTCCCTAACTCCGTGAATACGACCAATAATAAGGTCCGCAATAGGATTAGGTAAGAGACAAGCATGCACATCTCCAGTAAAGAAAGGAGTGGCAATGCGAATTACAGCAGTAGGATATTTTTCTAGAGTGCCGCCAAATGTGACACATTTAATAACCCTTCCTGTAGCACAAGATGGATCTACAAGCGATTGTCTAACACCAATAGTGGTGCATCCGGAATCGAAAAGTAGTGAGACCGGAGTATCATTAACAAGACCCTTATGTAGAATTAAAGAACCCCTCCCGTCATGCGCAACAGCAGCAGGAAGAGCGGGAAGTGGGTGACCACAACTCAAAGTAGTTATGGTACCCGGTTCGAATAAAGTACTGCATTGGGGGCATTTGTTTGCTCTCTCAAAGTCAAAAGCAGAACCAGTGACAGCGTCAAAGTTTTTACTATCAACAACATGATTACAGGCTCCCTCAGTTTCCTGTTGTACAGCATTAGCCTGCTGATATCTCTTTTTTTTGTGTTGAGATCTACCCCGACTATTATTACCTCTGAAGTTATCAGAGTTATTATTATCTCTGCAGTTATTATTGTCTCTATTGTAATTGTTATCCTGGTTCGAATTCCAGTTTCCACGATTACTATCATGTTCACATTGATGCGAACATCTATTTGTTTGGTTCTGAGGTCTTCGGCAGGAATAACCTCTATTACCATATCCTCTTTTGAAATGCTTATAATTATTAGGGTGATAGTAACGAGTACTATCAGGTTGTCTCCAATTCTTCGAAGAAGAATCACCATGAAATTGATTTCCATGATTTTGACAGAAATTACCGCTACTCTTTCTATCAAAATTTTGTTGGAATCTACGAGCAAAGTTTTGACCATACGGAGCTGCCGAAGCAACTGGTAAACCTTCTTTCACCTTAGAGTTACCCATGGTTATGTGTGGGTGCGCAGTTACGTATTGGCAACAGAAATCTTCCATTTCTTTTATTGTTTTAGGTTTACGTTCATGAAGGAAAGCAAGGAAAGACTCATTGACAGACGACATGACTTTGTCTCTAAGTATTAAGTCCATAAGTCCTTCATAAGTTTTTTCCGTCTTAGATAGTTCAACCCATCGTGAGAAAGTAATGCGTATTCTTGCAATAAACTCGGAGAATTCAACTCCATTTTCAGGTAACATGTTTTTAAATTGTAGACGATAGCCGTCTTCGTTAAGCTGATATTTCTTTAACAAAGCGGCCCTGACAACCTCATAATTGTTCTTGTCAGGTTCATCCACCATATTTAATATACTTAGAGCTTTACCTGTCAGTATCCCTGATAACTGATAAACATATTTTGCTTTGTCTATGTTATGAGCTGTACATGCTTGTTCAAATCTGTCCAGATAGAACATTATGTCATCACTGGAAGGACTAAATGTTGGTAACTTAATCTTAAAAGTATCATTATTAGCCTTACCAGAAGATGAACCCTTGTTTGAATCATTACCATTACTCATGCTCGTCAATTTCAATTTTTCCAACTCTAAAGCTAAGACCTTTTCTTCATGTTCCATTTTTGCTTTCCTCTCATCAGACTCTCTCTGTAATCTTCTTTCCTCAGCCTGAGCCTCTTTTTGAAGTCTTTCATTTTCAGCTTCTTTTTCAAGTCTTTTATTTTCAGCCTCTTTTTCAAGTCTTTTATTTTCAGCCTCTTTTTCAAGTCTTTTATTTTCAGCTTCTAGCTGTAGCTGGAGTTTTCTCTCCTCAGCTTCTGATTCCCTTTTTTGTTTTTCCATTTCCATTTGGAATCTTTTTTCATCCACCTGCATCTGCAGTTTCTTTTGTTCAGCTTCCATTGCTTTATCATATCGAGCAGTTGCAAATTCTTCTAACTTATCACCAGTCTTCCCAAGCAATTTACCCTGCTCAATAAAGTGCTCAAATGTAGACATGTTGTCTAACATATGAGTCCAAAACCTGAAATAATTAACTAATTTATTTCAAACCTAAGTGTAACAAGTCTTAATTAAGCACTTGTATATTCACATCACATTATATTATCCCAGTCTCTGTGGGAAACAAGTCTCCAATCAAAGAACTTGTATATGAAATATCAGCACTCAATTCTTGATCATAAGTGCACTTCTCATTCAATAGTGCACGACACTATTCATCATTCATTTATCATCAGTGTAGTAGTAACAGTGCATTAGCATAGCCCATTAACTAATTACTATAACTGTAAACAATGACTATGTAAACACATGCAGAATGTAAACATTGAAAATGTAAACAATGCAAACAATAACAATGTAAACAATAACAAAGATCAGCAACAATACAAAAACGTTCGCAGAAATCAACTAAAAATAAAGCAGAAATTAATGAAATATCACAAAAAATGTGACGATATCTGCGATAGAATTAAACAAAATACATGACACCACAGTGTATAAACAAAAATGTTGTATGAAACTAAATTATAGACAAGAGTAGGCTAACAAATACAAACAAATCAAAACAAAACTAAAGAATGCGAAATAATAACGAAAACAATATTAAAACATGTCATCACAGCTAACATAAATAGCAACAGAAGTCGCTTAGCAAATTCCAGTATCGGAAATTTGCAAACCCTACAGAAAACGCTCACAATAGACGACCTCTATGACGTGGCATAATCTAACGGAGACACCACCCAACCGAGAACCCGCTGAAATATAAACATATAAATATACAAATAACATATAGACATATAACATATAGAATGAGATGATACACAGAAGACTCAGCAGAAGTATAAGGGCACAGTTTACATACAAACAGGCCACTTAACTTATAGGCTTCCAATCGTAGAACAGCAGAAAAACGGATGTCAATCAACGTCCTAAAGAGCGAAGCTCCAACGATGATGGCACATCTGAACTGCTTCCACTGCTAACACGATGGTACAAGAGCTTCTGAAATACTGTGTGTTGAGTTGTTTCGGCACTTGACCTTCTAATCCAAAAGTAAGTTGATGGAAATCGGTACTTGGCCTTCTTCAGAAAACAACCCGTTTCAACCGGCACTTGACCTTCACAAAAACGACAGCACTGGAACCTTGACAGCAGCAACTTGCTTGACTTGCGTAAAAGATAACAGCAGTCCGAGTTATCCGGCAACATGTAACAACGCCGGGTACTGTCAAATTCTTGTTTCCGTCAAAAAGTTGAAATTTTGACTTTTACCGGGCAACGCCGAGTACTTTGAAAATTTTGAAGATGTTGACTGTATTGAAGAATGTTAATTTCTTGAAGGATGCTGATGAATTCTTGTTGAAAATGAAGTGGGTAAGGGACCCCGTGTTTGCTGGTACCAGAATCAAACCAGCTTATGGCCACCAAATGATGCGTGATGCCATATGATGATGGATGGTATCCGCATGTCTGGTTTTGTGTAGTGTGCAGATGTGTTCAGTCAAAACAATGTTCATACACAAATAACAGGGCAATCCACATAGGACGTCAGTAAACTCACGACGTATAAAGTCAATGATTCTTGTAACAGCCGTTGACGTTTTTCTTCATTATTTATTGTGGACGCCACAGTGACAAAATGGTTACGCGAATATGTAGGCACATCAAACAGTCATTATCACAGCAACATTCAATACAGCAATGGACGGTAGACAGCATTACAATGATGAGTCAGATGCATGTTATATTTCATAGTGCTGTAAATGTAGTCAGGTGAAAAACTCCATCCTTTTCTATAACAGCCAGGAGATAACCAGATGTATGAGATCAGTGCACTCTCCTTAGTTTGACTTCAGCAAGACAGACACGTCTGCCGAAGTATAAATAATGTCCTCAAAAATATCCTCTAGATAATAAAGGTTTTCCAAACCTAGTTCATTTAACAAAGTAGCAAGTAATGGTCCTTGGAACATGCATCAACCGATGCAGTACAATACAGCGACATGTGAGCTGGGAAAACATCTCGTGACGACGACTTTCGAAGACAGGCTATGAATCGAAATCGCTCACGACCCAAAATCGATAGAGTTAATGAAAAGTCAATTTACCTTGCTTTCAGGAAATACACAGAAATATCACGCCTCCCGACATGTGGGAAACACTAGAGGTATTATCTCGAATAAACGAAATATCCATTAAGAGGACTACACATCCCTGACAGAACAAAAAATAGCGGAGATCCCCTCTTCAACGAGGCATCTCTTTCGCCATTCAAATCGCTCACTCCACTAGTGGTGGGCGGAAACCGATCGACCAAAAAACAAGACCAGTCATGCGCAGTCCAGCGCAAAAAGACCACAGCTCAAAACTTAACTGCATTCAATACCAACGCGGGAAGACAAATGCTTACCGAGAAAAGTGACTATAAATTTCAAGCAGTTGTTGCCCTTGCGTTATAAAATAGATATTGTAATAAAACGATGTTGCGAGAATTTATCACGCAACACTCAGCTAATTGCCATAGATGTATTTTACATACTTACGACATGCTTGTGGGTGCAGTACTACTATTCTTTTTCTTTGTTTCTTCGGGGACCCTGGGCAACTACACCGTTGCCCGCTATGAAATACAGAAACTGTTGTGTGAACTCAGAGACACTTGAAGGTGCAGGACTATTGGAATTGCTAGTCCAGTTAAAATATTCTTGATCCAAACTTACCCATTTGTATAGGTTTGGGATGTTATTAAGTTAACCGTAAAATAGCATTACAAGAGTTCTGTGTTTTTTGTTTCAGGCTGACAGTCCATATCAAGGCGGTGTATTTTTTCTCACCATAACTTTCCCATCAGATTATCCTTTCAAACCACCAAAGGTAGGTTTAGTTATGCTACATTGTCCAGTATTATCAACACTTATTTGTAGTTTCATACGGTTAAAAAGTAATATGAAATCATATTTTTACTAACTGAATAAGTTTATAGCCTTCTTGACTTTCAGTTTTGGATTTCACATCAGGCAAATTTGTTATTTCATTTCTTTCCTGCATTTTTTTCTATTTTTTAATTAAATTCTTTGCATTGATGTTTCTTAATTTCTGTATTTTTACTTGGATATTTAGTGTTACTTTTACCTCGTGTTGCCTGCATTATTTCAGCATTTTCTTCTTTCTGCATTACTTGTCTTATCTTGTTTTGTTGCTCTATTTTTGTCCAAGTGTCTGCAGTGTGTTTTGTCTTTTCTCATAACCTATTTATATTTCTCATTGTTGTCTCCTGCTTGTGACTGTCACTGATGAAGAGTTAACTCTGAAATACCCCATGTTTTTAGCATGTTGGTTAATTTTAAAACTTGCTGCATATCGATTGTTATTGTTAGTATTATAGTATATTTCCTTTTTAATCATCATCATTTGCTGTCTTATCTATATGCACCTGTTCTGATCTTTTGTTGCATAGGTGGTATCTATCTGCAGAGAGTGGTTCTCAGTATGAAAATTATTACCTTTTTCTTTTCCCAGTAATGGAAATATGCTTCTGCTTTATCAGACTCTGGATGTTATTTTTGTCACTTCTTTATTTTTAAAATTATTTTTTATTCCTTTTTGGGTGAGCATTCGATTGGCAGTGTGGTTGGGGCGCTGCCTCTTGCAGCAAACATCCCGGGTTTGACACGGTTACATATGCTCCAGTCTGTCCAGCTGTACATGGGTACCTGACTCCTGTTCTTGACTTTTGGAAGGCAAAGACATAGAGGAATGGAACTGGGCACCCCACCTCTTGAATAGTGAAGTCTCTAACACTTCATTCCCCTATGACAGCATCTACTATGGGACTACCTTTCCCTTTGTCTCTTTGTGTGTTTTCTTTGCTTCACTCTGTTTTTTGCCGCCTCCTTCATTAGTGAGTCTTTCTGCTTTCTTGTTTCCATGTATTTTGCTGTGAGAAGGGATCCATTTTAGCATGTATCCACGGGTGTTTGTCCAAAGCTGTCCAGTTCATAGTTGTTATGGTTCTGCAGGATTGAATGGAAGTCTGTAAAATATTTGACAATCTGCCAGTGGTCAGATATGACCAAATCTGTTTGCAGCAGTAAACACACTTTTGTTTTATTCAGCAATAATTTAAAACAGTGTTTAAATCCATGTCACTGCTTGCCAATAACTTCTAAATTCCTTGTAGCAAGAGCTGACTTATGGGTATTTGTATATCTTCTAAATTCAGAGAAGCAAATTGCACTACTTTCACTTGGTTTTAATTTCATATAACATGGCATAAAATCTGGTAATTTTTGTATGAAGTTTGTAAACAAATTTGATTAACCCCTTCGCCACCGCGGATTTTTTATTCCAAATGACAACACCATTTTCAGCTTAGTTCGTTCCCCTTTTAGACAGGATAATTGTAATTTTAGGGGTCATATTTTTAATTTGACTGTAAACAGTTTATCGTAAAAGGAAACCCATTAAAAGTATATATATTATGAAAGAGCATAAAACAAAGTTTCAGAATATGCTAATCAAGGCCAACATAAGTCAAGGTCAAGGTCACATGGTACGTACATAAATGAAAATTGAGAGAAAAATAAACAAAAATTATTTGTATGAGCCACAAAAGCTTTGTTGTTTTAATTTTATTATGATAAAAGAACGTGGAAACACAGCTGGCACTTGTTTTCTTGAGTTTGCTTACATTTTTACAGTTACAGGTTGGGCTGAGTGTGGTAAGTTTCAAAGCATTCCCCAAGGCGCAAACCTGGCTTGCTGTTTGTCTCATTCACTATTAGTATCTAAAAGTTTTCATTCAGAAACTCATTCATGAAATCATGGCATTCATAATCAGTATGATCAAAGAGTAGACCAGACTGTGCTATAAACTCAGGCTGGGCAGCATGGTTCTCTTGTCTCCTTCATGACTTACGTTTGCATGTACATTATTTTCTTCCCCTGCCTCTGGTTACCAATGTCTTTTAGGTGACGTTCTTCCTCATCAATTTTTTTTTCATCTTTTATTCCAAGATCTAGATCTCGACATTTTCTTTCCTTGTTTAGATGCAGATCTTGTTTTCACTGCCTTTCCTTTCACTGATGAATTATTTTGATCTAAACTGAGTGAACTAGATCTAGATCGAAAGTTACTACTAACACTATCAATCACATTTTCCTCGTTTTAGCAAGCCTTTCACTGTCATTCACTTTCCTCGTTTTAGCAAGCCGTTCACTATCACTTTGCTCCAAATCTAAATCTACATCAGTCTGATTCTGAACTAGACTACACATACTCTGAATCTGGGTAATCTTTACCTTTAGTGCCGTCGAGTATGTATAATATGTGTATTGAGTTAGGATTAGGTTTAGTGTTAACCTAACCCTAACTCTAAATGGTACGAAAATACACATATTATACATACTCAACGGCATTAAAGGTAAAAATTACCAGAATCTCACTAAAAAGAATCATCAGAATCATTCAAGTTGAATACATTCAACTCAAACAAGAATTTTCGTGTTCTTTTTACACCAGATGTTTATGGTTCTGCAGCGTCCATGTTTGTGAACTTTCGCTTTTGTAAAATCGCTATTATCAGTTCTACTGTATTCGCTAGCAGTAAAATATTTTGTTCGTTTCAAGCTTAGTGGCCAGATTTTTCAATGCTGAATCCGATTATGCACAGCAATTGCCAATGCGTTAGTAAACAGAAGAGTTCTGGTGCTTTTAAAATAGGACGTACGGCGTACATCATATAGGTGAATTGGAACGAGAAATCGCGCTACTTCCGTGGCATACGGCATAGCAACAAATATTGTAAAGATTTATGCCGTACGGCGTACGTCATACTGGTGCTGAAAGGGTTAACAATTAACATTTTTCTTGCTTATTGTAGTAAATTTCAATTGTTCAAGGTGTGTTGTTTCTGATCCACAGGTTGCATTTTCCACAAAAATCTATCATCCAAATATCAATAGTAATGGCAGCATATGTTTAGATATCCTTAGAAGTCAGTGGTCTCCTGCCCTTACCATATCAAAAGGTGAGTCATTCTTATTGGATCCGAGGTCAGGGCTTTGAACATTGTCAGTAAAACACTGGGCAAGGATAATATTTTACCGGCAGAATTCTTTTAAGAATATCACATTGTCAGTAATTGGTGCACCGATTAGTATGAGCTGAAATTCTGTTATATTTGTTCTATTCTATGAAATTTCATTCTATGAAATTTCAGATATTCAGTCTAATTTCAGACTACCAAAGAGGAAAAGAAAAAAATAAACAAATTTTAAAAAAAAATAAGAGTTTTGCCTTGTGTTGGCGAGGTGCGTCCCATTCAACCTAGACACAATGTACATATATGGTTATATTATGCCGCAAGTCTAAATATAAAAGACCTTGTGGTCTGATGTTGTAAAATTCTTGCTAGAGTATAACATGATGAGTATAGCAACAGAAGAAGATAAAGGTGTGGTTTGGCAGTAACGCTAAACAAAACTAGACTATGAACATTGTATTTTAACAGTGCACATATATGAGAAGTGGAGTTTACCCGTATTCAGCTTACAAAGTCCCAGCGTAAATAACTGTCTTTGATAGCTTCACACCAGGAGTCATTAAGTGATTATGATGATTTGACCCTGTAGCTTCCTGGGTGGTGTCTTTGATGAGAAATTTAAAGGACTACTGCCACCTCAGACATGTCGTAAAAGGTAACTAATATAAGGCCACCAAATAAAATGTTACCTACTGTATGTACTTATTGAAACGCCATGTTGGGTCGTTCTTCAGTAGGGGGTAACATTCAGTGCGAAATGCAACAACTGTGAACTTGAAAAATAATGATCAGACTGTCGTACGATAGTGATGATTTAATAAGGACGAGTTATGACAGTGAGTATTTCACACATGTAGGATACATAATCAAATGGTGCTCCATAATATATAGTGATGAGTTCGTCAGCAGACATAAATGAATAGGCAAATGAGCCATCAGTAGAGTCACATAGTCCACGAAATAATCTAGCGCGACATCGTCATAAAATATGAGCTGTAATAATATGAAATACCTCTGCCCTTCTTGCCACACACACTGGAATGCAGTCAGTGTCTAATATGATAATCAAATAGTGGATGTCGAACACTTGGTCTGTAGCTTATACACACATCCGTCCGCTAAGACGGACACTAGCCAAAAGAGACCGAACGTTAACCGTTAGCCTTCAGCAGCAGACGTTGCATACGTCATATTATAATTATATATATGTCACAAATTTAATCAAGGGTGCACTTTCACAATCAGTGTGTTTTCGTGCTCTCTTCAGTTGCGCACAGTGATGACTTAACAAGCCTGTGTGCAAAGTAATGGTAACATTGTGATACAAGGTTGTGTGTGGGGGCTGGCCACCTCATCATGTAAAACAAATTGCAACAAAAACTACTGCGTGAGTTTGTGCTTTGACCTAGGCTTCTTCAAGTTGGTTGTCTGTAGTGCTGGCTCCATGAGGAGCAAAATAGATGATGATGATATTGGCTTATATAGTGTATATTGTTTCTGCTGCTATTCAGTGCCTCAAGTGTAAATATGATGTTCTATTTCCATCTGCAGTGCTCCTCTCCATCTGTTCCCTGCTAACAGACCCCAATCCAGATGATCCTTTGGTGCCAGAAATTGCCCGAACGTTTAAAACAAACCGCCCAGAATACAACAGACTAGCGAAAGAGTGGACAGCCAAGTATGCAGAGTGACAGAATGGCAGCACTTTCTAGAACTTGCTGCTGCATTGTAAATGCCTCAGGCCATCCAGCTTGTACATTTCAGCAGATTTCTTTTTTTTTAAAAATATGGAAGGTGCACAAATGAATTACTGATTTCGTCTGTTTTATTTTTTTGGCATTAATTATCAGTTACACGTGTCTCAAAAGTCAGCGATTAAACCTTTGTCTCAGTTGAAAATGCAATCCTGTATTTTTAGCTTGAAGTCACTGATGGTAATAATTTTTCATTTAACCTTTGCTCTGTCAGACAAGAAGAAAATCCCCCAAATGTGACAAAACATCGTTTGCAGCAGTAAGTGCACACTTTTATTTGATCCAGCAATCGGTGAAACGATATTTATGTTCATGTCACTGCTTCCCAGTAGCATGTAAATTCCTTGTGATAAGAGCTAACATATGGATAAAAGGAACCTGACACCTCAAATATTTTTCCAAGGTACAGATTTATTGTTTACGTTTATATGTGCTATAAGCTTCATGAAGTTTGGCAAAATGAAACATCAGAATCTGCTCAGATAAAGGTGGCAGGTGGGAGAAAGATGTAATGTGGATGTTGTGTTTCTTGAAACAGTTGTATGTTAAAACTAGTGTTTTCATTCATACTTTTTAATGTCCGATTCACAGTACAAACTGTCTTTAGCTGTTCTGTTGTATTCCATTTTAAAATTATTAGTTTTTTTTTTTTTTCGCTTGGCATTGAAGTGTCCATGTTTGTTTTTTTATAATCATCATGCAGGTAATTTATGACACTTTATCCTTGTGTACCTTGGTATAAAGAACATTTAGATGTGTAATCTGCTTACTATCCAGTTCTGAAATAATTAGCTTTCAGTTCCAGAGTTTATTTTATTTTAACAATTATTTTTAACAGTTTTGCTGATTTCTTTAACAGTATTTTAAATTTTTATGTTTAACAATAAGTACATATTTGTGTGCGTCCATGAAAAGTTAATCCTCCATCTTGGTCATAGAACTGTCTACCTCCTGCACATATAGCATAAATTAGTGTTTGTGATGATTTCCTTAAAAGGTAAAATAATAATTTAAAAGAAAACTCAAACGTCCTATCAACAAAACAGCATGTCTTGAGATTTTGAACAAATGGGAACAAAAAGACATTCCCCTCCAAAACATTTGTTTCACAATGCATAAAATAGTTCAGTAATTCATTCATTCATCTCCTTGTTCACTTTATATGACATTTTATATATTTAAGAGTGAATCCTTTGATGTGTTTAGCATTCCAATTTAACTTAACATTTTATTTTTTTTTTTTCATTAATGCTGCTTAGTTTTTGTTTATTAGAAATTTTACTTGAGCTTATCCTGCTTTAATCTTAAGAAAATATTAGTAACCATTTTAATTGCAACCATCTTACAACTGAGAAATTTCAGATTACACCACATCACAAAATTTGATTTTTTTTCACTCGGGTTTTGAAAAATAATGAAAGCATTAGTAACATAATTTTTAAACATCTTCATATTTATGGAAATTAGGTGCAGAGTTGTGTCATTTGAAACAGGTTTATACGCATGATCCAGTTGTACAGGGCAGGAAAAAAATAAGTAAAATAAAAACTTACTCACCTCTTATGTTTCTGCTATATGATATTTTTGAAAAGACAATTTATACACTTATTCCATTACCCTGTGTGCTATTTATTTAAAGGATTGACTGGTGGTATATTTGGACAGCCACGCGTGCATCAGTGACTGGATAGTCAACAGACAATTCATAAGCATCAAAAAAGTAATTTTAAAATAGCGGTTTGGTTTGGTTTTATGGACCATCTTCATTGCATGCGGACAACTCCATCAGTGCTCCGATCTCCTCCTTTAGATCACACACGGAGGATATCAGCTCAGTGCATGAACTCTGTAGCACCGATGAGGATCCTAGGGTGTGTATACATGAATCATACATTCTATAAAAATTTTTGTGGTGGGTAGGTTTCCTCATTTTTAAATTTTGCCCTAGCAGTGGTCGTATGGCCTACTCTTTATGATTTCAAACTCCTGAGGAAATTTTTAACTTGCACATGGGACTTCCTGTTGTTTCGCCCTTATCTGAAAAGGATGGGCATCTGATCTCGCTACCCAGGGGGAGGTATGACATTATTAGGAACCACTGGATCCGAAAAAAATGTGCCATCCATTATATTCCCTCTACTGGAATTAGAGGTGGACGCCATACCTCTTAGCCACTCTGACCCCTTAAATAGCTGTGAAGGAAGAGAGTTATGATAAAGTTGTCTCAGTATTGTCAACATGTAATGCAGTACCACTGATCAGTACGCGATGAAACATGAGAGGGAGTGGAAGTTTTAACTAAGAACACATGGAGAAGAGAACTGTTGGCAGAAATGAAATGGAAGAAGAAGACATGGAAAGACCTTGAGCTGATGGCACGGGACAAGTCAAACTTAGCATTAGTTTGTGGAAGGCCTATGCTCTTTGGGGAGCTGAAGGGTGATGGTGATTGTGTGGTAAGTTTGTGTGTGTGTATGCGTGAGTGTATAGTGAATATTAAAATGACTTTAGGCAGACATAAACATTTGTAATTAAACTCGTAGTTCAAGTTGGTTGTTTTTTTTTTTTTTTTTTATTGGCATCTGTCTGAGCTCTATAAATGTTATTCATTACATTATTTTCCATGAAAAGTGCAACTAATGTATCAGTTATATGGTGTGGTGTAAGACATAGCTAGATATAAACCCCTGGGTGTAAGGTTTCTTTCCATTTTAATGAGTACATACATTATATAACACATTAAGCAAAATTCTCTAACCAGCCTGTTCGTTTCCCCAAATTCAAGTGTGATAATATGGTTTTCAGTCAAATTGATAAGTTAATAAAATATGTACATGAAACTTACCAATGTGTCAATTATTATTGGTACCAGTAGTCCATTGGTGTGTGTTTTCATTGCTAGTTGACTTTTTCATTGGGAGTGTGTGTTGGGGAACAGTAGTGACTGGACAAATGTGTGGATAGGGAATGGGAAGGTGTGTATGGTTTGTTTAATGTAGTGATAACTGTTCTCGTGTTTTAGGTGTGAGTGAGTTGGGCTGAGATATGTAGTGTTAGGGGGTCGGCAGAGAGAGATCTGTTCTCAGGTTTTAGGTGTGAGTGAACTGACAGTGAGTCGGGCTGAGATATGTAGTGTTAGGGGGTCGGCAGAGAGAGATCTGTTAACTGTTCTCAGGTTTTAGGTGTGAGGGAGTGAACTGACATTGAGTCGGGCTGAGATATGTAGTGTTAGGGGGTCAGCAGAGAGAGATCTGTTAACTGTTCTCAGGTTTTAGGTGTGAGTGAGTGAACTGACAGTGAGTTGGGCTGAGATATGTAGTGTTAGGGGGTCGGCAGAGAGAGATCTGTTAGCAGTTCTCAGGTTTTAGGTGTGAGTGAGTGAACTGACAGTGATCCGGGCTGAGATATGCAGTGTTAAGTAGTCAGCTGAGAGATTCCGAGGTGTAGAGATGTGTTTTGAGGTAGAGCTGTGAATGTTGTAGACAGCTGTTGTTTCTGTGTGATTCAGGCATTTTTGTGAAGGAGTTTTGGATCAAGTGTTCTAGTGATAAGAGAGCTGAAAGAAGTTTTTGAATATGGTCGTGGGTGCAGCTGTGTATTTGCACCACCCGTAGTTTTTCTGGTTTGTGTTGACCGACCAGAGGTAACTGTATTTGCTATACACGTACTTTGATGTTACCACTCGTTTCGGTGAATTAAATTGTGGTACTGCTGTATTCAACTCGTTATATGATGACCCATGTGTGTTCCTGTGACAGTGTCCTGTGCTGAATATCTGTACCCTAGCAGAGTCTGTGAGCCCGGGCATACGCTGTGTGTTAATCCTGCTACAATACACATCGTAACAGGAAACATATCCTGTTATTAAGAGAGTTATTTATATGATGTGTGTGGAGCAGTGCAACAACAGATAATCTGATTATCATAACACTTCTCCACCATGTCTTCCCTTTTAGTTTCTGTTTTGCATAGTATTAAGACTGCCATCAATGGTACCTATACCTTGTAGCGGTATGGCAGCTTGCGTACCCTGACAATCCCCAGAGCTATGCCAGTGGGAGTTTTACTCCTGGTAGGTTCAACCAAGCTGGACTGGTCTGTGTGGGTAGGGGTCAGACAAAAGCTGGTACCCTGGTCCTCCAGGTTGGGGGTTTTAGCATAGGGCTGACACCCCTGTCTATGTAAAAAAAATAATGAAGTTACGGAAACAACATCAAATGAACAAACTTTGCTGCGGGATGGACATTCGGAGTCTGTGGCTCGTATGACTGTCAGTGGTGAAAGCCGAAAGGAAGCCACTGACATGAAAACGGATGTCCTGACCGCAAAACAGGATACAAGAATAGGATTTTGGAATGTCAGGACAATGTACGAGACAGGTAAACTAAGACAGGTCACGGCAGAAATGAGAAACTATAGGTTACACATCCTGGGGATAAGCGAGAGCAGATGGACAGGGGCAGGAAAAGTTAAAACAGCAACAGGAGAAACAGTACTTTACTCTGGAAGAGAGGATGGACAGCACAGTGAAGGCGTAGCCATTATTCTACAGAAAGGGATAGAAAGGACATTACTGGAATGGAAACCCATCAACAACAGACTGATACGATTGAGATTGAGAGGGAGATTCACCAACACTACAATAATACAATGCTACGCACCAACGAATGATAGCGATGAGGAGGTCAAGGATGAATTCTATCAACAACTGCAGAAAGAAATGGAAGACACCCCTAGATATGATCTTGTTATAGTAATGGGAGACCTCAATGCGAAAGTTGGTACACACAATACATATAATGAAAGAACAATGGGGAAATGCGGCAGCGGAACAGCAAACGAAAATGGGGATAAGCTAATAAGTTTCTGTAGCATTAACAACCTGGTCATTGGAGGAACACTTTTCCCACATAAGGAAATTCACAAGTTAACATGGGAATCACCAAATGGTCGGGACAGAAACCAGATAGACCACATCATGGTTAACGGTAGATGGAGACATGCATTACAAGATGTGAAGGTAAGAAGAGGTGCAGATGTGGGAAGTGATCACCATTTAGTAGTAGCAAAACTGAAAGTGAAACTAAGAAGGGCTGGACCAACTGTAACTACACAGAAAAGGTTTGACATCAGCAAATTGAAGGACCCCCTTACCAGAAAAGCTTTTGCGGCCGACATTAAGAAACGATATCAATTTGCCAAAAGCCAGGAAAAGACATTTGATGATATAGACCAGAATTTCAACACCATTTCAACAATATATAAGGAAAGTAGCAAATCATGCTTAGGATTCCAGGAAAGGAAGAAGCAAGACTGGATAACACCAGAAACACTAAACACCATAAAGATGAGAAAGGAAATGAAAAGAAAGAAAACAGAAGCGAAGTCCCCCAGGTTAAAGCAACTATATAGCGAACAGTACAGTCAGCTGGACAGGGAAGTTAAACGCCAAACCCGAGCCAACAAAAGGAATTTCCTAGACGATCTTGCAAAACAGGCAGAAGAGGCAGCACTGAGAAATGAACAAAGCACAGTATACAAAATAACTAAATTCATCAGCGGAAAACAAGGTGCAAACAATATTACATTAGTAAGAGATAAGCAAGGAAATCTCATCAAGACAGCAGAGGGACAGGAAACAAGATGGGCAGAGCACTTCAGAGAAACTCTGAACAAGGAAATACCAGAGACACAATTGAATGTTCCTGAGGCTGAAAACGATCTAGATGTAAATACAGACATTCCACGAAAAGAAGAAATCATCACAGCAATCAAAGGGTTAAAGAACGGTAAAGCTCCGGGCCATGATAACTTAAATGCAGAGCTATTTAAGACAGACCCTGAGCTAGCAGCAGAACTATTAGAACCACTATTTGCACAAGTGTGGAAAACGGGGACAACACCATCAGAGTGGAACAAAGGAATAATTGTCAAATTGCCCAAGAAGGGAGATCTTGCAGACTGCAATAATTGGAGAGGAATCACTCTTCTCTCAGTTCCCAGCAAAATACTAGGCAGGATAATTATACAGAGAATTTCAAAGGCAGTAGACTACAAACTGAGGAAAGAACAAGCAGGATTTAGAAAGAACAGAAGATGTGTAGACCATATATTCACTCTCAGGAACATTATAGAGCAGTGCTCAGAATGGCAAAGACAGCTTTACATAAATTTTGTTGATTTTGAAAAGGCTTTTGACAGCATACATAGGGACAGTTTATGGAAAATACTGAGGGCTTATGGAATTCCAAGCTGCATAGTGGCAATCATAAAAAGCCTCTATGCCAACTTTACGTGTAGTGTTGGGCAGAGCAACCTAACCTTCGAGGTGAAGACAGGAGTACGACAGGGATGCCCCTTATCAACCACTCTTTTTTTAACAGTCATAGACTGGGTGATGCGCCAGACAACAGAGGGCAGTCCAAGAGGAATAAGATGGACTACATTTTCTACATTGGAAGATCTGGAATATGCAGATGACATTGCACTGCTGGCACATTCACATCAACACATCCAGGAAAAAACGGATAGACTTAATAAATTTAGCCAGCAGGTGGGCTTGAACATCAATTTAAAGAAGTCTGAGGTCATGACGCTCAATGTGAGCAACCCTGAGCCCATATCAGTAAGGAATCAGCAATTGGTACAGACAGATACCTTCACATACCTAGGAAGCATAGTAACACCAGACGGTGGGGCAGGCAAAGACATCAACATCAGAATGAATAAGGCAAGAACAGCCTTCTTTAGCCTAAATAACATCTGGAAGTCCTCCCAATACAGCACAAGCACAAAATTAAGATTATACCAGAGTTGCGTGCTTTCTGTGCTTCTCTATGGTGCGGAATGCTGGAGAGTCACAGAGAAGGAAATGTCAAAATTGTCCTCTTTTCACACAACATGCCTAAGAAAAATTCACCGAATCTTTTGGCCGAATACCATCACCAACCAAGATCTGCTTACTCGTAGCAAGCAAGAGGACATGCACACCATCATAGCTGGCAGACGCTGGAGCTGGGTTGGTCATGTCCTCAGAAGAGACCCCGATGCCATCACAAGAACAGCTATGCTTTGGACCCCTGAAGGAAAGCGAAAGAGAGGCCGACCAAAAACAACTTGGCGGAGGACTGTGGAGGCTGAGATGCAAAGAATGAACCAGAGTTGGGGCACTGTATGAAGGATGGCCACCGACCGTGCAAAGTGGAATCAATTTGTTGTTGCCCTACAAGACGCCACTAGGCGTGATGGCCACTGACTGCTTTGACGGTCGGTGGTTAAGGATCGAAGAAGAAGAAGAATGCAGTTATACTCCTCTCCGACAAGTTTTTCTCATGATAGAGCAATATCTAGGCTTTGCCTCATGTTTGTTACTGAATCACACACATACAGACATAAATTTATCAATTCACATTCAATTTTCATCAAAAAGATTTCACATATTTCTAGCTTACCACAATTCAAGGAAATATTAAACCAATACGTTGACTGGCGATGAGTTATGGCACAATTCTGATCTGCCTCTGTCCCAGGCTTTTATTAGAAAAATATGAGCTGGATCTCAACGCACTTGCTTTTACAAATTGTATTTTCAAAAAGTGGCACTGAACCGATGCTCCTAATTGACTATATCAACTGGTCTAGCCAATGAGACCATGTTTACAAAAGCTTTTGAAAAAATTTACCCTTCCTACGTTTCCCTTAACAACCAAAAATAGTATTTGCAGTCGACTAATCATGTTTCGCCTTACATATAATTCTAACCAATCAAATCGGATTTAACGTAGTGGCCTCATTCCCCTAAAGCAGTATCCAAACATGAGCAAATATGATCTGGTGCTGTCAGACAACACCCCTATAATATTTTGGCTATAATTTGTTAATTATTAGACTATTTGCTTAACACCTAACATATTCTTTGTCAGCAAGTTCTAAGGCACCCAAATATATAAATTTAATGGGGCTAAGTGGCTCCGTTCAAAATATGTATTCTAGGATAGTCGTTTATTTTTTTTATCGATTTAGAACCGCCACCTGTCCTGCCTTTTCGACTGTTCTGTCAGTATAAAGTCAGGATTTCAGACGAAAAACAGTATTGTGTCATGTTTCCTAATAAGCATTAAACATGTTTTCAAAACCTAACCGTGTATTGGTAGTGTTTTTTTTTTTGTCACTGTTTATTTGAAAAAAATTAGTGCTTCATGCCTTTCGCGTTCACTTTTTCATCGCGAGACGAACGTGGTAGTATTGAATGCGTTCCTCCTTCTCTCTCTCTCTCTCTCTCTCTTCTAAGCTCGTCTGTCTTTTCTTTTACGTAGTGCATAAATGACATTAATTGTAATATTAATCTAGGTCATTACGCAGTGTGTTTATCTCAAGGTTTTCTAAGAAACACAGTACCAGTTTTATTTTTTTTTTGAAACGCGTGTAGTTGATGCAGTAGGCTTTTCTAGTAAACGTGAAAGCGTTACAATTATACAGACGGAGCATAAAAAGGGGTTTTTCTTGTTCAGCCATTACGGCGGTATACACGCTGGCGTATGCCATTGAGAAAGCACTGGTCTTTCACCATTCTTCTTTCCTTTTATTGAATTAATTCGTTAGGCTTTACATTTACTTTTTAATTTATATATGTGGATTTAGAATGTTTCACGACAAATTCTCCCCACTTAAAACAGACGTTATATGTCAGTCTATAATTCTATATACACATAGAGAAATTTAATATTATTCCTGGGGCTTACGGTGATTTTCATCATACGGATGGCGGCTTAGAAAATCCGCTCCCAGGTTGGTTTTTCCAGAAATATACTCTATGCTGAACTGGAATGGCTGCAAAAGTAAGGACCATCTGAGTAACCTCGAATTTTCATGCCTAGCCTGCGCTAGAAACGACAAGAGTTTGTGATCCGTTTGCAACTTGAATGCCTTCCCATACAGATAAATATTGACTTTCTTGATTGCCCATATTACTGCAAGACATTCTTTTTCGCTAGTTGAGTAATTGGTTTCAGCTTTATTCAACTTTCTGCTAGCATATGCCACTGGGGTTAATTCCCCATTCAGTGCATCTGATTTCTGTAACAGGGTCGCGCCCAACCCGATATTACTTGCATCCGTTCTCACAATGAATTCTTGACTTAAGTCAGGTAATTTCAAAATAGGTTTGCTTGTGAGCTTTTCCTTCAATTCCTGGTATGCCAATTCACATTGTGCTGTCCATGTAATTCGATCTGGATTTCCTTTGCGTGTCAAATCAGTTAACGGTGCACATATGGAATTAAAGTTTTTGATATACTTTTGGTATAAACCACATAATGAGACAAAGGATCTCACGTCTTTCTTGGTTTGTGGCCTCGGGGCTTTCTTTAGTTTCTCTAAATTCTTGGGGTCAGGGGTCATGTTTCCCTGATGGACTGTGTGTCCCAAGAATTCTAATTCTTTACATCCAACGCAACATTTGGTTGGTCGGGCTGTTAAATTCGCTTCTCTAAGTCGATTAAACAGCATGTTCAGAGAGTCAATGTGTTCCTCAAATGTTTCTGTTGCTATAAGGATATCATCCATGAAATTTGTGATGCATGGATTATTCAGAGGATCCAACAATTTTCTCATCATTCTAGAAAAGACACTAGGCGCATTCTTCAATCCAAATGGCAATCTGTTAAACTCATAGTGTCCCTCTGAGGTACTAAAAGCTAGGTACGGTCTAACCTCAGGCTTTACTGGAATCTGATAGTATCCTTTACTCAGATCCACTTTTGAGAAATATTTAGCCTGGCAAACAACTGATTTGTATCCGGCAATGGATCCACCTGACCTTCTGTGATAGCATTCAGTCTCCTGTAATCTATACAGAGTCTATGTTCTCCAGAGGGTTTCCTTAAGAGTACCACACTGGAACTATATGAAGATTCACTGTGTGAAATTATTCCTTCCTTCAACAGATAGTCTATCTCTTCCTTCAAGGCTTTCTCCTTAGCAAAAGGAATCGAATAGGGTTTCATACAGACAGGTGTGGGGTCTATCAGTTTCATATCATATTCCAATAAGTTTGTATGCCCCGGTCGGTCCGTTAACACTTCTGTATGATCATCTAGAACCTGTTGCACTCTCTCCTTCTTCGGACCGGAAATAATAAAAATCCTGATGACTTTTGAAGTAAAAAAAGCACATTTATTTTTAAATTTTGACTTCAAATCTATGTTTTGTATTAAGAATACTTACTTACTTACTTAGTCGTTCCCCTTCTACCGTGAGGTGTAGAGGTTTGGAAGAGAGAGCGCCAGACTATCCTATCGGCTGTCTTCCTCCTGGCCTGGTTCCATTCTAGTCCTCGTAAGATTGTCTAATGTTGTACTCCCAGCGGACTCTGGTCGTCCTCGGGGTCTGGGTGAAATCCTTGGCTCTTTGTTTCCCATGCTTGTCGTGGTATCCGATCTTTTCCCATTCTGCAGACATGGCCAAACCATCTTAATTGGGACTGTTCTACTTTGGTCTGCAGGGGGTAGGATTTAAGGCCTTGACGTATCATCTGGTTGCGTACCATGTCTCTTCTTGTTACTTCAACCACTTTCCTCAGATACCTTCTTCTTCTTCTTCTTGCGATCGCATCTTTGATGTTTACACCGTCAGACGAGTTCTCATTATGAATTCGACTGTTGTTTGAAGTTCCTCTTTAGCTCCATATAGCTTTGAGTTTAGTGTTGAGTCATTGGGCCAGTATATCTTTCTTAACTGGTCATACAGAGGACAATCCTGTAAAACATGCTCAGCAGTTTGTTCGTTTAATCCACATGTGCACAGTGGTGAAGCAGACAATCGTAGCTTGTGCATGTGTTTATTCAGTTTGTTATGCCCTGTCCTGAGGCGAAAAATAGTTATCTGTCCCTGCCGGTCGAGAGTGTGATAGTCGTCTTTGGGTTGGTTCTGTTCTCTTCTGATAGTCTGGATAGCTCTCTTTTTCTCAAAGTATGTGACTTCATTATCTTCTTGTTCACATTCTCCTCCCTTTTTTGCAAGTTTATCTGCCTTTTCATTTCCGGGTACACCACAATGAGATGGTACCCACTGAAGTATGGTTCTCTTTTTGGCAGCTACCTTGTTTAGTTCATTTCTCAGATGCGGGAGTTTACCACCCTTGAGAGCTTGCAGGACAGACAGTGCATCTGTGAGGATGACTACCTGGTGGCAGTCAGAGTTGGTGTTATAAATCATATTTGCAGCTTGCTCTAGAGCTTGAACCTCAGCTGTATAGTTGGAACAGAATTTACCAGTGGGAATGTGCCTAGTCTCATAGTGGTTGTCAGGATATGAGATAAAGATACCGGCACCTCCATTCCTAACAGCATTAGTTGCTGATCCATCTGTATAGGCATGTATCCATGATTGATCGGGATAGCTTTCTTGGATCATACTCAATGTAGCAGTTCGTTTTTGCGATCATTATACTCACCTCCACTTGTGAGACCACTGACTGATGTATTAATTTGGAGGGCACTGCTGGCCTGCTCCCATGGTACAGGGATAGGGTGGGCTTCAGTGGTGTTGTCTTCATGGATAGGTCTTCTTGATGCTGTCTTTTAAGTCTTTTTCCCCAATGCACAAAGCTGCTACGCTTTAGACGTCCCAATGCCAGATCATCTAGTCTTGCCTTCATTGGGTGCGTTGGCATACTGTTGTACTTTTCCATCTGGATCATGGTTTTTGTGTCTCTTCTATGGGACAATGTCTGTAATCCAGCAACCTTCTGCATCTCTGATATTGGTGTAGTTTTCATGGCTCCTGTAATGAGCCTGAGAGCTTGATTTTGCACTTTGTCCAAAGACTGCAGAAGTGAGTTAGCAGCTGATGACCATGCTGCTGAGCTAAACTCTAAGTGTGGTCTTATTGTTAGTTGCTTATCCTTTACAGGACGTGGCAATCAACCCCAGCTTTTACTGGTCTTATTACTCCATTATAAATCTTCTTTAGAGTTCGTTCATTTGCTCCCCAGTTGGTACCTGCTAATTTTCTGAGTATGCCTAGTCGTCTTCGGGCCTTTCCTTCTGCATTTTCAATATGCTTATTCCATGTAAGCCTTTGGTCAAATGTCACCCCAAGATAGGTGGGGTAGCTTTCTTCCTTGATCACGGTTGTCCCTAGGTGTATGTTAGCTGATTTGTCCTTGGGGGCGAGGGAGAACAGTGTTGTGGAGGTTTTGTCTGTGTTTATTGTGATAAGCCATTTCTCTGCCCATGACACTAGCATGTCTGCTGCCCGCTGCATTCTATAATTTGCTGTGGTGACATTTTCATCAGCGCACCAGAGTACTAGGTCATCTGCATATAAGGCAGCTTTCACTCCTGCAGGGAGATCTTTCACCAGGTCATTGATGTAAACAAGGAAGAGTGTTGGGGAAATTACTCCTCCTTGAGGTACCACCTGATGGAGCAACACTTTTCTGCTCTGCAGACCGTCAAGAGTGACTCTAGTTCTCCTGTTATGCAAGTATGACTGGATCCATTTCATCATGTTGCCTTGGATTCCACTTCTCCTAAGTTTTGCAATGAGGCCATCTTTCCACACCTTGTCAAAGGCCTGCTTGAAGTCGACCCAGATCGTTAGGACCTTTTTCTTCTCCTGGAAGGCATCTTCTATTGCTTGAGACAAGTAAGTAACTTGGTCTTCTATACTGTAGCATTCTCTAAATCCAGCTTGTTCCGGCACCAGGATCTGCTCAGACTCTAAATACCATTTCAATCTGTGGTTGACTATTCGCTCCATAGTCTTCCCAACACAGCTTGTGAGACTGATTGGCCGGTAACTTGCAGCCTCGGTCTTACATTTCCCTTTCTTTAGTATGGGTATTGTGATGGCTTCTCTCCATACTTGGGGTACCGTTCCTTTCAACCAGCTGTGGTTGAATATCTCAAGCAGTTTTGTCTTTGCTGCTGAGCTCAGATTTACTAGCATTTCGTTGCTGATTTTGTCTGGGCCGGGTGACTTTTGAAACTTAAGCTTGGAAATAGCCTTCTGTAGTTCTCCTAGTGTGATGGGTTCCCTCATTGGGGCAGGAGTATCTGTCTGTCCCATGGTTGCCAGTATTTCTTTTCTTATCTCTCTCTGATGGTCTATGTTAATGGGTAAGTTGCTTTCTGAACTGTATCTTCTAGCAAACAAGTCTGCAGCTTGTTTTCCTCTGAAAAGTTTGCCACCTTCATCCAATGTGATAGTCTGCCTAGGTGAGGAACGCTCTTCATTTAGAGACTTGACTAATCTCCAAAGTTTCCTGCCGTCTTTCTCAAGGTTCAGCGATGCCGTTTTAGTTCTCCAGCTTTTCCGTTTTTCTTCTAGCTTTGTTCTCTGAAACTCTGCTACAGCCTTTTTCCATTTGTTGTGAGTTTCAAGTGAAGGCTGAGACTCTGCGTCCTTTCTAGCCCTGTCCATAGCTTCCTGACGTTCTTGGAGTGTGCTGGACCAGTATGGTATGTAGTTACGCCGGCATCCTTTGGGAATGGTTTCTTTTGCAGCTTGTAGTATGCATCTGTTGAAGTCTTTTACCACTTCATTAATGTCTCTGTTCTGTACCTTGAGGGTAGACAGCAGCGTGTTCACCTGATGCCTGAATAAACCCCAGTTGGCTTTTTTGTAGTTCCATCTTGTAATGGCTGGGCCTGTACTGAGAGTTGCACTCTGGACAGTAAGAAAGATTGGGCGATGGTCGCTTCCCCCTAGTTGGTCTCCTACTTCTCTACTAATAGATCCAGCTATATCTGGTGTGGAGAAGGCAAGATCTGGTGTTGAAGTTGTGTGCCATCCTCTGGAGTAGAAGGTAGGAGTATCTGTGGCATTATTGACTAGGATTAGGGAGTGATCATCTTGCCAAGTTTCAACCTCTTCACCTCTGTGATCCAGATGGTTATAGCCCCAGCTCTGGGAGTGGCTATTAAAGTCTCCAACTGCTATAAAGTTGGTGGCTGGTACCTGTATAGAGCTGAGACTCAGGGGTTTGTTGTTTGGACAGTAATAGTTCAGGAGTTCTATTTCCATCTTGTCTACCTTTATCTGCAACAGCTGATATTCTGCTCCATCCATGTAGGTTTTCCTTTCGTGTGCATGAATGTTATTCCTTACAAGAGTAAGTACTCCTCCTTTTCGTCTATCTTGTCTGTCGGATCTGAAGCATTGATATCCCCTTATTTTAAAGGTTTGATCTGCTTTCAAGTGAGTCTCTTGGATACAGCAAACACTGACTTGCTTCTCATACAAGATGTTTTCCAGCTCTGTCTTTTTGCTGTATCCAGCCTGCTTGTTGTTCACTCCCTATGCATTCCAGTGCATCATGACAAGTGGCACTCTGGGTTTCTCTTTTTCTGTTTTGTTTCGGCCAGTAGTTCTCCGCCGTCTGCTGACTCCACAAGACGGTCTAGAGGGTCCTCCAGTAGCTGAGGGTGGGCTCTGTCGAGGCTCAGAGCCCGGCACTGCACCTGCCTGGTGGAGCTCCACAGGGCGAGCACCAGTACGAGATTTATTTGACGGTGTACTCATCCATAACAAAAAAAGCGAGTTGCGGGATACTGTGATTTCCGGTGCGCCTTCTGGCCCAGTATCTACGACTTTAGCACCTCTTCAACGGGAGAGTGGGCTCATCCCTAATCTGTTTATGTTCCCAGTAGTAGACTATTCGCAAGCAGCCTGGGGGTGTCACTGCTCTGCGCGGACCTTGTTTACCGAGGCGGCGTCCGAGCTCGTATGGTGAAAATATGGTTGCATTATCTTCAAAAAAGACCTGTCTTTCCCATGGTTTTTCTGCCATCCTGCAACTTTGAGCTGGGGAGTTCTGAGCTCCAGTCTCTTTCCCAGGCATTTTATCCTGGCCTGGCACGCATACAGAGGACCCCACTTCTGGTTCTAAGTTAGCAGTTGGGGATAGGTGGGGTAGCACACTGTGCATTCCACGTCATCCAGGGGGCTCTCCAACTATGCAGAGCTTGCACAATGCTGTGCTCTGGTTCTGGGCTCTCCCAAGGAATCCTCACGTCCTGCACAGAGCCCCTTCCAGATACCCACCACCTGTCATCTCTCCATTGTAGAAATCTCCTGCATGCGGCCATCCAGTCAAGAGCCAGTATTAAGTCTGGTGCCCAAGTGATCCCCCCCAAGCTTAGTGTGCAATGCTGGGTTCTCAACATGCTGCAACACAGGGGGGATTGTGATGCTCAGCCATCTCTCTCAACTCTGCACCGATAAGTGACATCGGGGACTTAACTGTGCTTCAGTACTAGGAGGCCCTGTTTCCGGGAACACCACACACAGCCAATTGAGGCAACGGTCGTCGTGGGCGTCCTCAGATACCTCATTTCTGAGGTTTGGATCTGGCTTTTATGGGTTGTAGTCATTGCCCATGACTCGCATCCATATGTCAGTATTAAGAATACATGGTAACAATTATATATGTGCTAAAAAATAAACAGCTTTCACTTATTTTGACTTTGAAATTACACACGGAAAAACGTAAACACCGCATTTGTCCGTCGCCATTTTGGATATTTTGTAAACAAGTCATCTTAACAAATCGTAAACAAAATGCAGCCTGATAGTGACTACAACGCATCTAGTGATGTAGATTCCTGTTTGATGATTATTCAGTGGACTTGGAAACTTCTGATGAGTCGGATGGTGAAAATACAGCTCAGAACAACTCAAATCACCCGCCGTACATGCAAAGGTAATGTTACTTCGTTACCGAAATGATAACAGCTGATTTTGAACAGCAGTAAAACAGTCGTTTTAGTGGGTAATTGTAATCAGAATAGCTGCTTTCTGTTTGTTTTTGAAAAAAAGAAACAAATATTTCACCATTCAAACAGTTAACAAAGAACTCATGGCACTAGGAAATAAATATAAAGGGGGTCAGACGTAACCAGTGAATCAGCTGATTTTTCTGACCTCATTTGCCCTGTGTCTTTGCTTTTAAAAATTATTATTTACATCATATGACATGATTGACAGTATTCTTTTGTACAGAAAATGTAATGTGTAAATTTTCCTGTGTACACTAAACTGTAACTTTGAATTCTATTGTTGATCTGTAAAAATTAATTTTAAATTGTTCTTCTTGCAGATGTTTTGGTTATGATGATGAAGGCTCACCTTCCAAGCCTGCACCCTTTTTGCCTGAGAGGGTAGTATCAGAGGTGAAATAAGGTGGGTTAGAGATGAAGAATTACTAGCACTGCAGTGGAGAGATAACAAAACTACTCGTATAACACTGGTTTCAAGCATTCATAATGCAAATGACCATAGGTTCGCTAAGTGTAGAACTAAGGTTAATGGGAATTTTCTATAACTTAATGTTAGACAGCCAAATCTTGTAGGGTATTACAATATATACAAGAAAGGAGTGGACAAGAGTGACCAGCTGATTAACAAGTACAATGTTTTGAGAAAGACCAATAAATATTGGAAAACTCTTTTTTTTCACTTTCTGGATATTGCTAGGGTAAATGCTTACATTTTGTTTCAAGACTGGCAGAAAAATCACCCAGATATAGAAGAACTGAAAAGACCAGCTTGATATGGTCTGATAGATTTTACAGAAGAACTCATCAGGGAATTTGGGAACATATGTTTGTATGGTGATGTACCACTCGCTTCAAAGCCACCAGTTTTTTCTCGGCACGCCATGGAACCCGGGTTTCATCATCTCATCTCAGCCCGTAACCCGTCATGGGTCGTAGGGGTGCCATGGTGGAAGCGTCAGCAGACAGGGTCCTCCACTGCTCTCTATCCTCAGCAATGCGTACAAGTGTGGAAAAACCGTGTCCTGCCCATTCTTTGATGTTATCAGCCCAGGATTTTCTCTGCCTTCCTCTTCTCCGTTTACCTTCGACTGTTCCCTGAGGGATCGTTTTCGAAAGGGAGTCATGACGAGTTACATGCCCAAACCAGGCAAGCTTTCGACGTTTCACTATTGACAAAAGTGGTTCTTGGTGGCCTGCATAGGTGTTTATCTTCTCTCTAACATAGACATTTGTTTTGTGCTCTTTATAGCAAATGCGCAAAATTCTTCTATAACATTTATGCTCGAAAGCCTGAATCCTTCGCTCCGTATCTGCAGTGAGTGTCCAGCCCTCACACCCATACAAGAGAACAGATAATACAAGTGATTTGTATAATTTGATCTTCACAGGAAAACTGATGTTACTTTTCCAGATCACATTCAACCTTGTCATGGCAGCTGAGGCCATCTCAAGTCTTGTCTTGATTTCTTTAATTGATCTTCCATCACTACATATAGTGGACCCGAGATATTTAAAGGTTTTAACTTCTTCTAACGTTTGCCCATTTAACGTAATGTTGGTCGGAACATGTTTCTTATGGCTATTCACCAATATCTTGTTTTTTTCTATATTAATTTCCATCCCATACGTTCTTGTTACTTTCTCCAGTCCAGAGGTTATGCACGGATCATTATTATTTTTCGTTTGTATAAACATTTTTCATATGTATGATCATTTTTTTGACTGAAGTGTGTATTATGTTTTCTATGGTCAAAGGGACATAATCCGAGTTATCGAGACTACAATTTTTTAGGAGTTGCCTTCTCTTGTATAGAGACACGTTCGGTCTATAATTTCTTGAACGAAGCGTGACCACATCTCCTTATTTGGTAGTACCAGTCAACTATGGTAGATGTCTGAAACCTTTCTTAACGCTTCTTTTCATGACCATAAAAGGCGCGACTGTGTAAGACTTTTTATCTCGAATGTTCTTAGAATCGTCTTATTGTGAACGGCAACTCAGAGATTGTCGTTCTGCGCATGTCAAAAGCTGGGAGTTCGTTCTGTGTGTTCCGCCCAGTTCGGCAGTTGAGAAATGGTTTAAGAAGCGAGCAGACGCAACTGCGTCTTGTGATTTTCTGAGGGAAATACAGTGTCTTTGTGAGTTAGTTAGCTAACTAGACTATTTCCCAGTATTATTCACGCCTGCCTGGAGGCATATGTTCATGGTTGATTTTCCGAAATAAGGTAATTCCTCTTGTATCGAACTTTATGCTATCATCTAGAGGTTCGTCATTTTGTCGCCTATTTGCTCGCCTGTGTGATGCAAAATGGAGAGGTACTTTGACTAGGATTAAGTCACCGGTATCTGTATACCTGAACTAGTTAAATATATATGGGTCGCTCTAGACCAACAAGACTATTGTCTGTGTTCCAGGATTCGTTATATCAGAGATCACGTCCAAGTCAGATGGTTAGACTTAGGAACATTATAAAGGTCGAGCTGACCTGTAGCCCATGTATGCTATTCACGTGCAGACAGTGAACGGACTTATTGTATACAACTGATCTGCTAGCATCAGAATGGGAGCATTTATTATTGTTTATGAACATTGAAGATCTGTAGCTGACACTGTTGCAGAAGTTATAGAAATTATTATTATTTATACAGCTTCACGAACTAGAACTCTATGATTTATGAATTTCTGAATCTATTGAACTGTGATGTCTTATGACGCATATATACAACAGCTGTCATTGCTGACTACAGAAATTGTTTTCAATGTGCCATATCATCTTGCTGAACTCGTTAACTATGTTGATGTCATAAGTATCATGACTGTTTTGTGGCGTGCAATAAATGAAAGAAACTTATACAACGAAGTTACCCTTTCTATGACTCTACACGTCATGTTGCCTGTGTGATAACCCTGTGAACTGTTCCACTACCACATACACAGCAACATCCTAAATCAGAGAAGACACCTACATCTTACACTTTAATACCAGGTGTCGATAAGGGTGGCAAGTTACCACTTCAGCTCAAATCCACCCTTATCATTTTTGGTGGCCAGAGCTGGTTCTATCATCTGATATTTTGGCGCACCATATCATTTTTGGTGGCCATAGGTTGGTTCACTCTGATTCCAGCTATCAAGGGGGTCAGCAAACCCAGACATCATCATCATACTAGATACAACTACAGCATCAACTACCACCTTACAAGAAATTTTATTGAAAGTATCCGGATTTTCTGACAGTTGCTGATTTTGAAACTACCCGGCGCTGCTCGGCAATATTGAAGTTTATGTAAAATTAGAAGGACAAGTACCGAGCGAATGGATTTCCTGATCTGGTGAAAAGAAGGACAAGTGCCGTAACAACTGTTCCGGTCTCAGGGGTACTGTTGCGGGTTCAGAAGGTCAAGTGCCGGTTAAATCAATTTAGAAGATTCAGAAGGTCAAGTGCCGTAACAACTGTTGCAGTATTAGAAGCTCTTTTCCTTCGTCATGGCTGTTTATGGGAGCAGAAGTTAATCAACGTTGGATCATTATCCTCAGAATGCTGATTACATCCTGTTCTGCACCGTGCTGACGCTGGATTTATAGAAGTTAAGTGGCCTGTTTTGTTTGTGAACTGTGCCCTTATGTTCTAACTGAGCCTTCTGTACTTTCACACTTTCTCCTATTGTTTTCATGATACATGTTTATATGTTATATGTTATTTGTTATTTGTATATTTATATGTTTATATTTCAGCGGGTTTTCTCGGTTGGGCGGAGTCTTGCAGTAGAAGATACCACGTCACAGAGGTTCTACTGTTAGCGTTTTCGTTAGGGACTGTGCGAATTTCCTACAGTGAAATTTGCTAGCGACAATCGTTGCTATATCTGTTTAGTTGTGACGAGTTGTGCTTTATTTTTGTTTCTTGTATATATATATTTTTTTTCTTTTTTCTTTTCTCTCTTTCTTTGTGTTTTTTAGTTTCGATTTCGATTGTTTGTATTTGTAGGTCTCCCCTTTGCTATTATTCAGTTCTTTACGTATATTTTTGTGTATACACTGTAGCGTCATTTGTTAGTCATATCTTCGCATATTTCTTTTTAGTTTTGCTGTTTGTGTATTTGACTTATGCGAATGTTTTCGTATTGTTTGATCTTTGTTGTTGTTTACATTGACTTTGATCTTTGTTGATTGTTTACATTGACTCTGATCTTTGTTATTGTTTACATTGACTCTGATCTTTGTTGTTGTTTACATTGACTCTGATCTTTGTTGTTGTTTACATTGACTTTGATCTTTGTTATTGTTTACATTGTTGGTGACCTTTGTTATTGTTTACATTGTCTTGTTATTGTTTACATAGTTCTTGCATAGTTAGCTTTCACTATTGTTAATATATGCTCATGCACTATTGGTCTATAGTGCACTTATCATAACAAACTGGTGGTTTTTTGCTTATGCACTATTGTAGTGCAGTTATGATAAATAACTGATGGTTATGCACTGATTTGGGTAGTGCACTGATGATTAAGAGGTGACTTGTGATATTATTATACATTTGATAATACAAGTTGGTGTCAACTCCTGTTTCCCACAGAGATTGGGTTCAACATAGAGATTATACAAGCACTTTATTAAGTCTTGTTGCTATTTAACATTGAAATAAGATAATTAATTATTTCAGGTTCTGTACTCACATTTTAGACATCATGTCTACATTTGAGTACTTTATTGAGCAGGGTAAAGCCCTTGGGAAGACAGGTGATAAATTAGAAGAATTTGCGACTGTTCAATATGCCAAGGCATTGAAGTCGGAAGAAAAGAAAATGAAAGAACAAACTGAACAAAAGAGAATAGAGGCTGAAATAGAACAAAAGAAACTGCAGATGCAGGTGGAGGAAAAAAGATTTCAAATGGAAATGGAAAAACAAAAAAGAGAAGCAGAATTTCAGGAGAAGAGGCTTCAGGCTGAAGCTGAAAATAAGAGACTTGAAAAAGAAGCTGAAAATAAGAGACTTGAAAAAGAAGCTGAAAATAAGAGACTTGAAAAAGAAGCTGAAAATAAGAGACTTGAAAAGAAGCTGAAAATAAGAGACTTGAAATAGAGGCTGAAGAAAAAAAGTTACAGGCGGAAGAAAGAAGGTTACAAAGAGAGGCTGATGAGAGAAAAGCAAAAATGGAACATGATGAAAAAGTCTTAGCTTTAGAGTTAGAGAAGTTAAAGTTATTGAACACTGGTAATGCTAATGATGCAAATAAGGTGTCAAATAAGACTAATGCTAAGGATTTCAAGCTTAATCTACCAGCATTTAATCCCTCAATCGATGATATAACATTTTATCTAGATAGATTTGAAAGTGCATGTAATGTGCATAATATAGATAAAACATTATATGTGTATCATCTGTCCAAGATACTTAGAGGTGATGCTTTGACTTTGTTGAGTATGGTAGATGTGCCTGACAAAAACAACTATGAGGTTGTCAGGGCGGCATTGTTAAAGAAGTACCAACTTAACGAGGACGGATATCGTCTTAAATTTAAAACCATGTTACCAGAAACTGGAGTTGAATTCTCTGAATTCATCTCAGGCATCCGTCTTACTTTTTTACGATGGGTTGAGTTGTCTAAGACAGAAAATACATTTGAAGCTCTTATGGATTTACTACTTAGAGATAAGGTTATGTCTTCTGTTAATGAAGCTTTTCTATCTTTTCTTCATGAGCGTAAGCCTAAAAACATAAAAGAAATGGAAGAATACTGTAGCCAGTATGTTACTGCGCATCCGCACATAACCATTAGTAACTCTAAGGTGAAAGAAGGTCTGCCAGTTGCTTCGGCAGCACCTTATGGCCCAAATTTTATGCGTAAATTTCAGGGTAGCCAGAAAAATTTCAATAAAAAGAGTAATCGTAATTATGCCCAGAACCATAGTGATCAATTCCAGGGTGATTCTTCTTCCCAGAACTGGAGACAACCTAATACTACACGTTATTCTACTCCGGTTAACTTTAGAAATTTTCACAAAGGTAATCGGTATAGAGGGAAATATTTTATGCAGAGACCTCAATACCAAGATAATAGAGGTTCTCAACAGCATAGAGATAGTAATGACAGTTATGGAAACTGGAACTCAAACCAGGATAAAAATTACAGTAGGGACTTTAATGATAATTGCAGAGGCAATAATGGTCGCGGTAGATCGCAACATAAGAGAAAAAGATATCAACAGACAAACTCTGTTCAACAAGAATCTCAGGGAGCAGATAAACAGGTTAATAATGATAAAGACCATAATGCTATCGGATGCTCATCTTTTGATTTTGGTAGGGCAAATAAATGTATCCAATGCAGTACTTTATTTGATCCGAAAACCGTTAGTACTCTAAGCTGTGGTCATCCTTTGCCCGCTCTTCCTGCTAATGTTGCTCATGATGGGAGAGGTTCTCTTATATTACATAAGGGGCTAGTAAATAGTAATCCAGTCTCAGTGTTGTTTGATTCTGGATGTACTACTGTCGGCGTTAGGCAATCTCTTGTAGATCCATCCTGTGCTACAGGAAAAGTCATCAAATGTGTCACATTTGGTGGCACGTTAGAAAAGTATCCTACTGCTATAATACACATTGCTACTCCTTTCTTCACGGGAGAGGTCCACGCGTGTCTACTTCCAAACCCTATTGCGGACCTTATTATTGGTCGTATTCACGGAGTTAGGGAATGTACCCCACAGCAGATTGCTGTTTGGGAAGAGCAAAACATTGAAGCTACCAATGCGGTGGTCACAAGAGCACATGCTCTGGATCCACCTCAAACTTCATTAACTAATAATGATGAAGTAAATGACCAAGATAGTCACTTGACTATTACACGTGACTCATTTATCAAATTGCAAGAAGAAGATCCTTCTTTACAAAAATTCTTCATTCTAGCAAAAAAAGGTGATCCTAATCAGAACACTAATAGGAAATCTTGGATTTCTATGAAGAACGGCGTACTTGTACGTATGGTACAAGACTCGACTACGTCCACTCATTCACAAATTCTTGTGCCTAAGAGCATGAGATTGCAAATATTGCAACATGCTCATGACTCGCAATGTGCTGGACATATGGGTTTTTCCCGTACAAAGTCGAGGGTTCTTGCGGCTTTCTTTTGGCCATTTGTGAGCAAGGACATACGAATGTACTGTCGCTCTTGCAAAGTATGTCAGGAGGTCAAATCTAAAGGACCACGACATGCTGCGCCTATCCAGGCTGCTGACATTCCTATTCGCCCTTTTCAAAAAATGGCAATAGATATTATCGGTCCTTTTAGAATTAAGTCGGCTAGAGGACATCAATTTATCCTTACATGTGTCGATATGTGCACACGTTGGCCAGAGGCAATACCTCTCAAGAGCATCTCAACTGCTGATATCGCAGACGCTCTTTGGCTGATATTTTCTCGCTTGGGTTTTCCCGGAGAAATATTGTCAGACCATGGCACTCAACTTATATCAGACACTATGTCACAGGTAATGTCTATGCTACACATTAAAAGGTCTCTCAGCAGTATCTATCACCCAATGTCTAATGGGTTGGTCGAACGTTTAAATAGGACTCTGAAAACTTTACTTGGTAAAATAACTGAGGATCATCCTCAGGATTGGGACAGGGTCTTACCCGCGGCTCTCTTTGCGTATAGAGAGGTCCCCAATGAACATACGGGGTTTTCCCCTTTTGAACTTGTCTTTGGCGCGCAACCGCGCGGCCCTATGTCTTTACTTCACGATCTAATCACTGCCGATAATATTAGCGATGAGACTCAATCTTCTTATGAGTACGTCATTGCTCTTAGGCAAAAGATCATCGAGGCATGCAAACTAGCAACTTCGTCTTCAGAATTTGCTAAAGAAAAGGCAAGGCAGTTTGCAAATAAGAATAGATGTCTACGACAACTTTGTCCAGGTGACAAAGCTCTCGTTCTACTTCCTTCAAGGGAGAACAGACTTCTAATTGCATGGAAAGGTCCATATGCAATAGTCTCCAAAATTTCTGATGTCGACTATGTTGTCGATATTGATGGAAAGCATAAAACTTTCCACATAAATATGCTCACAGAATTTTATGAAAGACCTGACTATTTGCAGCCTATTTTCCAGGCTACGGACAATTCACAAGCAACTCATGGTCAGTACTCATCTCTGTCAGTTATACAGGATGAGGAAACTACTTTTTCTGATGTCAATCTTCCTCTTTCTATGGTCCCACTTTATTCTACGGAATCTTGGAAAAACGTGACCGTTTCTCCAAATCTTTCCGCTGAGGAACATCGACAAGTTTCTTCGATGTTGCAAACATTTCAGGATGTTCTTACAGACATCCCGGGACACACACATGTCATAGAACATGACATTGTGCTAACTGATCACAATCCTATCAGAGTCAGACCATATCCAATACCTATCCATTTCCAGTCTCAAGTCGAAAAAGAGTTGGATGAAATGATACGTTTGGAAATCATTGAACCATCCACTTCAGCATACTCTTCGTCTATGGTTATTGTTCGAAAGAAGGATAATAACATTCGCATTTGCGTAGATTATCGCAAATTGAACCAAGTTACGAAGTTCGATGCTGAACCTATGCCTTCATTAGAAGAGCTACTCAATAAACTCTCTAATTCTAGATTCTTTACCAAACTAGATTTGTCTAAAGGTTATTGGCAAGTCCCGCTAACTGAACGTGCCAAACCTTTTACAGCTTTTTCTACACCTTGGGGTTTATTCCAATGGAATTTCATGCCTTTTGGTCTTATGAACGCCCCTGCTACATTCGTACGCATGATGCGGCGAATTCTCGCATATCGTACAGATGTCATAGCATACCTAGATGATATCTGTCTATTCAGTGATTCTTGGGAAGATCATTATTTGGGTTTATACGAATTACTGTCTACTCTTCGCGAGTATAACTTGACTGCAAAACCCTCTAAAGCCTTTATAGGATTTAGCGAGATTTCTTTCCTAGGTCATCGGGTTGGTCATGGTCTTTTAAAGACAGAGGACCACAATGTTTCAAAAATACTTAACATTTCGGTCCCTAAGACGAAGAAACAAGTAAGGAGTCTATTAGGTTTGATTCAATTCTACGGACGATTCATTCCGAATCTGTCCTCCATTATGGCACCGCTTTCTACTTTATTGAAGAAAGGGTCGCCTAATCTGATCCGCTGGTCTAAAGAATGTCAATCCTCATTGGACCAGGTTAAAGCCCTATTTTCATCTCCACCTATTCTTAAGTTACCTACTATTGAGAAGACTTTTGTTCTTCGAAGTGACGCCTCGTCAACAGGGATTGGGGCAGCACTAATGCAGGAGTATTCTGATACTTTGCATCCGGTGATGTATATCTCTAGGAAATTAAACGCTGCAGAAAAGAATTACTCGGTTTTAGACCGTGAGTTATTGGCTATGGTATGGTCTATTCTGAAGTTACAAAGATTTCTTCTAGGCGCACATTTCATTGTGGAAACCGACCAGAAAGCGCTTACTGCTATTCAGAGCAAAAACTTGAAGAGCTCGAGGTCCACTCGTTATGCCATAGCTCTTCAACCATTTCATTTCTCGGTTCGAGCTATCCGTGGTTCGGATAATGTAATGGCAGACATTCTGTCCAGATGTCCACACGATTCCACATGATTCTTCTGTCATATATATATATTTCCTGATATACAGTCCAATGTTATAATGACATGTTAGTAGATTTTGTCTCACTTTTTTTTTGAGGGAAATTTATAACATTGTACCATGTAATTATCTAAGAAGGCTTAGTTAGTGATATACGGGCCAAAAGATCACTCGGCCACATTTAAATAAATTATTTTCAGGATTGTATTAAGAAATTTACCAGTTGTCTTTAAGATTTGTGTTATTGATATTTTCGCAGCACATCATTGAAGTCTGCGAGTTTATGTCCATTGTGGAACTTTGAGGATATCAAGTCCTGTCCTACATTGGGAGCGGATGATGTCCACATCTTCTTCTATTGAATGTTTTATGTCACCGAAGATCAACACATGTATTACTTATTAATTACTGTTACTTTATATAATGTAATAATATAGTGCGGTATATTAGTAAATTACACCGCTATTTGCAACACATTGTATGATAACACATAATATATTTAATTTCATATATTGGTATGAGAATAATTTGATTGTCATTATGTTGTTGCCATCATTGTGGCGTGTGTTGGTGGCACCTTCCTGGAATATATCAGCGTATACTTAGATAAATTTTTTCTCTAAGGATCTGAGATATGATCTCAGTGTCGCTCCATGCGTTGAGCTAATTTGTTAGGTATATATCCACGCATCATACGTGCGTTAGGAGCCTAGATTTTTTCCGGCTCCAGGATTTAAAAAAAAAAAAATGTTTCATTTTTTTTTCCAGGGAGGGTGCGGTAATGTTACGCACGGATCATTATTATTTTTCGTTTGTATAAACATTTTTCATATGTATGATCATTTTTTTGACTGAAGTGTGTATTATGTTTTCTATGGTCAAAGGGACATAATCCGAGTTATCGAGACTACAATTTTTTAGGAGTTGCCTTCTCTTGTATAGAGACACGTTCGGTCTATAATTTCTTGAACGAAGCGTGACCACATCTCCTTATTTGGTAGTACCAGTCAACTATGGTAGATGTCTGAAACCTTTCTTAACGCTTCTTTTCATGACCATAAAAGGCGCGACTGTGTAAGACTTTTATCTCGAATGTTCTTAGAATCGTCTTATTGTGAACGGCAACTCAGAGATTGTCGTTCTGCGCATGTCAAAAGCTGGGAGTTCGTTCTGTGTGTTCCGCCCAGTTCGGCAGTTGAGAAATGGTTTAAGAAGCGAGCAGACGCAACTGCGTCTTGTGATTTTCTGAGGGAAATACAGTGTCTTTGTGAGTTAGTTAGCTAACTAGACTATTTCCCAGTATTATGCAGCCTGCCTGGAGGCATATGTTCATGGTTGATTTTCCGAAATAAGGTAATTCCTCTTGTATCGAACTTTATGCTATCATCTAGAGGTTCGTCATTTTGTCGCCTATTTGCTCGCCTGTGTGATGCAAAATGGAGAGGTACTTTGACTAGGATTAAGTCACCGGTATCTGTATACCTGAACTAGTTAAATATATATGGGTCGCTCTAGACCAACAAGACTATTGTCTGTGTTCCAGGATTCGTTATATCAGAGATCACGTCCAAGTCAGATGGTTAGACTTAGGAACATTATAAAGGTCGAGCTGACCTGTAGCCCATGTATGCTATTCACGTGCAGACAGTGAACGGACTTATTGTATACAACTGATCTGCTAGCATCAGAATGGGAGCATTTATTATTGTTTATGAACATTGAAGATCTGTAGCTGACACTGTTGCAGAAGTTATAGAAATTATTATTATTTATACAGCTTCACGAACTAGAACTCTATGATTTATGAATTTCTGAATCTATTGAACTGTGATGTCTTATGACGCATATATACAACAGCTGTCATTGCTGACTACAGAAATTGTTTTCAATGTGCCATATCATCTTGCTGAACTCGTTAACTATGTTGATGTCATAAGTATCATGACTGTTTTGTGGCGTGCAATAAATGAAAGAAACTTATACAACGAAGTTACCCTTTCTATGACTCTACACGTCATGTTGCCTGTGTGATAACCCTGTGAACTGTTCCACTACCACATACACAGCAACATCCTAAATCAGAGAAGACACCTACATCTTGCACTTTAATACCAGGTGTCGATAAGGGTGGCAAGTTACCACTTCAGCTCAAATCCACCCTTATCAGTAAGGTCTTGAAGTTCTGATTCTGATCCAGCTATCAGATCAATATCATCAGCAAAACGTAGGTTGCACAGAGGTCGGCCTCCAATCGATATGGTTGATTTATAATCGTAGAGAGCCTCCTGCATAATATGTTCTAGATATATATTAAAGAGCACTGGTGACAGGATACATCCTTGGCGAACTCCTACAGTTGTTTTGAAAAATTCTCCAATGTCGTTGCTTACAAAAACAGCACTGCTTGCTTCCTTGTATAGTGCTTCAATGATATCTATGATGTTGGTATCAAAATTGAATTTTCTCATTACTTGCCATAAGCCTTCATGCCAGACTCGATCGAAGGCTTTTGTGAAATCGATGAAGTTATGGTATAAATCGTGTTGATGTTGGAGATGTTTTTCGATAAGTAATCTAATATTGAAGATTTGTTCTGAGGTACTTCTTTTTGGTCTAAAGCCAGCCTGTTCCTCTGACAAGATTTCTTCTGATTTCTGTTTTATTCTGTTCAAAAGTATCCTTAACATTACCTTACTTGGATGACTAATAAGGCTAATGGTTCTGTAGTTCTTGCACATTTTTAGATTTCCTTTCTTTGGAAGCGGTATTACTAATGACTGCGTCCATTCTTTTGGCCATTTTTTTGTACTCCATATCTTCTGGCAAATTGTTGTCATGATTTTTACTATATCTGGTCCTCCATATTTCAAGAGCTCTGCTGGTATATTATCCACACCCGGTGACTTCCCTCCTTTCATCGAACATATAGCCTCTTCCACTTCTTCCCGTAATATTGCTGTATTTCCGAGTTCCCTGTTTTCGCACTTAATGTTGTTTAATATGCCTAAGTCAGTGTCAAGTTTACAGTTATATAATTCTTTACAATATTCTGTCCACCTTCTCGTTACAGCTGTTTTTTCATTGAGCAGAGCCCCATTGCTATCTTCTATGACAGTTACCCTGGGCTGTTGAGGTTTTGATAGTTTTCTTAATGTGTCAAAAGCTGCCTTGCTGTTACCTTTTATTAGCCCCGTATTAATGGACTCACATTGATCAGCTACCCATTTTTCTTTGGCCTGTTTCATTTTCTTCCTAATATTTTTGTTCACCATACTGTATTGCCATGCTGCTTCAGGAACCTCTTTCTTAACCTTTTTCATTTCCCGCCGTGTATCACATAACTTTAGAATGTCATCTGTAACCCATGGTTTGTTTATTTTCTTTCTTTTACCAAGTATTTCTGTTGCTGATTCAATGAGCACGTCTTTCATGTTCTCTGTGATTGAGTTGATATCATCCTCCAAAAAGTTGAGAGCTGCGAATTTTCCTCCAACAGTTGCCTCAAAGATTCCCGAGACTTCTGGATCTTTCAGTTTGTCTAAATTGAATCTTAACTGAGAACATCTGTTTTGATTATAGTTCTTTTTAAGTTTAAGCTTGAGCGTCATCAATACCATGTCGTGATCACTACCAATGTCGGCGCCAGGAAAAGTCCTAGTCTTGGCTTTATTAATACTGGACTTGAATCTTTTGGATACAAGAATAAAATCAATTTGGCCATGTATCTCAGTTTTTGGGGCATGCCACGTTGTTCTTCTTGATAACTTATGAGGAAATAGTGTATTTGCAAGGGTTAGTTTATAGTTGCTGGCAAATTCTAGTAGCCTTAGTCCTCGATCGTTGGTTTCTCCTGTCCCAAATTACCCTACTGTACCAGCCCAGTGACCGTATGCATCTGGCCCTATTTTAGCATTCCAATCACCTAACACGATGAGAAGATCTTTCTTTGGAATTTTCTTAATTGCTTCATCCAGATTGTCATGAAATGTATCAATTGCCTCATCCTCATAGTCAGTAGTGGGGGCATATACCTGTATGATGGAGATGTTCTTTGGATGTGCTGCAATACGAATGGTGATAAGCCTGCTATTTATTGGGGTGCAGCTGATGACAGAGTTCAATCTATCTTCATGTACGATAAAACCTACTCCATGCTGATGTTTAGACTCATCTCCACTAAACCAAATTTTGTGACCATCATCCGTTATTGATTCACCTAATCCTGTCCATCTGACTTCTGCTAGGCCCAGGATGTCCCACGAGTATCTAACAAGTTCATGCGTTAGTTCTTTGACTTTTCCACACGCATATAGCGTGCGTACATTCCAAGTTCCAACAACAAAGCTTTCTCTTGGAAGTTTCAAAACAGGTTTACAAAGACAAAAAGAAATTGTAAGCTTTGCTATCAGACTGTAAAGATTGAAAGAAAAACAAAAGTTAAATGTAAAGTTCATGATACTTTTTTATGTTTTCATGCCGGTAGGAATTGTCTGTCAGAATACCACAAGCCTTAGTAGGAAATATCTAAAAATGTGATTAGTCTTTATTATGTCACCCTCATAACTGATTTTACTTATGTGTTAGTGATCATACAGTGTTACACTAGAAATATGTCTACTGAAGCATATTTCATTAATTTAGCTAAGATGTTGCAGCCACTTAAAATAACTAATGTATTCATTGGAAGATTTATATATATATATATATATATATATATATATATATATATATATATATATATATATATATATATATATATATAAAATCCTAGTTATGTAACATTTCAGAAATTTGCATAATTTTATTATTTAATGTTTAATTGTTTTGGAAATGTAGCATAAGATGCAGAAATGGACGGAGTACAATAAAATATGACTGTTGTTAATTGTTCTGATAATACTTGTTTTTTGTCCTCTTTGTGAAATATCATGTTTATAATTTTTATGTATTTTTCCTGTTGATTTTCCTTCAATTTTTTAAAACTCACATCAATATAAATTTTAAAAATATTAATTTTACATCTAAATATGGTAGTCTGTTCAATTACAAACAATTTGATGTATAACACTCTTGGGTACACTTAAAATTAAAATGTATCAAGGAACATTAGAAGTCAGATATGTCAGAATATGAGAAAATGATACAAAATATCGGGTCTGAAAAGAGTTAATGGCAGGATGATTGAGGTGGGAAAGAGACATGAAGGCTGAAACCCTTGGATCTGAGACTGGAGGGGAGCAGGTGGTGTGCCTAACCAAAAAAAAAGGGGGGGGGGTGTCACGAAGTGGTTTTAATTTTTATAGAGTGTGCCTGATTGAAAGCAAGACCCTAGTATGAGAAAGTCTGAGAAACTAGGATTAGATGGAAAATGACATGCCTGTGGACAGATGAGACTATTGGCACAAGGGATAGAACCAGGTTTTGACTCTCCCTTGCCGCTTCGTGACTTCCGAATGGCTATAGTCTCGCCCTCCTCTGACTACCTTGACACACAACGAGATAAGGTGTATAAATACGACCATAGACACCACTATACAGACAACATAGAGTAAGTATAGTACAGAGTAGAAGCTGATCCAGTGTACAGTAAATATATATATTTATTTACAAAAATCAAGCAAAAAAAATGTCATCATACAGAAACTACAAAAATAGCGTGCACTGTTGCACGCCCTGGAAAAACCAAAGTAACAATTAAATTGAGAGACACGAGAGACAAAAAAAAGAAAACCCCAAATCACATTCACTCTTTCTGTCACCCTGCTGAGGAACAATAAAAATGGTTAGTGATTAAAAACAAATCTAATTTGGTGGGGCTGTCAACTTTAGCCTCCACTCTCTACCACTAATAAGATTACTACTGTCTCAGTTCGGTTGACTCTTCCTCAATGAAACGTCTACACAGCTTTCCACTTGTTAGGCGATATGCGCCGATAACTACACCACCGAAACTGCTAAAATAATAGACTTGGCTTTAGCTTATAGCTCAGGGTCTATTTGTCAAATGAATACTGAACAGACCCTAATGGTCCTGTCTATTTTTCTCCCTCCTCTCTATCTCTCTCTCTATCTCTTGGTCTCAGTGTCTCTCCAACACTCGAGGGCTGATGATGCGGCGTCTCCGCTACTCTCTTCTCTCGTTACTATCAGGACCCAGGGATGTTAACCCTCTCCCCTGTTCCTGAATGCGGTGCTTGATTTACTGCCAAAATCTTCTCTGCCGTTGAATAACTTTCCTCTTTTAACCCGCTCCGGAGTTAGAGGAAAACAAGGCCTTGATTTCTGGCTGTACGAAATTGAAACCGGTCTCGCTGCCACGTGTCGTTGCTGGAGACTATAATAGCGATGAGCTCGGGCAGTATGATAAATAACCCCCGTTCCCGCTCCTCACTGGAAAAAGACCATAGGTTAATTTTCTGTTGCTTCTGACGATAACTCGAGTCCACTGACTACTGAGGTATGTCCTTGCATCGTGGGTAAATTGGTATTCCCAATTTACGCTCCCCCACTGATTCGCCGAGACTCGCTGAAATTAAAAGAAACAGCGTCTAATGTACACCCTCTCTAAAATCGCTTATCTCTAACATATACGATACATAAAATAATTCTATACACGTGTCACTTCAATCTCACTCCTTCTTCTATTCCCCTTCTCTCGTTCTTCACACAATACATGAAATACTACTATTCCACGTGGCACTAAAATCACACTTATCCTCCCCTTCTCTCGTTCTGAACACCAATACATAAAATATTCCGACCCACGTGTCTCTTCCCCCCCCCCCCCCCTTCTCTAAATCTGACAGTTGGGTAAACAATGTCTCCCGACCTCGTCTGAAGTGTTACGCATGACTACCCACGTGTTCAAAACATTACCACTAGGGAAATCCTTTGTCCTAAATTCCGTGGTCTCCTTTTATCATGTACACTTGAGGTGTCCTTACTTAAGCCAATTTAAAATTAAACCTCGCCGTATAATTCACTGATAACATAATCTCACTGCCTTCCTCACATTTAGTTAACGTACACACAAAGGAGTTCCCAAATAAAATTACATTATAAAATATACAGGAATAAATGGGGGTCCACCCAACATTCCACAACCCGGAGCACACGTGTCTCTCATAACTTCACACGCTCCGATCTACTGCCAAAAAATCCTAAAAGACTTATGCACACGTTTTACGTTTACATCGTTCTACAAAGATAATAATTAATAGCGCTACCGTTTAAACTTTAAGTTAATGTCTCCCACGAACTTAATTTACGGGCCGAGATTTTTCAAAAACCCACTAATAAGTAAAACGATTAATAAAATAGCTACATACCTATTATCGCGGTTTTTCCCCGCAATGGAGACGATAATACGAAGTCGGACGGCAGCAATTATTTTTCATAGAGAACGAATCCCCGTTTTCTGTCTCATTATATACAAGAGAAAACACCCACGCGAATTTACTCCTACGCATATCCCGGACCAATGGCAGCGCCAGAAAAAATCACTACTATCAACCTACGCAAATCCCGCGTGCCGAAAATTGCGTCACGTTACGCGATGGCCTCGTGTTTCTGACGTGTCATACAGGCGTGCCCGAAAATGTCGATTTTCGTAAACAATGAAATCTACGGGAATCGCGAAAAATCAGAAGAAAGTAAAACTGGCCGAGTGAAAAATAAACCTACCGACATAAAACGAACCCATTAAAATTACTACCCAAAAATACCAACCACGATATATTCACATGAGAAGAACCAAGGCAAACCCCATATAATTACAAAAGAGAAGAGAAATGGTGAAACTCAAAACAGAATCGGGCCTGTTGAAAGTCAGAATTACAGTGTAGCATCACAGGGGGATGGTATCATTCAAATAAAAAGGCTTGGTAAACTTGCTAACCCAGGAGCTTGTTTCGCTTCATGGTGATCTTACTTTACACAAGATCTTACTTTACACAAGTGAGAAATAAGACCAGCACTTTTAAGTGTTACGCAGCTCTGTGGACAGTTTAGACACCCAGAATTTATTGTTTGAGAACTGAGCTTTTGGGGGAATTTGTTATAATGTGCAGATTTTTTTTTTTTTTTTTTTGCACATTTTATTTACCCTGTGACAATTGTCCAATAGCTGTCTGAATTGGCTTGACAATTTCTGCTTGAATATGCCATCCAATTTCTTTCTTAACTCCTTCATTTGTCAGAAAAGAAATTTCAGAATTTCATATAACTGCTTCGAAATTACTGTATTTACTTAAGCCTTGTGCACAGACATTTGGACCTACTTGCAAAGTTCCTTGACCTGCTGGTTTTTTTTTTTTTTTTTTTCGTTCGCCCGCTAATACTCGAAGCGAAATATCAGGTTATTATTTTTTATGTCTAACCTGACATTGATTTTACGTGAGTATCCCTTTATTTCTTGTACAGAGACAGGTGTCCCTCGCCATTCAGGCAAATACTCGCCGATTTCGGAGGTACCCATTGCAGCTGGGTCGGCTCAGGAGCCGCCAGTCCCTGGTCGACGACACTCCTTCAAATGTTCTCGCCAGGTCTCGAGTTAATCCAGTCCAAATCCCGGTCGACGAAAAATCCTCAAATGCCGTCGCCCGGGTTTGATCCTGTATCACCCGGTCGCCAGAGCGGTGTTGTAACCACTACGCTAGCGCGGCTCCACGACCTGCTGTTAAATTTGAACGCTTTAACTACTCCAGTTTCTGAAGGTATCTGGTTACAGTCAGTAATGGTTAAACAAGAAGCTTGCAACCACTGCATCCCACACATGAAAGGTTCCATTGAGTGTCGGCTACTACTTGTTGAAAAGTACAGACCTTGTCACCTAACTGTACTTTGACGTTGGTCCACCCTTGGACGAGAATACTGAGATAACCATAGCTTTTTAATTGTGAATTGAGCGGCATGAGTTTTGGGGGCCCAAATTCAAAATAACCTCTCAGCCCGACAATTCTGCAAGCAGTAGCAATATCCAGAAGAAATTTCGTTAGTTGTTGATTTACGAGCATGATGATGATAAATTACTTCTTTTAATTTCTATCAAGATTTAAGATCTGCTGGATTTTGATCTTTTGAAAAAAAAGAGTATTTGCAGCTCTTTTGGAGTTCCAAACTGAGACAATGTGACCATTTTTTTTTTTCCACACCGGGTATGTGGTGATTTCCAGTGATAGTATTCAGCATGCTAGTGTTGTACATAGCATCGGAGCCATAACTTAATCTTGTTAGACGCCTTGAATTTAAATGACTGATGTGCTCGATCTAATGTTGTTGATCTTATTTTATTCTTCTTGTTTATGTGTTTCATTTGGTTTTGTTTGTCGAGTCGACTCATTTCTGATCAGTGTCTGGTTTGCAGAATCTGTGCTATCGTAATGTACAGTAAATTGAACCATCTTCTCTGGCGAAGGTTTTACATCAGCTAATGCTGCTTTAAAACTTGATTCTTGACGTATATAGTATGTCTCTAATATTTTCATTGATGAAAGACTGTCCGCAGCTTAGGGCAGGTGAAACAGCTATTTGTAGCTAAGCCTCTCAGTTCTGTAATTTATTCAGCATATGTTGCTCATGTTTCTTACGTGACTGCCAGAACATATGTCATGCTGTAATGGGATGAATTGATAGCTTGACATGAGTAGAGTTGGGAAGTAATGTCTGAATATGGAAAACCTTACATGTCATCTGTTCAAAGCAGTTTGTGTAACAACCTGTATACTGATGTGTCAATCCATTGAAGAAAATAACTGCATTTGATTTGTATAAACTGAAGAACCATGTGCATCAACATGATGGAATAAACGATTGAAGTAAAGTTTTCAATGATTCTTCTGTGTGTCAAATTCTGGAACATGGTGGAATATTGTATTAAGGATTGGTGTCTGCTCCAATGGTGCAGAAGTTGATTTGCAAATGATCAAACCTGTTAGCAGATTTAACTTCTGCTGTTCAATTGATTTGTGAAAATGCCCTGCTGCTTGTCAATTTGACCTCAGAAAAAACTCAGCTCCTGGCCTTCACGTGATGGGACTGTTTAAACCACGAACCTCAAACGTTTTTAAAATCACTACCCCTCCATGGAATCCTTGATCGTTTATCGACCCCACGAAAAAAAAAAAAAATAAGGAAGTGATTATAGAGCCACAATAAATTAACATTACCCTGTAATTGAATTGGTTAAATTCATAAATGGGGAGGGTGTGGCTGATGAAACACGAGCATTTATGTTTAGTTGGACATTTATGAGTTGGAGTCGTAAGTCACCACACTCTGCCAGGTTCAGTTGCAAATGATCAAACCTGTTAACAGATTTAACTTCTGCTGTTCAATTGATTTGTGAAAATGCCCTGCTGCTTGTCAATTTGACCTCCGAAAAAACTCAGCTCCTGGCCTTCACGTGATGGGACTGTTTAAACCACGAACCTCAAACGTTTTTAAAATCACTACCCCTCCATGGAATCCTTGATCGTTTATCGACCCCACGAAAAAAAAAAAAAATAAGTGATTATAGAGCCACAATAAATTAACATTACCCTGTAATTGAATTGGTTAAATTCATTAATGGGGAGGGTGTGGCTGATGAAACACGAGCATTTATTTTAGTTAGACATTTGTGAGTTGGAGTCGTAAGTCACCACACTCTGCCAGGTTCAGTCTGTTCCTTTGTTTCGATAAACTGCGTTTGCTTGGCTAAAACAAGCGTCAACGACGTACGAACTTAGGAAAGTAAGTAGAAACCTCGGAACTGCTGTACAGTGATTGGGGTATTTTATAGTCGTATTTACATTGTTCCAAATACGAACAGCACAGAAAACCACTAATGGAATACTTGAGAATACAAAACTAGACATCATTGTCACTGGAAAATGTACTGAAATCTGACCTACCCAGGGAGCTACACATAATACAATTTTATATTACCAAAACAAGAACCAACAATATAACAACTAGAACAAATTAGAATGACAATGAAAAACACAAACCAAAAAGTCCATTCAATATCAGTAGAAGAATTAAATTATAAAAATAAAAACCACCCATCCAAAACCAACAAAAGCTCAGCAGATAAAAAGATGTCAATAACGAGAGAGAGCAATATGATATCATGGTAGAAGATACGTTACAAACACCATAGACATTAAACATTGCCACAGCAAACGGCAGATAAATTACAGCCTGGAAGATCCAACCCACAAGAAAAACAACAAAGTACTATACTATATGGAATGATGGACACTATATACCCAAATTATAACCCAAATGGGGTTGAACCGGGTATCCTTTGCACAAACAAAACACCAGTTTTCAAATGCGGGGCTCAAAAATCAAACCAAACGATGATTTAGCTTCAAGATTCACACAAATCTTTTTTTTTTAAATTAAATAAAATGTTGCCTCGTTTTGGCGAGGCACGTCCCGTTCAGCCCAGCCGGTTATATTAGGGCGTATGTCCAAATATAAAAGACCCTTGGGTCTGGAGAATATCAATGGATTGATCCACACACATAAATGTGTTCATCTTCTAGGTAAAATTAAATGACTGCATTTTCTATTTCAACACTCAACAGCGTGACATTCCAGTCAGGTACATGCATTTTTTCCAGGTCCTCGAAACGTGCTTGACAGTATTCTCTTAATTTTTCAAGGTGACTTACGGCATGATATCAAACAAACATGCAACCGCCCACACGAACACTTCCAGATATTAAACTGAGTCACAGCGGGCATTTTTTGTTTGTTATATGATTGTCAACTTTCTACCCGAGAAGTTTAATTGACCCACTGGATGTCGATATCGATTACTTTGAGGACCCCTGGTTTAAACTAACAATAGGAGACAACGCGAACTTCTGGCACCTTAAAACCAGAATGCTGCATAAGCCTTAGGTGGCAGTTATCTGGGAGTGAGAAAACTGACGTCAAACCACTAGCTGACTTGCAAGTAATCTGTGGACAGCCAAAGGCTAAGGAAATCAAACTCGAATTAAAATGCTGCTGAAATCGGATGAGAAGGGTCGAAGGACACATCCCGCAGTCTAGCTGCAAAATACTGCACACCGCTTATTAAAAAAAAACAATAATCGCATTTGCAAGCGTTCCATCCGAAGAGTCGCCAAGCAGAGGGAGGTGAATACTGTTTGGCGATAGGAGATGCCTGATACAGACCGCCAATTTTATAAGAGAAATTGATGTGATTATGTGAGAGCGAACGAAGAAGTTGACTGCATGGTTACAGATTTCATTAGGTTTTTTTTTTTTTTTTTTTAATTAATGAAAATAAACAGAAATCCCGTTCAACCTCTGATGGGTTATAATTAGGATATATATTGTTTTCAATTCCAAATAATATGAACAACTGTCGACATGAGAAAGTGGCATCACATTTGAAAATAGGGATACTCACAATTATGCTTAGGCCTATACGTTAAATAATAAAATAATAAACAAACAAACAAAATCAAGAAGAAACTATGAACAAGAATAATATTCTTCTTCTTCTTCTTGCGATCGCATCTTTGATGATTACACCGTCAGACGAGTTCTCATGATGAATTCGACTGTTGTTTGAAGTTCCTCTTTAACTCCATATAGCTTTGAGTTTAGTGTTGAGTCATTGGGCCAGTATATCTTTCTTAACTGGTCATACAGAGGACAGTCCTGTAGAACATGCTCAGCAGTTTGTTCGTTTAATCCACATGTGCACAGTGGTGAAGCAGACAATCGTAGCTTGTGCATGTGTTTATTCAGTTTGTTATGCCCTGTCCTGAGTCGAAAAATAGTTATCTGTCCCTGCCGGTCGAGAGTGTGATAGTCGTCTTTGGGTTGGTTCTGTTCTCTTCTGATAGTCTGGATAGCTCTCTTTTTCTCAAAGTATGTGACTTCATTATCTTCTTGTTCACATTCTCCTCCCTTTTTTGCAAGTTTATCTGCCTTTTCATTTCCGGGTACACCACAATGAGATGGTACCCACTGAAGTATGGTTCTCTTTTTGGCAGCTACCTTGTTTAGTTCATTTCTCAGATGCGGGAGTTTACCACCCTTGAGAGCTTGCAGGACAGACAGTGCATCTGTGAGGATGACTACCTGGTGGCAGTCAGAGTTGGTGTTATAAATCATATTTGCAGCTTGCTCTAGAGCTTGAACCTCAGCTGTATAGTTGGAACAGAATTTACCAGTGGGAATGTGCCTAGTCTCATAGTGGTTGTCAGGATATGAGATAAAGATACCGGCACCTCCATTCCTAACAGCATTAGTTGCTGATCCATCTGTATAGGCATGTATCCATGATTGATCGGGATAGCTTTCTTGGATCATACTCAATGTAGCAGTTCGTTTTTGCAGATCATTATACTCACATCCACTTGTGAGACCACTGACTGATGTATTAATTTGGAGGGCACTGCTGGCCTGCTCCCATGGTACAGGTTATAGGGTGGGCTTCAGTGGTGTTGTCTTCATGGATAGGTCTTCTTGATGCTGTCTTATAAGTCTTTTTCCCCGATGCACAAAGCTGCTACGCTTTAGACGTCCCAATGCCAGATCATCTAGTCTTGCCTTCATTGGGTGCATTGGCATACTGTTGTACTTTTCCATCTGGATCATGGTTTTTGTGTCTCTTCTATGGGACAATGTCTGTAATCCAGCAACCTTCTGCATCTCTGTTATTGGTGTAGTTTTCATGGCTCCTGTAATGAGCCTGAGAGCTTGATTTTGCACCTTGTCCAAAGACTGCAGATGTGAGTTAGCAGCTGATGACCATGCTGCTGAGCTAAACTCTAAGTGTGGTCTTATTACTCCATTATAAATCTTCTTTAGATTTCGTTCATTTGCTCCCCAGTTGGTACCTGCTAATTTTCTGAGTATGCCTAGTCGTCTTCGGGCCTTTCCTTCTGCATTTTCAATATGCTTATTCCATGTAAGCCTTTGGTCAAATGTCACCCCAAGATAGGTGGGGTAGCTTTCTTCCTTGATCACGGTTGTCCCTAGGTGTATGTTAGCTGATTTGTCCTTGGGGGCGAGGGAGAACAGTGTTGTGGAGGTTTTGTCTGTGTTTATTGTGATAAGCCATTTCTCTGCCCATGACACTAGCATGTCTGCTGCCCGCTGCATTCTATAATTTGCTGTGGTGACATTTTCATCAGCGCACCAGAGTACTAGGTCATCTGCATATAAGGCAGCTTTAACTCCTGCAGGGAGATCTTTCACCAGGTCATTGATGTAAACAAGGAAGAGTGTTGGGGAAATTACTCCTCCTTGAGGTACCCCCTGATGGAGCAACACTTTTCTGCTCTGCAGACCGTCAAGAGTGACTCTAGTTCTCCTGTTATGCAAGTATGACTGGATCCATTTCATCATGTTGCCTTGGATTCCACTTCTCCTAAGTTTTGCAATGAGGCCATCTTTCCACACCTTGTCAAAGGCCTGCTTGAAGTCGACCCAGATCGTTAGGACCTTTTTCTTCTCCTGGAAGGCATCTTCTATTGCTTGAGACAAGTAAGTAACTTGGTCTTCTATACTGTAGCATTCTCTAAATCCAGCTTGTTCCGGCACCAGGATCTGCTCAGACTCTAAATACCATTTCAATCTGTGGTTGACTATTCGCTCCATAGTCTTCCCAACACAGCTTGTGAGACTGATTGGCCGGTAACTTGCAGCCTCGGTCTTACATTTCCCTTTCTTTAGTATGGGTATTGTGATGGCTTCTCTCCATACTTGGGGTACCGTTCCTTTCAACCAGCTGTGGTTGAATATCTCAAGCAGTTTTGTCTTTGCTGCTGAGCTCAGATTTACTAGCATTTCGTTGCTGATTTTGTCTGGGCCGGGTGACTTTTGAAACTTAAGCTTGGAAATAGCCTTCTGTAGTTCTCCTAGTGTGATGGGTTCCCTCATTGGGGCAGGAGTATCTGTCTGTCCCATGGTTGCCAGTATTTCTTTTCTTATCTCTCTCTGATGATCTATGTTAATGGGTAAGTTGCTTTCTGAACTGTATCTTCTAGCAAACAAGTCTGCAGCTTGTTTTCCTCTGAAAAGTTTGCCACCTTCATCCAATGTGATAGTCTGCCTAGGTGAGGAACGCTCTTCATTTAGAGACTTGACTAATCTCCAAAGTTTCCTGCCGTCTTTCTCAAGGTTCAGCGATGCCGTTTTAGTTCTCCAGCTTTTCCGTTTTTCTTCTAGCTTTGTTCTCTGAAACTCTGCTACAGCCTTTTTCCATTTGTTGTGAGTTTCAAGTGAAGGCTGAGACTCTGCGTCCTTTCTAGCCCTGTCCATAGCTTCCTGACGTTCTTGGAGTGTGCTGGACCAGTATGGTATGTAGTTACGCCGGCATCCTTTGGGAATGGTTTCTTTTGCAGCTTGTAGTATGCATCTGTTGAAGTCTTTTACCACTTCATTAATGTCTCTGTTCTGTACCTTGAGGGTAGACAGCAGCGTGTTCACCTGATGCCTGAATAAACCCCAGTTGGCTTTTTTGTAGTTCCATCTTGTAATGGCTGGGCCTGTACTGAGAGTTGCACTCTGGACAGTAAGAAAGATTGGGCGATGGTCGCTTCCCCCTAGTTGGTCTCCTACTTCTCTACTAATAGATCCAGCTATATCTGGTGTGGAGAAGGCAAGATCTGGTGTTGAAGTTGTGTGCCATCCTCTGGAGTAGAAGGTAGGAGTATCTGTGGCATTATTGACTAGGATTAGGGAGTGATCATCTTGCCAAGTTTCAACCTCTTCACCTCTGTGATCCAGATGGTTATAGCCCCAGCTCTGGGAGTGGCTATTAAAGTCTCCAACTGCTATAAAGTTGGTGGCTGGTACCTGTATAGAGCTGAGACTCAGGGGTTTGTTGTTCGGACAGTAATAGTTCAGGAGTTCTATTTCCATCTTGTCTACCTTTATCTGCAACAGCTGATATTCTGCTCCATCCATGAAGGTTTTCCTTTCGTGTGCAGGAATGTTATTCCTTACAAGAGTAAGTACTCCTCCTTTTCGTCTATCTTTTCTGTCGGATCTGAAGCATTGATATCCCCTTATTTTAAAGGTTTGATCTGCTTTCAAGTGAGTCTCTTGGATACAGCAAACACTGACTTGCTTCTCATACAAGATGTTTTCCAGCTCTGTCTTTTTGCTGTATCCAGCCTGCTTGCTGTTCACTCCCTCTGCATTCCAGTGCATCATGACAAGTGGCACTCTGGGTTTCTCTTTTTCTGTTTTGTTTTGGTCAGTAGTTCTCCTCCGCCGTCTGCTGACTCCACAAGACGGTCTAGAGGGTCCTCCAGTAGCTGAGGGTGGGCTCTGTCGAGGCTCAGAGCCCGGCACTGCACCTGCCTGGTGGAGCTCCACAGGGCGAGCACCAGTACGAGATTTATTTGACGGTGTACTCTCCATAGAAAAAAAAAGCGAGTTGCGTGATACTGTGGTTTCCGGTGCGCCTTCTGGCCCAGTATCTATGACTTTAGCACCTGTTCAACGGGAGAGTGGGCTCATCCCTAATCTGTTTATGTTCCCAGTAGTAGACTATTCGCAAGCAGCCTGGGGGTGTCACTGCTCTGCGCGGACCTTGTTTACCGAGGCGGCGTCCGAGCTCGTATGGTGAAAATATGGTTGCGTTATCTTCAAAATAGCCCTGTCTTTCCCGTGGCTTTTCTGCCATCCTGCAACTTTGAGTTAGGGAGTTCTGAGCTCCAGTCTCTTTCCCAGGCATTTTATCCTGGCCTGGCACGCATACAGAGGACCCCACTTCTGGTTCTAAGTTAGCAGTTGGGGATAGGTGGGGTAGCACACTGTGCATTCCCCGTCATCCAGGGGGCTCTCCAACTATGCAGAGCTTGCACAATGCTGTGCTCTGGTTCTGGGCTCTCCCAAGGAATCCTCACGTCCTGCACAGAGCCACTTCCAGATACCCACCACCTGCCAACCCTCCATTGTAGAAATCTCCTGCATGCGGCCATCCAGTCAAGAGCCAGTATTAAGTCTGGTGCCCAAGTGATCCCCCCAAGCTCAGTGTGCAATGCTGGGTTCTCATCATGCTGCAACACAGGGGGGATTGTGATGCTCAGCCATCTCTCTCAACTCTGCACCGATAAGTGACATCGGGGACTTAACTGTGCCTCAGTACTGGGAGGCCCCGTTTCCGGGTACACCACACACAGCCAATTGAGGCAACGGTCGCCGTGGGCGTGTCTTCAGTGGGGAAGTTGTGGAGTCTTCCTGTCCATGTTCTTGCACATCCTAACACTGCCCGCAAGACATCGGAGGTTTGGAGAGTGGCCTTCTCTGCTTTTTTGAGCCGGGGTGGGCTCCCCGGGCAAGTCTCGATGGGGATCGGGACGTGTCCACGCGCCAGTGGGCCCAGCATCGGCCGCATCTGATGGAGGACTTGCTCTGCCAGGTTTGATGTGGATTTCCTACCGCCCCGGGTAGAAGCCAGAAGTGTACTGTGCCAGCTCTGGGGGAGATAAAGGGGGTGTTTCTGCGTCTCCTTGTGATACGTAGCCAAGGTAGGGCTCACAGTGCTCTTTCCCCGCCACCAAATTGCCTGCTGGTTACGCCGAGTTCTCCGAGGCTCTAGGCATGTGACCAAGAGTTGAAGGCAATAGGATCGTCACGTCCTGAGTCTCTGTGCCTGTACGATGGGTTCCGATCTTCAGGGAGCAGTCCACACTCGTTCCCACTCCCAAGACTTGTTCAGTATCCATCTGGCTCCTTCCCACCCACAGAGGGCGTGTACGGTGTAGTGCACCGGTTTTATTATCGAGGTTTGCTCCTCTAGATCCGTTGTGTTTAGCCTGAGGATTCGCACCCTCAGTTACCAGGACTACCTCGAGGAGGGTGTGGCTCTTCACCACGCACAACGATCTTGGGGTATGAGAGGTTTTGCTAGGCCAAGAGACTAACACCGCAATGGTCGCTCCTTTCATGAACAAGAATTCACTAGGCCTAGGGTGAAGCAAGGGGGGAAACCCACTACCCACAACACCAGCACATCATACCCCCTGTCTGTAAAAGACTTTGCACCAAGAATAATATTAAAGTGGAGGGGTGTAAAGGCCTGGTGGTTCTAGTTATATAACGGACTTTACCAGATATTTAATTGACTTTCATCTGTTTAAAGTCACATGCATTGTAAGAACAGCATCAGACCTTCACATTCCCAGCCACTATATATTAACATGTATTCGTGTTAAATATTGTTTGACTATATTATGCAGTTCCCTAGGTCTGTCTATTCTCAACACCTCCTCTATATTTATAGGTAAGTTGGATGCCTGCAAATAATCCAATATTGGTATTCTCATTTGGTCATACCTCTTACACTTTAACAAGAAATGTTCTATATTATTGTCTTGAAGACATCCTGCACAGTAAGGTTCTTCTATTCTGAAATAGCCTTTTCCCAGCTGTAGTCTGAGAAGTTTCTTATTACTGGGAATTTTCAATTCCCTAGATATCTGACATTTTCTTGTTGGAGCCCTGAACATCTTATATGCATGTCTTCCTTTCAGATTTTTATCCCACTCTGCTTTCCATTCATCTGTTATTAAATCTTTAATTAAGCTCTTAATTTCTGATTTACTCATCCCTACATTTATTAGATTTTTATCAGATCTACCTTTCTTGGCTTCTTTATCTGCCTTTTCATTTCCTTCTATGCCAACATGTGAAGGTATCCAAGCAATTAATACTGAACATCCTCTAGAATACCAACGGGCTGATCACCCGTTTGCCAGTCACTTCGATTACGGAAACAACAGCAAATGGATTGATTTGCCGTTGCCCTAAAGACGCCAATAGGCGTGATGGGAAACAATGGCAAAGAAAACCTATCTGCTGTTGCCCTAAGACGCCACTAGGCGTAATTGCCACTGACTGCTTTGACGGTCGGTGGCTAAGGACGGAAGAAGAGAAGAATCCTCTAGAATATAAGTATGTAGTAGCCAGAAAAATCTCCTCTGCTATATCAGGTCTACTACATTCTCGTAAGTTTCTAAGTGCTTTAATTGTTGAAAGAGAGTCAGTTAAAACTGTTAATTTTTTGGGAGGGTTATTAGAGAATATTTCTAGTGCTTTTAGTATTGCCACCATCTCTGCAGTGAAAATGGATGTATTTTCCGTGATGCTATATTCTTTTGCCATTTTCCATATTGGAATATATATTCCTATCCCCAATTTGCCATCCTCTCCCTTGGATCCATCTGTGTACACAGTCTTTTGATATTTGTTGTATATATTTATTGGCTGTGTTTTTAATATTTTCTATATTATTTGTTTTCTTAAGTATTTCTGCTAGGTGGAAGTCCGTGTCTGGTTTCTTGATCTCCCAGGGCGGAATCACTGGCTTGTATTCACAACTGTTATTAATTGATGTAATTAATGTACCCAGATGGACAATTTCCTCCATACACTTCCATCCTGTAGGGTATCTAGTGGTATTCATTGGCTTGGCCTGAGTTGTTAGTTGGCATCTGGTAAAAGCTGTATGTGCTGGGTGAGACTTATCCAACATAACTCTGTTCATGTAATTTAGTCTTAACTCCTTTCTCCGTAATTCCAAGGGTATGATTCCTAAAGCCACCTCTATAGCTCCCATTGATGTTGATCTGATTGCACCTGCTATTGTACATAAAGCCTGATGCTGAATTCTGTCTAATTTAATCTTGTTACTGTGTGCAGCAGAGTCATATATTATACTTCCATAATCTATTTTTCCTCTAATAAAAGATTTATAAAAAGTGAGCATTGTCTTAGTGCTTGCACCCCATCCATTACCTTTCAAATATCTTAATAAGTTAGTCAATCCTCTGCAAGACTCCACTAGTTTATCTATGTGTTTATTCCAGTTCAGCAGTAGCGCCAATAAAGCTGCTTCAGCATCAAAAGAAGTAGCTTGGGCAAGTGGTTTAGCAACGTAGCATCGTAAGCTGCCAGTGAAGTGCCAGGATTTCTCATTCGTAGCAAAAATGGAGTATTCTCCGAATAAGTGGACAATTGTGAAACTAACAAATCCCAAACAAACGTAAAGCAGAAAGGAGGAATACAAAGAAAACGTAACTTGATAGGATGTGACTGTAGAATAACTACGGAATTTAACTTTTTTTTTTTTTTAAACAAAGGATCCGGTTCAACCCTCGATGGGTTATAATTAGGATATATAGTGTAATAATTTCAAGACAATGTAGTTACTTCTTTCCCCTTCCACTCAGTCCTTGTAGAGTAAATCAAATCTAAATCTGTGTATGTGTGTAGAACCTACCCTTTCCAAGAAAAAAAAAAAAAAAAATAAATAAACAAAAAAGGAACGGAAAAAACAAAACAAACAAACAAAGTAAAGTCTCTCATAACTGCCCTGTTGTTAACAGGGTGAAAAAAAAGTGAGGAAGCCCAGGTGTATTTGAGATTACATTAAATTCGCCAATAATCTGCCATCATCCACACGAGCATCCAATCAGACTACCCCTTATTCTCACACCATCATTTTAACATGATAAGAACTAATCACCAAATGTACTAATTAATGTCTCATGTCCAAAGATACTAATTTCTCTAAGCACCGCTTGGTGCCTCTCTTGTTTCGGAGAGAACTATATAATTATTTTAGGGACCATGCTCATGCAAGTACACGGACGCTAATATCTTATTATCACTATTATTTTTTAAAATAGATCTTAATATATTATCATATCAGCTGCCATCTTCACGACGAAAGTCGGCTGCAATGAATCTCCATCGTCTTCTGTCTCTTGTCTTGATGGTGTGTTCTGTACAACTCTTTCCTGCTCATCTCTTCATGTTATCTTCCCACCTGCTGCCTGTACTTAAATTTTCATGCTGGAGGTTTCTGCTATTGTTTTTATTTTAATGATGAAAAATATCCCGTTCAACCTCTAATGGGTTATAATTTGGATGTATAGTGTTTTCAATTCAAAATAAGATGAATAATTGCCGATACAGTAAAGTGGCATCACATCAGTCAAATCATTGTAAACTAGTGTAAAAGCCCGCCTGAAGCATTCTTCTTTGGTAAGTGTTACATTTTCGGGAGACTACATATAAGAAAAACAATACAATTAATGTCTAACTTTCAACCAAAGTTGCATCCCTTAGCGTTACGCACTGATAGAAAAAGCTGGGATTTTACATATAGGATATGGCAAATCAAAATTATCAATGTTGCTTGTATGTTAAAAAAAACAACTGAAAAACAACAGCGAGATAAAACAAAATCAAACAAAAACACCAAAAAATAATATTCAGGGGGAGGGATATTCAGGCCTAATGTTTCCAGGTAGATATTTAATTGACTTTCACTAGCCATAAATCATATGTTTGGAAACCTCTACACCTCATGGTAGAAAAGGAACGACTAAGTAAGTAAGTAAGAAAGAATTCCTAAAGCCACCTCTAGAGCCCCCATTGATGCTGATCTGATTGCACCTGCTATTGTACATAAAGCTTAATGCTGAATTATGTCTAATTTAATCTTGTTACTGTGTGCAGCAGAGTCATATATTATACTTATACAGGGTGTTTATAAAGTCGCTGTGCAGTGAAATTTACGCCCGGACGAGACTACGTCACCAGAAATGTGGTTTTCAATTGGGGCTTGTTGTGTAATGCTGCACACGGGATTGTGGAAAAAAGCATTGGAACACAGAATATCATGACGTAAATTTGCATCATTCGTGACGTAATTTCTAAAATATTTTTCAAATTCACTGCACAGCGACTTTATAAACACCCTGTAGTTGTTGTCATGTAAACCCCGCTAAAGATCAGCGACGATCCTGCCCTTTACAAAACTGTATCCTGCATTTCTAAGGTTGTTAATTAATCTTCCACCGACGTTCACTCCTGGCATTTCCTGTTATCTGTTTGAACATTTTTTTCTCTGTAAATATTAAACAGGCAGGGGGCCAGTACGCAACCTTGTCTCACATCTCTTCCTATGTCTATATATGGTGAGTAATTCCTGACAGATCTTACTGTAGCAGTTTGTTCCCAGTAAATGTTAGAGTATTATATGCCGTTTGCATCAATACATATGCCTTCGAGGGCAATCGATTATTTACTCATGGTGGCTCTGTCTAAAGCAGTGGTGGCCAAGCTAAGGTTGGCCGGGGGCCAGATTATGGTAAAGGGTAACACCAGAGGGCCAGACCTATAAAATCCTTAAAAAATAACGTTCTGAGATTTAGTTTGACATATATAATGAACCACGTACAGAAAGCAACGGCAAACTACTGTACAGCACATCTGCCAAGACATGTATACCAGTCTTCGGACTGAAATTACTGTTTAAAAAAAAATATAATGAATCTGTTGTTTTAATTTGTTTTGTAATATGACATGTAATTATTTATTTCAAACATACATTTGTGTGTTATTTCATTGTGAAGAGTGTGGCTTCAATCAACAATAAGAGGCCGGCCAAAACAGGTTGGCGGGCCGGTCAAAACTGGTTGGCGGGCCGGATCTGGCCCGCGGGCCGTAGTTTGGCCACCTCTGGTCTAAAGCCTTCGTATAGTCAGTGAAGCACTAGTGTATGCTTTTTTTTTTTTTTTTGGACCTCTATGTATTTACTGCTAATATTTTATATATAAATTATTTTTATTTTTACTCGACGTGCGAAATTTCTCTGAGAGCTGTAACTCCGAAAATCAAGAGTCCTATCATACACTAAAATCCAGGGTCGTCCACATATGACGTCACGCAATTTTTTTTTGCCCTTTTATCTCCCCCCCCCCTCCCCCCCCGGTCACATTTCGTCACAAAAACACATACCTCCTTACGTTACGTCACAAATCTCTTTACATTCGCTCTTCTGTTTGTTCTCCCTATTTATTTATTTGTAATACTGAAAAGAAACAACGTAATCAACTGTAAGTTAGTTCTAATCAACTGTAAGTTAGTTCTAATCAACTGTAAGTTAGTTAACAAGTTATCATCATCACCTTTCAACTCCCTAAGGCGCATATGCTTTTTGTCAAGTCTTCGTGCCCTTTGCCATCAGCTCAAGGTCTTTCCATATCGTCTTCATCCTCTTCATGTCTGTCTTCAGTTCTCTTCTCCGTGTATTCCTTGTTCTTTGTGACAGAATAGTCCGTTCTCTTTTCCTAGCATTCATGTTTATCGCCAACATTATTGCGCTACATCTCATTTTCTGTCCTTAATTATTGTTTACACTATCTTCCTTCAATTTTTGTCATGTCGAGACTTCAGCGACCATCTTTTGGTGATTAGGGTATTCAATCCCTTTCGTTTGAACCCATATTGACATATTGGATCTGTAGAGAGAAGTGTGGTTTACTAATGTGTAACACATTTTCCTACCAGACCAGTCAGTGCAGAGGAGCGACCGGATTAGTGAATAAACAATCTTGGTATTACGAGCTTTATTTTCTTATGTGGGCATATTTATCTTGCCTTGAATTTCTCCTCTGACTGGACTGTCGTTATACTGCAGTAAAGTTAGTATATTGCCGTTACTGTGGGTTTCTGCAGTAATATTGGATTCCGGATATTCAAGCATATTATTTCTCATTATATTTTTGCCCATTAGACTGTCGTCTAAGTTTCTTGATATCTCTTCGGTGTGTGTGTGTGTTATCAACCCAACATGGTCGATCAGAACTCTTGAACGAAGAACAGAAGTGCTTAAGTATGCAGCACAAACTTCTGCAACTCACAAGCAATCGACAGGAATGCCTGAATGGCGACTTTTGCATTTATTATCCATGAATACAACATCGTATGATAATTGACGACAAAAACATAAGGTTCATATATCACGTAGGTAGTAGCGACCACACTGTACATTAGCCTCAGCTGTTTGACCTCCACACGGTCAAGTTAACCGTTATTTTAGCACAATAACTCTTCAGTGTTGCAATATCTAGCACTGTTAGCTTCTTTAGAATAATTACGCAGTGAACGTATTTCAATAGGTTACCATACCTTTAGCTTCTCTCTTAGGAGCCTTATTATTTATTAAATCTCTGGCTAGTTTCTCATATTTAATTTAGCTGCTCACGCCATCATAATCTGCCATAATTGAACCTGTTAACCTTAATCTACACACACCGTATTATATTAATTTAGTCTATGCGTTATCCACCGATAAAACGCGTACCATATATTCTGGACTCGAACGTCCTTATACCTTACATTTGCCATTGGCTATTCAAAGCCTACACTTATATCTTTTAGTGGGCTAACCACACATAATCTAAAAAACCACTGCTTTATGCCCTAAGGCCACATGTCGACTCTGCGTAACCAAGTCTAACACGTCAGCAAGTAACGTACGCATAGCGTTAGGAGTCTGGCTAGAGGCAATGCTGCATAGTGCTACCATCTCAAATAAAACCAAACTCAGATGCTGGCAAAACCATGCAGCAGTCCTCAACACTTGGGATGACCACAATCGATTATATTATCATTGATAATAGTTAATGATAATGAGATAATCCTTCCCGGGCAGACTTTACGAAGAAATATCCATCTTGAAGAGATTACCTGTGATGGATTATGGAGTCGTGAGTGTAAACATGATCGATAATAGACGGAAGCTGGCATACAATATATGGTGAATGTAAACAACCCATTTATTTTTGCGGTTTTTACGCAGGAATTTTTCTTGAGAAAAGGGGAAATATACGCACTTTGCAGGCTATTGGCTTGGCATGTGAGATGTAAGAATACAACATTTCTGATTGGAGCCTTGTCATATAGTAGCAATCTGGATGTTGGCCGAATGTTGCCTTATAATTTAGCGCCTTGTGAGTTTACCGCACTGTGAAATTCAACTCGTCAAGAAGACAGCCAGACAAGCCAGTGTAAAGAATATGATCAGGATCCAATTTTTAAGGACCGGACAATGTGTATGAGCATCTTGTGAATTCACACAATGACAACTCTGCCTTTATTAATACGGAAAGCCAGGAATCCTAGGGACCTGAAGACTAAGTCATAGTGGGAGTCTATTGTAAAGTAACACCCCAGGACACGCGTAAGAGGTAGGGAGTGGATGATGATAGAACTGATGTACATACTTATTATATTAACCTTTTCAACCAGTGCATAGAAATGTAAACATGTTCAATATAAATGCAATGGATGTTTTCTGCTCACTGGAATTAACATTAATACTCAGAGAGGGTAAGGATCTGAGGCAGATGGAGTGGTGGAATGAAGATGGGGCACCTGATTTTGTGCCAGGAAACCCAATACTCAGGAGGGTATTTGTTTCTCTCTTATTTCATCATACTAGTCTGTGGTACCAACTGGTGGTGCTATATGTGGAACAAGTGAGTGGTATAAGTGGCGTTCAGTCAAAGCTAGACACCTACTGCAGACGGGTCTTAACAGACAATGGACCATCTTCGCAATTACCATGCGATACGAGGGACGTGTTGCGGCCACCAGACATGACCAGTCACGAGAATGAACCAGTCCATAACCTGCAAAGAACAAGCATTGGCTGGAGTAGAAACCAACCGACATCTTACTGGCAGCTAAGTACCCGTTCAAAGCTGCCAAGTGAACTCTCTACTAATGAATTTTTCAAATCAGACCATCACCTTTGAGGAAATTTTAAAGAGACTATCTAAATTCACCCCACCCTTATTTGTTTTACATTTGTTAACGATAATTGAGTATTACATTTATTATCTGTAAATATACAAATTTATAGTTGATTTAGTTTTGAGTGAACTGCACCTGTATGTCTCAATCATTTTAAATACTTATACTTACTTACTTACTTAGTTGCTCATCTTCTACCGTGAGGTGTAGAGGTTTGTAAGAGAGAGCGCCATACTATTCTATTGGCTGTCTTCCTTCTGGTCTGGTTCCATTCTAGTCCTCAGTCCTTCAAAGATTGTCTAATGTTGTACTCCCAGCGGACTTTGGGTCGTCCCGGATCCCTGGTTCTTAGTTTCCCACGCTTGCCATGGTAACCGATCTTCTCCCATTCTGCAGACATGGCCAAACCATCTCAGTTGGGACTGTTCTACTTGGGTCTGCAGGGGTTGGGTTTTTAGGCTTGATGTATCGTCTGGTTGCGGATCATGTCTCTTCTTGTTACTTCATCCACCTTCCTCAGATACCTCATTTTTGAAGTTTGGATCTGGCTTTTGTGGGTTGTAGTCATTGCCCATGACTCGCATTCATACGTCAAGACTGGGACATAAGTGGAGCGGTATACAGCCATCGTCGTCTTCTTACTAACTTTTGCTGAGGAATCCTCGATTTATGGCTTGAAAAAGTCTCCCAGCTGCTGCTCTTTGGGTAACCAACTCTTCTTTGATGCCTCCCTTCCGGTCTATAACAGCTCCAAGGTATTTAAAGTGGTCGACCTGCTCCAGGACCTGCTCTCCCAGCTTAATCTGATGTCTTCTTTCTTCTCTTGATATCACCATGGTTTTTGTTTTCGAGCTGCTTATGATCATCCCTCTCTTCTCCAGCTCTTGCTTCCAGACTTGCAGGTTGGATTGAAGATGTGCCTCTGATTTAGCAATCAGGGCAACATCATCAGCAAATGCCAGCTCTGAAATGCACACCTGTCTCATCTTCCAGTATCCCACTGAATACTTTCCTGTCCTCTCCTTACATGCCTTGATGACATCGTCCATGAGGAGTATGAAAAGATAAGGCGACAGGATATCACCTTGTCTTACACCAATGGTGGTCCTGAATTCTTCTGACTTATGGTTTGCCGTCCTCACATAATTTCTGCAAGACTTGTAGAAGCTCTGTATAGCATGAATCAGAGCTGTTGGAATGTTCTTCCTTGCTAAACAGTCCCAGAGTTTGTTCCAGGGGACCTTGTCAAATGCCTTTTCCAGATCTAAGAAGCAAAGATGGATCTCACTCTTATACTCAAGAGCCTTTTCATCCAACTGTCTGAGAGTGAAGATTAGGTCTTGAGTACTTCGATTTGCTTGGAAGCCACACTGGACCTCATCCATTTGTGGCTCAGCTAGGTTAAATACTTATAACAGAGTTATTTAAGTCACATTTTACTGAATTAATTCAGTTGGGGGCTCATCAGAGCGAGCAAAATCCGAACTCATAGAAGGTCTGGAATGATACAAAGTTTACACGGCCTGGATCCTTTCTGCCGTAGTACTTGATTTCTTTAAATTACTATGAGGCTCCCTAGAATATAAGCACCATTCTTCAATTCACATCTCAGCCAAGAATAATCTTGAGCGAACGAGAGACACCTTTGAAGATCCTCAGTAGATACTCTGAATTTTGGCCACTGTTAGACCATCACTGCAGATCAAGGGGAGTAAATCCTGTGACAGTCTTCCTCTGCCTCTCTTACCCTGTCGATTCATAACAAGGACGGTCTTGTAAAGCTATGAGCAAGTCTGCTCAGTGTTTATCCTATCCATCTTCAGTGTCTTCTTCTCATGTCTGGTTCTTCAGACACTTGTCTGGTTCGTGTCATCAGTTCCACATTAGTGGTCTTGTGATACAACTACAATCCTTCTATTTTAGGCAAGCACTAATTAATGGGATGTAGGATAAAGAGAGAGGGATAGTACCTCATGTTGAGAGACAGCCATGTCCTTTTTAGGATAGTCAGGATCCTATTTGGTTCTCCTCTCTTTATCTAGCTCATGTATGGCTCCTCGAATACCGCTTGTGTACGGCGGTGGCCACATCCCGGGCAACAGTCTTGGCTGACTGGCTAAACTACATGGGTGGAGTAGGAGCAATCTTACTCAAGGGAATGTCCATCCCTAGTACACAAAGACTGAGACGGTGAGTGAGGCGGAGGAATCTGAGAAGATCAACGGCTCGCAAAGCGAAACAGCAAAGTGTGTGGCGCACTAGAGGCGTGTCGGACATATAAAAAGACAATGGCTAGCCACCGTGGAAGAGATTGGGGCCTTACCACGTACTTCCTACAGAACGTAATGGGATCACAACAACAAGATAAGAAACGATATGTAGAGAACTCTGTCCCCTGGGGAAGAATCTACTGTACAAATTAACAGGGAAGAGGCAACTCCTCTAATGAGTAAGGAAGTACATAATGACGAGTGTTCCTTAAATTCTGTTGAAAGGGAGCATTCTGAGAAAGACCACCTAAAAACTAGTAGGAGAAGCCTAAAAATAGGAACATGGAATGTTAGAACTCTGAACGGAGAAGGAAAGCTTGACAATCTTATATTAGAAGCAACAGACATGAAACTCGATATACTGGGAGTTGCAGAGGCAAGACTTTTGGATACAGGCTACATAAAAAGAGACCAGTGCACGCTTATACACTCAGGCGGAGAAAAACATGAAAGAGGGGTAGGAATGTTGATAAAGAAGGAGTTAGAAAAATACGTATGTGGATACTGGACACACAATGACAGAATGATGTTACTAAAAATGAGAGCAAAGCCATTCGACATATCAATCTTACAAACTTATGCACCAACTAAAGATCACAGCGAGGAAGAAATAGAAGAATACTATGAAGAGCTACAACACACACTTAAACCAGTCAAATCAACAGATGTGTTGATAGTGATGGGTGATATGAATGCAAAAGTAGGAAAAGGAAAATACAAGAAAATAGTAGGACAGTATGGATTAGGGACAAGAAATGATAGAGGAGACAGACTTATCCAGTTCTGTGAAGAAAACCAGCTGGTCATATGTAACACCTTTTTTGAACACCACCCAAGGAAATTATACACATGGAAAAGCCCAGGAGATATAACACGAAATCAAATCGACTATATCATGATAAAACATAGATTTAAGAACAGTGTCACAAGTGCAAAGACATATCCTGGCGCCGACATAAATTCAGATCACAATCCAGTCGTCATCAAAGTAAATATAAAGCTGAAAAGAGCAGGAAACAGAAGAAAGGAGGAACCCCAGATAGAAATATCAGCGCTGAAACAACCAGATATAAAACAGAAATATTTAATCGACGTCAAAAATAAATATCAACAGTTATTGACAGAAAGCATGGAGCAGTATAGAAGAGAAAACCCAGAAGAAAAAGCAACCGCAAAATGGGAATGCTTAAAAACAAGCATACAATCAGCAAATGCAAATTTACCTAAATAGGAGTCTAAGAAAAATCAAATTTGGATGACAGATGACATCTTGAATAAAATGACCGAAAGAAAGAAAGCAAAAAACACTCCAGAATATAAAACAATAGACAATGACATACGTACTATGTGTAGAGAAGCAAAAGAACGGTGGATAGAAACAAAATGCAAGGAAATAGAAGACTTGGAAGCAAAGCACAGGACAAGAGATATGCATGCAGAGATAAAGAAATTATCAAATCGGTCACGGTTTGCACAAGGAGGAAGCTGTATCAAGAACAAAAATGGTGTAATATTACTTGATGAGAAAGACATATCAAACAGATGGGCAGAATACGTAAAATAATTATTCGAGGACAACAGAGGTAAAAAACCATCACCAGATTCTAATGAAGGCCCAAACATTCTGTAGTGGTTTTGATGGTATTGTATGATTGTGATATTACCTGGTGTGATGCATGAGGTCAGCTGTGAAGGCTCCTGAGATAAATGTAGCTGTGAATTTACAGAAGGCCCTTCTTGCTACCACTACGACCTCACACTTATCTTTTTTTACTAATGAATGTGGCTACGTTAAAATTCTAGGGTACTGATATGTAATGTGTTGTGGTAGTTTACATACACACACACAGATATTTAATAAGTCTAATAATATTAATAAAATGTTATAACACACTGAACTAACTCGAGCTGTGTAAAATTTTGATAGAAAATTTTCTTTAAGTTTATTTGTTCTGAACCAAGGTTTTATTTTGGTCAGAACATATGAAAGGTTTTGCAATTATGAATGAAATGCATGAATATATGGCATAATAAATGAAAGGTGTGTACATATGTATTTTACAAGGCTAGTTAATATTACTACTGTTTATAGTTGTAATTTATCTGGGAGAACGATTAATGGATGTGCTGTTGGGGTGGCCTCATCACTCCCTGTCTATGGCGACTAAATAAACATTGTCCATTTTATTGATGGGACTATAGTTGGTGTGTTAGAAATTAAGTTGAGTTGGTTAATATCCAGCAGGCCAGACGCTCACGTATCTTTGACTGAGTAGTTCTGGTGCTGGAATCTGGTGGCCCCACCTCTCCGTGCTTGGGGGCAATATAAGGCTGCTCTGCCAAAATATAAACTGCACGGGTCCACTCTTGTATTATTCAACACCTCATTTGACACCACATTGGTGCCAAATAAAAAAAACTCACAGTTCTGAAATAAAAGTATTGGTCATGTGTCAGAATTCCATCCTCTAAACCATTTCTGGACACAACACTACACACAACAACACCACATAGACGGGTCAGATCTCTTTGACCATACAACACATCTTACCAAGTTGGTTTCACATAGGATAGGTTCCCCCAGACTACATATTCTGAAATATGTTCATTATCTTCCTGCCATAGAATAGGATAGGTGATATGTTCCACTGATCTCAACACTTGATCCGCCCTTCATAATCCTTGCTGGAGTTTATGTATTTTGTTTGTCTCTAGACCCTGAACTGGGGCGGGGGGTCTAGAGCGAATCCTTACTTGTTGTAAGGGATAGATTTTGATATGGCAGTATCAAATCACTCAAAACATTAAACAAATATTAAAATATACAAAGAAATACTTTCAGTCTTACCAGAATTATGAATATAGAACACAGTTATATGCTAGCAAAACTCAGCTGAGCTGCTGGCTTTAGTATGGCGTCCCTCTAAATATTTCAATTAGCTTCTGGGAAATACACCACTGAATTATTTACTGTGTCTACTACTGGACAACTTATGATGAATGGAAAAAATGCGCGTCTGAGCGCCGATAATATATTCATCTATGGCCAATCACCGCCTTTTTTCCTTTTCAAATTCAAACCTCCTACCAAAAGTCAATTCAGTCATACCTCAGTCAAGTATGTATTATTGTCTGTTGGTCCGTCTGTCTCTACTTGCGTTTCACAAAAAAACACACTTGTTTTTTGAACCAACTCTGCCCTCCCCTACACAATTTTGCCTTTAAAGTTATTTTTAGCCACAATTCTCCACCCCATTCCCTCTCTTTCATTCCAACTAGATTTTAGCACTTGAGTCTCAAGGCCGCAGTTTTTGAAAATTAGTGACATTTTTTGTTTCAATGCAGTCGCTCGCTGATATGAACAACAGTCTTTTGTCAATATCTTTCTTATTATCTATCCGTCTGTATAAATGAAAGCATATTATTTCACTGCTCAAGATGGGCCATCAGGCCAGCTAGGTTTTATATCCCTAACATCATTATTAAGAAAAAGTTACTTTTCAAGGTTAGTTGGTTTTTTGAAATATTTTCGAGCATCTTCTGTAATGCGTTCGTCGCTGAATTCAAATAAACGGACTAAGTTATCGCAAAAGCGTCCAAGAAATGACTGTTGCGTATAATAGCTAAGGTCCCTTTTGTCGATTTCTTTACCTTGTGTCAACTTGGGGACGTGAATTTCTTTCCTTTCCCCACCAATTGCGTCTTTTTAGCCTTGCTAGTTTTAAGCACGTGTTCAGTCATATTTTTTCCTTTTGATCTCCGTTCTCATCCCGTTCCAAGGGTAAACGTTTTGCCTTCACATCTAGCAAGTTAATTTCCATGGCGGGAGTGACCCGCAGCGTGGGCGATCATGTATTCTAGTAGCTTACGCATTAATTTTTATCCATACATTTTATCTTTGGAGATATTTTAACGTTGTATCACGGTTAATTTTATCACACATCTCCCCACTTGAAAACATGCCTACGGCAAGTTCCAAAACCAGTGATACACATAGATAAAATCTCTCCTCACGCCTGCCACTACTCTAATTTTGATCACAAGGGTGCCGACTGAGGAAATCTGCACCGACATTCAATTTGCCTGGGATATATTGGATACTAAACTGATAAGGTTGAAGCACTAAAGACCACCTCAGCAATCTTGCGTTTTCATGCTTAGCCTGAGATAAGAATACGAGAGGCTGATGATCCGTCTCGACCACAAAAGTCCTACCATACAGATAGATTTGAAACTTCTTTATTGCCCAGATTAACGCTAAACATTCTTTTTCGCTTGTGGAATATCCTTGTTCCGCCTTATTCAATTTGCGGCTTGCATAAGCGACTGGTTTCAGTTCCCCATCAGGTGAAGATGATCTTTGCAACAAAGCCGCCCCGAGTCCTACATTACTTGCATCGGTTCTTAAGACAAAGTCCTGTGTCAAATCAGGCAGTTTGAGAATAGGCTTGCTAGTGAGTTTTTCCTTTAAGTCTTGGAACGCTAATTCACTTTGCGCAGTATAAAATAATTTTATCTGGAAGTCCCTTGCGAGTCAGATCAGTCAGAGGAGCACAAACAGAGTTAAAATCTTTGATATATTTTTGATAAAATCCGCATAACGACACGAATGATCGCACGTCCTTTTTTGTTTGTGGTCTAGGTGCTCTCTGCAGTTTTTCCAAGTTCTTGGGGTCAGGGGTCATGTTACCCTGATATACAGTGTGTCCCAAGAATTCCAACTCTTTGCATCCAATACAACATTTTGTTGGCCTAGCAGTCAAATTCGCCTCCCGAAGTCTATCAAACAACATCTCCAGAGCTTCAATGTGTTCTTCAAATGTCTCTGTGGCAACGAGAATATCATCCATGAAATTCGTGATACATGGGTTATTCAGGGGATCCAACAATTTGCGCATCATCCTTGAAAATACACTCGGAGCATTTTTCAGTCCGAATGGTAGCATGTTGAATTCATAATGTCCATCCGAAGTGCTAAAAGCCAAATAAGGTCTCACTTCAGGCTTCACTGGAATCTGGTAATAGCCTTTACTAAGATCCACCTTTGAAAAGTATTTTGCCTTGTTTAATCTGGCAAATAACTGTTTTGTGTCTGGTAATGGATCCACTTGTCCTTCTGTGACAGCATTCAGTTTCCTGTAATCTATGCACAGTCTATGTTCCCCAGACGGTTTTCTCAACAAAACTACACTAGAGCTAAAAGATGATTCACTGTGTGAAATAATCCCCTCCTTCAACAAATAATCTATTTCTTCCTTCAATGCCTTCTCCTTCGCGAACGGAATAGAATAGGCTCTCATACAGATTGGGTTTGAGTCTACCAGTTTCATGTCATCCTGTAGCAAATTTGTATGGCCTGGTTTATCTGTTAATACATCTGTATGTTCCTCCAGAACCTGTTGAACTCTCTCCCTCTGGTTTTTAGTCAGGTGCTTACTGACTTTTACCTGTGCTGCTGTTTCACAAGGATGTAATGGGTATTCATGTGAGGTGAGTGGTTCCTTTTGCATTTGAGTTGCGATAGCCAAAGTCAGTAAGGGGGTGCTTTCCTGGAGTGGTCTGTCCAGATACTTCTTTAACAGGTTTACATGATAAACTTTCTCTTTCCCCTTTTTGTCAATTTTATAGTTTGTTCTAGACACCTTCTCTAGAACCGTATATGGACCTTGCCATCCAATTTGTAATTTATTCTGGCTACCGGGTAGTAGAAGCAGCACCTTCTCTCCCACAGCTAGTTCTCTGTCCTTTGCCTTCCTATTAAAATATGCTGCATGTTTCTTCCTGGCTTGTTTCAAATTATCATTTGCCAGTTTCCATCCAGCTTTCAAACGAGTGGTCAGTTCGTTCACGTATTGGTAAGATGAGGTAACAGTCTCTTCCGCCTTCTCATCTGTCCAGGTCCTTAATAGTGCTACATCTGGACCTTTAATTTATCATACTTATTTTTCATGGAACCCGTCGGGTCCCTTCCACTAGAAGCACTATAGTGAGGACTTTTCTTCCTAGAATCATCACTCACAAATCGACCACTACCAATTTTTTTCTTGGGTTTGTCACCCCACTTTAGATTGCTTGATCAACAGCTTGATCTCCATATAACTGTGCCCAAGCTCGCGCCCTGGAGAGGACACTCCAGCTTCACCCTATAGGTGTCGGCAAAACACGGGAAGTAGCAGTTACCGGTTATAAGCTTTTTGCCCAATTGGCGTAGGGCATGGCGCCAGGAGCTACTTCCGACAGTGGGAGAGGTTCTAGGATCTTACTGGACAGCTACCGCCCGCTTCAAGCTGGGCAGCCCCCAGTCAATAAGGTGTTGTCCCGCCACTGTCTGCTTTCCCCATTGGGTGCATGGGGATTAGGGTCAAACCCGAACTGTGGACAGAAAATTTTGCACCAAGCAATTATCGAAAAATAGAAATAAGCAAACTCTCAGATTGGGATGCTGGAACGTCCGGACTATGTTGACTGGACTATCCGAAAACCTACAGGATGTAAACGATGTAAGGAAGACAGCCATAATTAATGATGAGCTTAAACGACTTCAGGTGGATATAGCTGCACTTCAGGAAACGCGCCTGGCGGGCTCTGGAACGGTGAGCGAGAAGGACTACACATTTTGTTGGCAAGGGAAAGATCTTAATAAAGCTAGAGAATACGGAGTAGGTTTTGCGGTCAAAAAATCGCTAACTAAAATGGTTGAACCAGGCGAGAATGGATCAGAACGCCTGTGAACGCTCCGCCTGCAAACTAGCACAGGTCCCATCACCCTTGTCAGTGTGTATGCTCCTACTCTGTACTCTGCCTCAGAAGCTAAAGATGAGTTCTACGAGAATCTAACAGCAATTATCAAAAGCATACCTAGACAAGAACAGCTTGTTCTCCTTGGTGACTTTAACGCTAGAGTGGGTGCCGATAATGTTTCATGGCCTTCCTGTCTGGGCAGGTTTGGTATTGGCAAGATGAATGAAAATGGACAACGGCTCTTAGAGTTGTGCGTCCACCATGACCTCTGCGTGACCAACACCTACTTTCAGACAAAACCCCAGCATAAGGTGTCATGGAGACACCCACGATCCAAGCACTGGCACCAACTTGACCTGATTCTCGTCAGAAGGCCACTCCTCAGGTCTGTGCTCTCCACGCGCTCGTACCATAGTGCAGACTGTGATACAGATCACTCCTTGGTTTGCTGCAAAATCAGAGCACAACCAAGAAAACTCTATCGTGTCAGACATGAAGGGAAACCACGCATTGATACCAGCAAGATGTCAGACCCTTTCATGATCGCTCAATTCACTGCGACCTTCGCGAAAGTGCTCAGTAGCCCTCAGCATGGTGATACTATTACAGAGAACTGGGAGCATCTACGGAACACCATTAAAAGTACTGCACTTGCCACCTTTGGTAAGAAAACAGCAAAGTCAAATGACTGGTTTGATGCTTCATCAGATGTGATGGCACCTGTCATTGAAGCTAAGCGCAGTGCTATGAATGAATACAAACGTTCACCAAGTGCCAGAACCCTACAGATCCTGAGGGCTACGAGAAGCAAAGTTCAACAAACTGCTCGACGCTGTGCAAATGACTACTGGCTCCAGCTCAGTGAGAGCATCCAGATCGCAGCGCAAACAGGCAACATTAGACAAATGTATGACGGTATAAAGAAAGCACTTGGCCCCCATAAAAGTAAGACGGCACCGCTAAAAACCATCAGCGGAGAGAAGCTAACCGATAAGGGTAAGCAGATGGAGAGGTGGGTCGAGCACTACTCTGAGCTTTACGCTAGAGACAATACCGTTACGCCTGCAGCCCTTGATGGTGTCAACAGTCTGCCAACTATGGAGGAGCTGGATGCCGAACCAACATTAGAGGAACTCAGCAAGGTCATTGATAGCTTGGCCTCTGGCAAAGCACCAGGCAGTGATGGGATTCCTCCTGATTTAATCAAATGCTGTAAGAGCACGCTATTACATCCCCTGCATAGGATGCTGTGCCAGTGCTGGGAAGAGACAACTATTCCTCAAGACATGCGAGATGCCAAGATTGTAACACTGTATAAAAATAAAGGAGACAGAAGTGATTGCAATAACTACAGAGGCATCTCTCTTCTTAGTATTGTTGGTAAGGTTTTTGCCAAAGTCATCTTAATGCGACTACACAAGTTAGCTGAGCGCATATATCCAGAGTCACAGTGTGGATTCCGAGCTGGCAGATCAACAACAGACATGATCTTCTCTCTCCGCCAGCTTCAGGAAAAATCAAGAGAGCAGAAAAGACCATTATATATCGCCTTTATAGACCTCACAAAAGCATTCGACCTGGTTAGTAGGAATGGACTCTTTAAAATCCTCCTGAAAATAGGCTGCCCTTCTAAAATGCTGGAAATGATAAAGTCATTCCATGACGGCATGAAGGGAACAGTCCAATATGCTGGAAGCACGTCACAGCCCTTTGATATACGAAGTGGCGTTAAACAAGGCTGTGTTCTGGCTCCGACCCTCTTCGGAATCTTCTTTGCCTTACTCTTGAAACATGCATTCAGAGATGCAACTGAAGGAATATGCCTTCACACTAGGTCAGATGGCCGTCTGTTTAATCTTTCAAGGCTGAAGGCAAAAACAAAAATCAGAAGGGTCACTATAAGAGACTTGTTGTTCGCTGATGATGCTGCAGTAGTCACTCAAAGCCAACAGGAGCTTCAGAGCTTGATGAATCGCTTCACTAAAGCATGCAAGGACTTTGGCCTCACAATAAGTCTAAAGAAAACGAATGTGCTGAGTCAGGATGTGAGTGCTGCACCAGTTATCACTATCGATAACTATGAATTGGCAGTGGTGCACCACTTCACATACCTAGGGTCTACCATCAATGACAAACTCTCACTGGATACAGAAATCGACAGCCGCATTGGCAAAGCTGCAGCTACCTTTGCCCGCCTCACATCGCGTGTTTGGGGAAACTCTAAACTCACAATGAAGACCAAAGCTGCGGTATATAATGCCTGCGTCACCAGCACACTCCTATATGGCAGCGAGACCTGGACGACCTATGCTAAGCAAGAAAGAAGGCTCAATACCTTCCATTTGCGGTGTCTACGCCGCATCCTCGGCATCTCGTGGAAAGATAAAGTGACAAATGTCGAGGTGTTGTCACGTGCTGGCCTTCAAAGTATGTATACGCTTCTTAGACAACGCAGACTTCGCTGGCTTGGCCATGTTCGCCGCATGGAAGATGGTCGCATCCCAAAAGATATCTTCTACGGACAATTAGCAGATGGCAAGAGAACAGTTGGGCGACCACAGCTGAGGTTCAAAGATGTGTGCAAGAGAGATATGAGGGCACTGGACATGGATCCAGCAACATGGGAGGATGAAGCTGCCGATCGCACTAAGTGGCGATGCTATTTACGGCGCCACCTCAGATTGGGCGAAGAGAGGCTCACACAAGAAGCAGAGGTGAGGAGAAAACGTCGAAAGGAGCACCAGGAAAATAAGCAGCTGAGGGCTGTCACCTCAGGGGCGCATTCCCATAGTCAGTTATGACTGAAGGGGCTATTATTATTATTATTAGATTGCTTATGAGAGATCTTCGCTCTCTTTTCTGTTCTTCCAGTTTATATAAGTCTGATCGAGGGATTGTCATCTTATCCTGGGTAAAATTTCTTCTTTGTACTCGTCGCATAGTGGCCATATTAATCCATTCAAGTGAAGACTGGGTGTGAAAAGGGGGCTCCTATTGCACTTTGTCTACCTGAGTATAATAATTTTTCTTTCCAAGCCTAAGAGTGCCCCGTGGCGTTTCTAGGTCCTGCACATATTTTCCCTTTGTGGGTGTTCCCTCATGAAATACGCCACATGCTTCTACAAAGTTTTCAATATCGGCATTTACGTCGGGCCAATAGTATTTGCGAGCAACTTTTTGGCAGATGGTACCGACTTTTTCATGGTCCCCATCTTTTCCAACATGTAAGCTCCTTATTAAATTTGCCCTATATACCTTGGGAAGAACCAACTGTCCGTGACCAGTGGATCTAGTTCCTGTCTTCCTATATAGCAATCTGTCCTTCATAAAATATTCCCCCTTGCTCGGAGGTGTGTGGCATTTGGGCAATTTTTTAAAACATGGCTTGAGTGTCCTATCCTCAGCTTGCGCCTTCCTCATCTCCTCTGGATGAGCATTTATAGGTTCACCTTCTTCCTCCTTCTTCTGTGACCTGGTCTGCACTGTCGCCATGATCACAGGTCTCTCGGGATTCCCCAAGAAGACGTATCTACACCCCAATATCAGAGGGTAGATTGGTTCATCTATCACTGCTGCTCTGATTTCTCCTTCCACATAGCGAGTTTTCACCGTTATCCTTGCGATGGGAAGTGTCATGAGTGGTATGTCCTTAGTTGCCCCTTGTATTTCCACTGTTTCTGTGGTATACTGACTTGGGTCCACTAGGCTAGACTTCACAACTGAATCATAATCCAAACCTGTATCATAAAGGCACCTTATGGTGACCCCATTACAAATAACATCCTCACAAACTGGGGGGTGATAAGGCTCCTGCTGTCCATTAGGATTAACCTTTAATCTTTGAGTCCCCGACTTCATTGCAGCAATGTTTGAAGGTTTCCTTCTACAAAATTCGGTGTTATGGTTATCTTTCTTGCACCATTTACACCATCTTTTTCCTTGGTTAAACGGTTTTCTTTCATTGGATTTTTGGTCATTGAACTGTGAGTTTCTGTCTCGGTAGTCATTTCTTGGCCGTTCAAAGTTTGTCCTACCTTTATTTCCCTGTTCTCTATTATCAAATTTATTAAATTGCTGTGGAGCTTTAAAATTGTCTATGTGCTTCTTTTTAGCACCACTTACCTCTGCCTGGGCTGCCTGATACCTCTCAGCGACATTTAAAACCTCCCCCAACTTCTCTGCACCTTGTTCCATGAGAAATTTTCTCATGTCTGGAGCCATGGACTCTCTCAATTGCTCTATCATGATCATCTCCTTAAGATCTTGGGTCTTCCCCAGAGCAGTCCATTTCTCCAAATAGGTTTCCAGTCTGGCAGAGAATTGGTGGTATGTCTCCCCAGACAACAGTTTGGCATTTCTAAATTTCTTACGATAAAATTCACCATTTTTTTCGTACCTCAATAACAAAGCCTGCTTTAACATGTCATAATTGTCTTGGTCTTCTCTGTTCATTTTTGCGAAGACTTCATAAGAAGTACCTCTCAGTCTCTGTGATAACTTTAAACTCCACCTCTCTCTCTCTAACCCATATGTAGTAGCTAATAACTCAAAACGTCCTAGGTACCCCTCTATGTCATCGTCTTTTTCAACAAAATGGTCTAAATGAAACCACATAGCTGAGTTTGAGGCACCCTGACTAGCTGCAGCATCTGAGGCAAAAGGGCTGGCACCATTTTCAGGAGCCTGGCCTTGTAATTCCAGCTCCCTTAGTCGTAATTCGTGCTCCCTTTGCAACCTTCTATCTTCTGCCTCCCTTTCGGCAGTCACTCTTTTTTCTTCTGCTTCCCTTTGCTGTCGTTTTTTTTCTGCCTCTAATACTTTAGCCTCCTTGTCAGCCTCAATTTGTAACCTCCTAGTTTCAGCCTCAATTTGTAGCCTTTTCTCTTCAGCTAATCTTCTTTCTTCCCGTTCAATATACTTATCACATTCAGCCGTTACATTTTGAATTAAAACCTGACCATCCATTCCCATATCCTTTGCCGTTAGCACAGCAGCTGATCTGAATTTGGCTAGCTCCGCCATACTTTTTAGACAATTTAGCAATGAGCAAGATAAAATTTCCAACCACTAAAGTAATTCTAATTACTATAGTCTAAAGTAATTCTAATTAATTAATTAATCAATTAACTACCACTGGCTGTGAAGATTCACCAACTTTTATTTTAAGGGACACTTTTAATTTTTATAATTTGTTCCCCTAATTTAATTCTCCCCCCAGGAGATCCTAATATTATTGATAGGCTAATTATCCCGGACGAGCCCCCAATATATGTAGTGGTTTTGATGGTATTGTATGATTGTGATATTACCTGGTGTGATGCATGAGGTCAGCTGTGAAGGCTCCTGAGATAAATGTAGCTGTGAATTTACAGAAGGCCCTTCTTGCTACCACTACGACCTCACACCTATCTTTTTTTACTAATGAATGTGGCTACGTTAAAATTCTAGGGTACTGATATGTAATGTGTTGTGGTAGTTTACATACACACACACAAATATTTAATAAGTCTAATAATATTAATAAAATGTTATAACACACTGAACTAACTCGAGCTGTGTAAAATTTTGATAGAAAATTTTCTTTAAGTTTATTTGTTCTGAACCAAGGTTTTATTTTGGTCAGAACATATGAAAGGTTTTGCAATTATGAATGAAATGCATGAATATATGGCATAATAAATGAAAGGTGTGTACATATGTATTTTACAAGGCTAGTTAATATTACTACTGTTTATAGTTGTAATTTATCTGGGAGAACGATTAATGGATGTGCTGTTGGGGTGGCCTCATCACTCCCTGTCTATGGCGACTAAATAAACATTGTCCATTTTATTGATGGGACTTTAGTTGGTGTGTTAGAAATTAAGTTGAGTTGGTGAATATCCAGCAGGCCAGACGCTCACGTATCTTTGACTGAGTAGTTCTGGTGCTGGAATCTGGTGGCCCCACCTCTCCGTGCTTGGGGGCAATATAAGGCTGCTCTGCCAAAATATAAACTGCACGGGTCCACTCTTGTATTATTCAACACCTCATTTGACACCACATTGGTGCCAAATAAAAAAACTCACAGTTCTGAAATAAAAGTATTGGTCATGTGTCAGAATTCCATCCTCTAAACCATTTCTGGACACAACACTACACACAACAACACCACATAGACGGGTCAGATCTCTTTGACCATACAACACATCTTACCAAGTTGGTTTCACATAGGATAGGTTCCCCCAGACTACATATTCTGAAATATGTTCATTATCTTCCTGCCATAGAATAGGATAGGTGATATGTTCCACTGATCTCAACACTTGATCCGCCCTTCATAATCCTTGCTGGAGTTTATGTATTTTGTTTGTCTCTAGACCCTGAACTGGGGCGGGGGGTCTAGAGCGAACCCTTACTTGTTGTAAGGGATAGATTTTGATATGGAAGTATCAAATCACTCAAAACATTAAACAAATATTAAAATATACAAAGAAATACTTTGTCTTACCAGAATTATGAATATAGAACACAGTTATATGCTAGCAAAACTCAGCTGAGCTGCTGGCTTTAGTATGGCGTCCCTCTAAATATTTCAATTAGCTTCTGGGAAATACACCACTGAATTATTTACTGTGTCTACTACTGGACAACTTATGATGAATGGAAAAAATGCGCGTCTGAGCGCCGATAATATATTCATCTATGGCCAATCACCGCCTTTTTTTCCTTTTCAAATTCAAACCTCCTACCAAAAGTCAATTCAGTCATACCTCAGTCAAGTATGTATTATTGTCTGTTGGTCCGTCTGTCTCTACTTGCGTTTCACAAAAAACACACTTGTTTTTTGAACCAACTCTGCCCTCCCCTACACAATTTTGCCTTTAAAGTTATTTTTAGCCACAATTCTCCACCCCATTCCCTCTCTTTCATTCCAACTAGATTTTAGCACTTGAGTCTCAAGGCCGCAGTTTTTGAAAATTAGTGACATTTTTTGTTTCAATGCAGTCGCTCGCTGATATGAACAACACAGTCTTTTGTCAATATCTTTCTTATTGTCTATCCGTCTGTATAAATGAAAGCATATTATTTCACTGCTCAAGATGTGCCATCAGGCCAGCTAGGATTTATATTCCTAACATCATTATTAAGAAAAAGTTACTTTTCAAGGTTAGTTGGTGTTTTGAAATATTTTCGAGCATCTTCTGTAATGCGTTCGTCGCTGAATTCAAATAAACGGACTAAGTTATCGCAAAAGCGTCCAAGAAATGACTGTTGCGTATAATAGCTAAGGTCCCTTTTGTCGATTTCTTTACCTTGTGTCAACTTGGGGACATGAATTTTTTTCCTTTCCCCCCCAATTGCGCCTTTTTAGCCTTGCTAGTTTTAAGCACGTGTTCAGTCATATTTTTTCCTTTTGATCTCCGTTCTCATCCCGTTCCAAGGGTAAACGTTTTGCCTTCACGTCTAGCAAGTTAATTTCCATGGCGGGAGTGACCCGCGGCGTGGGCGATCATGTATTCTAGTAGCTTACGCATTAGTTTTTATCCCTACATTTTATCTTTGGAGATATTTTAACGTTGTATCACGGTTAATTTTATCACACATTCTCAGATCAGAAGTAGAGAATGCTATTCAGATGATACAAAAAGGAAAATCATCAGGCATGGATAACATAAAAATTGAAATGATAGAAGCTCTGGAGAACTTTGGTATAGATACAATCACAGAAATATGCAACGATGTATACAATACAGGATATATACCACACGACATGAAGACATCAGTTTTTATAACATTGCCCAAAAAACCAAATGCAACAGAATGTTCAGACTTCAGAACAATCAGCCTGATGAGTCATGCAATTAAGATACTGCTCAAAATCATACAGGAAAGAATAAAAAGTAAAGTAGACAGCGAAATCCAGGAAGAACAGTTTGGTTTTAGACGGAACAGTGGAGAGAGGCAATATTTTCCTAAGAATATTAGCAGAAAAATATACAGAGGTCCAAAAAAGTATGTATATGTGCTTCATTGACTATAAGAAGGCTTTTGACAGAGTCCATCATGAGAAAATAATTGAATGCCTCGAAGACATAGGTATTGATGGAAAAGATATAAGAATACTCAGTAACCTTTATTGGGAGCAAACTGCCACAGTAAGATCTGGAAGGAATTATTCACCATACATAGACATAAAAAGAGGTGTCAGACAAGGTTGTGTGCTGTCCCCCTGCCTATTTAATTTATACACCGAAAAAATTTTCAGACAGATATAGGAAATACCAGGACTGAACATCAGTGGAAGGTCAATAAACAACCTTAGATATGCAGATGATACCGTGTTGTTAGCTGAAAGCGAACAGGAGTTACAAGAACTAGTGAAGCAAGTAAACAGTATAAGTCATGAATATGGACTCGACATTAATATTGAGAAAACAAAAACTATGATAATTAGCAAAACAGACGATAAACCCACTGATGACGCCCAATTTATATTATGATTGAGTAATTGGCCGCCAAATGACGCGTGCACCATGAGGTGAGTGATGGTGCCCGTGGTCTGGTTTTGTGAAGTGTGTAGATGATGTACAGTCAAACAATGATCATACAAAAACAGGGCAATCCATACAAAGACGTCAGTTAACTCACGACGTATAAAGTCAATGATGCTTGTAACAGCTAGTGACGTTTTTCTGTATCATTTATTGTGGACGCCACAGTGACAAAATGTATACGCGAATATGTAGGTACATCAGACAGTCATTATCACAGCAACAATGTCAGTATAGCAATGGACGGTAGACAGCATCATATTAAATGTGATTCACAGGCATGTCAATACATTATAAGGCTGTAATGTAGTCGGGAAAATTCTCCATCCCTTTCTATCTTAGCCAGAAGATAACCAGATGTATGAGATCAGTTCACTCTCCTTAATCTGACTTCAGCAAGACAGGCACGTCTGCCGAAGTATAAATAATGTCCTCAAAAATATCCTCTAGATAACAAAGGTTTTCCAAACCTAGTTCATGTAACAAAGTAGCAAGTAATGGTCCTTGGGACATGCATCAACCGATGCAGTACAATACAGCGACATGTGAGCTGGGAAAACATCTCGTGACGACGCATTTCGAAGACAGGCTATGAATCAAAAATAGCTCACGACCAAAAATCGATAGAGTTAATGAAAAGTTTATTTACCTTGCCTTCAGGAAATACACAGAAATATTACGCCTCCCGGCATGTGGAAATACACTAGAGGTATTATCTCGAATAAACGAAATATCCATTAAGAGGACTTCACATTCCTGACAGAACAAAAAAATAGCGGAGATCCCCTCTTCAACGAGGCATCTCTTTCGCCATTCCAAATCGCTCACTCCACTCACTAGTGGTGGGCGGAAATCGAACGACCAAGACGCAAGACCAGTCATGCGCAGTCCAGCGCAAAATGACCACAGCTCAGAACTTAAGACGCAAGGACCTTTACTACGAACCAGCGTAAGAATGATTACCTTAAAAGGATAACCCAACAGGTTGCCAACCGTTTTTCTGAGAAAACGGCCTAGCATAGCAAACTTAACTGCATTCGATACCAACGCGAGAAGACAAATGCTTACCGAGAAAAGTGACTATAAATTTCAAGCAGTAGTTGCCCTTGCGTTATAAAATAGATATTGTAATAAAACGATGTTGCGAGAATTTATCACGCAACATATCACCACCTCCTCCCGATAAAAAAAAAATGTGGAACATTTTTTTTTTTTTAAATATCAAAGAGCATGCGATAAGCGGCTCAAAACGCACGAATTATGCGCTGATAATTAATTAAATTGCCTAACATGAGGCTAAATATAGAGTGTCTGGTGAGGATATACCTCAACAGAAAAATAAATATGTCTCAAAAAATATTCACATCGGGGAGGTGTCACCAACACACATCACGTTAGCATGTAAACACAATATACGTATGCAAGTTACCATAATCATCATTAAACAGCATACTCTAATATTGTCTTTAAAAATGGATGTACAAATCTGATAGGAAAATTTAAATAGTACATTATTTGACATGTAATGACATAAGTACATAGTAAAGTTAAACTACATGACGATCCAGGACATATGCTCTGGTATTCCGAGGGTAAGTACACAATCTAGAACTCGTCATGCTTGATACTAGTAAGGTAAGTCCTCAGCTCAACAATGACATTCTGAGAAAGTACAAGCAATATAATGCTAATTAATAACTAATATGCTTCATAAGGTACAATACATTATTAATAATTGTGGCTGTTTAGTAAACTAACGGCCCTTATATTAACTACTCAGTCCTCCTCTATCATCTTAAAAAACGAACAGAAGAAGATGACAACAAAGCACGATAGTGTGTACATATAAAGTGAGTACAGATGTGCTAATCTATTGTAGTAATATAGGTGTGTTATGACTCTGTAATATATAGAAATATAGGACAGAAGTATTAGTTGGAGTCATGTGGGCATCTAGACAAAATGTCAGCCATCACATTATCCGCACCACGGATAGCTCGTACCGTGAAGTGAAAAGGTTGAAGAGCTATAGCATATCGAGTGGATCTCGAACTCTTCAAATTCTTAGTCTGAATAGCTGTAAGAGCTTTCTGATCAGTCTCTAGAATGAAATGTGCGCCCAGGAGGAATCTTTGTAGTTTTAGAATTGACCAAACCATCGCTAACAACTCACGGTCTAAAACCGAGTAGTTCCTCTCTGCCGCATTTAGTTTTCTAGAAATGTACATAACAGGATGCAGAGTATTTGCATATTCTTGCATCAGTGCTGCTCCAATCCCAGTGGATGAAGCATCACTCCGAAGAACAAAAGTCCTATCAAGAGTAGGTAATCTTAAGATGGGAGGAGAAGAAAATATATTCTTGATTTGGTCTAGTGAAGATTGGCATTCTTCAGACCAACGGACCAGATTAGGCGAACCTTTCTTCAACAATGTTGAGAGAGGTGCCATGATCGAAGATAAATTTGGAATAAATCTCCCATAAAATTGAATTAAACCTAAGAGACTCCTAACTTGTTTCTTCGTTTTAGGAACAGAGATGTTCAGTATTTTGGAAGTATTGTGGTCTTCTGTCTTCAAGAGACCATGACCAACACGATGACCCAGGAAAGAGATTTCACCAAAACCAACAAAAGCTTTAGAAGGTTTTGCTGTCAAATTATTCTCACGTAGAGTGGACAGTAAGTCATATAACCCTAAATAGTGATCTTCCCAGGTATCACTGAAGAGACAGATGTCATCTAAGTATGCGATGACATCCGAACGATGTGACAGAATTCGACGCATCATGCGAACGAAAGTGGCAGGGGCGTTCATGAGACCAAAAGGCATAACATTCCATTGAAATAGACCCCTAGGTGTAGAAAAAGCAGTAAGAGGTTTGGCATGCTCTGCTAAAGGCACTTGCCAATAACCTTTAGACAAGTCAAGTTTAGTGAAGAATCTAGAATTAGAAAGTCTAATCAGTAGATCTTCTAACAAAGGCATCGGTTCAGCATCGAACTTTGTGACCTGATTCAATTTGCGATAATCAACGCAAATTCGTATGTTCTTATCCTTCTTCCGGACAATAACCATGGAAGAAGAATATGGTGAAGTCGATGGTTCAATTATATTTAATTGAATCATTTCATCCAATTCCTTTTCCACTTGCGACTGAAAGTGTATAGGAATAGGATAAGGCCTAACCCTAATTGGATTATTGTCGGTAAGAATTATGTCATGTTCTATGACATCTGTGTGTCCAGGAATGTCAGTGAGAACATCCTGAAATGTTTGTAACATCGACAAGTCTCGTCGATGTTCGTCACCAGAAAGATTAGGAGAAACAGAAACGTTTTTCCAAGATTCCGTGGAATGTAATGGAACCACTGGAAGGGGAAGATTGACATCAGAGAAGGTAGATTCCTCATCCTGTATGACAGACAGGGATGAATAATGACCGTGAGGTGCAGGAGCATCATCCGTTGCCTGGAAAATAGGCAGCAAATAGTCCGGACGTTCGTGAAATTCCGAAAGCATGTTTATGTGGAAAGTTTTATGCTTTCCATCAATATCGACCACATAGTCAACATCGGAAATCCGAGAGACTATTGCATACGGACCTTTCCATGCAATAAGAAGTCTATTTTCCCTACTGGGGAGTAGGACGAATGCTTTGTCACCTGGACAAAGTTGTCGTAGACATCTATTCTTGTTAGCAAACTGCCTTGCCTTCTCTTTAGCAATTTCTGATGAAGCAGTTGCTAGCTTACATGCCTCAATGATCTTTTGTCTAAGAGCAATGACATACTCATATGAGGATTGAGTTTCATCGCTAATATCATCGGCAGTGATGAGATCGTGTAATAAAGACATAGGGCCGCGTGGACGCGCGCCAAAGACAAGTTCGAAGGGAGAAAATCCTGTGTGTTCATTAGGGACTTCTCTATAGGCAAAGAGAGCCGCGGGTAAAACCCTGTCCCAATCTTGAGGATGATCTTCAGTTATCTTACCAAGCAAAGTCTTGAGCGTTCTATTCAGACGCTCAACTAACCCATTAGACATAGGATGGTAGATACTACTGAGAGATCGTTCAATATGTAAGGTAGACATTACCTGTGACATAGTGTCAGATATGAGTTGAGTGCCATGGTCTGACAATATTTCTCTGGGGAACCCCAAGCGAGAAAATATCAACCAAAGAGCATCTGCGATATCTGTAGTAGATATGCTCTTAAGAGGAATAGCCTCTGGCCAACGTGTGCACATATCGACACATGTAAGGATAAACTGATGTCCTCTGGCCGACTTGACCTTAAAAGGGCCAATAATATCTATGGCCATTTTCTGAAACGGCCGAATAGGAATGTCAGCAGCCTGGATAGGCGCAGCATGTCGTGGTCCTCTAGATTTGACCTCCTGACATACCTTGCATGATCGGCAGTAAATACGAATGTCCTTATTGACAAAAGGCCAAAAGAAAGCCGCAAGGACTCTCGACTTCGTACGGGCAAAACCCATATGTCCAGCACATTGCGAGTCATGAGCATGTTGCAATATTTGCACTCTCATGCTCTTGGGAACAAGAATTTGCGAATGTGCCGACGTAGTCGAATCTTGTACCATACGTACAAGTACGCCGTTTCTCATTGCAATCCAAGATTTTCTATTTGTATCCTGATTCGGATCACCTTTCTTCGCAAGAACGAAGAATTTTTTTAAAGAAGGATCTTCTTCTTGCAATTTTATGAAAGAGTCACGAGTGATTACTAAGTGACTATCTTGGCTATCAACTTCATTATCACTATTCAGTGAAGTTTCGGGTGTTTGTAGAGCTTGTGCTCTTGTAACTACTGCATTTGTAGCTTGCATGTTATTATCTTCCCAAGCAGCAATCTGCTGTGGGGTACACTCCCTAACTCCGTGAATACGACCAATAATAAGGTCCGCAATAGGATTAGGTAAGAGACAAGCATGCACATCTCCAGTAAAGAAAGGAGTGGCAATGCGAATTACAGCAGTAGGATATTTTTCTAGAGTGCCGCCAAATGTGACACATTTAATAACCCTTCCTGTAGCACAAGATGGATCTACAAGCGATTGTCTAACACCAATAGTGGTGCATCCGGAATCGAAAAGTAGTGAGACCGGAGTATCATTAACAAGACCCTTATGTAGGATTAAAGAACCCCTCCCGTCATGCGCAACAGCAGCAGGAAGAGCGGGAAGTGGGTGACCACAACTCAAAGTAGTTATGGTACCCGGTTCGAATAAAGTACTGCATTGGGGGCATTTGTTTGCTCTCTCAAAGTCAAAAGCAGAACCAGTGACAGCGTCAAAGTTTTTATTATCAACAACATGATTACAGGCTCCCTCAGTTTCCTGTTGTACAGCATTAGCCTGCTGATATCTCTTTTTTTTGTGTTGAGATCTACCCCGACTATTATTACCTCTGAAGTTATCAGAGTTATTATTATCTCTGCAGTTATTATTGTCTCTATTGTAATTGTTATCCTGGTTCGAATTCCAGTTTCCACGATTACTATCATGTTCACATTGATGCGAACATCTATTTGTTTGGTTTTGAGGTCTTCGGCAGGAATAACCTCTATTACCATATCCTCTTTTGAAATGCCTATAATTATTAGGGTGATAGTAACGAGTACTATCAGGTTGTCTCCAATTCTTCGAAGAAGAATCACCATGAAATTGATTTCCATGATTTTGACAGAAATTACCGCTGCCCTTTCTATCAAAATTTTGTTGGGATCTACGAGCAAAGTTTTGACCATACGGAGCTGCCGAAGCAACTGGTAAACCTTCTTTCACCTTAGAGTTACCCATGGTTATGTGTGGGTGCGCAGTTACGTATTGGCAACAGAAATCTTCCATTTCTTTTATTGTTTTAGGTTTACGTTCATGAAGGAAAGCAAGGAAAGACTCATTGACAGACGACATGACTTTGTCTCTAAGTATTAAGTCCATAAGTCCTTCATAAGTTTTTTCCGTCTTAGATAGTTCAACCCATCGTGAGAAAGTAATGCGTATTCTTGCAATAAACTCGGAGAATTCAACTCCATTTTCAGGTAACATGTTTTTAAATTGTAGACGATAGCCGTCTTCGTTAAGCTGATATTTCTTTAACAAAGCGGCCCTGACAACCTCATAATTGTTCTTGTCAGGTTCATCCACCATATTTAATATACTTAGAGCTTTACCTGTCAGTATCCCTGATAACTGATAAACATATTTTGCTTTGTCTATGTTATGAGCTGTACATGCTTGTTCAAATCTGTCCAGATAGAACATTATGTCATCACTGGAAGGACTAAATGTTGGTAACTTAATCTTAAAAGTATCATTATTAGCCTTACCAGAAGATGAACCCTTGTTTGAATCATTACCATTACTCATGTTCATCAATTTCAATTTTTCCAACTCTAAAGCTAAGACCTTTTCTTCATGTTCCATTTTTGCTTTCTCTTTCCTCTCATCAGACTCTCTCTGTAATCTTCTTTCCTCAGCCTGAGCCTCTATTTGAAGTCTTTCAGCTTCTTTCTCAAGTCTTTTATTCTCAGCCTCTTTTTCAAGTCTTTTATTCTCAGCTTCTTTTTCAAGTCTTTTATTCTCAGCTTCTTTTTCAAGTCTTTTATTTTCAGCTTCTTTTTCAAGTCTTTTATTTTCAGCCTCTAGCTGGAGTTTTCTTTCCTCAGCTTCTGATTCCCTTTTTTGTTTTTCCATTTCCATTTGGAATCTTTTTTCATCCACCTGCATCTGCAGTTTCTTTTGTTCAGCTTCCATTGCTTTATCATATCGAGCAGTTGCAAATTCTTCTAACTTATCACCAGTCTTCCCAAGCAATTTACCCTGCTCAATAAAGTGCTCAAATGTAGACATGTTGTCTAACATATGAGTCCAAAACCTGAAATAATTAACTAATTTATTTCAAACCTAAGTGTAACAAGTCTTAATTAAGCACTTGTATATTCACATCACATTATATTATCCCAGTCTCTGTGGGAAACAAGTCTCCAATCAAAGAACTTGTATATGAAATATCAACACTCAATTCTTGATCATAAGTGCACTTCTCATTCAATAGTGCACGACACTATTCATCATTCATTTATCATCAGTGTAGTAGTAACAGTGCATTAGCATAGCCCATTAACTAATTACTATAACTGTAAACAATGACTATGTAAACACATGCAGAATGTAAACATTGAAAATGTAAACAATGCAAACAATGTAAACAATAACAATGTAAACAATAACAAAGATCAGCAACAATACAAAAACGTTCGCAGAAATCAACTAAAAATAAAGCAGAAATTAATGAAATATCACAAAAAATGTGACGATATCTGCGATAGAATTAAACAAAATACATGACACCACAGTGTATAAACAAAAATGTTGTATGAAACTAAATTATAGACAAGAGTAGGCTAACAAATACAAACAAATCAAAACAAAACTAAAGAATGCGAAATAATAACGAAAACAATATTAAAACATGTCATCACAGCTAACATAAATAGCAACAGAAGTCGCTTAGCAAATTCCAGTATCGGAAATTTGCAAACCCTACAGAAAACGCTCACAATAGACGACCTCTATGACGTGGCATAATCTAACGGAGACACCACCCAACCGAGAACCCGCTGAAATATAAACATATAAATATACGAATAACATATAACATATAGAATGAGATGATACACAGAAGACTCAGCAGAAGTATAAGGGCACAGTTTACATACAAACAGGCCACTTAACTTATAGGCTTCCAATCGTAGAACAGCAGAAAAAACGGATGTCAATCAACGTCCTAAAGAGCGAAGCTCCAACGATGATGGCACATCTGAACTGCTTCCACTGCTAACACGATGGTACAAGAGCTTCTGAAATACTGTGTGTTGAGTTGTTTCGGCACTTGACCTTCTAATCCAAAAGTAAGTTGATGGAAATCGGTACTTGGCCTTCTTCAGAAAACAACCCGTTTCAACCGGCACTTGACCTTCACAAAAAACGACAGCACTGGAACCTTGACAGCAGCAACTTGCTTGACTTGCGTAAAAGATAACAGCAGTCCGAGTTATCCGGCAACATGTAACAACGCCGGGTACTGTCAAATTCTTGTTTCCGTCAAAAAGTTGAAATTTTGACTTTTACCGGGCAACGCCGAGTACTTTGAAAATTTTGAAGATGTTGACTGTCTTGAAGAATGTTAATTTCTTGAAGGATGCTGATGAATTCTTGTTGAAAATGAAGTGGGTAAGGGACCCCGTGTTTGCTGGTACCAGATCAAACCAGCTTATGGCCACCAAATGATGACGTCCAATTTATATTATGATTGAGTAATTGGCCGCCAAATGACGCGTGCACCATGAGGTGAGTGATGGTGCCCGTGGTCTGGTTTTGTGAAGTGTGTAGATGATGTACAGTCAAACAATGATCATACAAAAACAGGGCAATCCATACAAAGACGTCAGTTAACTCACGACGTATAAAGTCAATGATGCTTGTAACAGCTAGTGACGTTTTTCTGTATCATTTATTGTGGACGCCACAGTGACAAAATGTATACGCGAATATGTAGGTACATCAGACAGTCATTATCACAGCAACAATGTCAGTATAGCAATGGACGGTAGACAGCATCATATTAAATGTGATTCACAGGCATGTCAATACATTATAAGGCTGTAATGTAGTCGGGAAAATTCTCCATCCCTTTCTATCTTAGCCAGAAGATAACCAGATGTATGAGATCAGTTCACTCTCCTTAATCTGACTTCAGCAAGACAGGCACGTCTGCCGAAGTATAAATAATGTCCTCAAAAATATCCTCTAGATAACAAAGGTTTTCCAAACCTAGTTCATGTAACAAAGTAGCAAGTAATGGTCCTTGGGACATGCATCAACCGATGCAGTACAATACAGCGACATGTGAGCTGGGAAAACATCTCGTGACGACGCCTTTCGAAGACAGGCTATGAATCAAAAATCGCTCACGACCAAAAATCGATAGAGTTAATGAAAAAGTTAATTTACCTTGCCTTCAGGAAATACACAGAAATATTACGCCTCCCCGGCATGTGGAAATACACTAGAGGTATTATCTCGAATAAACGAAATATCCATTAAGAGGACTTCACATTCCTGACAGAACAAAAAATAGCGGAGATCCCCTCTCAGCGGGGCATCATCCTAGCTATTCAAAATCGCTCACTCGACTGGTGGGCGGAAATCGAACGACCAAGACGCAAGACCAGTCATGCGCAGTCCAGCGCAAAATGACCACAGCTCAGAACTTAAGACGCAAGGACCTTTACTACGAACCAGCGTAAGAATGATTACCTTAAAAGGATAACCCAACAGGTTGCCAACCGTTTTTCTGAGAAAACGGCCTAGCATAGCAAACTTAACTGCATTCAATACCAACGCGAGGAGACAGCTGCTTACCGAGAAAAGTGACTATAAATTTCAAGCAGTTGTTGCCCTTGCGTTATAAAATATATATTGTAATAAAACGATGTTGCGAGAATTTCTCACGCAACACCCACATTAAAAATAAGCGTAAATGGGGAAATCCTGGAACAAGTCAAGAGCTACGTATATCTCGGTCATATAATAACAGAAGATGGCAGATGTGAAACAGAAATCAAGAAGAGAATAGGAATGGCCAAAGCTACATTCAACAACATGAAACATATACTGACATCCAAACAGTTATCTCACAAATTAAAACTGAGAATCATAAAGTGTTATATATATTCTGCATTTCTGTATGGCGCAGAAACATGGACGATGAATAAGCAGTTGGAAGAAAGAATTGAGGCTCTTGAAATGTGGATATATAGAAGAATGGGGCGTATCTCATGGAAAGAGATGAAAACAAATAAGGAGGTCCTAGAAAATCTAGGTATGAAAAGAGAACTAATGAGGGAGGTCAAAGTTCGACAGCTAAAATACTTTGGCCACATAAAAAGGCATAACACCTTGCAGAAGACCATAACAGAAGGGAGAGTTGAAGGCAAACGTGCAAGGGGAAGACAGCGCTATAAGTGGGAAGACAACATCAAGAGATGGACAGGAAAGAGTCTATCAGAGTGCACCATCAAGACAAGAGACAGAAGACGTTGGAGATCCATTACAGCCAACCTTCGTTGTGGAGATGGCAACTGATGATGATGATGAATTAATGAGAGTTTCAATGGTTAGAGCGCAGGTTTCTCGCGACAAAGGTAGTGGATTGGAAAGACTGTAGTGTCACGTTCCAGTCTACCCAGCTGTAAATGGATACCTGACTCTGCTCTTGGGTTATGAAAGGTAAAGGCAGCCAGGAAGGGAACTGGTTAATCCACCTCTCGAAGCTCAACCTAGTGTTGTGAAATCTCGAACACTTCACTCCCTTCCAGCAGTATCTGCTATAAGACTACCATTTTTTACCCATTTATGAAAGTCTGAGGCTTTCTGATTGCTATTTTTGTTGTTCTCCACGTTCAGAGCCATATCAGAGGACTGACTTGACATTTGAATTGAAGATTCTGATTTTTGTGTTGGACTTTCCTTCTTTTGATCTCCATGTATTTCCCAGTCCAATGAAAGCTCATCTAGTCGTATGTATTCTTATTTTTATATCATTGTCTGTTTCTCCAGCTGTCTATATTGCAGCCAAGGTATATGTATGATTCTACATCTTGTAGCGATGTTTCTTCAAGTGAAGTATTGTTATCGTTTCCTGCATTTAAACTCATCATCTTTGTTTTCTTCCTGTGTATTTTCAGACCCATTAGTTGTGATCTTTCATCAAGAATCTGCATTTTGTCTTGCATCTGAAAAGATGCACAAGAAAACCAGAAATTGTTCTATAAGACCCTAAAGAACATGAGGAAGGAAAAACAATGCCCTCTCAAATTTATAAAGGACAAGCAAGGCAAATTGCTTACTGCCCCGAAGGAAGTAATGGAAAGATGGAAAGAATATTTCTCAGAACTCCTAGATGGTGAGCATGGTGAAGCAACAGAAATGATAACCACTAGCACAGAAGAGAAAACCAATGATGGTGAAGATGACATAAAGATGGAAGAACTGAGGGCAGCACTAGAGAAAATCAAGATGGGCAAAGCAGCAGGGCATGATGGTATAACACCAGAAATGGTTAAGTACATGGGAGCATCAGGCGACCTATTACTCTTAAAGGTCCTACAGGCAGCATGGTGCAACAAGACCATACCAAAGGATTGGGAGATTGCCATCATAACACCAATTTTCAAAAAGGGTGACAATCGACAATGTGGAAACCATAGAGGCATATCCCTTCTCAGTGTCCCTGGTAAAATCTACTCTAGAATCCTAGAGCAGAGACTCCGACGCCTAGCTGAGCCACAATTGGATGAGGTCCAGTGCGGATTCCGAGCAAACCGAAGTACTCAAGACCTAATCTTCACACTCAGACAGCTGAGTGAAAAGGCCCTTGAGTATAAGAGTGAGATCCATCTTTGTTTCATAGATCTGGAAAAGGCGTTTGACAGAGTCCCCTGGAGCAAACTTTGGGACTGTTTGGCAAGGAAGAATATTCCAGCACCTCTGATTCATGCTATACAGAGCTTCTACAAGTCTTGCAGAAATTATGTGAGGACAGCAAACCATAAGTCAGAAGAGTTCAGGACCACCACTGGTGTAAGACAAGGTGATATCCTGTCACCTTGTCTTTTCATACTCCTCATGGACGATGTCATCAAGGCATGTAAGGAGAGAACAAGAAAGTATTCAGTGGGGTACTGGAAGATGAGACAGGTCTATATTTCGGAGCTGGCATTTGCTGATGATGTTGCCCTGATTGCTAAATCAGAGGCACATCTCCAGTCCAGCCTGCAGGTCTGGAGGGAAGAGCTGGAGAAGAGAGGGATGGTCATAAGCAGCTCTAAAACAAAATCCATGGTGATATCACGAGAAGAAAGAAAACATCAGATTGGGTTGGGAGAGCGGGTCCTGGAGCAGGTCGACCACTTTAAATATCTCGGAGCTGTTGTGGACCGAAAGGGAGGCGTCAGGGGGGAGTTGGCCACTCGAAAAGCAGCGGCTGGGAGACTTTTTCAGGCCATAAATCGTGGATTCCTCAGCAAGAAAGAGGTTGGTAGGAAGGCGAGGATGGCTGTGTGCCGCTCCACCTGTGTCCCAGTTTTGACATGTGGATGCGAGTCGTGGGCGGTGACTGCAGCCCACAAGGGCCAGATCCAAACCTCAGAAATGAGGTATCTGAGGAAAGTGGTTGAAGTAACAAGAGGAGACATGGTCCGCAACCAGACGATACGTCAAGGCCTGAAATCCCACCCGCTGCAGACCCAAATAGAACAGTCCCAACTGAGATGGTTTGGCCATGTCTGCAGAGTGGGAGAAGATCGGCTACCACGACAAGCATGGGAAACAAAGAGCCAGGGATCCAGACCTCCAGGACGACCCAGAGTTCGCTGGGAGGACAACATTAGACAATCTTTGAGGGACCGAGGACTAGAGTGGAGCCAGGCCAGGAAGAAGACAGCTGATAGAATGGTCTGGCGCTCTCTCTTCCAAACCTCTACACCTCACGGTAGAAGGGGAACGACTAAGTAAGTAAGTAAGTAAGTCTTGCATCTGATTACGGTTATGTACAGAAGAGCCAGTTCGTAGGAAACTCTATACAGAGTGATACAACAGGGGGCAATCTGATCATCAGAATGACTCCCCGTCGATCTGGTGTTTCGGCCCCTTCATCTCTTTTACACTCTAAGGGCGGCGGACCCACTTGGGTCATGACTTCCAAGCGTCAACCTCCTGTTGTCTTGTGCAGAGAATTGAACCCACTCCGCCTTGGTTGCAGCTTTCAACTTCACTCCTGTTTTTTCTGCCAGCTTGAAGCAATTGGGAAAGGAACCCTTATGTTGAAAATTACTGTCCTGAATTCCATAGACCGTTGCAGTTGTTCGACAACCAGCACGATGCCCTTCCCGCAGTTTCACTTAATCTATTAAGTGCCCTTGATCTTGACTGTCCTTTCCCAACCAACAGTTTCAGTAGATCGTACATTGAGGCAGCCACTAGACCTCTTGCACTTACCTCAACAGCCATGACCAGTGCAGTGAACCCGTCGTGTCTCAAGTCCATGACCAAATCATTTTACTTGGCCATTTTGAACGAGTGTTGCTAGTCCAATTTGGATTCAAACAGCACGGCCAGCTCAATCATTACAATCTGGTTCGATAATGAGGAATACAGCACTATATCTGGCCGCCTTCGAGATCTTCTGATACTCTATGGATATGCCCCTAGCCAAGGTAGGTCTACTGCCATCTCCCAGTCATTTGCACAGTCAAGAAGAGATGGTAAACTGTTGCTCGATTTACTTGGTTTGGGATGTGCTGACTTTCCTGCTCTCAGAAAGTATATATTTGCGGTACTCGGTCTGACTTTGCTGTTCGCCTTCACCTTTGCCAGGTCTATTGTAGCAGCCAGCTCGTTTAGTACTCTGTTGTGGCACCATGTGTATCGCCCTTGCCCTAATGACACTTTGCAAGCGAGAGCACATGTTCAAGTGTCTGCCTCGCATGGCACAGGGGGCTCTGAGCATCATCAGAGTTTCCCCATCTCACAAGGTTTGCGGACGATGGCAGGAGGTCATACATTGATATGATAATGAAGCTGAGTCTAAGAGGCGTCATATACCATATATCATTCAATGTCAAGGGCCTTTGCAGGGCACCTTCTCATGTAGTCCATTGGCCTTGTTGGGCCTGCTGCGCCGCTTTCTGCATCCTCTTATCATTCTCAGCTTCTCCTATTTCCTGAATTACCATGTCTCTGCGTTCCCTGTTTGATGCCTTGGACCATCAGCAAATGTCACCATAGCCAAGTCCCCGTCTATTCGTCTGTGTGTATCCGATTACCTCCCTCACCCTGAGCGACCCTTGTGCAGCAGCAACAGCTTCATCCACTTTCCACTTCCTTCCAGTTTTCAGTGTGGTTGAATGGACTTACCTACGTCATCTGCTAACTCGCACAGCATCATTGCCTTTCCTGCTTTGTATTCTTCAACAACTGACTTGAAAGGAAGCACAAGCTTTGCCTTTTTGCAGTACAGTGTGTAGTGGGTTTTGATGTTATTAAGTGTGGTTGCTATGTTACCTAGTGTACTGAAGGAGGTCAGCTGTGAAGGTCCCTGAAGATAACAATGTATGTGAATTTACAGAGTACCTTGCTGCTACCATCTACGACCTCAATCAGACTTATTCTTGACTAGTATGTCTGATAGCTACGTCTAATGTCTAGGGTAATGAAATGTGGTGTGCTGGTAATAAAATACACAAACACACAAACAAACACTAATATTAATCTCTATGATCAAGTCAATTAACACTGTGTTTAAAATTTAGAAATTACAATTTTTTTTCAAATGTATTTTGTCCTGAACCAAGTTTTCTTCTGGTCAGGACTTTTAAATCAAATATGAATTAATGTCAATAGAAGTACATATAATTGAATAATCACATGAAAGACTTTAACACACACACACATATATATATATATATATATATATATATATATATATATATATATATATATATATATATATATATAAGTTAAATTTGCTAATATTGGTACAACACTAAAAGTCTTAGGAACTAGTGCTGGATGTCGGATCGGGGTATTTGCATCATCCCCAGTCTTAGTTAACAGTGTTCATTTGCTTTTTACACAGGGTTAATGGTGACAAGTTTCTTATTTTCACAATGTAGTTTAAATTTTATTATAGTAGTTGATGAATCTCAGCAGGCCAGGTCTTTAATACTTAACTGGCCTGTGACGATGGAAGAAAGTAGTTCCTTAGGCCCACTCCTCACATGCTCTGAGGTAATATGGTAGGCATCTCATTTCATACAAACTTGGACTTCTCCAGAACATCTGGCACTAGCACAGTGCCAGACAAAGAAACTCTGAAACCACAAAATTAGGCTATGTCTTAACATACTACCTAATTCACCATGTTTACAAGCATTAATACATTTAAAAAAAGACAGGGTCAGATTTCTCTGACCGACCCAGCACATCCACATCAAGGCTGTTATCAAGTAGCACTATTTTCCCATTCCTCTCCTCTATGGACTGCACTGCATCTGAAATATTTTCATTAATCTCTTTTTTTCCATATAATACGGTGGGTGATATGTTTCCACCTGACTATCTGAAAAGACCATATAATAAGGTGGGTGATATTTTTCCACCTGACCATCTGAAAAGACCATATAATAAGGTGGGTGATATGTTTCCACCTGACCATCTGAAAAGAAACATCTGTATTCTACATGTCTGATAGTGTATCATATTATATTTCAACCTCTAGGCCCTGAACAGTCGGCTGGGGACCTAGAATAAGTACTCACTTGTCTTAATCATTTTTCATTATATGGCAGTATCAATCACTCATAATTGTTAAATATAAAGGTTAATGATTTCTTCCTTACCACAATTCAGAATAAAACACACAGATACGCTGAAATAGCACAAACTCAGCTGAGCTGCTGGCTAGACTAGGGCGTCCCACTATTATTAGCATATATATTCAATGGACGACAAACTTCTTAGCCTCAACGATCTGCTTGTATGGACAGTCTTCAACAAAATGGCAACTTGCCGGCAAATTTTCCAATAATCTTAACTGTTTCGTCCAATGAGAGTACTTCCCCTTTACAATTTAAAATTTCAAACATAAATGTCCAATTTGGGTCCAGTTTCGGTCTAGTGTGTAGTGTATTTCTGTCTGTCGGTCGGTCCGAACTTGGGTTTTCCCAAAATTGCACTTGGTTTTGGACCAACTACAAAAAAAAAAAAAAACTACACAAATTTTGTCTCACTCACTTCTAAGATTTCTATGCTAAGTTATTTTTAGATTCTATCCGCCTTGTCTCCCCCTTGTTTACATGTAATTTTTTCCTGCCTTCGTCTCAAGGACGCGTCAAAATGTAACTTATAGTGGCTGCAAACTAACATGTGTTTGCGAGTCTGCATCGAACAAATCAGTCTTTTGTCAATAACTTCCGATTTATCTGTCCGTCTTTATAATTAAAAGCATATTATTTGTCAGGAAAAGATAGGCTATCAAACCAGCTAACTTTTATTATTCTAAACCTATTATTAAGGAATTCCATATTTTTTCCATGTTAGTCTTGAAATCTTTACTACCACTCGTTCACTTCTTTTCCATGTGCTGTCCAGCTATTTTGGAGAGTTTTACGTCATTCTAAATAAGAGCTAAGACTGTTTTCGTGATTCAAGTGGCTACATGTTCTTACTTTACCACGTATTTCACGACTAACTACAAGTTCGCGCGTATGCTAGTTTAGGTTCTAACGCGTGCAGACGGCATCATTTTTTCCTTCCCTCCTTTTCTTACCCCGTCTGAACGAATAGGTCTTTCGTGTCCTCATGTTATAATTAGTTTTTTTCAATGACACTAGAAACGATGGTACGGTCTACTAAAATCAACTCGCTTGTGGCGTAGGCGAAGAAGTAGCAGCGTAACCTAACTATATTTTATCCCTACATTTTATCTTTATAAATGGAGGATTTTATCGCTGTATCAATGTATTCCACCACACAGTGCTATGTCTGACAGACCTGTAGTACGCCTAGCCATTTCCTCATAAACTTGTTGACCTTTTGCTCTAGCTTCCACTGTACTTGTTCTTTTTTCATATATAAGCAGTGGCCATAGCAATTTAGGGATCAACATGAACTGGAGACACCACAGTTTGAACTTTCCTAGGAGTCTGCTTTGGTCTATAATCTGCAGTCCTCTGTTTGCCATTTCTATTGTCTGTTGAATTACCTTTGAGTCTTTGAGGCATCATACACCCTGCCAAAACTTTTAACAGGTTCCTTTATGACATTAGAGATTCTTTGGTTTGGAACCATGAATGTAACCTCAGATATTTTCCCTTTCCTGACTGATAGGCTTCTAGACTTCTTAATCTTGAAGCTCATTCATGAGGAATGAAGCACTACATCTGGTCGTCTTCGAGATCTTCTGATACTTTCTGGATATGTCCCTCGCCCAGGTAGATCTACTGCCATCTCCCAAGTCATTTGCACAGGCAAGTGTTATAACATAGGATACAGCAGTGTCTTTTTTATTGTTTATACTCTATCCTGTCATGTTGGCTGGGGGGACCTCAAGACGCAGCAATAGAGACCGCAGTCAGCGACTCATAGCTTGACTGCCTGCGTCAGGACCAGCGAACCAGAGCTGGTCAAGACCGTGCTCCACCTCCACGTGGTGGTCCTGGAAACAGTATGCAGCAATGCAGGCTGGCTGAGCGAGCATGGATCGCAATGGGAAGGCAAACCCGGTCCTAAAAAATGCCGTGCAGAAGTCGGATGTGTCGACCGAAAGGTGCAGATATCACAGCTACGTTGTAAACAGACACAACGCAACCACCGTCCTTTTCAGGGCGAACGAAGAAGAAGATGTTGGCTGGTGCATGCCTAGTACTGATTAGACCATGCACGAGAATTTTCCCCCCCCCCCCCCCCCCCGCATTTGTTAGTTTTTTATATTTTTTTGCGTTTAGCCATTCATATAAGTGTATAAGAAAACGGTAAATCATCAGCACTGTACATTTAGTTGACAACGATAAAAAATAAATTGGTAACAAAATCGGCACACTTTTACTACCACACATTGTGCTTGACGACAGTTCAACTAACCCACACTTCTCTGACGTGACAGAATTTCCTAACGCGCATGCTCACGACCTAAATTATTACTTCCGAGTTGATTAGTACTACTGTTCGCTGAGAGACGCAAAATCGAATTTGTCCCTTTAACACCATGGCACAAAAAAGGATTAAAAAGGTATTTTAGACACGTGTGAGGTGTTCTTTATTTTCACCATACATACCCATTTATTATTACATAGTAAAACAACAGATTTGAGTTAGCAGCGGTCGGTTACGTCTACAACTTTGATAAGTTGAGCAATTTATTAGGCTAGATGTTTCTACGCATTCTTGGTCTGATTGTAGCCTAAATGTAGGCCTATTGCACCACTAATTCTGATCCGGAACTCTTAACGTCTAATAAAAGCTGCCACAGATTTTTGCTAAGTAACCACATTTGATATCACGATCGTATTCTCGGGTTACCAAGTGCAGTAATCCAAAGTTGTAGTTTGAGGGTTCACGCTGCAAGATATAAAACGATTTTGCACGTTCCCTAAAACTGCAGTGAGGATCCCGTGCTCCTTTAGGCGCGAGTAAAATGCACACGATAAAAATTATGCAGACAGTAATAACTAAAAGTTCATAAGAATTAGGCCTACAGGAACTAGTCAACAAAAATAAATGGTGAGTTTAATAGATTAATAGAATTTGTGAATTTAGACAGCACTATTTAGAGAGAAAAAAAACCAGAGTGCAGTATTTCAGCTCTGCATAGTTGGAGAGCCTCCTTGGATGGCGGGGAATGCACAGCATGCCTCGCACTTCTTACTCCTAGCTTGGGACCAGATGTGACGATCCTTTAAATGCAAGCCAAGTTAGAGAAACTGGAGCTCATGACTTCAACTCAGCACATTTCGGAATGGCAGAAAAGCCTAGATCTACCGTATAGATAAAACCAAGAAGTCTTCAACTTGGTATTGGCTGCAAAAGAGCGAGAAGCTCAGCAGCCCTAGTTAAACAACAACAACAACTACCTAATGGCTTCAGCAACTTTCTAATGACTTCAGCAACTTCACTGCCTCATTGAGATCAATGTCTATGCTTTGCAGTTTTTTACGCTGGTCTGGTGAAATCTCTTAATTATTATGACCAAAACACCAAAAGTATCCCATTCTCCAGACTAATCTTCAACAGGAGACCTTTTGCTTCCTGTCGCGCTTTGATTTTCTCTTCAGGATCTTCAGCAAACTTGTCCAATGCTTCCTTTATCCTTTCATAGCCAGAGGCAAGTGCCTTTGTGGCATCAGCATGAGCAGACCAGGGCATATCACTTGAGTTGCTTCAAAGCAGGTAAACCATCAAGTAGAAGTGCCCATCTGTGCATTGATGCACTAAAGAAACAATAGTAGAATGGGGGGAAAAAAAAAGAAAAACACACAAATAGTAATACGTCTTACAAGGAGAAAGGACAAGAAAAACCTACGTTGCGGTCACAAGGCCTTCGTCAGGGACAGACAAACAAGAGACAGGAGGGAAAGAAAGAAAATAAGAATTAAGTAGAGAACATGAAACTAAAAATAAGAGAAAAACAACTCCCTTTGTGTCCAGTCACATGTCCAGTCACAGAAGCAAGATGGCTGAAAACAATAGATGTTTTCAACTAATTCAAAGAATTTATTAGCTGTCTACAACAGAATGGCCCACCAAATTCAATGAGTACGCAAAGCAAGGTATGTATTCAGCAAGGGGATTTTTTTTCACAAATTCTGGCTTGTAAACTTGAATATTTCCCACACATGTTTGACGCATTATCATATGACTGTCCTCTACAATGGCTATATCTAAGTCTAAAAAGGCAAAAATAATTTGTGCAAGGTCTGCAGCACTGTGTCCCTTCATCTCGATGAACTGTACAAATATCTCAACTGGATCACTTTCCAGAACATAACGAAAAATGCAGCACAACATATCTACATGGCTAATATCTGGTGTAGAATCCACAGAAAGAGAATAATAATACCTAGCTTGTTTAATTTCTTCAATAATTGCATTCAGTACATTTTCCCTCATATCTATGAGCAGGTTGCAAGTGGTGGATGAAAGTTTAGAAACAGAACATTTTCCTTTGTTGCCATATTTCTTTATATGCGAAGCTAAGAAGGGGTCAGACTGGGCCAGTACCTAAAAGTTGCCATTGGTTGGTGACCCAAAGACCTAGTCATTCCCTCTGAGTGCTAAACCACGCTCAGCTAGGAATTTGATAGTAGCAGTAACTCAATCTAGGACAGCTTTTGCATGAGCATGTTTAACAACAAGGGTATTCACACAACCAGTAGCATGTGCCCTATGGCAAAGGGTGATGGTAGCTTCTCTATGAGATATGCTGCTTTCATGAGCTGAAATACATTGAACTGCATTTTTCCAATCACAATAACCAACTGATGCAAATAAATTCTCATCTGTTGAAAACAGTTTGCACTGAAAACAAAAGTCTTTACTTGGTGAATAACACAATCATCTTCTCATTTTCTTCTCACCATTTGGCAGACACTGGTAAAACACACAGACACTGGTAAAACACACAGACACTGGTAAAACACACAGACACTGGTAAAACACACAGACACTGGTAAAACACACAGACACTGGTAAATAAATATTAGACAAACATAAAGGTATGTTTTCAGGCACTTGTAAGAAATAAAGAAGTAGAACACTAGACAACAGAAAAACAACAGACGTGAGTGGCTTACCCAGGACTCGAACCCCGGACCTTCCGTGTGACAACACTGCCTAGCTATGCAAGCGAATCACACTATCCTCTCGGCCATCTAGGCATCACCAAAAAATGATGCTTCGATGACTGGTCATTAGTGCGAACCGCAAGACACAACACCGGAAGTTTACAATGGGCAGCCCAGCCTATTAATGACGCAATCACTTCTGTTGTTCCTCTATTATACAGTATAGGTCAGTCCACACAAGACAGAGACCTTAATACTGTGTCTAGTAAATGATAGTAGACTTAAGAACAGTAAGTATAGAACAGAGGGTAGGTGTCTTGCGGTTCGCACTAATGACCAGTCATCGAAGCATCATTTTTTGGTGATGCCTAGATGGCAGGGAGGATAGTGTGATTTGCTTGCATAGCTAGGCAGTGTTGTCGCTCGGAAGGTCCGGGGTTCGAGTCCTGGGTAAGCCACTCACGTCTGTTGTTTTTCTGTTGTCTAGTGTTCTACTTCTTTATTTCTTACGAGTGCCTGAAAACATACCTTTATGTTTCTCTAATATTTATTTACTGTTTACAGGCCTCGGGTTTCCCTTCCTTATGTGTTATAAATGTTTAGACACTGGTAAAACATAGATTTTGTAAAATACCATTTGTGTTTTCCATCAGTTTGAACTGAGTTGACAATGCCAGCCTTTTCATTCCTACAATCTTTACTTCCTCTTCTCGTACAAAAATCACAAATAACCTCTGTTATGTTGTCAGGCCACAATCTGAGATCATTGTCAATCACAAGATTAGATGTATTGGCTTCTGCAGGTCGTGCAGGAATGGAATCAATGGACGGTATGAGCCCTGCCCCTTCAGAATCAAAACTTACTGGTTTATGTCCAGAAATGTTGTCTGCAATTTCTGTAGTTGTACTGCTCTCTTAGTCACTATTGTCAGGTTCAGAAGACCCAAAACCATCATGTTCACCAACTTGAACTTCACCGGTATCAAAAACTTGGTTTGTTGTTGTAACACAAACACCCAGCTGCTAGAGCGTCTGGCATCCTCTTCTGTGACTGAAAACGTTGTTGCTTTTCCTTATGTTTTTGGGACCCAGATTTGTGCTTGTATGCTATTATCTATTGTATTTATTTTACGGCCCATAAGTATACATGGCACAAACCGCCAGGATTAAAAATAACGATCAATACTAAATTTTTTGACGCATCACGCAGGTGCAATAAAGTTATGGAATAGCAAATAGTTCATGTGCTGTTATGATTTTGCTGGGATGCATTATGTCTTTTAAGCTATTTTTGTTTTTACTGTTTTTATTAGAACGTTATGGATGTGATTGCAAAGTGCAAACATTTTCATTTTGTACATAAATATATGCATTAAAAAAATATTTTTACCTTATACACTCAAGAACTCCGGCTCCAAAGCTTCAGCCTACTTAGCCTAATGGATAATCTAGCCCTGCTCATACCAGCCCTTGCTGATTCATGCCTGGTTACTATTCCATCCTCTACAAGGTCACTACTGATAAATTGCCACAAAATGTTTTCATCTCCACCTTATTATCTGAGTAGTCATGGGTCAGAATGGTGTGTTGGGTGGATGTTTATTGCCCTTCATTTCCATAGTATACTGTGAATTTCAAACTCAATTTTTACAGGAATTGCAAGATTTAGGAAAAGACCCACCTACAAATTGCTCAGCAGGACCAGTTGGAGATGATTGTAAGAATAGGTTCTTTTTCCCACCAAGTGCTGTTCTTTATTGTAATACTTTGTTTTTGCTGTTAGTACAGAAGTATTTATTCATATTATGTGCGTGGGAGATGCGGTTTAGTGACAGATTTCTTCACTGTGCCCATCAAACATATCTATTTCACCGATATTATCACCTTGAAAACAGAATAGTCATCATCATTTTTCTTTTCGCTTCTTATGGAGCATGGAACCACCAGTGCAGCTGGTCCCCTTGCAGGAAACCTGCACCAAGCATTCACATGCTCTTGCAGCGATGGTTTCTTTAGCAGTATGTTTGACATGATGAGGTTGTTAGCCTCATGCACAACTTCATATTAGCCACCTTGTACGATATGCCTGAGGGAGGAGTAGTCCTGTTCTTTCTTTGTCTCTTCAAAGACACACAGGAAGTACATGAGGCTAAAATCAGAATGCTGGGAGAAAAATATGGAGTAATCATTAATGTCAAATTTTAGTAACAGCAAGAAGTGTACAAGAACAAACAACTGAGCAAAAAAAAATTCCTACTAATAATCAACAAACCTACAACCACACTGTGGTTGTTAGATCTGTTAAAATAAATGAAAACTACAGGTAAATGAAAGTTAGCAGAGAGGCAAAGATAATCTAAAGTTAAACAAATGAAAGTGGTACCAAGTGGGTGCTCACAGAGATGGATGGATACCTAAGAAATGGATCTGAAAGAATTGGAAAGTAGATTGATAAGGTCTAAAAAAAAAAACTGAGAAATGAAGCTGCAACAAAGAACTTGAAAGACAGAAAACACAAAGAAATAACTGTACTTTACAGAACCCCATTGATTGTCTTTATCTCTGGTCAGACAAAAACGAATCAAATGACGTGTCAAAAGAATGATATAAGAAGAAGAAAAAAATAGAACCAGAGTTGTTTGTTAAAAAGAGCTTTTAGGGGTAAAAATTCTGAAGACTAAAAAAAAATGTTTAGCCGTGGATAAGATTAGTGTAATAATATGAATTTTAGTATTAAAAAAAAAACAAAAAAGCTTTTGTTTACCTTTGTCGTAATGTTTGTCGTCACTTATCAGCTCCATGTAGACCAAAGGCGTATAATCAGATATGTTCTGGGCAGTTTGTTACAGCTTAAAGTCATTCTCATTTGTTTTTTATCTTTTTGTTTCATAAAAAATAAACTGTTTCCTATTATCTCACTGCTAACAAAACAATTTTACTTCATTTGAATTTCTAAAATCAATTCTACTGAACTGTAAACCATTCATTCACATACCACTGTATGTAATATCACAACTTAACTTTAATCCATCCACATACCAATGTACATAATATCACAACTTAACTCGTTCACATACCACTATCACATCTATAAAAATTATTATATTTTTAAAATTGTCATTAATAAAAGTATTTACTTAATGTAGTAAATTTAAGTGCATGCTTTTGGTACTGTACACTGTATCGGAAAGTGTGTTGACGTGCTATAATAAATATACAGGCTTGCATTGTTCACAAAATTTGTTGAGTTAATTTTAGTTGATGTTTTTCTTTAGAATAGTAAAGTGTGTTGTTGTACACGCCACTCGAAAAGCAGCAGCTGGGAGACTTTCAGGCCATAAATCGAGGATTCCTCGGCAAGAGAGAGGTTGGTAAGAAAATGAAGATGGCTGTATACCGCTCCACCTATGTCCCAGTCTTGACATATGGATGCGAGTCATGGGCAATGACTACAACCCACAAAAGCCAGATCCAAACCTCAGAAATGAGGTATCTGAGGAAGGTGGTTGAAGTAACAAGAAGAGACATGGTCCACAACCAGACAATACGTCAAGGCCTAAAATCCCACCCCCTGCAGACCCAAGTAGAACAGTCCCAACTAAGATGATTCGGCCATGTCTGCAGAATGGGAGAAGATCATCTACCATGACAAGCATGGGAAACAAAGAGCCAGGGATCCAGACCCCAGGACGACCCAGAGTCTGCTGGGAGGACAACATTAGACAATCTTTGAAGGACCGAGGACTAGAATGGAACCAGGCCAGGAGGAAGACAGCCGATGGGATAGTCTGGCGCTCTCTCTTCCAAACCTCTACACCTCACGGTAGAAAGGGAACGACTAAGTAAGTAAGTTGTACACACTGTAATTTTGAGACATATGCTATACAGAAACACTTTGTTCTCAATTTGTCAATGCTTCATTTGTCTTCAGTGTTCCAGTGGCAAGCAACTATTCTGGGACCAGTAAGTAACATTGTCTTCATTGTTTTAGTTTCTGGCCAGTGTCTGACTTAATTAGTAATTTAAAAAAAAATTTAATAGTGTCATTTGAAACTAAAGTTGGCTTGACATCATCAGTATGTGGTAGATGCCAAATGTAATTTGTTTCACTGTTTTTTTAAAATCTGCATTTTTTATTTTACAAGCCAAAGTTTTGCTGTATGCAACTGAAATTTTAATGTTTGTCATTCAGTGCAATTCTTATCCCATATTTAAGAAACATAACTGCTATGCTCTTGTCAGAAATATTATACTTCATTCATTGTTACGGATAACATGGGTCATGTTACGAAGGGCTTATTTTGATTGTGCCACAGTTCAGTAACAGGCATATACAGGATGCTTGTCCAAATTTTATGTATGCAGGTACACAGAAAAGATGTCTCTTTTTTTTTTTTTGAAATAAGCCAAAATACATTCATGGAGTTATGACTCCTTCACATTAGCAGTGTACACTGCTCCACTTTTGCACCTAGTCACCACTGTCTGTGACCACAGAGGAAGCTCTTGGTTTGTAGGTGTTTCAACACAGGTAATAATGACTAGCCACCGCCAGAGTTCTGTTGGGGCAGAATAAATCTGATAGGGATAAATTGACTTGTGAATCCCTGGGTGCATATTTAGGGAGCATGGACTCATAAATCCCAGGGTGCATATTTGGGGAGCAAAAAAATAGGACTTTTGTGCCCTTCCAAGCATGTGATAAAATGAGGTTGCTATTGGGGCTAGTAGCTTTATCGTATAAAACAAAATGCTCAGAAAACATCTCTGCAAGAGTACTTTGAAATGCCTTAGTGCAGTCTTCCTGCAAGATGATCAGTGGCACTTGTAGCCTCATGCTTCATAATGGACAAAACAAGGGACTCGAAGTAAATGAAGTGGGATTATACAACAGACCAGAACTGTGATTAAGTAGTGAGCAAGACATATCAGTCGAAGTCATATAATACTGCAACAGTCACTCATTACTCTTGATCCCCCTTGTGTACTAGTCATATAATACTGCAACAGTCACTCATTACTCTTGATCCTCATAGTGAACTAGTCATATAATACTGCAACAGTCACTCATTACTCTTGATCCTCATAGTGAACTAGTCATATAATACTGCAACAGTCACTCATTACTCTTGATCCTCATAGTGAACTAGTCATATAATACTGCAACAGTCACTCATTACTCTTGATCCTCATAGTGAACTAGTCATATAATACTGCAACAGTCACTCATTACTCTTGATCCTCATAGTGAACTAGTCATATAATACTGCAACAGTCACTCATTACTCTTGATCCTCATAGTGAACTAGTCATATAATACTGCAACAGTCACTCATTACTCTCGATCCTCATAGTGAACTAGTCATATAATACTGCAAACAGTCACTCATTACTCTTGATCCTCATAGTGAACTAGTCATATAATACTGCAACAGTCACTCATTACTCTTGATCCTCATAGTGAACTAGTCATATAATACTGCAACAGTCACTCATTACTCTTGATCCCCCTTGTGTACTAGTCATATAATACTGCAACAGTCACTCATTACTCTTGATCCTCATAGTGAACTAGTCATATAATACTGCAACAGTCACTCATTACTCTTGATCCTCATAGTGAACTAGTCATATAATACTGCAACAGTCACTCATTACTCTTGATCCTCATAGTGAACTAGTCATATAATACTGCAACAGTCACTCATTACTCTTGATCCTCATAGTGAACTAGTCATATAATACTGCAACAGTCACTCATTACTCTTGATCCTCATAGTGAACTAGTCATATAATACTGCAACAGTCACTCATTACTCTTGATCCTCATAGTGAACTAGTCATATAATACTGCAACAGTCACTCATTACTCTTGATCCTCATAGTGAACTAGTCATATAATACTGCAACAGTCACTCATTACTCTCGATCCTCATAGTGAACTAGTCATATAATACTGCAAACAGTCACTCATTACTCTTGATCCTCATAGTGAACTAGTCATATAATACTGCAACAGTCACTCATTACTCTTGATCCTCATAGTGAACTAGTCATATAATACTGCAACAGTCACTCATTACTCTTGATCCTCATAGTAAACTAGTCATATAATACTGCAACAGTCACTCATTACTCTCGATCCTCATAGTGAACTAGTCATATAATACTGCAACAGTCACTCATTACTCTTGATCCTCATAGTGAACTAGTCATATAATACTGCAACAGTCACTCATTACTCTCGATCCTCATAGTGAACTAGTCATATAATACTGCAACAGTCACTCATTACTCTCGATCCTCATAGTGAACTAGTCATATAATACTGCAACAGTCACTCATTACTCTTGATCCTCATAGTGAACTAGTCATATAATACTGCAACAGTCACTCATTACTCTTGATCCTCATAGTGAACTAGTCATATAATACTGCAACAGTCACTCATTACTCTTGATCCTCATAGTGAACTAGTCATATAATACTGCAACAGTCACTCATTACTCTTGATCCTCATAGTGAACTAGTCATATAATACTGCAACAGTCACTCATTACTCTTGATCCTCATAGTGAACTAGTCATATAATACTGCAACAGTCACTCATTACTCTTGATCCCCCTTGTGAACTAGTCATATAATACTGCAACAGTCAGTCATTACTCTTGATCCCCCTTGTGTACTAGTCATATAATACTGCAACAGTCACTCATTACTCTTGATCCTCATAGTGAACTAGTCATATAATACTGCAACAGTCAGTCATTACTCTTGATCCCCCTTGTGTACTAGTCATATAATACTGCAACAGTCACTCATTACTCTTGATCCTCATAGTGAACTAGTCATATAATACTGCAAACAGTCACTCATTACTCTTGATCCCCCTTGTGAACTAGTCATATAATACTGCAACAGTCACTCATTACTCTTGATCCTCATAGTGAACTAGTCATATAATACTGCAAACAGTCACTCATTACTCTTGATCCTCATAGTGAACTAGTCATATAATACTGCAACAGTCACTCATTACTCTTGATCCTCATAGTGAACTAGTCATATAATACTGCAAACAGTCACTCATTACTCTTGATCCTCATAGTGAACTAGTCATATAATACTGCAACAGTCACTCATTACTCTTGATCCTCATAGTGAACTAGTCATATAATACTGCAACAGTCACTCATTACTCTGGATCCTCATAGTGAACTAGTCATATAATACTGCAAACAGTCACTCATTACTCTTGATCCTCATAGTGAACTAGTCATATAATACTGCAACAGTCACTCATTACTCTCGATCCTCATAGTGAACTAGTCATATAATACTGCAAACAGTCACTCATTACTCTTGATCCTCATAGTGAACTAGTCATATAATACTGCAACAGTCACTCATTACTCTTGATCCTCACAGTGAACTAGTCATATAATACTGCAACAGTCACTCATTACTCTTGATCCTCATAGTGAACTAGTCATATAATACTGCAACAGTCACTCATTACTCTTGATCCTCATAGTGAACTAGTCATATAATACTGCAACAGTCACTCATTACTCTTGATCCTCATAGTGAACTAGTCATATAATACTGCAAACAGTCACTCATTGCTCTTGATCCTCATAGTGAACTAGTCATATAATACTGCAACAGTCACTCATTACTCTTGATTCCCCCTTGTGAACTAGTCATATAATACTGCGACAGTCATTCATTACTCAGGATTTCCGTTGAAAGTTCCCATTTGTCCTGTTTCCAATGAATAATATGTTATGTGTTTATTTTATTTTTTTTTTCAGTCTCCAGATCAGTATATTTGATACTTTTGAAAATCTGAACAAATTAGTTCTGAGTATTGAGGTTCTACTGTATTAAAATGATCTGGAATTCCAAAATATGAGTCGAAGCAGTTAGTCTCTCTTTTTTTAAATAAAAGGGGTATAATCATTTTAATACAATAGAACCTCAATAATCGAACTAATTTGGACCGGGGGTAGTTCATTAGTAACAGGTCAGATGGAACTTTCAACTGCACTATTTTTTTAACTTAATTTCTTTGTTGCCGGGTTTTTCATTCTTTTCTACAAGAGTAGCTTATTTTGACAGCATTCAGTTTGTTGTTCATGTGAAGCCATTGCAGTCTCGAGCACGGCAAATTCCTCTGGATGCAAAGACCCATCATATGAACCAAGTTTTGATGCAAACTTTTTTTTTTTTAATTTGTTGTTTTTAACGTTTATTATGGCTGACTTTCCACCATTGCACAGTTTGGCTAATAAAGGCATGCTTTCTACTTTTGAAAGTCTGTTTAACATTGCAGTCTATGATTCAGTTGTTGAAAGATTTCTGCATCCTTTTAAAAGAAGAACTGTGTAAACAGTAGATAATCACACTCACAGTAGGCAAACTGATGAGCAGACCTGATAAACGTGAGAGTAAAAGTAGACATTCTTTCCCACCTACAACTCGCATAATGAAGGACAATCTGGTATAGCTCAGACATATTTCCCACTTTCTGGCACCTGCATCAAAACAGTGTTGACTCATTACGAATACTGACATTTGGATTATCGAGATTATACTGTATTTTTCCCCCCCTGTATTGGATATGAGCTGTGACACTTTAATAACATGAAATAATAACAAAACCATTTTTATGTCTTTGTAGAATGACAGTCCATATTCTCAGGGTGTGTTCTTTTTAACGATAAATTTCCCTACAGACTACCCTTTCAAGCCACCAAAGGTAGAGTACAGTAACAGAATGATAATGTACACAGTGTTTCAACTATAGCAATGAAAAGTTTTTGTTAAAATGAAACAATCTTTGTTTTTGTGTCTTGTTAAACTGGCAGATACTTAGATCCGTATCAGTGATTGGTGTTATATTCAGTTTTACATTGTTGTTGTTTATTTAGTTATGTTCATTAAGCTGAAATATATGCACATCCTTCAGCTACAGTTGATAAAAGATTGTCCTGATAATAAAAATAAGACATTGTTTTTTAAATTGTGAAATATTTTGCTTACGTCTTCTATATTCCAAAATGACAAGTAAAATCAAAGAAAACAGGAGGAAAAAAAACTCAGATTCTGTTTTTTTTTTAAATTTTATTTATATAATCTTATAAAGTTCCAGGATTGGTACTGAGCAGTTTTCCTAAAAAAAAAAAAAAATCAAAACACAATTCCTTTTTACAGAAGCTAGAGTTTTCAGTGACAAAGCAGTTAAAAAATGAGATTGAGAGGAAGAAAAATATATATGAGGTTTGTGTAGCAGGTCATTTCCCATTGATGATAGATCACATATATAGATAGGAAAGATTTAATGTAATAAGTTGGATGTATTTATCGAACATATAGAAATTGTAGTTTTACGTGCATGTAATAACACTAGGGAAAGCACTAGAGGCCTCAGAGATGTGATTTTACAGAAGAATGTTAAAAATACCATGGACAGCCAAAAAAGAGTATTGAGGATGTCCTGAAAGAGGCCAGTGCACAAAGGAAACTTATTTCACAAGTTAGAAAGAAGCAATCCACTTTTTTTGGACATGTTACGAGAAGAGGAAAGCTGGAATATATCTTAACAACGGGTAAGATTGAAGGAAAAAGAGATAGTGGAAGACAAAGAGAGCAAATACTGGATAGTTTGTCATCGTGGGATGAAAGGCGGTCAACAACAGAATTGATAAATTGTACTGGAGACAGGAAGTTGTGGAGAGACATGATCTCCTACCCCACTAAGCATGGTACTTGAAGGAGAAGAATAACACTTTATAATTATAACAAATAGTTGCATAGCTTATTGTAGAACTAGTACCTTTTTGAGCATAGTCAATGCATGTAACCATCTACATATGTTTTAAATTACTTTTTTCCCCCCCTCAGGTTGCCTTCACAACAAGAATCTACCATCCTAATATCAATAGCAATGGCAGCATCTGTTTGGATATACTGAGATCACAATGGTCACCTGCTCTGACCATTTCAAAAGGTACTAACAGTATTGTTAGTATGTACATTTTTTTGGATCTATACATTTTAATTTTAGAAGTATGAAATCTAATTGAAGTGGCTTAATCTACATGACTTGGTTTGTTAAAGTGAAAAAAGAGAAGTTGAAAAACCTGGTAGTAATGGTAAAATGTATGGGGGAAAAAAGAAGACAGAAAACCTTAATAAATTTGCCATTTGGTATGGGAGGAAACAAGAACAAAACTTATGCAGGAGACCAGGAAATGGAGAAGTATGTTTACACGCACCTGTTAGTACAACATATAGTAATGTCTGCAAAAAATTTTTTTACAGTTGCCTGGGCACATTACAGGTGTGACAGATTATACATTTAAAAAAATTTAAAATCTTTATTTAATCAGTTTGAGGAAATCAGATGTTGTAGCCTTCTTTTTTTTTTTTTTTTTTAACATTGCCATGAATATCAAGCAGATTCGTAGCATATAAATGCAGGATGGCCATTGCATGACTCTCATGAGCTGGTGGTGTGGCTTTTATTACATACCCAATATTACCGGATATACTCGAATATAGGTCAATCGAACTATAAGTTAACCTATAGACTTTAGGACTTAAAAAACTTTCCAAAATTAATAACCCAATTATAAGTTGAAGTTAATAAAAACAAATTCGGGAAATTTCTGTCTTTAAACAGCTGTGCATGCTGGTGTATGCATGACAGGAAGTGTGAAAGCATGATGAACATTTACCATTTGAATCTTGTATTGAGTGTACCACAATTAACAGCCTAATAAAATTGATTCAAACATTTTTAATATGTTACATTAGATATTTTGTTTAAAACATTTAATGAAGCAGCAAGTTAAAGGATACCATACAACTGACCGAATTAATGAATTTTTTTTTTCAACTCTACTATAAGTTGGGGTATGTTTTTTGTAAAGGTCCAAAATAGGAATAAATATCTCGACTTATATATGGTATATTAGTGAAACTGGAAAAGGCATCATGCTGGCTATGGAACTCGGGACAGTAAAATCTAGCCCCACCTGCGGTATAGGAAACACCCTGATATTGAAATTTTTCTAAGTTCGCATTACACTGAGTTTTTCATTGCATTGGTGAAAGGACGGCGGCTCTACGGGTAACCCGCGGTGTATTATTTGAGGTGTCAGGTGAAGTTAGATTTCAGTTGTCAGCTTGTAATGGCTTCACGCAGGTGTGTCAATGGTGTGCTGTGGAACAACCGCAATAATTTGTCTTCACTTTGTTACTTTCACAATTGCCTCAGGCTGGCGGAATTGTGGATTTTAAGGCTGCAACCAAGGTGGAATGGGTTCATGTTCTAACACAAGACAACAGGAGGCTGAGACACTTGGGAGTCATGACCCAGGTGCCGCCCCCCCCCCCCCCCCCACAGAGTGTAAAGGAGAATAAGGGGCCGAAACACTTGATCAACATGGGGATTTTCTGATGATCAGATTGCCTTGGTAATTAATCTATCATTACCCTTATTGTTAACTGCAAAAGTAGCAGTATTTGAATCACCATTATTACTATTATTTCCAGTTTGAACTCTTAATTTTAATTCCTCTAAACGAAGAAGCATCAACTCCTTTTCATGTGCTAATGTAGAGGCTTTCTTCTCTTCCATCTCCTTATCATGTTGCATTTTTTCCTTTTCTGCAACAAGTCTTTTCTCTTCTTCAACACGTCTTTTTTCAGCTTTTTGCTCTTCTAATTCTATATCTTGGAGACGTCTTCTTTCTTAAAATGCTTTCTGTTTTGCTAATTCACGCTTTTGTTCAGCCTCCTCTTGTTTTGCCTTGGCTAACTCAGTCATGGCAAATTCTTTGAACGCTTCACCTTTATAACCAAATTCTTTTCCAATCCTCATACAAGATTCTAGGGTAGCCATGTTAATTACTACCGTGACTCACTTAGTCAGTTAGATAAATGGCAAGTTGCTTTCCACTTCCTTCTTCTTCTTCTTCTTCTTGCGATCGCATCTTTGATGATTACACCGTCAGACGAGTTCTCATGATGAATTCGACTGTTGTTTGAAGTTCCTCTTTAACTCCATATAGCTTTGAGTTTAGTGTTGAGTCATTGGGCCAGTATATCTTTCTTAACTGGTCATACAGAGGACAGTCCTGTAGAACATGCTCAGCAGTTTGTTCGTTTAATCCACATGTGCACAGTGGTGAAGCAGACAATCGTAACTTGTGCATGTGTTTATTCAGTTTGTTATGCCCTGTCCTGAGTCGAAAAATAGTTATCTGTCCCTGCCGGTCGAGAGTGTGATAGTCGTCTTTGGGTTGGTTCTGTTCTCTTCTTATAGTCTGGATAGCTCTCTTTTTCTCAAAGTATGTGACTTCATTATCTTCTTGTTCACATTCTCCTCCCTTTTTTGCAAGTTTATCTGCCTTTTCATTTCCGGGTACACCACAATGAGATGGTACCCACTGAAGTATGGTTCTCTTTTTGGCAGCTACCTTGTTTAGTTCATTTCTCAGATGCGGGAGTTTACCACCCTTGAGAGCTTGCAGGACAGACAGTGCATCTGTGAGGATGACTACCTGGTGGCAGTCAGAGTTGGTGTTATAAATCATATTTGCAGCTTGCTCTAGAGCTTGAACCTCAGCTGTATAGTTGGAACAGAATTTACCAGTGGGAATGTGCCTAGTCTCATAGTGGTTGTCAGGATATGAGATAAAGATACCGGCACCTCCATTCCTAACAGCATTAGTTGCTGATCCATCTGTATAGGCATGTATCCATGATTGATCGGGATAGCTTTCTTGGATCATACTCAATGTAGCAGTTCGTTTTTGCAGATCATTATACTCACATCCACTTGTGAGACCACTGACCGACGTATTAATTTGGAGGGCACTGCTGGCCTGCTCCCATGGTACAGGGTATAGGGTGGGCTTCAGTGGTGTTGTCTTCATAGATAGGTCTTCTTGATGCTGTCTTATAAGTCTTTTTCCCCGATGCACAAAGCTGCTACGCTTTAGACGTCCCAATGCCAGATCATCTAGTCTTGCCTTCATTGGGTGCGTTGGCATACTGTTGTACTTTCCACTTCCTTGTAAGCACTAAAATTGTGGCTATATTTATCAATGCTGAGCCTTACTCAGTCGAAAAAATAGTGGCTAGTGGCCTAATAACGCACTGCAAGCAATAATTATGGCTATCTTACAATATTTGCATAAATCACTATGCAAGCAATATTAATATAATGTCATGAACGAAAAAGAAATAGGAAAAGTAAAGCAAAGTACTATACAGAACAATATCACACCACAAGATCAAATGACACACGAGAAAAACGTTTGTAATAACCAAATAAAATTCTACTAGTGAAACAAGACGAAAACAGCAAATTAGGTCAATCTACCGCAAAAAAAATATCTAAAAATAGACACATACAGGACCCAATACAGACAGCTGATTTGAAAAAAACTAAACGATAGCAAGGTTAGACCTACAAATTGTTAACAAACGATGACACAACTAAGAAAAATGAAACTGAAATCAATGCAGGGTTCGTAGCGACCTGGAAAAACCTTGAAAAACCTGGAAAACGAAAAAAAAAATCCAGGCCTTGAAAAGCCTGGAAAAATGGCTATAAGCCTTGAATTTTCCGCATCGGACCTTGAAAAATAATACGAAATCGAAAGTTCGTTACTTTGTGTCAATTTTTTGGTTATTGAAGGTATTTTTCGCAACAACAGACGCGACGAGTCTAAAAATAAATCAGTGTTTACGCCATTAACGCAAAGCGCCGAAAACGAAACCGCCGAAAACTTCTGGATATGCGCAAAGGGAAGTAAAAATTGTAAAGTTACCGTACAATTTTTACTTCCCTTTGCGCAAAGTTACCGTAAAATGTTTACTTCCCTTTGCGCATTAAATCCATTTCCAGAAGTTTTCGGCGCTTTGCGTTAACGACGTAAACTAACGCAGATTTATTTTTAGCACTCGTAAGTAATAAATTCGTTTATCTCATTTATAAAACCTATTTAAATAAGTCCAGTTTATAGATAGACCTACTGTACTTGCGTCTGTATTTACAGTTTAATTTTTAACCATGGCCAAAATTAGCTTATAAGCAAGCGTTTGAACGAAATTTCTTTTTTACCTCTGCATACGGGAATATATTTGACACAGTTTATGATGGTCATAAATAGAAATTGATGGCGATTCCATATCCTATAGCCTACCCTGTTATCAGACCATGTCCCACTGTTCATTTCACCACATTTGTTGGAAATAAATATATTTTGAATGCTTTTTTTATTATATTTATGATGAAAAGACATCCCGTTCTACCTCTGAAGGGTTATAGGCTAATTAGGATAGGCCTAGGCCTACATGTTTTCAATTTCAGATAACATGAATAACCGCCGATACACGAAAGTGGCATCACATCTGTCAAATCACGGTACAGTAGAACTCCATTTATCCGAACCCCATGGGACCGAGCATCGTTCGGATAATCAAATGTTCGGATAATTGGATTACATGATGTATCGAGTACATGTACACATATTTCTAAAAATTATTAACCATCACAAGGAAAATACACTATAAAACATTTACTTGTACTGTAATAATAATACCCACACTGTATTAGATCACTGTATCACCAAAATCTTTCATTACACTGCAGTGCATGTACTACTTGTATTAATTTTTTTTTTTTAAGAAAGAGAAATGTTTTCAAAATAACATTACAAATGATTCAAAACCAGGCACAACTTACGTATACATGTACTTGCACAGATGTAGCCCACTATTTAAAATAATGAGGAATCCTCTTTTGCACCAAACTGGATAGTCTGCTTTTGGCTGCTAAGTCCTGCATTCTCTTCAACAGCAGAAGCTGTGTAGGACAGCTGTCATCTTCTTGCTCGTACCAAGCCATCGCTGTTTCTAGTGCTATAAAGGCCTCTTCAGGACTTGGTCGACGTTTTGGGTTATCTTCATAATCTACAAGTACATCACGTACTTCTGAGGTGTCTTCATCATCGGTCACTACATGTATTTGGTTTTCTTCTTGCACAAAAGACAAAATTTCTTCGTCATTCAAAAACTGAAAACCAGAATCATTATCATCTTCTAGCCACATGTGTGCATCATCTTTGTCACAGTCCGAAAATCCGGGCATTGCTTGAAACAGTTCCACAACTTCATTTATACAATCATCATTTGTGTCCACTGCAGTAGTTTCATTTCCTCCTTTTTTCCCAAGCAATCTATTCCAAGCCTTGTTGAGATTATCTTGTGACTGGGTGGTCCAAGCATCAGCTAACATAAAGCAGCAGTCTTTGAGATTAAGCTTTTTGGAAAACGCCACCACACTTTCTTCATCTTCAGCCAACAATAAACGACGCATGACTTCCTTCTTGTACATCTTTTTAAGCTTTACTATAACACCCTGATCCATTAGTTGAATCAGTGCTGTTACATTGGGAGGCAGAAAAATTACTTTAAAATTTGCATCAACTGCATTCAATGTATCCGTCTCTGGATGAGATGGTGCATTGTCCAGTAGAAGAATTACTTTTCCAGTTTTCTTTTCTTGTTCTTTCAACCTCTTCACATTTGGGATGAACTGATTTGTATACCAATCGGGACCCCAAGATGCAGCAATAGTGAATGCAGTCAGCGACCCATAGCTGTACTGCTTGCATCAGGACCAGCGAACCAGAGCTGGTCAAGACCGCACTCCACCTCCACGTGGTGGTCCTGGAAACAGTCTGCAGCAGTGCAGTCTGGCTGAGCGAGTGCGGATCGCAATGGGAAGGCAAACCCGGTCCCTAAAAAATGCTGTGCTGAAGTCGGATGTGTCGACCGAAAGGTGCAGATATCACAGCTTAGGCGTAAACAGACACAACGCAACCACCGTCCTTTTCAGGGCGAACGAGGAAGAAGAAGAAGATTTGTATACCAATCAAGAAATATTTCACTATTCATCCACGCACTCTTCTGTGCTTTGTAGCACAATGGGAGACATGTCACACTCTTTAAACAACGGGGTTTTTTGGCTTTGCCGATCATTAGCACCGGTAAACGATGACTTCCACTGGCATTCACGGCTACCAAAATTGTTACTCTCTCTTTGCACTTTTTAAACCCAGGGGCAGCTGCTTCGCGCTGAGATGCAAGTGATTTTTGAGGCAATGATTTCCAGTATAAGTCAGTCTCATCGGCATTATACACATCATCGAGTAAATAACCTTCTTCTTCCAAAAAAGCCAAGAATGTTTCTTTAAAATTTTCAGCGGCAGTTGCATCGCAAGATAAAGATTCCCCTTGAATCTCCAATTCTCGTATGCCATGACGAGATTTAAAGTTTCTTAACCATCCCTGGCTAGCCTTAAAGTCAGGAGGACCGTCAAGTTGATTATTGAACTGAAGTGCTTTTTCACACAATAGAGAGCCAGAGATAGGTTCCCCTTTGCTTCTTCTTTGCACAAACCATATATACAAAGCCTCTTCCAATTTCAAATCTTTCGCATTTCTCATGGTTTTATGTTTCTTCGACCCATTTTCACTATCCAATTTCGATGCAAAACTCATAATTTTATCCTTGTTACTTTTGATGTCAGAGACAGTAGCTTTCCCAACATTGAAAATCCTCGCAAATGAAGACACAGTTTCACCTTTTCCTAGTCTCTTGATAATTTCTGTTTTCGTTTCAATTGACAAAACATTGCGGTTCCTTTTATATGCTTTAGGCCTACTGGAAAATGCCAGATCGCACAGAGAAATACGTGTACACCAAAATTATTCTGCTGTAGTAGCAGACAAAATTTTTTTTTTTTTTTTTTTTTTTTTTTTTTTTTTTTTTTTTTTTTTTGCGTACGCCCGCTAATACTCGAGGCGAAATCTCAGGTTATTATTTATGTCTAACCTGACATTGATTTTACGTGAGTATCCCTTTTTTCTTGTACAGAGACAGGTGTCCCTCGCCATTCAGGCAAATACTCGCCGATTTCGGAGGTACCCATTGCAGCTGGGTCGGCTCAGGAGCCGCCAGTCCCTGGTCGACGACACTCCTTCAAATGTCCTCCCCAGGTCTCGAGTTAATCCAGTCCAAATCCCGGTCGACGAAAAATCCTCAAATGCCGTCGCCCGGGTTTGATCCTGTATCACCCGGTCGCCAGAGCGGTGTTGTAACCACTACGCTAGCGCGGCTCCCACACAATTATTTTAAGTTGAACTGTCTGTTTAGCCAGTGTTCTGCCTAGAACGCACACTGGATTGGTAAACCAGATATTAACTGACTTTATAATCTAACTGACTTTCCTGTATGTAAGCGACCGTCCATTAGCCCATCTCATTGTCTACAAATTGTTCGCACACATTTGAAGCTTGCCGCATCAAAAGATTCAGAACTGTAGTCTAACGTGAATGGTGGCGCCTGATTTTTTTTTTTCTGGAAAAAGTGTTCGGATAATTGGATGTTCGGATAATTGGGGGTTCGGATAAATGGAGTTCTACTGTATTACTGTTAAGCTAATTATCCCTGGACAAGAGACCCCAATATATGTAGTGGGTTTTGATGGTATTGTATGGTTGTGATATTACCTAGTGTGATGCATGAGGTCAGCTGTGAAGGCTCCTGAGATAAAGGTAGCTGTGAATTTACAGAAGGCCCTTCTTGCTACCACTTACGACCTCACACATATCTTTTTTACTAATGAATGTGGGGGGCGGGTGTAAAGGTCTCCAGTTAGATATTTAATAGATTTTCACTTATTATAAGTATTACCCTCCCAATTACTATATATATTACCTTTTGTTCTAGTTAAATATTGTTTGACTATTATGTATGCGTTTAGAATTTTGAATTGGTAAATATACATAGCTTAGGCCTACTCATAAGTTATTTGTGTTCCTTTTTTTTTTTTTTAAACTAACACTACTAGGAGACCTACAGATGTGACATTATTTGTGACCAAGGAAAAAAACTCTTGAGAGCTGAGATTATTTGGACTCTTTTTTTTTTTTTTTCAGTGAAAAGTCACCATAGTTTTAATTCAAATTTCATATGCAACAAGGGACATATTCTCTTCTGTGATAGTTTTGATTCAGCCTTCAGCTTTATTTCAAGACCTGAAATTCAGATTGGTGCATTTGGAACAGTAGCGGAAAATAGGAAGCATTTTCCTGTAGCACTGAAGAAAAAACAACTCAAATTGAAAAAGACAAATCATCCTGTGTTTTGTGCGACAGAAGATAAGGCATGCCGACAGTCACCTGGCATGATACGAAAAGATTTAACCTTATATCCACTGTTCACTCCAATGATAATATAAACAAGACAGTTAGAAAGACAAATTCTTTAGGGCAGAACAATTCAGAAGCCAGTGATTGCAGAAAAATACAGCAAAAGTATGGGAGGTGTGGAAACTTCAGCCCTTTCTTAGTTGAAACTGCCCTGGTCAATGGGCACATAACCTACAACACTGCCAACTCTACAAAAGAAGATCAGGATGTCAGTATGACTCTTATTGAACCTGCTAGGAGCCGCGCTAGTATAGTGGTTACCACACCGCTCTGGCGACCTGGTGATCCAGGATCAAACCCGGGCGACGGCATTTGAGGATTTTTCGTCGACCGGGATTTGGACTGGATTAACTCGAGACCTGGCGACAACATTTGAAGGAGTGTCGTCGACCAGGGATTGGCGGCTCCTGAGCCGACCCAGCTCTAATGGGTACCTCCGAAATCGGCGAGTATCTGCCTGAATGGCGAGGGACACCTGTCTCTGTACAAGAAAAAAGGGATACTCACGTAACATCAATGTCAGGTTAGACATTAATAATAACCTGAGATTTCGCCTCGAGTATTAGCGGGTGTTACGTGCATATTTTGACGCACATTTTATAAAAATTGATATGGCTATTTGATATGAGAAAATATAGACATGCATTCATTTGTGTATGAAAATGCTGTCTATGGTAAAAGCGAGATAATCCATGTTTGATTCACACTTTTGATTATAGGAGTAATCGTTCTGGATATTGATCCGGCGCAAGGATAGTGCGCTTGCGTTTGTACTTATTTTTTAGGGCCAGAAAATATATTAATTTGCTTATTGTGTTTATGGCCTGAATTCATATGTATTACATATTATTAGTACAAGTAGAATCAGTCCTATATTGTATATTTTGGATGGGTAAGAGGGACTAGATTCTTGTATTCCGGTCTAGCGGAAGTATGAGTTGTCTTGACAAGTCGTGATGAGTTCCGATGTACTGCTTACAAATGGCGGGGTACGTTTTTCTAGAGCTGGTCCTTTCGTCAGGAAAAAAGGTCTTACGAAGTGGTATTTCTTCTGAAGGAGATGGTGTCTCTACGATAGTTTGTGTTCGAGACTCTCCTTATGTCAGTATATAGATGATTCGGACTCCAGGTAAACCCAGCTCCTATTTTGATGATCTCTCGTCGGTTAGGCCTAGCTTGACTTTTGGTGCTTCGTTATGCTAGTGTCGTGTTTGGTATCGACGAAGATGACAGATTTTCCTGCAGCGGTTATGGCTACGTGAAATTAACCTGATCACCGTAGAGCTGTATGGAAACATTTATGAAATCCTTTATATACCCATTACAAATTAACTCTGGCTTATATTCTCCTCCCTATGCATGAGTGAACGACAACTCAGGGAGGTAGCCATGTTGGATTTCGGTCATCATATGTTTTGATCACTGCCAAGAGAACAGATTATTTATCTTATTATCGGACAGTGACAGAGAGATCTCAATCCTGCTAGAAACCCCCCTTCGTGGTTTCATAATCTATACTACAAACTATGGACGTCAAGTAACTTTAGTTATTTATCGATTCCTTCACTGACGCGTTTAGTCAGATAGGGGAATGCGGCCATAATGTATCATGACATTGAACTTTGATGTACTGCCATTATTTCTGAATGTGTCATGACTTCAGATCTGCTATGTATACCTACAAATTGATATGTCAACGAACCATGATGTACTCGTATGTCCCAGTGTGTACGTCTGAATAAATTGAGTAAACTAAGATTCCAGCAGTCTGCATTGGTGCCTTGTAGACAAGTGTGAGTGGTTATATTGGTCAGCACACGAACAGCACACCATTCGCGGTAATCACACTCTACACTTCTACTTCATACATACACCATCCTGCGTCGGCTGAAGTGACCAAGTTCAGGGCCTGCTTCCCCTGGAGCCTTTGCCTTCCCTAACTCAGGACTAGGGTGAGTTACCCATTTACAGCTGGGTAGACTGGAGCATGCCTGATCTCAACAACACACCACTCTTCCTTACAGAGCAGACAGACTGATACTTTACAGTGGTGTACTACAGGTGTAGTAAGAAATAACGTCTTTACAGTGGCGAGCCAGATTCCTGGGTCCAGCTTACGCAGTTTTGTGTTGAGAATCACAGTTTACAGCTGAAAGAACATTTGTTTGAACACATCAACACCAGTAGGACAGCTAGCTATACAGTCGATGTCAGCTTGACCTGTATTACCGATAGGATGCTGTATCTAGGTCAGCGCTTGTTGACAGTTTTTTCGCTGTACAGACAGTATTACACAGGACAGTGGTATCAAGTGTAGAAAATATCTGGAGCAATATTGTTGACATTTCTCAACGTACAGAAGAATCACAGTGTTGTGGAACATAAAGTGCATAGTTCATCGTGGGATCTTCATATGCTCAAAAGAGAAAAAATTGACAGTGTAATAGTTTAGAATTAAATCTATTACTGAATAAAGTGGCAAGTTATTATTATTTAAATAAACTGTGCCTGCTTTACAACACTATACCTGCAACACATTCCATTCATGACATAAATGATATTGTATGCTATATGCTATTTATGCTTACATGTTATTTGTTATGTATTAAATTAGTTTATGTTCTGTGTGACTAGTACAAGGTATGCCGAGTTACATTGGTCTGGTACTAGTATTCGATAGGTACACATTTTCTTAATTGGAAATTTGTTAGCAACAATTTGCTGCTATTTCTGTTAGTTGTGATGAGGTGTTCTTTTCTTCGTTGTTTTTGTTAATAATTTTGTGTTCCTTAGTTTTGTTTGATTTGTTTGTATAATTGTAGGTCTCATCTTTTCTTTCATTTCAGTTTTTTACACCCTTATGTTTATACACTGTGGCGTTATTTGTCTTGTCATTTTATTATTGCAGTTATCATCACGGTTTCTGTGATCATTTTTTTCATTTCTTCTATTTAATTTAATTTGATCTCTGCAAATGTTTTCAGATTGTCTTTTCTTGTTTGTCATTTGTAATGTCTTTAGTTGACATATGACGTATAGTGGTATACACTGATAGTATAGTACAGATCAGTACTCTCTGATTGTTATTGTTATAAAACAAAATGTACAAGACCTTTGTAAGGCTTGTCCCAAAGTGATTGGTAAAGGGAAATATTTTTTTCCACAGGTACTCAAGTGATCTTTGATTACATTGAGTTATACAAGACCTTTGTAAGGCTTGTCTCCCAAAGTGATTGGTAAAGGGAAATATTTTTTTCCACAGGTACTCAAGTGATCTTTGATTACAGTGAGGTATACAAGACCTTTGTAAGGCTTGTCCCCACAGTATTTGAGATACAATTATTGTTGTCCACAGGTACTCAAGTTATCATTGGTTATTATAAACCATACAAGTTTGGACTAAGACTAAGTCTAAGGTATAGACTTGTCTCCCATTAACTTGAAAGAGGGTAATTTATTTACTTTTTCAGGTTTCTGATTTAAGAAGACAATATGTCTACATTAGATTATTTCATTATACAAGGAAAATCTCTTGATAAGACTGGAAAAGACTTAGAACAATGGGCTGTTGCTCAATATGACAAAGCATTAGCTGCAGAAGAGAAAAAAATTGCTGCTGCTGTTGAAGAAAGAAAAGCTGCTGCTGAGGAAAAAAAAAGCTGCGGCTGAGGAGAGAAAACTTCAAATAGAAGAAAAAAAAGCTGCTGCAGAAGAAAGGAAAGCCTTAGCTGAAGAAAAAAGATTAGAAAAAGAAGCTGATACTGCTGCTGAACTTAAGAAATTGCAGATGCAAGTGGAGGAAAGGAGATTTGAGGCAGAACAGAAGAAATTAGAAGCTGATGCAGAGCAGAAAAAATTAGAAGTTGCTGCTGCTGCAGAGCAGAGAAAATTAGAAGTTGCTGCAGAACAGAAAAAATTAGAAGCTGCTGCAGAACAGAAAAAACTAGAAGTTGCTGCTGCTGCAGAACAGAAAAAACTAGAAGTTGCTGCTGCTGCAGAACAGAAAAAATTAGAAGCGGCTGCAGAACAGAAAAGATTAGATAGAGAAGCTGAAGAGAGAAAAGCAATAAGAGAACATGAGTTTGAATTAGAGAAATTAAAATTGACATGTATGAGTAATGTTAATCAGGCATCTGGTGGTAATGGTAAACCCTTTGTGTACAAGGTCAAAGTACCAGCGTTTAACCCTACCAGTGATGACATAACATTTTGGCTTTCTAGATTTGAACGGGCTTGTCGATCTCATAATGTTGACAAATCACAGTATGTGAATCAGTTGTCTGAAAATCTAAAAGGGGAGTCTCTGAGTAAGTTATATTTTGTTGAAGAGGCCGACAAAGACAATTATGATGCTGTTAGGGCAGCTTTGATAAAGAGATATCAGCTGTCTGAGGAAGGTTACCGTCTTTTGTTTAAAACAATGAGACCTGAGGTAGGTGTAGAATTCTCAGATTTCATCTCAAAAGCACGAATTACACTTTCACGATGGATTGAATTATCCAAAACAGAGAAAACATTTGATGGTCTTACGGATTTATTGCTAAGAGACAAGGTCATGTCTTCTGTAAATAAATCATTCCTAGAGTTCTTACATGAGCGTAAACCTAGTACAATAAAGCAAATGGAAGAATATTGTGACCAGTATGCCACGGCACACCCTGACATGATTCTTAGTAACTCTAACATTAAAGAGAGTATGCCAGTTGCTTCGGCAACAGAATATAATCAGAATTACTCACACAAATTCCAAGGAGCTAAAAATAAATTTGATAAAAAGGTTAATTGGAATAAGTATCAAAACCAAGATAACCGCTCAAATCAGAGTTCTTCTTCGAAGAACTGGAATCGAGCTGATAGTCCTCGACACGCGAGAGGTACCCATAATGTTAGAAATTCTCGGAAAGGGAGTAGCTATAGGAACTACCCAAGTGCTTCATGGAGACAAAAGAAACAATATTACAGGGATACTCAATATAATGAGCATGATGATTATGATCATGAATATTATGATTCAAACCCAAATAGGGGTTATAACAGAGGCAATAATAATTATAGAGACAATTATAACCGAGGTAGATCACAACACAAAAGACATGGTAAATCTTATTACCAGGCTAACTCTGCACAACAGGAGTTCCACGACACCGATAATCAGAATAATGATAAAAAAGACTCCAATAGTGTAGCAAATTCCGCTTTCGATTTTGCTAGAGCATCTGAGTGTTCGCAATGCAAAACATTATTCGATCCAACCACAGTGTCTACTTTAAGCTGCGGTCACCCACTTCCCGCTCTCCATGCGTCAATTGCGCATAATGGAAGGGGTGCTCTTGTCTTTAATAGGGGCCTAATAGATGGTACTCCGGTATCAATTCTTTTCGACTCGGGGTGCACTACCATTGGAGTGAGGCAATCACTCGTAAATCCTTCTCGAGCTACAGGCAATATAGTCAAATGTGTAACATTTGGTGGCACATTGGAGAAGTACTCCACTGCCATTATCAATATTGCTACGCCTTTCTTTACAGGAGAGGTGCAAGCATGTCTCTTGCCGAATCCGATCGCTGATCTTATCATCGGTCGCATTCATGGAGTGAAAGAATGCACTCCACAGCAAATTTCTAATTGGGAAAATGTTAATATGCAATCTGCTAATGCAGTAATCACTAGGGCTCAAGCTCTTAATATGCCACAATCTTCACATTCTGAAGATAATGATGCGCAGATCCAAGATGATCCCTTGGAGATTTCCCACGATTCCTTTATCAAACAGCAGGAAGATGATCCTACTCTAAAGAAATTCTTTACTCTGGCAACAAAAGGTGATCCGAATAAGGATACAAATCGTAAATCTTGGATTACGATGAAGAATGGCGTACTTGTACGTATGGTACAAGACTCCGCTAAGTCCATTCATTCTCAAATCCTTGTGCCTAAAAATATGAGAGTTAAAATCTTACAGCACGCTCATGATTCGCAGTGTGCTGGACATATGGGTTTTTCCCGTACTAAAGCTAGAGTTCTTCAATCTTTCTTTTGGCCTGCTGTGAATAAGGACATACGAATCTATTGTCGATCTTGTAAAGTATGTCAAGAGATTAAATCCAGAGGTCCACGCCATGATGCACCTATTCAGGCTGCAGACATTCCCATTCGGCCATTTCAAAAAATGGCGATAGACATCATTGGTCCATTTAAGATAAAGTCTGCTAGAGGACACCAATTTATTTTGACGTGTGTTGATATGTGCACACGTTGGCCGGAGGCTGTTCCTCTAAAGAGCATAACTACTGCTGATGTCGCAGATGCTCTTTGGTTAATATTTTCTCGTCTGGGGTTTCCAGCAGAAATATTATCCGACCATGGTACCCAACTCATATCGGATACCATGTCTCAAGTAATGTCGACTCTGAAGATAGAGAGATCGCTGAGTAGTATTTATCATCCTATGTCCAATGGGATGGTGGAACGTTTGAATAGAACTCTGAAAAACCTACTAGGTAAGATAACAGAAGATCATCCTCAGGATTGGGATAGGGTTTTACCCGCGGCTCTCTTTGCATATAGAGAGGTCGCCAACGAACATACAGGATTTTCTCCCTTTGAACTTGTCTTTGGCGCGAAACCGCGAGGTCCTATGTCCTTACTTCATGATCTTATAACTGCTGATAATATTGTCGATGACACAAAATCCTCTTATGAATATGTCATCGCACTTAGACACAAGATTATTGAAGCATGCAAATTGGCAACTGCTTCTTCTGAATTTGCGAAACAGAAGGCAAGGGAATTTGCCAATAAAAAGAGATGTTTGCGTCAACTTTGTCCAGGTGACAAAGCATTTGTCTTGCTACCTTGTAGGGAAAATAGACTTCTCATTTCTTGGAAAGGTCCGTACGATATAATATCAAAAGTTTCCGATGTTGACTATATCGTCGATATTGACGGGAAGCGTAAAACCTTCCACATCAACATGCTCACGGAATTCCATGAACGTCCTGATTATTTACAACCTGTTTTCCAGGCAACGGACGATTTTCCAGTCCAACATGGACAGTACTCATCTCTGTCAGTAATACAGGATGAGGAAACGAGTTTCTCGGATGTAAATTTACCTTTTCCAATGATTCCTCTTCACTCTAATGAATCATGGAAAGATGTTGCAATTTCTCCAGAATTATCTCCAGGAGAGCAGAAACAAGTTTCTACTATGTTAGAACAATTTCAGGATGTCCTTACTGACATTCCTGGTCAAACTGATGTCATTCAACATGACATTATTCTTACTGACCATAGTCCTATAAGAGTCAGACCGTATCCTATCCCGATACATTTCCAAGCACAGGTAGAGAAAGAGTTAGATGAGATGATAGAGTTAAAAATTATTGAACCATCCACATCAGCATATTCTTCGCCGATGGTTATAGTACGAAAAAAAGACAATAACATACGTCTTTGCGTGGATTATCGCAAATTGAATCAAGTGACTAAATTCGATGCTGAACCTATGCCTTTACTAGAAGAGCTACTTACGAGACTATCGAATTCTCACTTCTTTACTAAACTCGATTTGTCTAAGGGATATTGGCAAGTTCCACTATCCGAACACGCCAAACCGTTTACTGCTTTTTCGACGCCTAGGGGTCTATTCCAATGGAATTTCATGCCTTTCGGTCTTATGAACGCCCCTGCTACATTTGTACGCATGATGCGTCGAATCCTATCTCATCGCTCAGATGTCATTGCGTATCTTGATGACATCTGTCTTTTCAGTGATACTTGGAACGATCACTATAATGGTATAAATGAACTATTGTCTATCTTACGCGAGCATAACCTGACAGCGAAACCATCGAAAGCATGTATTGGTTTTAGCGAAATATCTTTCTTAGGACACCGTGTTGGTCATGGGTTCCTAAAAACAGAAGACCATAATACAAGTAAGATACTTAACATTTCTATTCCTAAGACTAAAAAGCAAGTACGAAGTCTCTTAGGTCTAATACAATTTTATGGACGATTCATCCCGAATCTGTCCTCCATTATGTCACCTCTTTCTTCCTTGCTAAAGAAAGGGTCTCCTAATGTAGTCCATTGGACTCAAGAATGTCAATCCTCTTTGGATAAGGTTAAAACTATGTTTTCTACTTCACCTATCCTAGTATTGCCTTCTAAGGATAAGACATTTATTCTTCGTAGTGACGCTTCATCCACCGGGATTGGAGCTGCACTAATGCAAGAGTACTCTGGAACTCTGCATCCTGTGATGTATATTTCTCGGAAATTAAATGCCGCAGAGAAGAATTACTCGGTCCTAGACCGTGAATTATTGGCTATGGTTTGGTCAATCCTTAAACTGCAAAGATTTCTTCTGGGCGCGCATTTCATTGTGGAAACTGACCAGAAAGCTCTTACGGCTATTCAGAGTAAAAATCTGAAGAGCGCGAGATCAACGCGATACGCGATTGCTCTACAGCCATTTCATTTTTCGGTGCGAGCTATCCGTGGGTCAGAAAATGTGATGGCAGATATTTTGTCTAGATGCCCACATGATTCATAACTGTTATACAACTTTGATACAGTTGTTTCTATGTTGAAATGTGTACACATATGTAATATATCATATATTGATTGTAACACTACTTAGCGGTTCATTGATATGTATTCACCGCTGATTTTTCAATGTTTTTCGTCTTTGATGATCATGATGTTAAGATATCTTAGATGAAATTTATGTATAAACTAATGTGGAAATTGTGTCATTGCTAATATTGTAGTATGCGTTGGTGACACCTCTCTGGAAATATTTATACTTAGAGAAGTACTTTCTCTAAGGTCATAAAACTTATGCTTATCATCTGCGCATTGTTATTGGTGCGTTGTGAGCCTATTGTATGTTGCTCCTAGATGTATTTCAAAAAAAAAAAAATGTACCATTTTTTTTTCCCGAGGGGTGTGGTAATCTGTTGCGTGCATATTTTGACGCACATTTTACAAAAATCGATATGGCTATTTAATATGGGAAAAATATAGACATGCATTCATTTGTGTATGAAAATGCTGTCTATGGTAAAAGCGAGATAATCCATGTTTGATTCACACTTTTGATTATAGGAGTAATCGTTCTGGATATTGATCCGGCGCAAGGATAGTGCGCTTGCGTTTGTACTTATTTTTTAGGGCCAGAAAATATATTAATTTGCTTATTGTGTTTATGGCCTGAATTCATATGTATTACATATTATTAGTACAAGTAGAATCAGTCCTATATTGTATATTTTGGATGGGTAGGAGGGACTAGATTCTTGTATTCCGGTCTAGCGGAAGTATGAGTTGTCTTGACAAGTCGTGATGAGTTCCGATGTACTGCTTACAAATGGCGGGGTACGTTTTTCTAGAGCTGGTCCTTTCGTCAGGAAAAAATGTCTTACGAAGTGGTTTTTCTTCTGAAGGAGATGGTGTCTCTACGATAGTTTGTGTTAGAGACTCTCCTTATGTCAGTATATAGATGATTCGGACTCCAGGTAAACCCAGCTCCTATTTTGATGATCTCTCGTCGGTTAGGCCTAGCTTGACTTTTGGTGCTTCGTTATGCTAGTGTCGTGTTTGGTATCGACGAAGATGACAGATTTTCCTGCAGCGGTTATGGCTACGTGAAATTAACCTGATCACCGTAGAGCTGTATGGAAACATTTATGAAATCCTTTATATACCCATTATAAATTAACTCTGGCTTATATTCTCCTCCTATGAATGAGTGAACGACAACTCAGGGAGGTAGCCATGTTGGATTTCGGTCATCATATGTTTTGATCACTGCCAAGAGAACAGATTATTTATCTTATTATCGGACAGTGACAGAGAGATCTCAATCCTGCTAGAAACCCCCCTTCGTGGTTTCATAATCTATACTACAAACTATGGACGTCAAGTAACTTTAGTTATTTATCGATTCCTTCACTGACGCGTTTAGTCAGATAGGGGAATGCGGCCATAATGTATCATGACATTGAACTTTGATGTACTGCCATTATTTCTGAATGTGTCATGACTTCAGATCTGCTATGTATACCTACAAATTGATATGTCAACGAACCATGATGTACTCGTATGTCCCAGTGTGTACGTCTGAATAAATTGAGTAAACTAAGATTCCAGCAGTCTGCATTGGTGCCTTGTAGACAAGTGTGAGTGGTTATATTGGTCAGCACACGAACAGCACACCATTCGCGGTAATCACACTCTACACTTCTACTTCATACATACACCATCCTGCGTCGGCTTAAGTGACCAAGTTCAGGGCCTGCTTCCCCTGGAGCCTTTGCCTTCCCTAACTCAGGACTAGGGTGAGTTACCCATTTACAGCTGGGTAGACTGGAGCATGCCTGATCTCAACAACACACCACTCTTCCTTACAGAGCAGACAGACTGATACTTTACAGTGGTGTACTACAGGTGTAGTAAGAAATAACGTCTTTACAGCGGGCATACAAAAAAAAAAAAAAATTGAACCTGCTATTCTTCGACGCAATGTGACACCTTCAAAACAACATGACTTACTGAGCACCACTTCATTGATAAATATGAAAGGGCAAGGTACAAACCAGACTGTAAAGTGTGTAAGGCTGCAGGGAACAGAAGCCAGACTTGCATGTACTGCCCAGATTGCAATGTACCTCTATGCCTGATACCCTGCTTCAAGTTATACCACACAGTCAAGGATTATCAACGTGGATCGTTGACAAAGACTCTTGCAGAGGCCTACAGCTACAACTTCAACCCCAGTTAATGAAAAAAGCAGCTCAGACTCCAACTAGAGGTACTTAACTACTCAAACATTTACAAACGCTCATTGTCTGATGCCACAGACGCAGAATACATTCAAAAAAGACAAACACGAAAAATACAGTTTTTTTTTAAACATTTTATTCCAATTTTATTAGCCTTTTATGTTGATATACGTGGTTAATCGTTAAATCAATATGTCAATCAAGCTTATTTTATTCATTACCATCCATGTCACTAACATTTTATTGCGCTGATGTTGAACAAATTCACTAAAAACTTGGAAAAGATGTCTGTTTTTCAATCTTTTATGAATTTAAAAAAAAAAAAAAAAGTTCTTTTTAAAGAAATCTGCAAACACCCTTGGTAATGGGAGACGGTAATGCTCCGGATTGCTGATCAGCAAAGTGATAATTATATCTGAGAAAATTAGATGAGGAAAATATTAGAGTTTCCCATCCTTGAAAATCACGTGCTGGACCTGGAAAAAGCCTGGAAAATGCTTGAAGAAATTTGCTATGAACCCTGTCAATGAAAATACAATATAAACAAACAAAATGTACAGCTAAACATATATTATTGAACAAATCCAGTAGCAGACAGAATATTCGACGAGTTTACTCGAGTCGGACCTTCTGCTCAAATGAAAATGGTCCTACAGAACGACTTTGAATCTATGATTGTCCTCAGAGATATTGCAGATTCAAAGTTCCTGCCAACCGCCCACGAAGAGAAAACAACAGACATAAATATGCATATAACAGACATAAAAAGGCAGAAATTACAATAGGATCTGCCAACAGTAACCTGGTAAAAAATTTATGCACAGACAGGTTACTTAGCTTAAACAGCTGAACAATCCTCGCCGACGCCAGTATACACCATGGAACGCTTCGCTAGGAGGCAGACTGGTGGCTTGAAACTTGCTGACCCTTCAGGCATAGCAAATAGAAGTCCTGTAGATTAGTAGAAGGCCACGGCAGACTTGCAAGCCAACATCTGGTAATGGGTTTCAGAAATAACTTGGGCAGCTGACATTTTGATACAGTTTTTGACGTTTGAATCGCCAACCGGCTGACGTGCGCATTCCAACTCCAATTATGCAAATTGGGCCAAACGGCGAAAAAATTCGTATCAGGTCTTGAAACAATTTTTTCTTCAGTCACTGTCCTTTCACTTCCATAAACTGATAACAAATGTTCTTGACATCGAAATCCCCATCACTGGAACACCATGAAATCCTCTGTTACGAATGGGTTTTGTTATTATAGAGTGTGTGGTTGATCAAGATTCTTGGTTCATGACTGACCTCTATGTTGAATGTCGTGCTGATGAGATCTTGTGGAATGACATGGGTTTGTGCAAGAACTATCAAATCATAAAGCGACCTCCAAACGACTTGTTGAATGGGTCCACAGATAACAGCATGTTTATTAGACGTAGCATCACAAAAATGTTCATGGCAAAGTGGAATTACATACATATATTGAATCTCCTACAGTCCATGATACATCATCTCATATCTGGCCTATTTACTAGAGGTGCCAATAACGGTTAACACCCAAGTATCGAAAACCAGAATATGAAGATAATTATTATTGATTGCTCCCATAAAGATTCCTCTGCATAAAAATCATCGAACTTGAATACTTAAGTTCGGCATCTTCTTGAATATCAGTGGCGACCTTCACAATTCCCTAAGCCACGTAGGAGAACTGTTAAACTTCAAATAACTTGGAGCGATAGCATCAACGTCTTACTCTGACAGATTCTTACAACGAAAGGCCTCGAACTTACGGTCTGCATACATTAGTGCAGAACCTATTACGTCATCATCTCCTAGTGACGTAAACCTTATATCGCGTTCATTTATAATTAAAAATGGTGCAAAATACATCATGTTGGCCCCAGATAGAATTGTTACCTCGTAGATTAAACTGCTAACAAAACTAAGTGTGGTCAACATGTAAAATACATTATAATCTTCTTTAACAATCACACTGACATTCACTTTTAAGAGAAATTTTTCATTTGACATATAATCATACATTGTGTATTTGTGCATCTCTTCTTCTTCTTTGATCCATAACCGCCAACCGTCAAAGCAGTCTGCGGCCATCACGCCTGGTGGCGTCTTGTAGGGCAGCAACAAATTGATTCCACTCTGCTCGGTCGGCGGCCATCCTTCGTACAGTGCCCCAACTGTGGTTCATTCTTTGTATTTGTGCATGCACAGATATATAGACGGCTGTTTCCAAAATTTCTTCTAGTATTGCGGCTACCAAAGATCCCCTAGTTGGCCACCCCTGATATAAATGAACTTCAGTGCAAAGATTGGTTATAGGGGAAAATAATATCTAACTGGCAACATTAAGTACAACCTATGTGTTACCAGGCCTGAAAGGGGAGCAAAGAATAGTAACACTGTAACCTACCATGCATGAGGGTTGGGTCTGGCTTGGCACCTGGAATGTTCATATATTAAGCAATATAAACAGAGCAGGAGGGACAGCCAGTGATGCCAAAAAAATTGTTATTCAGAATCTACACTGTTGCATTCTTGGGCAATCTTATAGGTGTTCAGTCTCCCACAGCAAATGTTGAAGGGTATGAATGCAGATTGGTCCTGTAGAGCGCTAGTTGTATACATGTTGAATTATCCTCACATAGTCTATCTCTGCTAGTTTTATGCTTTATTCCTAATTCCAGTAGTCTTGAGTTGTGTTGGTTCATTTATTTGCAGTGTCAGTCTCTAATAGGCTGTCATAATTGTCATTATCTCTCCCTTATTCATATCCAATGTCCCCACTATAGATGCTCTCTCATTGCCATGTACACCTGCTTGATCGGGACATTAGATCAACACCAGTTCCTGAAGGGTTGAGGCCTCTGTGTAAGTTTTCGATTCATGTTGTAGCCATCCATTATGGACCTTTCAGAATATCGATTGAGAGTCTGACACAATAACTGTCCTGTTCAGTGTAGTTTAAGCCATCTCAAGGCTGCAGTAGCTGCCTCTTTTAACTGAAAACACTGTTTCATAGTAATTATCATGCTGGACATTGTTGTCAGGTAAGCTCTGCTCTGTTCAGCGATTACCCTAGCCGAGAAGCCCCAAACTGATTTCTCACCATGGAGAACAGAGCCATCCGTGAATACAGTGGCATAATCATTTATCAGCTGATTAATTTCCAGTTGTGCTATTCCGTTACTCTTATCTCTACACTCCCTGCTAAGGTTGATGATGACTTGCTGGTAGTTTGCCCATTTCTCTCCTGTTTTACTCCTTGCTTCCCCCTATATATTTTTAAACCATGGTCACCTGTCCAATAATTGCTTGTGCCATCCAGTACCAGAATAAGAATACAAAAGACGAGGAGAGCTTTCATTGCATTGGGAGATATATGGAGATCAAGTCCAACACAATGATAAAAATCCTCATCTCAAATGTCAAGCCAGTCCTTCAGAATACAGCAATCCCCTGCTTAGCGCTGTTAACTCTTTCAGTCCCAAGCAAAAAAGTGGGTTTGGCCCAAGCAAAAATGGCCACCCCAGTGCGTTTTTATTGTTGTTTGGAAATAATTTTTTAAAATGTTCATATGCATAAATAACTTTGTTGTTGTATATGAAACTGAAGGTAATTGGATGTACTTTACTCTTGTGCAACAAGTATAAAAGCTTTCATTGAAAAATGATTAGTTATTCAAGGTAAAATGGAGGATATGCGCTTAAAAAAAATGATTAGTTATTCAAGGTAAAATGGAGGATATGCGCTTAAAAAAATCGCTTTAAAAATCTAAAATAAATATCTCAAAACAGAAACACGTTCACTCTTAAACACGTGCGGTATTTAAAAGAATGTACTTGCAGTCGGAAATGACTTTGTGGGTAGTTATAATTAGAAACAGTCTCAAACAGAGGCACATATACTAAAGGCTTTTTAAAGTCGATTGGGCCAAGCGCGTCTAACCCCTGAGCCTTTATAAAGTCGATTGGGACTTAAAGAGTTAATTTGTTCCTGAAAACGTGAGAGAACCGTAAAGTGCTAAACGAAAATTGATTTCCCAAAAGAATTCATCTGGAGTCTTTTGGCCGAATACCATCACCAACCAAGAACTGCTTACTCGGAGCAACCAAAAGTTCACGCACACTGTCATAGCTGGCAGACATTGGAGTTGGGTTCGCCACATCCTCAGAAGAGACCCTGATGCCATCACAAGAACAGCTGTGCTATGGACCCCTAAAGGAAAGCGAAAGAGGCTAACAAAAAAACAATTTGACTGTGGAGGCCGAGATGCAAAGAATGAACTAGAGCTGGGGCACTGCATGAAGGATGGCCGCTGACCGAGCAAAATGGAAGCAATTTGTTGCTGCCCTACAAGATGCCACCAGGCGTGATGGCCACTGACTGCTTTGACAGCGGTTACGGGTCAAAGAAGAAGAAATGAATTAAAAATAGAAATCAAAATAATTAGTTCCCGAGGTTGAGAAAGCTGTATCAAAATTAAGTAAAAGGGGATTAAAAAAAAAAAAAACTAAATAGTTAGCAACATTTATTAGCTACATTTAATCAGACATTTTGAACACAAATGAAATATTATGTATGTACTGTACTTACAAATATATTAAAGAATTTTAATCACTGCTGCTTCCGTCGCTTGTGGTTACAGTTGATATGGCGGAACAGTCTTCATCACCAGATGACTGGTTAGCAGGTTTTATAGGTGTTGAAAAAGTTGTTCAACCTCCAGAGGTAGAAGGCACAGCTTCAGTGGAGGCAGAAGATATTCAAGGAGACTTTACAAAATGCAAATGGAGCTTGCTTTGCTTTGCCACCTTCTTTTTTTCTCTTTAAGAAGCACATTGTATCAAGTTAGATCATGTTCTGTGTTACGGATTACTGTAAAACTGTGTTCTATTTTAGGGTCATGCTTCATTATGCTAGCAATGAATGCACCCTGAAGTTTGAAAATCTCGTTGGGCTTGCCGTTGTAAATGCCTTCTGCTTTGGTTTGTTTATCTCTTCTTGATACTTGAATGCTGGCTGCTGTGGAGATCCTCATCAGATAGTGGCTCACAATTAGTTTAAGATCCAAATTTTTGAAGCATATAACAGAAATGACACAAAATACTGTACACATTCAAGGTTATACTGATAAAGCGCTGATCGAACAGCATAGATTGAAATAATATGGCAAGGTCACTAATATGGAACTGATAACATGAACCAATGGAACAATAGATGAGAAGAAGACGCTAGCGATGGATAGGACCCACACTGAAGAAACCTTTTGATAGTATTACAAGGCAGTCCTTGCTCTTGAATCTCCAGGGTAAGAGGCGAAGGGAGACCAAAGAACACAGAATTGGAAAAATGAAATGAATGTGATGGAAATAACTTGAGCTGATGGTATGGGACAGGAAGGCTTTTGCTCCTTGGGGAGCTGAAGGGTTTTAACCAGGGCGTGGATAATTTTTTTTTAAATGTTATTGACTAATCAAATTTCTTTAATTGAAGATTAATCTGTTTCAAAAATTATTTTTTAAAATCATAAAAAAATTTTCCAATCACTACGGACTTTATTTATTTTACTTGTTATAGGGCAACATCGTCCTGAAAATGTAATGAAAAGTTACAACCAAACAGTTTATGATTATTGACCATACTTGCCAAATTCAGTATGACAACCCCCTAACATAGCAAATGCTCTTGCATTTAAGTTAAAAACATAAAATTGTTAAAAATGGAATAATCGATTAAAATTTGTTTATCAATTAATAGATTTTAAAAAAAATATTTTTTTTTACAGGTTAATTAGTCGTGAAAAATTGCAGCTCTAGTTTTAACATGTAATATTAAATTCAGTATTATGTATTTGAGAGAAGAAAAGTTTATATTTTGTGCTTCAAATCTTCTATTACAAGTAAAGATACTAATCGATCAGCAGCTTTGAAGTGCGGTATACTGTGATTTATGTGTGGCCATTTTCTTTTTCAGTCCTTCTGTCCATTTGCTCCCTGCTCACAGACCCTAACCCTGATGATCCTTTGGTACCAGAGATAGCTCGTATCTATAAGACTGACCGTGACAAATACTACAAAATGGCAAGAGAGTGGACACAGAAGTATGCCCAGTGATGACAACTCTGCTTGGCTGCTCATACTGGGAAAAAAAAAAGGGGCAAATCTGATTTTTTGTCATGTAGTAGGAAGGCAGAAATACTAGAGATGATTTCATGGTATTCATAATTTTTGTTTCTGCACTTTTTGTTATGTGTCACTGGAAAAACTTTGTGCATTCAGCCAGCATGATGGTATTGTTAGGCAACATTTTCTTTTGCAACCACATTTAAACATGGTTTCAGTTTTCAGTCTTGTCTTTTTTTTTTTAGTCCTTTAGTACAGTTGATTATCAGTAAACTTGAGAAGTAATTTCATTTTAGCCACTACTGATATTTTGTTGTTTTCTTTTGTGTGTTTACGTGGTTTTGAGTTATTTTATTCAGAAATCATAGAACTTGCATTCCAGAGGGTTGTATCTATAGCACAATAAGGCTAAAATTTGTAACAATTTTGCAAGAGACATTGAATCAACATAGTTTTAAAGAAGAAAAAACATAAATAGGATTTATTTTTAAAATGCTTCATTACCGACAAATTAAAAATTGAGAATATAAACAACACACAACTATCATCATGATCACTTTCCTTTTTGGCTCCCTAAAGAGGATGAATCCACTACTGTAGTTGGCCCACTTGCAGGAAGCTGGCTCAGCATTGACATGCTTTTACAGCGGTGGTTTCTGTAGCTATTTATTAAACATGAGGACATAGCCCCTGCTGTGTACAACCTCATATTAGTTATCTTGAATGACATGCCTGAGGGATCAGTAGTCCTGTTCTGTCTATGCTTCATGAGAGATGCCTGATAAATATAGAACTGTTTAAGTCCATACACGCTTAGCTTGAGTTAAATATTGCTCCAGTTGCATGCTGTCATTGATGGACTTCCACTTTTGATGCATATTCAGCCCACAAAAATCTGTGCATGCTGATTTTCTGAGGCGTATACACGGGAAATATAATATTAATGATAAAACACCTGATTGTTCGTGGCCATAATTATCACAAGTGTGTCTGCAATGTTCATCCGCTCTTTCAGCAAAATGAGTTAAATATTTCTTGCTGTGGTGGGCTTACAGTAATAATTGGATGATTGTTGTACTAGCAGTGGGTGACGCCAGCTGAGCACCATTTCACTAGGATGGTCATTTCTTCAAGAAAGATTTCAAATTCTAATTTTTAAACAAAAGGTAAACTATTTGAAAATGATTTTGTTAGTCCTGCCTCCTGGCTTTTAGAAAAATATTGGCGGTGTGGTGATGGTGTTTCTGTTGGCAGTACCTGCAGTAAAGAAAGTAGGAACTAATATAAATGCATTCTTTTAAAAAAGATAACGAATTTCTCAGGAAGATCACTGCTGTCACTCATAAATATTGCGAAAGCAGTGAAAAGGTAAACCAGAAAACTGAAACAGTCGGGGAAATAAAGGTATAGATAGTCCGTTAGCAGAAACAGCAGTAAGGGAGTAAAGTGTTAAAGACTTCACTGTACTAGGTCTAGCTTTTTAATGAGGAATAACCAGTTCCCTGCCTTTGCCTTCCCAAACTCAAGAGCAGAGTGAAGTTCCCATGTACATTTCGATCATGGAACCCAGTAACAATGCCACAAGAGGAAAGCGCACTAACAAAATGGGAGTAAAAAGAAGGCAGCTAATAAAATAAAATACAGTACTATCAATTGCAAGATAATATCCTAAAAATTATGATCCTCCTGAAAGTGGTGTGCTAAATGTGATTTACAATTTCCTCCAGTTACTTGAAACATAGTGTTGCCATGACCACAATTAGTTGCATTTAAATCATCATTTTCCAATCCATCTGAAGCATGGAGCTACTACTACAGCCTTTGCAGGAATCCTGAACCATGTTCATAAAATCAAACAAAATACTGTATTCCAAACTGTATTAGAAAACTAAAACCATTTTAAAATACAAACCTTGAACTAAAACCATTTTAAAATAAAAAAAGTTGCAGCATTGTTTAAAACACTGTTTCATATCAAATTTAACACTACCCAATCCGTACTAATCTTAAAATTATAGAAGCAACTTAACTTTCTGTTGCATTTAGCACTCTTCATGCTGTAAAGCTCCTTTTTTCTTTTTGTGAACTCTAAATACATGGCATCCTCAAGCACTGCATCAGTTTCTAGTCTGATGTTTTTCTTTTATTTAAGACTGCCACCCAAATGGTATTTTCATGCAAAATTCTTGCTTTTATTTCTTATCTCATTGCCACAGTTACTGACTAGAGGAGACATATTTCAACCTTTGAAAGAGAGTTTGTTTCTAACTTCATTTCAGCTGTAAAATCAGTATACTTTCTGCAGATATAATGTGCAAGAAAGTGAGACATTCACTTAGAACACAAAATTCACACCTCACTTGTTTTAAATTAAATCACATCCTTTGTACATTATCTAGTCTTTATTGACTTGGAGTTTAATGTCCTGTCTTCCTCCACTACTATTTTGTTTTTTGTGGACAAAACTTGGGGGGGGGGGTGGGGGGGGGGGGGGGGGGGGGGAGATGAAAGGAAGTGAAACAGCTAAAAATAAATGCAGAACAATAATAAATGGAGCATCATTAAAAATAGTTCCAAATATTTAGGCACAGTGGTTAAATCATATGATGGATCACCGAGATAAAGAATAGAATATGCCGAGCATTACACAGAAACAGTATTATTGTTTGGAAGTGGGTACTGGACATTGAGAAGAAAAATGAAAAATAAAAAATCACTGAAGACAAAAGGAGGTTAAGAATCCCATGGACAGGTAAGACACTTAAAGAATGCTTCAGAAGGGCTAGTTAACAATGAAATACTGTGCAGTATAGACAATCAACCTCTCCACTAGATGGGATGAGAAAAAGATGCATTCATTCCCTCATGACTGAGGGGAAGGACAAGTACAAGAAGATAATGGATGATTTGACAATATTTTATGGGAAGAGTTTTAACAACATGGCTGATGGAGAGCATCGAAATCCATGAACGGATATGATCAGAAATGCCTCGAAGTGAGGCACCGGACTTGAAATTGTTTCCAAGCTTTTATTTGGAGAAACGGATAAGTTCTGATTATTGACAACCACACTCTTTTATAGTTGCCCTCAGAATTATGCTGTTCCGTTTCCTTGTAATCATTTGTGGCACGTGTAAACCTTTTTAATCTTGCACTTTCACAGTTTCCTTTTTTGTTCACTTTATTTAGTATTTGTATATTTTTAAAAAATTTTGATGTGCATTTTTCTTTTCATTGCTGTTATCACTACATATGTTTTTTGTATTGTCATTAAAGACATTGATTTTAATTTTTTCTTATTTTGCTGAAATGTTATCAATGAGGGCAGGTATTGATGGCTGAAGTTAGAACGTCAAGTAGTCTTTAGTGATACAATGGGTAAATGCAGTAATGCTTGTGTGATTCAGTTTCAGAAATTACTGCAGTTGACATTTTAAGATGACCCAGTTGAATTTACTTTGTGTTATGTTTTCATAAAGTGGCTTGGTAAACCATTTAACAGATCTGCCATGGATTTCAAGGTTGAAGACATCTGCCATGTTTCTCTTAACCAGTTAACATTTGTTGTTATTGTTCACTACATTCATTCCTTCCTTTTTTTTAATCACTTATTGTTATGTGTGTTCATTGTGTAGATTGTTGTTTATTCGAGTCATATAAGGATCATCAATACACTGTTGATAATGTGTCACATGGATCGTTAATATGGCACACATTTTGCAGTTCTCTTTTGGCGTGTGAAAATGAATAAAAATTGTTTAGCAATGTGGGTTTTTTTTTGGTTGTTGGGGAGAGAAGGCTGCACCACAGTTGGGAATGAAGCAGACACTAATTTACTGCTAATAAATTTTCACCACAAACTGATATAGGCCTTACTTTTACCTTATAAAAAGTATGTTCCCATTTTATGTTCTTTTAGCATAAAACCACATACCAAGGACACACAAGTACTAAAGTAGCACATTCCTCACTTTTTAACAGTATAAAGGTGCATGTGTCCTTAATTTTGTATAATTTCAGTAAGCATCACAATTTGTGATGCAACAATTATTCTCGGGGATAGTTGTAATCAATAACAATTGAAATTATAAGCCAGTATCCATTCAGTTTTGAAGCTACTTAATGAAGATGTGGAATTTACTAAGCAGGTAAACATTACCCATCATAATAAATTATTGTCTGATATTGTCATAAGTTAATTTTGTTTTGTTTTTCCTAATGTTCCCCATGTATTACTTCGCTGCAAGACCCTTGAAGGTGAGCAGAGTACTAATTAAAATATGTATTTATATCATAGTTTTTTTTTCTTTACCCAGTCCAATAGCAAATGGACAGATTGTTTTTATCTGTTCAAAAGAAAGAGAAAAAAAAAAGAATATACAAGATAGAAAATGACAGACAAGTGTAATGACATCCAAGATCTGATATTTTCTATAAAACCTTGAGGGAAGACGTACAGTGGACCCCAGTGTGTGCTATTAAACTGTACTGGAGGCCCCCATTGAAAATATGTAATCAGAACCCTGTATTTGGCGATTCATTCTAAGACCTGGAAGTCAGAATTTTTACCACAGAACTAAGCTGTTTCAATCTTTGAAAAGTGATTTATTTTTGGTCATGGAAAATATTAGTATAGTATGTTTCATGTAGAATACTAAATAAGTAAATGTTAACAATAAAAACTTCAGAAAAGTAAAATTAAAAATGTTGTTAGTGATCTTTTAAACATATTTAAAAAAAAAAAAAAAAAAAGCAACAGTAAATTTTAATTTACATTATACTAGAAAAGGTGCTTCTTAAAATCCCTGGTGATGAAGTTGGTGGAGAGGAGGTTACCGCTTGGAAGGAAACATCTCTTTCCATCAAGATAAGGGTAACTTGCTACTGCCAGTGTAAAAACTGTCCAAAGTTATTTGTATTCAGTGCTTTCTTTTGCGGTTTTAAAGTAACTCAGTACCTGATATTCAAATTTACAGGCAGTTCAGTGTCTTGTTGGTTTCTTACCGTTTCACAAATAAAGTGCATACTTATCACAGTGAACCTTATTTTATCATGGAGAGTCCATCGTAAAGTGATTGAATTGTATGCTGAACCAACAGTAAAGTAAGGGTCCACTGTATGAAACTAATGACAAGTCGTAGAAAGATCAAAGCATGCTGTAGAGTTTTTTAATGGCTTTGACAGTTGAGGAAAGATTATTCCATATGTTACAGATTAATACATCTCATATTCAATGAGAGACACATAACTTTATATGAACTTCCTTTGGTAGTTCTTAAAGGGTCTTTTAGCAAAAATGTGTTACACAAAGGACAGTCAAAATTCAAGTTTGTGTACATAATGTGTACTTGGAATATGAGTGTAAAAGTTCAATAAAGAATGAAAGGTTCAACTCCACCAGGGCTTTTATTTTTGTGTTATTTTGTTGTTGGTGTACTGTGTCTTTGATACAAGACTGTATCATTTGATTTACTCATCACTCACCGTTTCATGTCCACAGTCGAGTCATTTTATACTTCTCCTTGCTTTCAATCCAAACATTTTATTTTTGCAACACTCAATGATAGAAGTACATTCCATGGCATGTCCTACAAACTGAAGTATACTTTGTGCAACACAAACATAAAAATTCCAGTACAAAAAAATCATCATTACCAATACAATATAAATATTAAACATCAATAACAGTAAATAATTTCACATTACCAAACTGAAGTTTGCCAACAACTACCGAACACATGCAAATTCTTCAACTTGGTGCTGGCTGCGAAAGCATAATGAGAGGTCCTCAGATACAACAACAGCAGAGTTTAATAAAGTTATATCTTCAGTCACTGCCTTTGGGTGCAGAATTCACTGATCGTCATACACTTCCTGTTCATCTCATCTCACTACTACAAGGGGATTGACATAAGTCTTGGGCCTGACCATGAAGGACATGTCACAGAGAGCTGAAATTTTGTATAGTGTTTATTCCTTTTCAATATAGCCACCGTCTGAATTGACACACTTCTGCCATCTCTGCTTGACCTTGAAAAGACCTTGGGAGTAGAACACCCTATTTTTCAAACTAAACCAGTCATCACATGCCAGTGTAGCCTCTTCATCGCTGTCAAAATAATTTCCTTTTAGCTGTTTTTTAAGATTTGGGAATAGAAAAAAGTCTGATGGAGCCAAATCTGGAGAATATGGTGGGTGTGGAAGAATTTCAATATTCAAATCGTTGGCTGCTAGCTGCACAAGCCGTGCTTTGTGAGAGGGCGCGTTGTCTTGAAGCAAAGGAAGATTTTGAGTGCGCGTTATCCCTCGTTTCCTGGTCACAATCTTTCTTAGTTTGGTGAGAAGATCTGCATAGTACTGTCCATTAACTGTGTTGCCACGAGGCAGATAATCTTTCAAAAGGACACCTTTGCCGTCCCAAAAAACAGTCAGCATCACTTTTCCTGCAGATTTCTGCGCTCTCGGCTTGACAGGTGTTGGGGAGCCCAGGGTTTTCCATTGCATGCTGGCAATTTTGGATTCGGGGTCATAATGGTGTACCCAAGTCTACTGTCACCATGGTCTCCAAAAAATTTTTTGACTGACACTTTTTGAGCAACTGTTGACAGCAATTTACCCTCGTTTGCTTCTGTTCACGTGTCAACAGTCGCGGAACCCAGCGTGCACACACTTTTCTCATGTTCAGTCTGTTGTGTAAAATTCTATAAACTGTTCTTTCATTTAGTTTCACTCCACTAGCTATCTCCACAATTGTCATTTTTCGATCCTGGTCAATGATTTTCTTCACTCTTGTTGCATTTTCATCGTTGCACTCTGAGGCTGGTCTATCAGATCTTGGCAGATCAGCAACATTTGAGCGGCCGCACTTAAACTGTTGACACCAGTTTTTTACCGAAGTATATGAAGGACAAGAATCACGAAACACTGGTTCCATCTCCCTGTGTATTTCTGTAGGTGTTTTTCCCTGAAACATCAGAAATTTTATCACAGCTCTGACCTCCTTCTTTTCCATTGTTTTGTCAAATCTTTGGAGCAGCAGATCCGGTCAATAGGGTACATTGCGCTGTGCACCGTAGCGGGAAAACCCATTAAAGAAACAAACTCGTACTTCACACATTCAGTGCAAATATGATGAACTTTAAATGTGCCATATTTCATCTTCCTCCTGTAACTCCTTCATGGTCAGGCCCAAGACTTATGTCAATCCCCATGTATTTTCTTCATATCTCTTTACATTTCCTTCACTTCTGTCAGTGTCTCAAATCTACAGTTAACATATGCATAATAAATAGTGAAATACAGCAACCACTGTCAGCCTGCGTTAGTTTCTTGCCAGAACACAAAAGAAAGCAAAGGTCCAGCTTCATCTAAACACCAGTTCTGTTGAAGGAAAAATTGATTTAATCTTTTATGACGTTAATTTAATTGCCTTTTGTATTTATTCTGTAACAGACTTGTTAAAATTAATATTTAAAATAACAAACTGCATTAAATATCTATTGTTTGCCCTTTTACCTACTTTTTTCTCCAACTTAAACCAAACTATTTCAACATTTATCTGACAGTACATGCACTAGTTCTCACACTGATAAGTTAGATTTTGGTTTGAAGGACCATCTTCAAACTCGATCTCCTCCCTTAGATCACACAAGGAGGATCTCAGCACAGTGCACGAACTCCATAACTGATTGGTTAAGTACTCTGAAAATAAACCTTAATGCAAGGTCACAAGGATTACTGCTGCCAGAGTTGCATCATTTCTCAATAAGATAACAAACGACGACAAGAAACCAGATAAGTGCCTGTGGAACAAAGATGAGAATATGCTGACAATGGATAGGACACACATTTAGAAAACCTGTTGATAGCATTAAAAGGCAGTCCTTGTTCTGGAATCCCCAGGGTAAGAGGTAGGAGACCAAAAAAAAAAAAACATGAAGAGAACTGGAGATAGAAATTAACGGGATAATGAAACCATGGGAAGAGCTGATGGCACAGGACAGGAGGACTTGACATGTGTGTTGAAGACCTATGCTCCTTAGGAAGCTGAAGGACAAGGATGATGGTGATTTCTGAACAGTCAAGAACATGTTGTTTTGCCATCACAGACATTTGTGATCTTTAAATACTTATTGTAGTACACTAAAACTTGTCCCATAGCAGAAACTGCCACAGAGTAGTGAGGCGTTAGAGGTTTTATCGTACTAGGTCCAGTTTTATAAGGTGGGTCACCAGTTTCTTTCCTTGATGCCTTTGCCATCCCTAACTCGAGAGCAATGGTCAGGCGCCCATTCACAGCTGGACAGACTCACACTACATCCCCATTAATGTATTGTTTATTATGCACTGCAGATTGATTTCATAAAGCTCAACACCGACACATTTTGACCAGCTAATCATAGATTATGGGGCACATCTCATGGAGAGAGAGAGAGAGAGTAAACCAAATAAAGAGGTCATACACAACCTACCAATCAAAAGAGAATTAACTGAGAAGATAAAAATTAGACACTTAAAATATTTTGGCCACATAAAAAGACAACACCTTGCTGAAGACCATAAGAAGGCAGAGTTGAAGACTGCACTATAAATGACGAGTTAACATTAAGAGATGGGCAGGAAAGGGTCTATCAGAGTGTACTATCAAGACAAGAGACAGAAGACAAGAGATCCATTGCAGTAGACCTTCGTTGTGGAGATTGGAGCTGGTGGTGAATCTTAGATTTTGTCCTAGTGCTATATCACAATACTAGTGGTATCAAATATTGCTATTTCTAGCATGACCCACCTCCTGCCCAGTAGCAAATTCTCCTCTCCAGTGCTTCCAGTGTGAAAGTTCCGCCATGGTTAGGTTGGAGGTTTTGTTCTGTGGATGGAACATTAAAGATCACTTTGTTAGTGGGGAAAAAAATTGTTTACATAACAATCAACTTACTTTGCACAATAAGTGTTTCCTGTTTACCGTTAACTTGTAAAACTGATTTCATACCATTTTATTTTTAAATTTATATATTTATATTACTTTGCACAAGACTATTAGGAAGAAATCATTAATGTACATGGGAGTATCCCAAAATGCCCATGCAACTAGCAATATCATATATATATGGGAGTATCCCTCTTTCACATACATGGGAGTACCAACCAATTGGTACAGGAAAGTATTTCCTGTAACAACATGTCGGTAACCCAGAATCTGAAAAAATCGAAAGTATTTTTAGGCCAATTTTTAAACCGATTTTTGGCCAACTTGGGCTACTTTTGGTGATTATTTTGCGAGCTATTTTGGAAGATTTTTGGGGTTACTTTGGGTGATATCCGAAAACCTAAAAGATCTGATACCCTACCTGAGCATTTTGCATCTGGGTTACCAACCTGTAGAGACATATACTTGTGAATGCCTAACAATACCATGTAAGGTGAGTACTTACAAGTATCATGTAAATGGGATCATCACTAATATCATGCAAAGGGATCTGTAGGGGCGAGCTTGAAGACATGAATATGGCAGCATGCCGATATCTTGTACAGGGAAGTTAATTTCAAACATAAATGTGGGAGCATCGTGTACATAAGAGTACCTACCAATATCATGTACAGGAGAGCATTTACAAAACATACACATGAAAGCATCTGTTAGTTTCAAATACAAACTGCACTTCATGGAAGCAACTATCATATCACCACATACAGGTGAGTATATGCAAAAATTTAAAAACAAATGTATGTGCACAACACAAATATTGAACTACATTTGACGCATTCCACATTGTTGTAAATTCTAATGATTCTCCTATTTGGTATGTTGTATTTATTATTGTATCATATCAGTACGTCAATGTATTTTATGGAGAATAAAGATTCTGATATGAGCCTATATTGCATAAAAACAAATTTTTTGAGTTCAAATTCAACTAAACTGCTTGCTGTACTTAGGAAACTAAGTTTGGATTTCTAAAACACCTGCCACACCTGTAGATAGGTGACATTTACATTAAGTTTACTACACCATAAAAGCACATTAATAGTGACCACTTTAACATATGGTAATGACAATCTTGCAAGTACCGTACAACTAACATCGTAATTGTACAAGAAAATCCCAACTGTAACATCCAAGCCTTGTAAGCAAAACACATATGCATTGCCTAAATCATGCAAGTAAATCATAACTGACGCCCACAACTTACACGTAAGATACACATGTGTAGTGGTTTTGATGGTATTGTATGATGGTGATATTACTAAGTGTGATGTATGAGGTCAGCTGTGAAGGCTCCTGAGATAAAATGTAGCTGTGAATTTTCAGAAGGCCTTTCTTGCTACCACTACGACCTCACACCTATCTTTTTTTCTAATGAATGTGGCTACGTTAAAATCTAGGGTACTGAATGTAATGTGTTGTATTGACATATACAAACACACACACACAGATATTAAATAATATAATATTATCAATAAAATTTAGAACACAATGAACTAAATTCAGCTGGTGAAATTTTAGAAAGTAAATCTTTTTTTAAATTTATTTGTTCTGAACCAAGGTTTTATTTTGGCCAGAACATATGAAAGATTTTGGAATTTATGAGTGAATGGCATGAATAAATGGCATGATAAATAAAAGGTGTGTACGTATACAATTTTCACGATTAGTTAATATTTCTACAGTTCATAATATTATTTTCCCTGGGAGAACGATGAATAGATGTGCTGTTGGGGTGGCTTCATCCCTCCCTGTCTATGCCTACCAAACATTGTCCATTAATGATGGAAAGAAATGGGATGTTTTAGTAGTAATTCACTTTGGGTGCTATGTCTATGAAGTTGGTGTAAATCCAGCAGACCAGCCTGCTTACGTAACTTTGAAAGAGTAGTTCTGGTGCTGGAATCTGGTGACCCCACCTCTCCGTGCTTGGGGCAATATATCGGGTGGCCCCACCTCTCCGTGCTTGGGGCAATACAAGGCTGTTCTGCCGAGATGCGACACTGCACGGGTCCTCACTGTCAATTATTTACCCAGCATTTGACACCACCTTTTGGTGTCAACATAAAAAACTCACAGCTCTGAAATAAAGTATTGGTTTAGGTTCAGAACCTTACCTAAGGAGCCACTTCTACACGTAACAATTTACAATAACACCACTTAGACAGGGTCAGATCTCTCTGACCATACAACACATCTTACCAAGTTGGTTTCACATAGGATAAGTTCTCCCAGACTACATATTCCGAAATATGTTTATTAGCTTCCTGCCATAGGATAGGATAGGTGATATGTTCCACTGATCTCAACACTTGATCTGTCCTTCCTAGTCCTTGCTGGAGTTTATATATATTGTTTGTCCCTAGACCCTGAACTAGGGCGGGGGGTCTAGAGCAAATCCTTACTTGTTGTAAGGCTAGATTTCGATATGGCAGTATCAAATCACTCGAAACATTAAACAATATTTAAAATATACAAAGAAATAATTTCAATCTTACCAGATTATGAATAAAGAACACAGAAATGCTAGCAAAACTCAGCTGAGCTGCTGGCTATAGTATGGCGTCCCTGAACTTATTTCAATTTACTTCATTGGAAATCACCACACTTAAAATTTACTGTGTCTATCACTGGACAACTATTGAGGAATGGCAAAAGCGCGTCTGAGCGCTGATAATATGATTGTCTGTGGCCAATCAATGCCTTGTTTTTTTTCAAATTCAAATTTCCTACACTAAAGTCATTTCAGTCATGCTTCAGTCAAGTATGGATTTTTATCTGTTAGTCCGTCCGTCTCTACTTGCGTTTTCACAAAAAACGTACTTGGTTTTTGAACCAACCTATCCGTCCCCTCTACAAATTTTGTCTTTAAAGTTATTTTTAGCCACAGCTCCCACCAATGTCCCTCTCTTTCATTCTAACTAGATTTGGACACTTGAGTCTCAAGGTCGCGGTTTTTGGGCAAATTAGTGGCATGTTTGATTCAATGCAGTCTTTCGCTGATGTGAACAACACAGTCTTTTGTCAATGTCTTCATTATTATCTATCCGTCTGTATAAATAAAAGCATATTATTTCACTGCTCAAAATGGGCCATCCGGCCAGCTAATTTTTATATTCCTAACATTAGTATTAAGAAAAGTTACTTTTTAAATTTTGTAATATTTCAAGCATCTGCGTTGTAATGCTTTTGCCGCTGAATTCAAATAAAAGGCTCGGTATCGCATAAGCGTCCCTTTCCGTACCTCGTGTCAATTTGGGGACGTGACTTTTCCTCCGTCCCCCCCCCCCAATTGCATCTTCTTAGCCTTGCTAGTCTCACGCAATTTTTCAGTCATATTTTTTTTTTCCTTTTGATCCGCCGTTCTCATCCCGTTCAAATGGTAACCGTTTCAGCAATTTAATTTCCATGGCGGGTGATGACCCGCGGCGTGGGCGATCATGCCTTCTAGTAACTTACGCATTCTTTTTTATCCCTACATTTTATCCTTTGGAGATATTTTTACGTTGTATCACTGTTAATTTTATGACACATCTCCCCACTTGAAAACATGCCTACGGCAAGTTCTAAAACCAGTGATACACATAGATAAAATCTCTCCTCACGCCTGCCATTACTCTAATTTTGATCACAGGGGTGCCGACTGAGGAAATCCGCACCGACATTCAATTTGCCTGGGATATATTGGATACTAAACTGATAAGGTTGAAGCAATAAAGACCACCTCAGCAATCTTGCGTTTTCATGCTTAGCCTGAGATAAGAATACGAGAGGCTGATGATCCGTCTCGACCACAAAAGTCCTACCATACAGATAGATTTGAAACTTCTTTATTGCCCAGATTAACGCTAAACATTCTTTTTCGCTTGTGGAGTATCCTTGTTCCGCCTTATTCAATTTCATTCATTCATCCATAACCCTCCACTCCCAAAGGAGCATAGGCCTTCAACAAACACATGCCAAGTCCTCCTGTCCCGTGCCATCATCTCAAGTTCTTTCCATGTTCTCCTCATCATTTTCACCTCTGTTTCCAACTCTCTTCTCCATGTACTTCTTGGTCTTCCTCTGCCTCTCTTGCCCTGGGGGTTCCAGAACAAGGACTGCCTTGTAATGCTATCAACAGGTTTCCTCAGTGTGTGTCCTATCCATCGCCATCGTCTTCTTCTCATCTCTTGTTCCACTGGCACTTGTCTAGTTCTTGTCATCAGTTCCACGTTGGTAACCTTGTCATACCATTTTAATCCCTCTATTCTACGCAAGCACCCATTTATGAAAGTCTGTAGCTTTTTGGTTGTTGTCTTTGTTGTTCTCCATGTCTCAGAGCCATACAATAGGACTGACTTCACATTTGAGTTGAAGATTCTTATTTTCGTGTTGGATCCTATTTCTCTTGATCTCCATATATTTCCCAATGCAATGAAAGCTCCTCTTGCCTTTTGTATTCTTATTTTGATATCGCTGTCTGTCCCTCCAACTTTGTCTATATTACTGCCAAGATATGTGTATGATTCTACATCTTGTATTGGTGTTTCTTCAAGTTCAACCCTGTTATCATTACCTGCATTTATTCTCATTATTTTTGTCTTTTCCCTGTGTATTTTCAGACCCAATTGCTGTGACCTCTCATCGAGTGTTTTCAATTTGTCCTGCATCTGATTACGGTTATGGGACAGAAGAGCCAAGTCATCAGCAAAATCCAGATCATCCAACTGCTTAGTCAGAGTCCACTGGATTCCATTTCTGTTGTGTGTTGTCGATGATCTCATAACCCAATCTATTGCCAGCAAGAAAAGAAATGGAGACAAGAGGCATCCCTGTCGCACTCCTGTTCTTATCCCAAACGGTTCTGTAAGCTGTCCTTCGTGAAGAACTCTGCATGTCATGTCTTCATATGTTTTCTTTATTAAATTAATGATCTTCAGGGGAACTCCATAATGCCTCATCAATTTCCAAAGTGATTCTCTGTCTACACTGTCAAATGCCTTTTCGTAGTCCACAAATCCGATGTATAGTGGTGAATTCCATTCCAGACTTTGTTCAACTATTATTCTCAAAGTGGCTATCTGGTCTGTACATGATCTGTTTTGTCGAAAACCTGCTTGTTCATCTCTCAGTTTCTTGTCTATGGACTCTTTTAATCTCTCAAGGATAATCCTGTTTAATACTTTTCCTGGCACTGATAGTAACATTATTCCTCTATAATTTGTGCACTCTTGTAAATTTCCCTTCTTAGGCAACTTAACCAGATATCCTTCCTTCCATTCTGCTGGTATCTCTTCCTTTTCCCAGACTTTACCAAGTAATTTATATAACATCTCTGTAGCCGTGTCGATATCTGCTTTGATGGCCTCTGCTGGAATGCCATCAGGTCCAGACGCTTTTCCATCTCTTAGAAGCTTTATGGCTTTCTTTATTTCTTCCTTCGTTGGTCTTTCACCGTTAATTTGTAGCTCTTCTTCTGCTGGCTGGATGTCCGGCGGGTTTTGTGGAGCTGGTCTATTGAGAAGGTCCCCAAAATATTCTGTCCACCTCTTCATTTGCTCTTGTATATTGCTGAGCAGTTTCCCATTCTTGTCTTTTATGAGGCAACTTGTTTGCTTGTATTTCCCTGTTAGCTTCTTTGTGCTGCTATACAGTTCTCTCATATTTCCTTTGGCTGCAGCATCTTCTGCCTCTCTTGCCAACTCCTCAATATACTTCCTCTTGTCTCTTTTGATACTTCTTTTTACTTCTTTGTTTGCTTCTGTGTACACTTCTTGAGCCTTGGCTTTGGAACTTCTGGTTTTGCTTGTGTTTAACTCTGCTTTCTTGTTTTTTCTGTCTTTTATCTTATTGATGGTTTCTGTTGTTATCCATGCTTTTTGTTGTCTTTCCCTTTTCCCCAGTATTTCTTCACATGTCTCCTTCCATACAGTTTTGACCTGCTGCCAATAGTCTTCTGTATTCTCTACATCTTCCAGCTGTTGGAGCACTTGGAATTTGTTGGATACTGTGACCGCAAATTTGTCTCTTGTTTCTTGATTTCTTAGCTGTCCTACATTAAACTGTTGTCTATAATTTTGCATTGTTGCATATCTCTTGAGTTTCATTTTTACTTTGGCTATCAGAAGATGGTGATCTGATGCCACATCTGCTCCTCTATATACCTTTACATCCTGCAATGATGATCTAAACTTCTTGTTTATGCATATATGATCAATCTGATTTTCTGTTCTATGGTCTGGTGATATCCATGTTGCCTTGTGTATTCTCTTATGTGGAAACATGCTTCCTCCTATAGCCAGTTGATTTGAAGCACAGAAGTTTGCGAATAGTTCTCCATTTTCATTCATTACTCCTAGCCCATGTTTTCCCATGACTTCTTCAAATCCGGTGTTGACTGTACCTATCTTTGCATTCATGTCACCCATCAAAATTGTGATGTCTCTTCTTTTTACTTTATCCATAATTTCCTGTAGTTTAGTATAAAATGCTTCTTTCACAGACTCTTCTTTGTCATTAGTTGGTGCATAACATTGGATGACATTTACATGAATTTTCTTTTTAGCTGTTTTGAAAGTAGCTGTTATTATTCTGGGTCCAACAGCTTCCCATTCAATTGAGTGCTTTCTGTGCTTCTTTAGATAACATAAGAGCTACCCCTTCACTGTGGTGTGAACTTTCGTCTTCATGTCCTGAGGACAGCACCAATTCACCTGTGATGAGTTTCTTCCTGTCTACCCCCTTCCACTTTGTTTCACACATTCCCAGAACCTCGATTTTGTATTCCCTCATTTCTGCTGCTACTTGCGCCACTTTCCCTTGTTCGTTTAATGTCCGAACATTCCAGGTGCCAAATCTGGAAGTTCTCCTAGAAGAAAGAAGGTTAGTCAGCAACACAGACTCCTTTCGGCTTTCTCTGTGTTGCATCATACGCCTCCCCGCGAGAGGACCTTCCCCTGTCTTGGATGGCTGTGTTTTATTTTCTTTATTTGACTTGTCCATATTTGTTGAAGTTTTTTGTGGTTTAAATTTTTTTACAGGATGGTGTAACCGGCCCCATGCCCAACCCTCCTTAGTCGCCTTTTACGACATGCTTGGTAGGGGACAGTGTTACTATTCTTTGCTCCCCTTTCGGGCCCTGGTAACACACGGGTGCTTATTCAATTTGCGGCTTGCATAAGCGACTGGTTTCAGTTCCCCATCAGGTGAAGATGATCTTTGCAACAAAGCCCCTCCGAGTCCTACATTACTTGCATCGGTTCTTAAGACAAAGTCCTGTGTCAAATCAGGCAGTTTGAGAATAGGCTTGCTAGTGAGTTTTTCCTTTAACTCTTGGAACGCTAGTTCACATTGTGCAGTCCAAATAATTTTATCTGGAAGTCCCTTGCGAGTCAGATCAGTCAGAGGAGCACAAATAGAGTTAAAATCTTTGATATATTTTTGATAAAATCCGCATAATGACACGAATGATCGCACGTCCTTTTTTGTTTGTGGTCTAGGTGCTCTCTGCAGTTTTTCCAAGTTCTTGGGGTCAGGGGTCATGTTACCCTGATATACAGTGTGTCCCAAGAATTCCAACTCTTTGCATCCAATACATTTTGTTGGCCTAGCAGTTAAGTGCGCCTCCCTAAGTCTAATAAATAACATCTCTAGAGCTTCAATGTGTTCTTCAAATGTCTCTGTGGCGACGAGAATATCATCCATGAAATTCGTGATACATGGGTTATTCAGGGGATCCAACAATTTGCGCATCATCCTTGAAAATACACTCGGAGCATTTTTCAGTCCGAATGGTAGCATATTGAATTCATAATGTCCATCCGAAGTGCTAAAAGCCAAATAAGGTCTCACTTCAGGCTTCACTGGGATCTGGTAATAGCCTTTACTAAGATCCACCTTTGACAAGTATTTTGCCTTGTTCAGTCTGGCAAATAACTGTTTTGTGTCTGGTAATGGATCCACTTGTCCTTCTGTGACAGCATTCAGTTTCCTGTAATCTATGCACAGTCTGTGTTCCCCAGACGGTTTTCTCAACAAAACGACACTGGAACTAAAGGGTGATTCACTGTGTGAAATGATCCCCTCCTTCAATAAATAATCTATTTCTTCCTTCAATGCCTTCTCCTTCGCGAACGGAATAGAATAGGCTCTCATACAGATTGGGTTTGAGTCTACCAGTTTCATGTCATACTGTAGCAAATTTGTATGGCCTGGTTTATCTGTTAATACATCTGTATGTTCCTCCAGAACCTGTTGAACTCTCTCCCTCTGGTTTTTAGTCAGGTGCTTACTGACTTTTACCTGTGCTGCTGTTTCACAAGGATGTAATGGGTATTCATGTGAGGTGAGTGGTTCCTTTTGCATTTGAGTTGCAATAGCTAAGGTCAGTAAGGGGGTGCTTTCCTGGAGTGGTCTGTCCAGATACTTCTTTAATAAGTTTACATGATAAACTTTCTCCTTCCCCTTTTTGTCAATTTTATAGTTTGTTCTAGACACCTTCTCTAGAACCGTATATGGACCTTGCCATCCAATTTGTAATTTATTCTGGCTACCGGGTAGTAGAAGCAGCACCTTCTCTCCCACAGCTAGTTCTCTGTCCTTTGCCTTCCTATTAAAATATGCTGCATGTTTCTTCCTGGCTTCTTTCAAATTATCATTTGCCAGTTTCCATCCAGCTTTCAAACGAGTGGTCAGTTCGTTCACGTATTGATAAGATGAGGTAACAGTCTCTTCCGCCTTCTCATCTGTCCAGGTCCTTAATAAAGCTTCTAATGGACCTTTTATTGGCCTCCCAAATAGCAGAGTTGCGGGAGCCATCCCGGTTGAACTATGTGGTACCTCCCGATACGCAAACAATGCGGCGGGCAGGAATTGATCCCACAGATCCGGTTTTTCGTGTGCCAGCTTTCTCAGGATAGAAATGAGAGTCCCGTTGAACCTCTCTACCTGGCCGTTCCCTTGTGGATGGTACGGACTACAATGAAAGTGTCTGGCTTGAAATAGTTTAAAAACTTCTTCCGTTAGTTTCCCCTTGAACTGAGAACCATTATCCGTCAAGATTTGATGCGGGAATCCTAATCGGGTGAATATTGTAAGTAGTGCCTCTGCTACATGTTTTGAATCAATTGATGGCAGGGCTACCGCCTCTCCCCACATAGAACAAGTGTCCACCAGAGTAAGGATGTAACTGTTCCTCCTCTTGGTCCGAGTGAGAGGTCCCACAATATCCACTGCAACCCTCTCAAAAGGTGTTCCCACTATGGGCATTTCCCCTAGAGTTGCAGGAGCAGTCCAGTGCTTTGGAGCTACCCTTTGACATTCTGGGCAGGATTTGACATATCTTTTTATATCCTCCGTTATCCCTGGCCAGAAGTAATGACAAGCTATACGCTGTCCTGTGGCGCTGATCCCCATGTGACCACTGAAGGGAATCGCATGCCCGAGTTCCATCACTTTATCTCTATATGAAGTGGGAAGAACCAGCTGGTTGTGACCATTTGTTCCAGTTCCGGCCTTCCTGTATAATAGTTTGTTCTTCATGAAATATTCCCCCTTGCTCGGAGGTGTGTGGCATTTGGGCAATTTTTTAAAACATGGCTTGAGTGTCCTATCCTCAGCCTGCGCCTTCCTCATCTCCTCTGGATGAGCATTTATAGGTTCACCTTCTTCCTCCTTCTTCTGTGACCTGGTCTGCACTGTCGCCATGATCACAGGTTTCTCGGGATTCCCCAAGAAGAAGTATCTACACCCCAATATCAGAGGGTAGATTGGTTCATCTATCACTGCTGCTCTGATTTCTCCTTCCACATAGCGAGTTTTCACCGTTATCCTTGCGTTGGGAAGTGTCATGAGTGGTATGTCCTTAGTCGCCCCTTGTATTTCCACTGTTTCTGTGGTATACTGACTTGGGTCCACTAGGCTAGACTTCACAACTGAATCATAATCCAAACCTGTATCATAAAGGCACCTTATGGTGACCCCATTACAAATAACATCCTCACAAACTGGGGGGGTGATAAGGTTCCTGTTGTCCATTAGGATTAACCTTTAATCTTTGCGTCCCCGACTTCATTGCAGCAATGTTTGAAGGTTTCCTTCTACAAAATTCGGTGTTATGGTTATCTTTCTTGCACCATTTACACCATCTTTTTCCTTGGTTAAACGGTTTCCTTTCATTATTTTTTTGGTCATTGAACTGTGAGTTTCTGTCGCGATAGTCATTTCTTGGCCGCTCAAAGTTTGTCCTACCTCTATTACCCTGTTCTCTATTGTCAAATTTATTAAATTGCTGTGGAGCTTTAAAATTGTCTATGTGCTTCTTTTTAGCACCACTTACCTCTGCCTGGGCTGCCTGATACCTCTCAGCGACATTTAAAACCTCTCCCAATTTCTCTGCACCTTGTTCCATGAGAAATTTTCTCATGTCTGGAGCCATGGACTCTCTCAATTGCTCAATCATGATCATTTCTTTAAGATCTTGGGTCTTCCCCAGAGCAGTCCATTTCTCCAAATAGGTTTCTAGTCTAGCAGAGAATTGGTGGTATGTCTCCCCAGACAACAGTTTGGCATTTCTAAATTTCTTACGATAAAATTCACCATTCTTCTTGTACCTTAATAACAAAGCCTGCTTTAACATGTCATAATTGTCTTGGTCTTCCCTGTTCATTTTAGCAAAGACTTCATAAGAAGTACCTCTCAGTCCCTGTGATAGCTTTAAACTCCACCTCTCTCTCTCTAACCCATATGTAGTAGCTAATAACTCAAAACGTCCTAGGTACCCCTCTATGTCATCGTCTTTTTCAACAAAATGGTCTAAATGAAACCCCATAGCTGAGTTTGAGGCTCCCAGACTTGGCGTAGCATCTGAGGCAAAAGGGCTGGCACCATTTTCAGGAGCCTGGCCTTGTAATTCCAGCTCCCTTAGTCGTAATTCGTGCTCCCTTTGCAACCTTCTATCTTCTGCCTCCCTTTCGGCCTTTTTATCTTCTGCCTCCCTTTCGGCCTTTTTATCTTCTGCCTCCCTTTCGGCCTTTTTATCTTCTGCCTCCCTTTGCTGTCGTTTGTCTTCTGCCTCAATCTGCAGCCTCTTAATTTCTCTATCAGTCTCTAACCTCTTCTCTTCAGCCAACCTTTCAGACTCTAATTTTCTTTCAGCCTCTTTTTCTAATCTTCTTTCTTCCCGTTCAATATACTTATCACATTCAGCCGTTACGTATTGAATTAAAATCTGACCATCCATTCCCATCTCCTTTGCGGTCAGCACAGCAGCTGATCTAAATTTTGCCAGCTCCGCCATACTTTCTAAACAAATCTAGCAATGTGCAAAATAAAATTTCCAACCACTAAAGTACTTATAATTACTATAGACTAAAATAATTCTAATTAATTAATTAACTAACACTGGCTGTGAAGATTCACCAACTTCTAATTGCCCTTTTAATTTAAAGGGACACTTTTAATTTTAAGGGAATTTTACAATTTTGTTCCCCTAATTTTATTTCTCCCACCAGGAGATCCTTATATTACTGTTTATGCTAATTATCCCTGGACAAGACCCCAATATATGTAGTGGTTTTGATGGTATTGTATGATGGTGATATTACTAAGTGTGATGTATGAGGTCAGCTGTGAAGGCTCCTGAGATAAAATGTAGCTGTGAATTTTCAGAAGGCCTTTCTTGCTACCACTACGACCTCACACCTATCTTTTTTTCTAATGAATGTGGCTACGTTAAAATCTAGGGTACTGAATGTAATGTGTTGTATTGACATATACAAACACACACACACAGATATTAAATAATATAATATTATCAATAAAATTTAGAACACAATGAACTAAATTCAGCTGGTGAAATTTTAGAAAGTAAATCTTTTTTAAATTTATTTGTTCTGAACCAAGGTTTTATTTTGGCCAGAACATATGAAAGATTTTGGAATTTATGAGTGAATGGCATGAATAAATGGCATGATAAATAAAAGGTGTGTACGTATACAATTTTCACGATTAGTTAATATTTCTACAGTTCATAATTTTATTTTCCCTGGGAGAACGATGAATAGATGTGCTGTTGGGGTGGCTTCATCCCTCCCTGTCTATGCCTACCAAACATTGTCCATTAATGATGGAAAGAAATGGGATGTTTTAGTAGTAATTCACTTTGGGTGCTATGTCTATGAAGTTGGTGTAAATCCAGCAGACCAGCCTGCTTACGTAACTTTGAAAGAGTAGTTCTGGTGCTGGAATCTGGTGACCCCACCTCTCCGTGCTTGGGGCAATATATCGGGTGGCCCCACCTCTCCGTGCTTGGGGCAATACAAGGCTGTTCTGCCGAGATGCGACACTGCACGGGTCCTCACTGTCAATTATTTACCCAGCATTTGACACCCCTTTTGGTGTCAACATAAAAAACTCACAGCTCTGAAATAAAGTATTGGTTTAGGTTCAGAACCTTACCTAAGGAGCCACTTCTACAAGTAACAATTTACAATAACACCACTTAGACAGGGTCAGATCTTTCTGACCATACAACACATCTTACCAAGTTGGTTTCACATAGGATAAGTTCTCCCAGACTACATATTCCGAAATATGTTTATTAGCTTCCTGCCATAGGATAGGATAGGTGATATGTTCCACTGATCTCAACACTTGATCTGTCCTTCCTAATCCTTGCTGGAGTTTATATATATTGTTTGTCCCTAGACCCTGAACTAGGGCGGGGGGTCTAGAGCAAATCCTTACTTGTTGTAAGGCTAGATTTCGATATGGCAGTATCAAATCACTCGAAACATTAAACAATATTTAAAATATACAAAGAAATAATTTCAATCTTACCAGATTATGAATAAAGAACACAGAAATGCTAGCAAAACTCAGCTGAGCTGCTGGCTATAGTATGGCGTCCCTGAACTTATTTCAATTTACTTCATTGGAAATCACCACCTCTACACCTCACGGTAGAAGGGGAACGACTAAGTAAGTAGTAAGTAAGGAAATCACCACACTTAAAATTTACTGTGTCTATCACTGGACAACTATTGAGGAATGGCAAAAGCGCGTCTGAGCGCTGATAATATGATTGTCTGTGGCCAATCAATGCCTTGTTTTTTTTCAAATTCAAATTTCCTACACTAAAGTCATTTCAGTCATGCTTCAGTCAAGTATGGATTTTTATCTGTTAGTCCGTCCGTCTCTACTTGCGTTTTCACAAAAAACGTACTTGGTTTTTGAACCAACCTATCCGTCCCCTCTACAAATTTTGTCTTTAAAGTTATTTTTAGCCACAGCTCCCACCAATGTCCCTCTCTTTCATTCTAACTAGATTTGGACACTTGAGTCTCAAGGTCGCGGTTTTTGTGCAAATTAGTGGCATGTTTGATTCAATGCAGTCTTTCGCTGATGTGAACAACACAGTCTTTTGTCAATGTCTTCATTATTATCTATCCGTCTGTATAAATAAAAGCATATTATTCACTGCTCAAAATGGGCCATCCGGCCAGCTAATTTTTATATTCCTAACATTAGTATTAAGAAAAGTTACTTTTTTAATTTTGTAATATTTCAAGCATCTGCGTTGTAAAGCTTTTGCCGCTGAATTCAAATAAAAGGCTTGGTATCGCATAAGCGTCCCTTTCCGTACCTCGTGTCAATTTGGGGACGTGACTTTTCCTCCGTTCCCCCCCCCCCCTATTGCATCTTCTTAGCCTTGCTAGTCTCACGCAATTTTTCAGTCATATTTTTTTTTTCCTTTTGATCCGCCGTTCTCATCCCGTTCAAATGGTAACCGTTTCAGCAATTTAATTTCCATGGCGGGTGATGACCCGCGGCGTGGGCGATCATGCCTTCTAGTAACTTACGCATTCTTTTTATCTCTACATTTTATCCTTTGGAGATATTTTTACGTTGTATCACTGTTAATTTTATGACAACATGTAATACTTGCGATAGCGCAGTGGTTAGTTTACTGACTTCCTAGCTCGGTGGTCCATGGTTCGATCCCCAGTTGAGGCGGGATATTTTTTTTTACCGCAAACGGCTCTGGGGTCGACCAAGCCTTATGAATTGGGTACCAGAGCAATTCTGGGAAGGTTAAGGCGGCCGCCGTGATGCTGACCACATCACCCCTTGTGTGCCAATGGTCAAGAAAATATGGGCCAAACACCATATTCCCAATATGCCTCAATGAGCATGTAACGGGATCCTTTATACGTAAATTATAACTTTAAAAGTCCTCATCTTATATGTAAAACACCCACGTATTGCCAAAATCATAACTCATGCCCATGATGTACAAGTAAAAAAACACATGTAATACTCTGAGCTTGTACGTAAATTAAAACTTTAAAAATCCTCATCCTACAAATAAAGGGGAAAAAAAAAACCAGTTTTAGGATCCACCTTGCAAGTAAATCACACAACGGTAATACTTTTACTTACAAGTTAACCACAACTTTACTATCTTGATATTGCAAGTGAACATTATTGCTTTACGAGTAAATCACAAATGTAACATCCTGTTCTTGTAAATCAAATGACAACAATTCAATCTTACAAGTTAATCACAAATGCAACATTCTGACCATACAATGAAATGTCAACTGCAGCATCCAGATCTTACAATTAATTCACACTTGTAAATTACAGGTTAATCACAACTCATCTACATGAATATCACAAACATAAATTTCTAATCTTAAAGTAAATCAACATGCACAACAGCACAAAGAAGCTAACTGGAAAAAACCAAATAAACAAACTGACATCACTTGTGTTACCAGAGCCCAAAAGGTAACAGAGAACAGTGACACTGTAACGTACCATGCAAGTCGTAAAAGGTGACAAAGGAGGGTTTGGCGTGGGGCTGGTCACCCCATCCTGTAGAAACTTTAAGCTACAAAAGCTAAAACAACAATATGGACCAAAAAAAAAAAAAAATTGAACTCTGACATTCAACATAGAAGAAGGTCCTCTGGTAAAGAGGTTCATGATGCAACCCAGAGAAAGCTGAAAGGAGTCTGGGTTTGATGATTCACATTTTTCTTCCAGAAATGAAAGGGGCGAGGAAGACATGGAAAGACCTTGAGCATTTGACAGAAGGACTTGGCATGTGCTCCTTGGGGAGCTGACGGGAAGTGAATGATTAGTGAAGCTGACTTATCAAGGACAAGAATGGTGAATTACTTAACAACACAAAATAGCAGATGAAGAGATGTATACAATATTTTAAGTAACTTCTAAATAGACAACCATACAAGATTCGTCAGCCAGCAGAAAAAGAGTTTCAGGCAATAGAAAGAGTCCAACTTTCAACATTTGCTGATGACCTAGCCTTGTGGACCTCTGAACAAAAGTACCTTCTGTTCAGTAAGCAAAAGATAAAAACTACAGATGAATGTAGCTGTGGCATTGATAAAATGGCCACCCAACATCTGCTGCAGGAATGCCAGACATATGAAGATCAGTGAAAGTGCATGTAGCCATCACCTGCAGCAGTACAGCCCTATAGAAAAGTCAGCAAAAACAGGCTGATTGCTGCTTTCTTCAAGTTGACACCTGAGGGTGTTAGGAGAGGAAGATGAAGAAGTATATCTCTATATCTCAGCTCCATATAAAAAGTGCAGTCCTTGCGACATAACTGCAAAGTTGTCATTGAGTCTTTCTTAACAAGTTTCAAGCAGAGTTGAGTTGCTAACAAAAACTCGAGTCGAGTCGCTGTGTGACTTAAGTCAGACTCGAGTTCGAGTTAATCGTCTCAAGTCAACTCCAGCCGACAACACTGCATTATTGTTGTAAAGGTGCAATAAAATGTTTTGCTGGGACAAACCTTCTGAACTGTACTGGCCAGTCTGCCAAGTTGACACTGCCTTTCTTCAACAAAATTATCTGCTCCAGTGTCCTCAGGTATGCATGATGGGTCACCCTGACACCTACATGCCAGCATGGAATGTGTTTCACAGTCAGTACCTTCATTCAGAGAGAACAAGTCCTGCAGAAGAGAATTTAATCATTAATGCTGTACGATCCGTCTGTAGATTGAGACTTACCAAACTGTTAAGCCCTGTGTAATTCAAAGGATGAATACAAAGAGTAGGACTAATACTCCCTCAAGCATGTGGTAGAAAGCAACTAATATGAAGTTGTGCAAGGGGTTGGCAACCTCACCATGTAAAACAAATTGTTACAGAAACTACAGCTTCAAGAGTTTTTTGCTTTAGCATAAGCTTCCTCAAAGGGGCGGGCCATCTGTAGAGGTGACTCCATGCTCCATAAGAAGCAAAAAAGGAGGTGAAGATGATGATGAAGCTATTATTAAATGTTTGTAGACATTAACATAACTTTGAATTCATGTGCCAAGAGGAAAATAAAATCATGCATGACGTCATATACCACAAGAGGGGCAACACTTGTTTACATGGCAAGAACTATATTTCTTCTTTCTTGTGTTTCCTACAGAGCATGGAGCCACCACCGCAGCTGGTTCCCTTGTAGGAAACCTGCACCAAGCATTCACATGCTCTTGCAGCGGTGGTTTCTGAGGTAATTTGTTTGACATGATGAAGATTGGTAACCCCATGCACAACTTCGTATTAGTGGCCTTGTACGACATGCCTGAAGGTACAGTAGTCCTGTTCTTTCTTTGCCTCTTCAGAGACCCCCGCCCCCCCAGGAACTACTCAAGGCAAGAACAATGTTTGTTGTTATAAAAATAGTCAGATAAGTTAACACACAAGTTATTAATGGATAGGTTGCGTTAAGCATTTTAAAACTCAATTAGACAGTCACTCATATACATCACCTTGAGGTCTTCAAGGGAAAAATGCACATTGTTTTTTCTGCTGAGGTCAATGACAGCCCCACTCAGTCCCTGTTTGGTTATCTGTCTCTGGTACATCTTTTCCTCTATTGTGCCCTGCCAACACACAAGATGTCAACAAACAAAAGACTTCCATCTCTGAACTAAAATTAAAAGAGATCTCAGCGTTCATAGATAAGAATTAGTTACAGCAAATAAGCACAGGAATATACTGAAATATCTTTAAGCCTATTATATTTAGTTATAAAAATTTACATAGCACACATTAACTATATACACTGTTGAAGTGTTATCTGGCTATCTCTAATGGTCATCAACCATCCTAAATCTTAATTTACTTTCTGCATAGAACTAACAACGGGTCATTAGCTGCTGCCAAATTCAAACCGTCAGTTGTTTTTAAATGGAACAAAAAATAAGTCACTGGCTAGTAATTAAAAACACAGACGACAACTTCAAACATATGGTTCACTGAGGATAGAATGGCAAGTTGCCAGATATCTATGTGAAGAGCATTAAAGAAAGTTTGATAATTTTGCGATGATTGTTATTGATGATCAGAATCAATGTCATTGCAATACGGGCAAACCCATAGGTTTATATATACACCGGATGCATCCTCTCATTGGGATGGTTTCTTCAGTAAGCGCAGTAATCAAGAGTAGATGTAGTCAGATAACATTACAACAATTTCTAAATTGATAAATAACAATCTTCCTCATGATTTTACAAGTCATCACCTACTAATGGCACTACAGTAAAAGAAGTACACTATCAACTATCATCGTGTTTGGAATATCATATCAAAACAGGAATAGTAAAAAAAAACAAAAAAAAAAAACTATTAACCAACTGACATACATGTTTAGCACCCAGATGAAAATAAAAAAATGTTGCTGTATGAATTTTGATAAATGCGAACATGACGTACGGACAATATGATATACTCTTATTCTTCAAACTGAACATGACAGCCATACATCGCACGGTTTCTAACAACAAAAAAACATGTAAAAAGCATTTTCAGCTCAAACGTTGAGCTGCACACGATTTCTATTTGACTATTTTGAATTTACCATTTTCAGTGCCTGATGTCACAAGTTGTCCACCTTTCAGTATCCACCACACTTTTTATTTGTGACCAATTATTTTATGTTCACGCAATAAACCACTCATTAACATTATTCGAGTAGGCCACTAACTGTCTAAAACTGTCAGCCCTTAGCATGTTTGGATGCACAGCATCAATACCCCTACCCATCCAATACAGAAGCCTTTTCTTTGGTGGCATTATCAAATTTCCACATAGCTTCAATAGCATCTTCAAAAGGAATAGATCATGATGATCTAGCTATCTTCCATGCAGCTCAGCTGATACTTACAACTGTGAGAAGTCTATAGATATAAACTTTAGTAGTTTGTCCATCCCTCCACACACGGGCCATGGCCTTTGAATAGAAAAAATAAATATCAACGTTTTCGCTGGAAAAATTATGCAAATTACATTACACAATCAACAATTTGAAATCAAAGACATTCAGCTGCTTTGGACACAACTAAAGGAAACAATAAACATGTAGTTGCTACCACAGGCAGATGCACACTGTATGTAAAACCAACTGAACTCAACAGAATAAAAATACAGGTAAAAAAAAAAAAAACACTAATGCACAACATAACATGAATTTTCAAGGTCTGGTGCTAACTGACAAAGAAATATGAAAAACTGTGTCTACAGCAAAGTACTATACAAACGAAAAACTTAAAAAAACCAAAACTGTATGACTATAGCAGCAGTAGCCTTACTTATTCTTCGCTCTCATTAAAACATAATACACAGTAGATTACAGCAAAGTTCACATGGCATTAAATTCCTCCTTAAAAGTGTCCACTGTAAACTGCTCACTTTAATTGTACTTTTATCAGCACACCAGATATTCTTTCATAATACAAATTAATGCACGACTGCTTTTACATTATACAGGTTAAAGAACAAAAGACAACTTTTAAACAATAACGGAAAGATAAACAATAACTATATAATACAAACGAACAAAATTTATTTTCAAAGGGTTAAGAATTGGGCTAACATTCTGCCCTTCCACTCTCACTTATCTTGCATTCTGTATCCTTTCATTCCCACATTAATACAATAATCTCAGCATTCTCAAACCTGCAGATCATTGGCAGGGTTCCAATCAATGTCATATAGAATAAGTCGTGAGGCCCCCACTAGGTTGAGTCCAACCCCTCCTGCTTTTGAACTTAAAAGGAAAATCCCTGAACAAACAATAAAGCATAAATTAATCAACTTAATCTACACAGACCTTAAAACAACAAACAATATTCTTGATATAGTCACATAATTTACACCTGATCAATCAAAGAATGACACATGATGAGGATTTTGTATAATTGCTGTGTAATGCACAAGTTACAGAATAAACATAATTGCAATACTACAGGTTAAATTTTAAAAAAATAGCAACAGGAGACGAGTGTTGTCATTCATTTAACATAGAGCAGCAGTGAGGTTTTTGTTTTTTTTTTCAAATTGGAAGATGATAAACATCCCTTTCAACCTCTGATGAGTTATATTTAGGATATATATTGTTTTCAATTCTAAATAATATGCATAACTGCCAATATGTTAAAGTGCGCTGGCTTCCTAGCTCGGTGGTCCATGGTTCGATCCCCAGTTGAGGTAGGATTTTTTAGACCACAAACGGCTCTGGGGTCGACCCATCCTCATGAATTGGGTACCAGAGCAACTCTGGGAAGGTTAAGGCGGCCGGTGTGATGCTGACCACATCACATCTAGTGTGCTGATGGTCAAGAAAATATGGGCCTAACACCATATTCCAAATATACCTCAATAGGCGTGTAATGGGATCCTTTACCTTTACCTATGTTAAAGTGACATCACATCTCATGTCCAATCACTGTAAATAGAGTCTGTCTATTCTTAACACCTCTTCTATATTTAGCGGTAAATTTTAAGCCTGTAAATAATCTAATATTGGGATTCTCATGTGTTCATACCTCTTACATTTTAAAAAGAAATTTCTCAATTATTGTCTTGAAGACATCCTGCACAGTAAGGTTCTTCTAAGGGACATAATTGTGAGGTAAATAGATTACAGTCTATAACACAGAGTGTTCAGTAGAGTGTTTAGATCTTTATAAATTACTGCATATTAATTATGAACTCAAGCATGTCATAAGAGGTGACTAATATGAGGTTGTGCATAAGGCTGGACACCTCACCATGTAAAAAAAACTGTTACAAAAACTAGCACATGAATGCTTTGTTACAAGCTTCCTGCTAGGGGACAAGCTGCAATGGTGGCTCCATGCTTTGTGAACAGCGAAAAGGGAAATGATGTATCAACTAAAAGGCATTATAATTATTACTGAGAATAACTTGTACAGTGAAAAAACACATCATACAAGAACGACAACAACCAATGACTTAAACCTTAAGATCAAACAAGGGAGGCTGATCGGACCTACAACCTTGCATGAAACAATACTTTTGATAGCAGCTCCACAAACTGATTTAAGTTTTTACCTGTGCTGATGCCATAACATTAGTGCTTTTTATACTAATATGTAATCAGTTTGATTGTGATGTAGTCCATTAGATGAGTGCCAGGTGTTTTGTTTTTTGCCCTGGATGTTTTGAGGTCTGCAGAATGTACAAGTTTGTTATAACTGGCACATTCTAGCAGCCTCAAGGGGCATGTGCTGATTCTTTATTACAATATTAGCCACATAAGTCTGGCCCATGCTTAGCACATATGTAGGCCCAACCTCAGCACACATGTAGGCCCAACCACAGCGCATATGTAGACCCATCCTCAGCACATATGTAGGCCCAACCTCAGCACACATGTAGGCCCATCCTCAGCGCATATGTAGGCCCAACCTCAGCACATATGTAGGCCCATCCTCAGCGCACATGTATGTATGTGTGTGTGTAAAAAGGTAGTCCCATAGCAGATACTGACACAGTGGAGTGAAGTGTTATAGACTTCACTATACTAGGTCAAGCATCGAGAGGTGGGGGTGACCAGTTGCCTTCCTCGCTGCCTTTTCCTTCTAACTCAAGAGGTAAGTCAGGTACCCATTTACAGCTGGGTAGACTGAAGCATGGTTATACCATAAATCGAACCTGGGACCTTTGCCATGAGAGACCAGCGCTCTAACCACTCGTGTGTGTGTGTGTGTGTATATTTATATATATGTTTATGTATACATACATCTTTCGGCTGTTGGGAACCAGTTTTTAAAAGCTAGGAGGACAGAAATGGAGTCTGAGAAAAGGACAAGGTTTTTTGGATGTCCTGATTCGTTGTTGTATTTGGCGATAATGAATGATAAAAGTTTCTGGCATAACCTGAACCTCAGCTTCGTAATCAGAGACAGTGTTCACCTGGTTTAACAAAGGTCTCAATTATCATCATCACCCTTCATCTCCCCAAGAAGCATAGGCCTTCAACAAACTCATGCCAAGTCCTCTTGTCCTGTGCCAAGTCCTCCTGTCCTGTGCCAAGTTTTCCTGTCCTGTGCCAAGTCCTCCTGTCCTGTGCCAAGTCCTCCTGTCCTGTGCCAAGTTTTCTTGTCCTGTGCCAAGTCCTCCTGTCCTGTGCCAAGTCCTCCTGTCCTGTGCCAAGTTTTCCTGTCCTGTGCCAAGTCCTCCTGTCCTGTGCCAAGTCCTCCTGTCCTGTGCCAAGTTTTCCTGTCCTGTGCCAAGTCCTCCCGTCCTGTGCCAAGTCCTCCTGTCCTGTGCCAAGTCCTCCTGTCCTGTGCCAAGTCCTCCTGTCATGTGCCAAGTCCTCCTGTCCTGTGCCAAGTCCTCCTGTCCTGTGCCGTCTGCTCAAAGTCTTTCCTAGTCTTCGTTATCCCTTTTATGTCTGTCTCCAGCTCTCTACATCGTGTGTTTTGAACTTCCTCGACCTCTATGACCCGAGGGATTCCAGAACAAAGACTCCCTTGTAAATGCTATCAACAGGTTTCCTCAATGGGTGTCCTACCCATCACCAGTGTCTTCTTCTCAGTTGCTGTTCCACGGTACTTTTCTGGTGTTCTTGTCATCAACTCTACATCATGTCGTACAATTTCAATTCTTCTAAGAAAGCACCCATTTATGAACGTCTGTAACTTTTTGGCTGTTGCTTTTGTTGTTCTCTGCCTGGTTTTACATATGATTAAAATATGCCAAGCATAATTTTCCATTTTATGTATGAATTTTTAATTTTCCCTGCTTAGTATAAAGTTTGTGCATTCTACTTTGCTATATTGATGCTGTATCTCCTTCTGATCTCATCTGTATTTGCATCAGTTGCACATTTGTCACTCCTGCCTGGATGCACTCTAAAACAAAATCCATGGTGATATCACGAGAAGAAAGAAGACATCAGATCCAGACGATACGTCAAGGCCTAAAATCCCATCCGCTGCAGACCCAAGTAGAACAGTCCCAACTAAGATGGTTTGGCCATGTCTGCAGAATGGGAGAAGATCGGCTACCATGACAAGCATGGGAAACAAAGAGCCAAGGATCCAGACCCCCAGGACGACACAGAGTCCGCTGGGAGGACAACATTAGACAATCTTTGAAGGACCGAGGACTAGAATGGAACCAGGCCAGGAGGAAGACAGCCGATAGGATAGTCTGGGGCTCTCTCTTCCAAACCTCTACACCTCACGGTAGAAGGGGAACGACTAAGTAAGTAAGCCTGGATGCAATATGGATAGCGCTATCCTTGATAAACTTGGTGAAAACCAGCTTGTTCAGGAATCTTTAATCTGCCCGGCTTGGATTTCTATGGTATTTCTCATTGATAACAAGTATTAACTCCTCCATTCCTTCAAACAATGAATAAAGATAAAGAGGGTAACTGAGTACAAAAACAGATAACATTGTAAATTAAAACATAAAAACTGAAGTTGTTTTTGTTAAACTTTACAACATTTTTTTTACATAAATGTTGCATACTGAAAGGAGATAACTTGTTGTTAAATCTGCAAACAATGTCTTGTCTTTGTGCTGTTGGTGTCTGACCATCCAGACGCAGGAAAGTGTAGCCTCTAGTTTACAGAAACACCTCCAGGAAGTCTAGTATCTGGTTGCACAGAAGACAAGAATAAAAGAAATTATAAAATTCTTAGCTCATAATCAGAATATAAAATGTCCACATAAAGCAATGGTAGAACTTAAAGACAGACAAATGGGATTTCAACATATCAGCCACTGTCAGGGCTCCATCAAGCTAGCAGTCAGATACTCGTATTTATAGGTGTTGCACTACAGTTTAGACAGAGTTCTATTTTTTTTAATTGACTATTGCCTCTGATAAAACCAATGGACTTCTGTCTAGGCTGAAAGCATGCTTCACCATAAGAATGCAAACATTTCAAAGAAACTTTTTAACATATGGAGATCAAATGATAAAAAGTTCTACATGAAAATAACATGTACTCAAATGTCAAGTCAGTCTTACTGTATGGCTAGAAAACATGAGAGATGGAAGAAAAAATCAACCACAAAAAAAAAAAAAAAATCCATGAACGTACAGAATTTCATAAATAGTAAAACAGTATGACAGCACATGTAAGGAACTAAGAGTTAGAACTAAATACCAGAGAAATGGGTGGTGTAGAACACAAGTTGAAGTAGGACAAAAAGCCACAGTGAAGAAGTCCATGGCAAGCATAGTCTAAAAAGACAGTATTTGTTCAAGAACTCCCACTGTAGAAGAAATACAAGACTCCCAAAATGCATGAAGAAGAAAATCCTTGCCATAGTCTAGTAAGACAGTATTTGTTCAAGAACTCCCATTGTAGAAGAAATACAAGACTCCCAAAATGCATGAAGAAGAAAATCCTTGCCATAGTCTAGTAAGACAGTATTTGTTCAAGAACTCCCATTGTAGAAGAAATACAAGACTCCCAAAATGCATGAAGAAGAAAATCCTTGCCATAGTCTAGTAAGACAGTATTTGTTCAAGAACTCCCATTGTAGAAGAAATACAAGACTCCCAAAATGCATGAAGAAGAAAATCCTTGCCATAGTCTAATAAGACAGTATTTGTTCAAGAACTCCCATTGTAGAAGAAATACAAGACTCCCAAAATGCATGAAGAAGAAAATCCTTGCCATAGTCTAATAAGACAGTATTTGTTCAAGAACTCTCATTGTAGAAGAAATACAAGACTCCCAAAATGCATGAAGAAGAAAATCCTTGCCATAGTCTAGTAAGACAGTATTTGTTCAAGAACTCCCATTGTAGAAGAAATACAAGACTCCCAAAATGCATGAAGAAGAAAATCCTTGCCATAGTCTAGTAAGACAGTATTTGTTCAAGAACTCCCATTGTAGAAGAAATACAAGTCTCCCAAAATGCATGAAGAAGAAAATCTTGAGAAGGAAAAAAGTAGGATAAGGAGGGCATGAAATTAAAGAGTATGTCATCAACTATAGCTCTTGAACATCTTTGATATTATATGCCTTCAAATGATTCATACCTTCTTTTTCAAATTCTCGGTTTTGCTTTCTGGTTACTTGGCCTTTGTCTCATTCTCTTCCCAGTAGGTTCCATGCTAACAACTGTCTGGCAACATCGATAAAGGAACTTTATCGATACGTATTTAGTTTTGCATCAGTTTTCTACCTATTTGTCTATTTAAGCTCTGGGCTCAGTCTGCAGGCAATAAGCTTTTTTTTTTTTTTGAAATTTGACTCCTTTTCTTGAATTTGAATCTTTTCCACAGGTTTTATGGTGCTGATTTTGTTTCACAATTTCTGGTGCTTCATAAATCTGTTGTGGCCCACATCACCCACCCTATCGCAAAATTAGGCAAGGTTAAAGTATAAGGAAAACTGAAGAACAACTATATACAATGAGAAAGGGAAAGAGGGAGTGCGAGCAAACTGATGCAGAAAACACATGGAAGGAAATGAGCTGTTTCTCAGAAGGTAATTCCAAGGCTATCACAGCCTTTTGCTCCAGAATAAATTAAGATTTTCCTCCGACACATTCAGACACAGATCTGGTTTTTTTTTAGGTGAAAAAAATGCACTTACTTTTTTAAGGATATTTCTAAACTTCCCTAAAACGAAAGCAACTCAACAATTGTCATGTCAAACGAATATTGTCAATTAAAGCAATGTTTAACTTTGGAAACCTATATCATATTAAAAATATTGATAAATGATTAAGGACACTGAGCCTATCTGCAAGCCTTGCACATTATTCTTTCACTTTATATGTACATGTGGCTGATAAATTTATGATTCACTGATGTTCCTTGGCTTATTAATGCCATGTGCTAGTGTTAGCTCACTCATTCATTTCCTAGCCAGATATTTCACCATGTGGTATCCTCACATTTCTGTTCCATGCATCTATTTTTTACTACAACGACTGCTGTATTAAGGCTGCATCCATTATTATCCTACCACCATGTACCACCTCGTGTAGTTCCCACAGGTTTCTGATGAGATAAAGAAAGAACAGAACTACTGCTCAATCGGGCTTATAGTACAAGGCAATTAAAATGAGGTTGTGTATGAGGTTGTGCATGAGGTTGTGTATGAGGTTGTGTATGAGGCTGGCAAGCTCATCTTGTAAAACAAATTGCTACAGAAACCATCGCTGTAAGAGCATGTGAATTCACGGTTCAGGTTTCCTGCAAGGGAACCAGCTGAAGTGGTGGTGTAGCCGCGTGCAAAGCACAGGCAATTTTAGATATGTTTATGAAAACTTTAGATAATCTTAGCAGACGATATAGAACGACAATTATTTGCACCAATTAGGTTTCTATTTTAAATAAAAGTAGGCAGTGAGGTTTACTGCAGTACAAGCAGATCATTATGACCTGCTGTGTGTCAAAGTGATTAATTGATAGGTTGCATTAAGTGACTGAAAAAGTGTGTATTAGCAGTGGTTCTCAAAAGGTATAGGGAAGGTGCCTAACTTTTATATGATGCTAGTAACTACAATAAATTTAGAAGCATCCATATGTACTTACTATTCTAAAATAATACAGTCAGCAAGAATTTGATCTAATATGATGCCTGTCAACACATAAAACAGCGCGTGAGAAAAGTTAACGTAAAATATAGGAATTTAAATACTGAGATCATGCTAACAAAAGAGAGAGATCAGCATGTAATGAGCAGATAGAGAGAGAACAGCCAGCAGCAAGTAGAGTAACATTTTAGATACCATTCATCACAAATTTAGAATTAGAAAAGATAAGAAAAAAATCTCTCCAACATTTCTTAGACAGCAATCTCTGACATCAATATCTGCATCTTCTGTGTGAGTTTTCCAACAAGGAGAGATAACAAGTATCTGTATACTATTAGAAGTGTCTACTCAACATTTGACTGAAAAACATTTAACCTTTAGCACGCTGCGGGCGACACGTCGCCCGCAGAAACCTATGTTCTGAACGCTGGAGGCGACATGTGTCGCCTTACGGATTTCATCGTTTCTAGTCTTAAAAAAGTGATGTATGTATCCGCGTTTATTTTTTGTAAATTTTTAAAATCGAAATGAATCGGCATCGAACACGCGGCCATTTTTGCTCTAATTTTATTGGATTCTGACGCCATGCGGTGGGGATGAGATTTTTGTCTTTATAAGTGCTGATATCGGTTCTCAGAATATGTTTGATGGCTGAGATGGAAACGAAAGTAGAATGGCATTGCTAGTATGTATAATTTTAGGGGTTAGGACTAGGAATATCGGAAAGGTTTAGAATTACAGCCGAATGTCACTGCTGACGAGGGCGTTTGTTGCTTTGCTACTGATGATGGGTGTAATGAAAAGATCGTCATTTGATTTGTATTGGTCTGTTGGTCAAATGGGTGGGTTTGAAAAAAAAATTGAAAAAAGGTGATTCGTCTTATGAGGACAAAAGACAAAGAAAGTAGTCTACGTTACGGCCACAAGGCCTTCGTCAGGAAAAGAAAGAAAGTGAAGGCTAGATAGGAGACATAAGAACTTAAAGAAATATAAAAATAAAACCTAGGTACTTTCCTGAAGGTGAAGCATGGCTGAAAAGGAAGTGACTTCTGACCCCGGATGTACACAATACATACTAAGAAACTAAAAAACGAAACTGAACAAAAAACTACCCAAATGTAATAAAAGTGGGGACTGGAAATAGAAGAGGACAGAATAAGTAGGAGATAAATGAATATGAAATAAAAAATCAAGACGAATTAGAAAACGTGTACATCCATACATATTATGGAGGATGGCATAAAAATAGAAGAATAGGATAAGAGTGGAAAGAGTCCAAATAGAGCAAGAGAGGAAAGGGTGACCTCAGACAAAGGTATGGAAAGTGTTGAGACCGGCTGGTTTTAGACACCCCATGCGGTGGATAAGACGGTTCTCAAGCTGTTCTCGGCTGGCAGTGTCAGAGGAGCAGGATCGGATCGCAGTGACCTGGATGTCGATGGGACCCTGGTAGTCAGGACTATTGAAGTGTGTGGCAACTGGTGTGGACTTTTGCTGAGAGATGTCATTGTGGTGAAAATACAGTGATACAACGTTAAAATATCTCCAATTATAAAGATAACGGGTAAAATAACACGTAGGGATAAAAATATAGGCAAGATATGCCGAGGCTTCTTCACCTACGCCAGCGCTTTCTAGCGCCATTGAAACTAACTAGTTGGAACATGCAAACTAAACGACATATCCTTTTAGACGGGGTAGAAACAGAGATAAAAGAAAAAAAATATGACGGTCTGAACACGTGTTTGAATCTAAAAGGCAAAAAGACGCAATTTGTAGTTTAAAGGAAAAAATTACGCCACTAGTTGACACAATGTAAGGAAATGGACAAAAAAAAAAGACCTTAGCTCTTATTCGAAACAGACGTATCTTAGACGGTTTACGGTAATTGGTCGTTTTAATTTGAATATAGCGGCAAATGCCATACCCGAAGGTTCAAAAACAAAATTCAAAACTAACCTTGAGAAAAGTAGGTTTTTCTTTAATAATAAAGTTAGGAAAATAAAAACTAGCTAGTTTGATAGCCCATCTTGAGCAGAGAAATAATATACTTTTAATTACACAGACGGACAGATAACACGGAAGATATTGACGAAAGACCGTATTGTTCAATACAGACTAGCGAACAGTTTTTTGTGCATATTTTCACTAAAGTTACATTTTGACGCGTCCTTGAGCCGAACGCATAGAATCTAACTGCAAATGAACTAGGGGCAAAAATTGGAGGATAGTAGCTAAAAATAACTAGCATAGGATCTTAGAAGAAGGGGGAGACAAAAATTTGTGTAGTTTTTTCTTGTAGTTTCGTCCAAAAACAAGTGTAATTTTGGGAAAAGCCAAGTTAAGACGGACAGACCGACAGAAAAATACTACATACTAGACTGAGACTGGACTGAAATTGGACATTTATATTTTGAATATTTGAAAAGTTAGAGGGGAAGTCCGTTGATTGGACAAAAGCTTTTATAGTACTGAAAGACAGACGCTCGCTTGTGCCATTTTATAGAAGACTGTCCATTGACACAGTTCGTTACTGCTAGAGGTGATTTCCAGGAATTATTAAATAAAAATCAGTGGGACGCCCTAATCTAGCCAGCAGCTCAGCTGAGTTTTGCTAATACTACGTAACTGTGTTCTTAATTCTGAATTGTGAGTTTCTGATCTGGCACTACGCTTGTGCCAGATGCTTTTATAGAAGTACAAGAGCGGATGCCTGTGCAGCCTAACATTTTACTCCAGCTACTGAGAGGAGTGGGCCACAAGAATTCTGTACTACATCGTCACAGGCCAGTTAAGTGAAAACCTGGCCTGCTGTAGATTCATCAACTGTGTCCACCATCAATAAAGAAATAAAATCTTGTTATATAAACACTAATATCAGTCCATATGTCAAGGACAATGAACTTTGTAACCATAGATTGGGCATGATGACGCCACCCCAACTAAACATCCAGTGCTAGTTTTTCCCAAGACATTGTAGATATTATTAATATTAACCAATGTAATAATATACCTATGTACAAAAAATTTCATTTGATTATGCAATATATTTATGCACTGTTTTGATAAATACATATTGTTTCATATGTTCTGACCAAAAGAAACAATTGGTTCAGGACTAATAAATTAAAAAAAATTTTAAACTTAAATTCTAAAAGCCAGTGTTAGTTCAGTTTATCATAGAGTTTATTATTATTATTATAGACTTATTATTTACATGTGTGTGTCCGAGTATTTTATTACCTACACATTACATTTCAGTACCCTAGACTTTTAACGTAGCTAACATTCATACTAGTAGAATAGGTCTGTTTGAGGTCGTAAGTGGTAGCAGAAAGGCCTTCTGTAACTCACATAAACTTTTATCTCAGGAGCCTTCACAGCTGACCTCATCCAGTACACTAGGTAACATAACAACCATACAATAACATCAAAAACCACTACAAATATTGGGGTCTTGGAAGGAAATGAACATGGAGGGTCAAGTTTTAATTCAGTATGTAACTTCAGAATGTGACAAGTATTTTTTTTTGTTTTTTTTTTTTTTTTTTCGTACGCCCGCTAATACTCGAGGCGAAATCTCAGGTTATTATTTATGTCTAACCTGACATTGATTTTACGTGAGTATCTCTTTATTTCTTGTACAGAGACAGGTGTCCCTCGCCATTCAGGCAAATACTCGCCGATTTCGGAGGTACCCATTGCAGCTGGGTCGGCTCAGGAGCCGCCAGTCCCTGGTCGACGACACTCCTTCAAATGTGGTCGCCAGGTCTCGAGTTAATCCAGTCCAAATCCCGGTCGACGAAAAATCCTCAAATGCCATCGCCCGGGTTTGATCCTGTATCACCCGGTCGCCAGAGCGGTGTTGTAACCACTACGCTAGCGCGGCTCCCACAAGTATATTGAAAGGGAAGATAGGAGGTTAGCTGAAGAGAAGAGGTTACAGATTGAGGCTGACAAAGAGGCTAAGGCATTGGAGGCAGATAGGGAGATTAAAAGGCTCCAATAGAAGAAAAAAAAAGGCTAACAGGGAAGCCGAGGAAAGAAGATTAGCTACAGAAAAAGAAGAAAAGAGATTGACTGCCGAAAGGGAGGCAGAAGATAGAAGATTGCAAAGGTATCACGAATTACGACTAAGGGAGCTGGAATTACAAGGCCATGCTCCTGAAAATGGTGCCAGCCCCTTTCCCTCAGATGCCACGCCTAGTCTATAGTCAGGGCGCCTCAACCTCAGCTATGGGGTTTCACTTAGACCATTTTGTTGAGAAAGACGATGACATAGAGGGGTACCTAAGTAGATTCGAACTATTAGCTACTACGTATGGGTTAGAGAGAGAGAGGTGGAGTCTTAAGTTATCCCAAGGGCTTAGAGGTACTTCTTATGAAGTTTTTGCTAAGATGCATAGAGACGACCAAGACAATTATGACATGCTAAAGCAGGCTTTGTTATTGAGATATGAAAAGAATGGTGAATTTTATCGTAAGAAGTTTAGAAATGCCAAGCTTTTGTCTGGGGAGACATACCACCAATTCTCTGCCAGACTGGAAACCTATTTGGAGAAATGGACTGCTCTGGGGAAGACCCAAGATCTCAAAGAGATGATCATGATAGAGCAATTAAGAGAGTCCATGGCTCCAGACCTGAGAAAATTTCTCATGGAACAAGGTGCAGAGAGGTTGGGGGAGGTTTTGAATGTCGCTGAGAGGTATCAGGCAGCCCAGGCAGAGGTAAGTGGCACTAAAAAGAAGCACATAGAAAATTTTAAAGCTCCACAGCAATTTAGTAAATTTGATACCAGAGAACAAGGTAATAAAGGCAGGACAAATTTTGATAGGCCACGAAATGATTATCGTGATAGAAACTCACAGTTCAATGACCAAAAATATAATGAAAGAAAACCGTTTAACCAAGGAAAGAGATGGTGCAAATGGTGTAAGAAAGACAACCATAACATCAATTTTGTAAAAGGAAACCTTCAAACATTGCTGCAATGAAATCGGGGAACCAGAGATTAAAGGTTAATCCTAATGGACAGCAGGAACCTTATCACCCCCCAGTTTGTGAGGATATCTGCATCTTCTGTGTGAGTTTTCCAACAAGGAGAGATAACAAGTATCTGTATACTATTAGAAGTGTCTACTCAACATTTGACTGAAAAACATTTAACCTTTAGCACGCTGCGGGCGACACGTCGCCCGCAGAAACCTATGTTCTGAACGCTGGAGGCGACATGTGTCGCCTTACGGATTTCATCGTTTCTAGCATTACGACTTGTGTACACGTGATTTCAGCCCTGGATGTTAAGTTGTAATGTTATTTGCAAGAGAGTTAGCTTCCGTTTCCGATCTTAAAAAAGTGATGTATGTATCCGCGTTTATTTTTTGTAAATTTTTAAAATCGAAATGAATAGGCATCGAACACGCGGCCATTTTTGCTCTAATTTTATTGGATTCTGACGCCATGCCAAATGGGTGGGTTTGAAAAAAAAATTGAAAAAAGGTGATTCGTCTTATGAGGACAAAAGACAAAGAAAGTAGTCTACGTTACGGCCACAAGGCCTTCGTCAGGAAAAGAAAGAAAGTGAAGGCTAGATAGGAGACATAAGAACTTAAAGAAATATAAAAATAAAACCTAGGTACTTTCCTGAAGGTGAAGCATGGCTGAAAAGGAAGTGACTTCTGACCCCGGATGTACACAATACATACTAAGAAACTAAAAAACGAAACTGAACAAAAAACTACCCAAATGTAATAAAAGTGGGGACTGGAAATAGAAGAGGACAGAATAAGTAGGAGATAAATGAATATGAAATAAAAAATCAAGACGAATTAGAAAACGTGTACATCCATACATATTATGGAGGATGGCATAAAAATAGAAGAATAGGATAAGAGTGGAAAGAGTCCAAATAGAGCAAGAGAGGAAAGGGTGACCTCAGACAAAGGTATGGAAAGTGTTGAGACCGGCTGGTTTTAGACACCCCATGCGGTGGATAAGACGGTTCTCAAGCTGTTCTCGGCTGGCAGTGTCAGAGGAGCAGGATCGGATCGCAGTGACCTGGATGTCGATGGGACCCTGGTGGTCAGGACTATTGAAGTGTGTGGCAACTGGTGTGGACTTTTGCTGAGAGATGTCATTGTGGTGAAAATACAGTGATACAACGTTAAAATATCTCCAATTATAAAGATAACGGGTAAAATAACACGTAGGGATAAAAATATAGGCAAGATATGCCGAGGCTTCTTCACCTACGCCAGCGCTTTCTAGCGCCATTGAAACTAACTAGTTGGAACATGCAAACTAAACGACATATCCTTTTAGACGGGGTAGAAACAGAGATAAAAGAAAAAAAATATGACGGTCTGAACACGTGTTTGAATCTAAAAGGCAAAAAGACGCAATTTGTAGTTTAAAGGAAAAAATTACGCCACTAGTTGACACAATGTAAGGAAATGGACAAAAAAAAAAGACCTTAGCTCTTATTCGAAACAGACGTATCTTAGACGGTTTACGGTAATTGGTCGTTTTAATTTGAATATAGCGGCAAATGCCATACCCGAAGGTTCAAAAACAAAATTCAAAACTAACCTTGAGAAAAGTAGGTTTTTCTTTAATAATAAAGTTAGGAAAATAAAAACTAGCTAGTTTGATAGCCCATCTTGAGCAGAGAAATAATATACTTTTAATTACACAGACGGACAGATAACACGGAAGATATTGACGAAAGACCGTATTGTTCAATACAGACTAGCGAACAGTTTTTTGTGCATATTTTCACTAAAGTTACATTTTGACGCGTCCTTGAGCCGAACGCATAGAATCTAACTGCAAATGAACTAGGGGCAAAAATTGGAGGATAGTAGCTAAAAATAACTAGCATAGGATCTTAGAAGAAGGGGGAGACAAAAATTTGTGTAGTTTTTTCTTGTAGTTTCGTCCAAAAACAAGTGTAATTTTGGGAAAAGCCAAGTTAAGACGGACAGACCGACAGAAAAAATACTACATACTAGACTGAGACTGGACTGAAATTGGACATTTATATTTTGAATATTTGAAAAGTTAGAGGGGAAGTCCGTTGATTGGACAAAAGCTTTTATAGTACTGAAAGACAGACGCTCGCTTGTGCCATTTTATAGAAGACTGTCCATTGACACAGTTCGTTACTGCTAGAGGTGATTTCCAGGAATTATTAAATAAAAATCAGTGGGACGCCCTAATCTAGCCAGCAGCTCAGCTGAGTTTTGCTAATACTACGTAACTGTGTTCTTAATTCTGAATTGTGAGTTTCTGATCTGGCACTACGCTTGTGCCAGATGCTTTTATAGAAGTACAAGAGCGGATGCCTGTGCAGCCTAACATTTTACTCCAGCTACTGAGAGGAGTGGGCCACAAGAATTCTGTACTACATCGTCACAGGCCAGTTAAGTGAAAACCTGGCCTGCTGTAGATTCATCAACTGTGTCCACCATCAATAAAGAAATAAAATCTTGTTATATAAACACTAATATCAGTCCATATGTCAAGGACAATGAACTTTGTAACCATAGATTGGGCATGATGACGCCACCCCAACTAAACATCCAGTGCTAGTTTTTCCCAAGACATTGTAGATATTATTAATATTAACCAATGTAATAATATACCTATGTACAAAAATTTCATTTGATTATGCAATATATTTATGCACTTTATTGATAAATACATATTGTTTCATATGTTCTGACCAAAAGAAACAATTGGTTCAGGACTAATAAATTAAAAAAATTTTCAAACTTAAATTCTAAAAGCCAGTGTTAGTTCAGTTTATCATAGAGTTTATTATTATTATTAGACTTATTATTTACATGTGTGTGTCCGAGTATTTTATTACCTACACATTACATTTCAGTACCCTAGACTTTTAACGTAGCTAACATTCATACTAGTAGAATAGGTCTGTTTGAGGTCGTAAGTGGTAGCAGAAAGGCCTTCTGTAACTCACATAAACTTTTATCTCAGGAGCCTTCACAGCTGACCTCATCCAGTACACTAGGTAACATAACAACCATACAATAACATCAAAAACCACTACAAATATTGGGGTCTTGTCCGGGGATTAAGTTTATCAAAGATATTAGGGTCTCCTGGTCCGGGAATTAAACTATTGGGGGCATAAGTGAATAAATTTAATAGTGTCCCTAAAATAAAAAGTGGAAAGTAAAAGTTGATGAATCTTCACAGCCAGTGGTGATTAATTAATTAATATATTACCTTGGTAATTACACTTTGTTGTTTACCTTAGTCATTGTTAAATTGTGTGATTTAGTATGGCAGATCTAGCAAAATTTAGATCGGCTGCTGTGCTGACGGCGAAGGAAATGAACATGGAGGGTCAAGTTTTAATTCAGTATGTAACTTCAGAATGTGACAAGTATTTTTTTTTTTTTTTTTTTTTTTTTTTTTTTGCGTACGCCCGCTAATACTCGAGGCGAAATCTCAGGTTATTATTTATGTCTAACCTGACATTGATTTTACGTGAGTATCTCTTTATTTCTTGTACAGAGACAGGTGTCCCTCGCCATTCAGGCAAATACTCGCCGATTTCGGAGGTACCCATTGCAGCTGGGTCGGCTCAGGAGCCGCCAGTCCCTGGTCGACGACACTCCTTCAAATGTGGTCGCCAGGTCTCGAGTTAATCCAGTCCAAATCCCGGTCGACGAAAAATCCTCAAATGCCATCGCCCGGGTTTGATCCTGTATCACCCGGTCGCCAGAGCGGTGTTGTAACCACTACGCTAGCGCGGCTCCCACAAGTATATTGAAAGGGAAGATAGGAGGTTAGCTGAAGAGAAGAGGTTACAGATTGAGGCTGACAAAGAGGCTAAGGCATTGGAGGCAGATAGGGAGATTAAAAGGCTCCAATTAGAAGAAAAAAAGGCTAAAAGGGAAGCCGAGGAAAGAAGATTAGCTACAGAAAAAGAAGAAAAGAGATTGACTGCCGAAAGGGAGGCAGAAGATAGAAGATTGCAAAGGTATCACGAATTACGACTAAGGGAGCTGGAATTACAAGGCCATGCTCCTGAAAATGGTGCCAGCCCCTTTCCCTCAGATGCCACGCCTAGTCAGGGAGCCTCAACCTCAGCTATGGGGTTTCACTTAGACCATTTTGTTGAGAAAGACGATGACATAGAGGGGTACCTAAGTAGATTCGAACTATTAGCTACTACGTATGGGTTAGAGAGAGAGAGGTGGAGTCTTAAGTTATCCCAAGGGCTTAGAGGTACTTCTTATGAAGTTTTTGCTAAGATGCATAGAGACGACCAAGACAATTATGACATGCTAAAGCAGGCTTTGTTATTGAGATATGAAAAGAATGGTGAATTTTATCGTAAGAAGTTTAGAAATGCCAAGCTTTTGTCTGGGGAGACATACCACCAATTCTCTGCCAGACTGGAAACCTATTTGGAGAAATGGACTGCTCTGGGGAAGACCCAAGATCTCAAAGAGATGATCATGATAGAGCAATTAAGAGAGTCCATGGCTCCAGACCTGAGAAAATTTCTCATGGAACAAGGTGCAGAGAGGTTGGGGGAGGTTTTGAATGTCGCTGAGAGGTATCAGGCAGCCCAGGCAGAGGTAAGTGGCACTAAAAAGAAGCACATAGAAAATTTTAAAGCTCCACAGCAATTTAGTAAATTTGATACCAGAGAACAAGGTAATAAAGGCAGGACAAATTTTGATAGGCCACGAAATGATTATCGTGATAGAAACTCACAGTTCAATGACCAAAAATATAATGAAAGAAAACCGTTTAACCAAGGAAAGAGATGGTGCAAATGGTGTAAGAAAGACAACCATAACATCAATTTTGTAAAAGGAAACCTTCAAACATTGCTGCAATGAAATCGGGGAACCAGAGATTAAAGGTTAATCCTAATGGACAGCAGGAACCTTATCACCCCCCAGTTTGTGAGGATGTTATTTGAAATGGGGTCACCATAAGGTGCCTATATGATACAGGTTTGGATTATGATTCAGTTGTGAAGTCTAGCCTAGTGGACCCAAGTCAGTATACCACAGAAACAGTGGAAATACAAGGGGCGACTAAGGACATACCACTCATTACACTTCCCATCGCAAGGATAACGGTGAAAACTCGCTATGTGGAAGGAGAAATCAGAGCAGCAGTGATAGATGAACCAATCTACCCTCTGATATTGGGGTGTAGATACGTCTTCTTGGGGAATCCCGAGAGACCTGTGATCATGGCGACAGTGCAGACCAGGTCACAGAAAAAGGAGGAAGAAGGTGAACCTATAAATGCTCATCCAGAAGAGATGAGGAAGGCGCAGGCTGAGGATAGGACACTCAAGCCATGTTTTAAGAAATTGCCCAAATGCCACACACCTCCAAGCAAGGGAGAGTACTTTATGAAGAACAAATTGATATACAGGAAGGCCGGAACTGGAACAAATGGTCACAACCAGCTGGTTCTTCCTGCTTCATATAGGGATAAAGTGATGGAACTAGGGCATGCGATTCCCTTCAGTGGTCACATGGGGATCAGCGCTACAGGACAGCGTATAGCTTGTCATTACTTCTGGCCAGGGATAACGGAAGATATAAAAAGATATGTCAAATCCTGTCCAGAATGTCAAAGGGTAGCTCCAAAGCATTGGACTGCTCCTGCAACTCTAGGGGAAATGCCCATAGTGGGAACACCTTTTGAGAGGGTTGCAGTGGATATTGTGGGACCTCTCACTCGGACCAAGAGGAGGAACAGTTACATCCTTACTCTGGTGGACACTTGTTCTATGTGGGGAGAGGCGGTAGCCCTGCCATCAATTGATTCGAAACATGTAGCAGAGGCACTACTTACAATATTCACAAGATTAGGATTCCCGCATCAAATCTTGACTGATAATGGCTCACAGTTCAAGGGGAAACTAACGGAAGAAGTTTTTAAGCTATTTCAAGCCAGACACTTTCATTGTAGTCCGTACCATCCACAAGGGAACGGCCAGGTAGAGAGGTTCAATGGGACTCTCATTTCTATCCTGAGGAAGCTGGCACATGAAAAACCTGATATGTGGGATCAATTTCTGCCCGCCGCATTGTTTGCATATCAGGAGGTACCACATAGTTCAACAGGGATGGCTCCCGCAACCCTGTTATTTGGGAGGCCAATAAAAGGTCCATTAGAAGCCTTATTAAGGACCTGGACAGATGAGAGGGCAGAAGAGACTGTTACCTCATCATATCAATATGTGAACGAGCTGACCACTCGTCTGAAAGCTGGATGGAAACTGGCAAATGATAAGTTGAGACAAGCCAGGAAGAAACATACAGCGTATTTTAATAGGAAAGCAAAGGACAGAGAATTAGCTGTGGGAGAGAAGGTGCTTCTTCTACTACCCGGCAGCCATAATAAGTTACAAATTGGATGGCAAGGTCCATATACGGTTTTAGAGAAGGTGTCTAGAACAAACTATAAAATTGACAAAAAGGGGAAGGAGAAGATATATCATGTAAACCTTTTAAAGAAGTATCTGGACAGACCACTCCAGGAAAGCACCCCCTTACTGACCTTGGCTATCGCAACTAAAATGAAAAAGGAACCACTCACCTCACATGAATACCCATTACATCCCTGTGAGACAGCAGCACAGGTAAAAGTCAGTAAGCACCTGACTAAAAATCAGAGGGAGAGAGTTCAACAGGTTCTGGAGGAACATACAGATGTATTAACCGATAAACCAGGACATACAAATTTGCTACAGTATGACATGAAGCTGGTAGACTCAAACCCAATCTGTATGAGAGCCTATTCTGTTCCGTTCGCTAAGGAGAAGGCATTGAAAGAGGAAATAGATTATTTGTTGAAAGAAGGGATTATTTCACACAGTGAATCTTCTTTTAGCTCCAGTGTAGTTTTGTTGAGGAAACCGTCTGGGGAACATAGACTGTGCATAGATTACAGGAAACTGAATGCTGTCACAGAAGGACAAGTGGATCCATTACCAGACACAAAACAGTTATTTGCCAGATTGAACAAGGCAAAATACTTTTCGAAGGTGGATCTTAGCAAAGGCTATTACCAGATTCCAGTTTTTTTTTTTTTTTTTTTTTTTTGCGTTCGCCCGCTAATACTCGAGGCGAAATCTCAGGTTATTATTTTATGTCTAACCTGACATTGATTTTACGTGAGTATCCCTTTATTTCTTGTACAGAGACAGGTGTCCCTCGCCATTCAGGCAAATACTCGCCGATTTCGGAGGTACCCATTGCAGCTGGGTCGGCTCAGGAGCCGCCAGTCCCTGGTCGACGACACTCCTTCAAATGTCCTCGCCAGGTCTCGAGTTAATCCAGTCCAAATCCCGGTCGACGAAAAATCCTCAAATGCCGTCGCCCGGGTTTGATCCTGTATCACCCGGTCGCCAGAGCGGTGTTGTAACCACTACGCTAGCGCGGCTCCCACCAGATCCCAGTGAAGCCTGAAGTGAGACCTTATTTGGCTTTTAGCACTTCGGATGGACATTATGAATTCAATATGCTACCATCCGGACTGAAAAATGCTCCGAGTGTGTTTTCAAGGATGATGCGCAAATTGTTGGATCCCCTGAATAACCCATGTATCACGAATTTCATGGATGATATTCTCGTCGCCACAGAGACATTTGAAGAACACATTAACTCTCTGAAAATGTTATTTGATAGGCTCAGAGAAGCGAACTTAACTGCTAGACCAACAAAATGTTGTATTGGATGCAAAGAGTTGGAAGTCTTGGGACATACTGTATATCAGGGTAACATGACCCCTGACCCCAAGAACTTGGAAAAACTGCAGAGAGCACCTAGACCACAAACAAAAAAAGACGTGCGATCATTCGTGTCGTTATGTGGGTTTTACCAAAAATATATCAAAAATTTTAACTCTATATGTGCTCCTCTGACTGATCTGACTCGCAAGGGAAATCCAGATAAAATTGTTTGGTCAGCGCAATGTGAATTGGCATTTCAAGAGTTAAAGGAAAAACTCACTAGCAAGCCTATTCTCAAATTGCCTGATTTGACTCAGGACTTTGTGGTGAGAACAGATGCAAGCAATGTAGGCCTGGGGGCGGCTCTGTTGCAAAGGTCCTCTTCACCCAATGGGGAACTGAACCCAGTCGCTTATGCAAGCCGCAAGTTAAACAAAGCGGAACAAGGATATTCCACAAGCGAAAAAGAATGTTTAGCGTTAATCTGGGCAATAAAAAAGTTCCAAATCTATCTGTATGGTAGGACTTTTGTGGTCCAGACAGATCACCAGCCACTTGTGTTCTTATCTCAGGCCAAGCATGAAAATGCAAGATTGTTAAGATGGTCTTTATTGTTGCAACCTTATCAGTTTATTATTGAATATATCCGGGGTCACTGAATGTCAGTGCAGATTTCCTCAGTAGGCACCCCTGTGATCAAAATTAGAATAGTTAGTAGGCGTGAGGAGTTAATTTTATCTATGTGTATCACTGGTTTTGGAACTTGCATTAGTGCATGTTCTCAGGTGGGGAGATGTGTGGTGAAAATACAGTGATACAACGTTAAAATATCTCCAATTATAAAAATAACGGGTAAAATAACACGTAGGGATAAAAATATAGGCAAGATATGCCGAGGCTTCTTCACCTACGCCAGCGCTTTCTAGCGCCATTGAAACTAACTAGTTGGAACATGCAAACTAAACGACATATCCTTTTAGACGGGGTAGAAACGGAGATAAAAGAAAAAAAATATGACGGTCTGAACACGTGTTTGAATCTAAAAGGCAAAAAGACGCAATTTGTAGTTTAAAGGAAAAAATTACGCCACTAGTTGACACAATGTAAGGAAATGGACAAAAAAAAAAGACCTTAGCTCTTATTCGAAACAGACGTATCTTAGACGGTTTACGGTAATTGGTCGTTTTAATTTGAATATAGCGGCAAATGCCATACCCGAAGGTTCAAAAACAAAATTCAAAACTAACCTTGAGAAAAGTAGGTTTTTCTTTAATAATAAAGTTAGGAAAATAAAAACTAGCTAGTTTGATAGCCCATCTTGAGCAGAGAAATAATATACTTTTAATTACACAGACGGACAGATAACACGGAATATATTGACGAAAGACCGTATTGTTCAATACAGACTAGCGAACAGTTTTTTGTGCATATTTTCACTTGAGCCGAACGCATAGAATCTAACTGCAAATGAACTAGGGGCAAAGTCGGAGGATAGTAGCTAAAAATAACTAGCATAGGATCTTAGAAGTAGGGGGAGACAAAAATTTGTGTAGTTTTTTCTTGTAGTTTCGTCCAAAAACAAGTGTAATTTTGGGAAAAGCCAAGTTAAGACGGACAGACCGACAGAAAAATACTACATACTAGACTGAGACTGGACTGAAATTGGACATTTATATTTTGAATATTTGAAAAGTTAGAGGGGAAGTCCGTTGATTGGACAAAAGCTTTTATAGTACTGAAAGACAGACGCTCGCTTGTGCCATTTTATAGAAGACTGTCCAATGACACAGTTCGTTACTGCTAGAGGTGATTTCCAGGAATTATTAAATAAAAATCAGTGGGATGCCCTAATCTAGCCAGCAGCTCAGCTAAGTTTTGCTAGTACTACGTAACTGTGTTCTCAATTCTGAATTGTGAGTTTCTGATCTGGCACTACGCTTGTGCCAGATGCTTTTGTAGAAGTACAAGAGCGGATGCCTGTGCAGCCTAACATTTTACTCCAGCTACTGAGAGGAGTGGGCCACAAGAATTCTGTACTACATCGTCACAGGCCAGTTAAGTGAAAACCTGGCCTGCTGTAGATTCATCAACTGTGTCCACCATCAATAAAGAAATAAAATCTTCTTATATAAACACTGTCCCAACTAAGATGGTTTGGCCATGTCTGCAGAATGGGAGAAGATCGGCTACCACGACAAGCATGGGAAACAAAGAGCCAGGGATCCAGACCTCCAGGACGACCCAGAGTCCGCTGGGAGGACAACATTAGACAATCTTTGAAGGACCGAGGACTAGAATGGAACCAGGCCAGGAAGAAGACAGCTGATAGAATGGTCTGGCGCTCTCTCTTCCAAACCTCTACACCTCACGGTAGAAGGGGAACGACTAAGTAAGTAGTATATAAACACTAATATCAGTCCATATGTCAAGGACAATGAACTTTGTAACCATAGATTGGGCATGATGACGCCACCCCAACTAAACATCCAGTGCTAGTTTTTCCCAAGACATTGTAGATATTATTAATATTAACCAATGTAATAATATACCTATGTACAAAAATTTCATTTGATTATGCAATATATTTATGCACTTTATTGATAAATACATATTGTTTCATATGTTCTGACCAAAAGAAACAATTGGTTCAGGACTAATAAATTTAAAAAATTTTCAAAAATGTACGTAACAGTTTTATGTAGTTATATTATTTGTGCGTTCGATTGATTCACGCACTGACGTGCACAATGCTGTGTGAGTTGCTTTGGACGCACGTGTAACCTAGTTGAGTAGTTTGTGACGTCATGTTTTGAAGTGGAAACATGGAACTGGCTTGTGTCCATGATTGTAATTTTATATTGTGTATCCAATGGCATGTTGAAGGAAGCCATTTATTATTGTGATTTGTATTGGTCTTCAGGTCGAAGCCAATCGCAGTTATGTCACGTAAGTTATCGCCCACTTCTTATTTTAATGCTGCATAAAAAGGCCGCTCTACTACTAATCTAGCGGGAATTTTATCATTCCTAGAATGGATCTACAGAGTCGCTTGCCTTTAAGATTTGGATCGTAGACGGAGAATTCCTACGAGTAGAAGAAGTTATATTGTTTACCTTATGCACATGTTTTAAATGCCGTACATGCTTCAATGCCAAAGTCGTGGCATGGATGTAAAGAGAGGTTAGCCAACTGAAAGCCTTTAACTGATAGGATTATCGTATATGACTTTGTGTGAAATTATATGATGTACAACGCTATGTAGGATGAACGTCTGGGAATTTTAACAAATGTAATATGGAAGACTTCATCCCAGAGTATGAATACGTTACCATGATAGACGTCCTTGAAAGAAGGTCAACGGTCGTGACTGAGAAGGATATTATACGGTAACAGTTTTGTAATCCTTAGTCTATGGACAGAGGTCTTTACTAGAAGAGAATCTTCAGGAACTTTAGCAGCAATAATTAATATGTTGTCGTGTGATCTTTGCGCCTGTGACGATGTCCGTCTTGTCCACTTCGTGTCCTGGTGAATAAAATCTATGTAAAGTTACCAACGACTTGTGTGCTGCCAATACTTGACCAGTTCACCCAATTCAAGATACTTGTTTTTCGTTTGAAAAACATTGTTGACATTTATTCCGTTGTAACCATTCGCGTTTCAATTCATCACTATGAAAACGACACCAACAATAACTGGTAGGCCAGTGCGGTCTGGAAGTGATTTCAAAGGAACGTACCCATCCAATTGATCGTTTGAAAAGAAGAATGTTTACTTTCAAGGCGACATCATCTCAATTTGGATCCTAGCGGAATATGAATCAAAATCAACTCAAATGCTCAAGGTCTTCAATCAACCTCCACGTCAAGTTTCACAGTGACTGATTACTTGGAGATCATCTCTTCATCATTATTACGTGCGAGCTAGTTTGATATACGCAGAGCGAAGTATTGCATCCTCTAACGTACATACACGGGGACAAGGCACTTTGATTTTTACCTGCACGCGAGCTAAGTATAACTTGTATCCGTTATACACTTTATTACTATTAGCTGTGCCTTAATTGATTATGTCCACTTATATATATTTTCCGTGTTATGTGTTATATGTTGTGTATTCTTCGCGGGAGGTTGGGAGGTAGATCTGACGAACGAGATCCATCTCGAAGTCAATTCGGGCTCTTCGTCAGACGTTCTGTAGGACATTATTTTGCAGACTTCCCGCAGTGGAATGTTCCTACGCGTGAGCGTAGAAGGATTCTAGGTCCACTGTGTCTGGTGGTCTGTGACACCTGTCTGTTTTAGCTGTAGTGTCACGTTTACTTGTTGTTTTTGGTAGCTATTTTTACTTGTGCCTTAGTTTCATAATGTATTTTGTATGTGATTATTGTCCATCTCACCTTTCCTGTCGTTTAGTTTTTTACAAAACCTATGTTTTTACACTGTGTTGTCTATTGTCTTGTTAATTATCTGATCGTAGTTATCGTCGTATATTTTTACGATATTCTATTTTAGTTATACATTTCTATTTTTTTGATTTCTACGATTGTGTTCTACCGTCCAGTTTATCATGTCTTGTCGGTTATGTTTCTATTGTCTTTCTCGTTGTTCATTTCATGACATTTGATTACATAAATTTATTGATTAATAACATATTTAATAATTATATGATAACAAAATTTACCGTTCTTGGACAGGAACGTGTACCTTTGATTAGAGTGTAAATTAATTGGATATTAACTGAGTAACACTTATTAGAGTGAGAAAAACATTATTAGACATAATGGATATTTTGGATCATTTTCTCCGGAAGGGAGATAGAATAGGTAAATGGGGTTCAAGTTGTGAGGAATATGCCATTGAACATTTCTTACTTCAAATTACCCAGGATCTCAAGAATTTTGCTTTTCTTAGGTGCAAATATGGCTTTTCACAAGAGAAAGCAGTGAGACTTGCTAAATTATTATCCACCATTTTTTATGATGAAGGAAAAATAACTACTCAAGACAGTAGTGTTATTGAGGTGGATGAGTTGAAGAAAACCATAACGAAGCACAAGGGTAGGGAGATTGCCCTTACGAATGAGCTGCTACAGCTAAAAGGGGAATATGAGAAGAAGTTGTTGGCTATGGATTTTGAAAATGCTGAGATGAAGAATAAAATGACGGTGTTGATAGAGGATAATAAGAAATTTCATGACTCTTCTTTTAACCAGAAAAGAGAGTTAGATAATGAGGTGACCTCCTTAATGAACATATTTTTCGAAGAAGATAGTGACGATGAAAAAATACCTACTGCTATTAATACTACTCTGCAGATAGATTGCAATACACACGTGGCTCAAATTCAGAGCCTGACATCTGAGGTAACTCTTTTGAGAGAAAAGTGTAATATGGAAAAAACGATGGAACAAAACATGAAAGTTTTGGATAAGAAGGTAGCAGATCTTACCTTGGCAAATCAAGAACTCAGGAATCTTCTATGTCAACAGGAGAAAGTGTCTCAGGAAAAACAGATAAATATTGAAAAATTACTCATGGAGAAAAATGAGTTAGAGAATGAAGTACGCTCAGTTAAAATATTACTTGACAAGCAGAATAAGGTCATTGGAGAATTTGATAAGTTAAATATGACTATGAAGACAGACTGTCATGCTCATTTGGCTCAGATTCAAGAACTTACATCTGAGATTCCTCTTTTGAAATTAAGGGTTGAGGAACTTACGAATAGCCATCAAAATGCCATTGAGGCACTTGAAAAAGAAAAGGCCATTAATAAAGAACATGTCAGGAAACACACTATCGATGTTGAACATCTAACTCAAACTGCTGCTGCAGAACTCGAAGTTAAAGATTTAAATATTATGAATGGGATTGCTAGAGAGCTAGAACAAGTCAAAAGGAATTATGAGAAGTTGATGTCAGATTATGTAGATTTGAAACTAGAATCTGAAGATAATAAAATTCAACAGAAAATAGAAGCGGAAAAACAGAAAAAATTGATAATGAATCTTAGAGATAGAAAAGTCAGAAAGGGAAATAACAAGAATTGCCATTCTTTTAAAGGGAAACAATTTTGTCAAACTTCTCTGTATAATGTATCTTCTAGCCAATCTCACAGATCACGAGATTTTCATCAGAATAATTTTGGAAATAATCAAAGCAATAATTATTATCATAATGGGAAATTTAGATCACAATCTTTAAATAACAGACAAGGTTATCAAAATAGACAGTATGGTCAATGGCACAATGGTAATGGTCATACTAACCGTGATTTTAACGTAAACAAAAATGTAAATACTAGCAATTTTGGGGATAATAACCAAAATCGATCGCTACGAAGATATAGATCTTCGAACCAGCCACGACAACACTCTAATGTTGCTTTGAGTGATACACATTCAAACAAGGAACAGGATAATAATGTTAATGCACATAGTGCTATGTCATGTTCTCTGGATTTCAAACAGGTCAAGTCTTGTGATGAGAGTAATACCCCATTCTCTGGATTTCAAACAGGTCAAGTCTTGTGATGAGAGTAATACCCCATTCCAGCCCAAGGCGATCACGACGCTGCGACGCGGGCAAAGTATACCAAGCCTACCAGCGGCTTGTACGGCCACGTCGGCTACTGACTATGGAACAGGAAGCCTTAAATTAAATAAGGGTTTTATAAATGGCATTCCATGCTCTCTTTTATTTGATTCAGGCTGCAGTGCTGTGGGAGTGCGGAACTCTTTGGTCGACCCCGCCTGTGCAACTGGAGAGACCATCCAATGTGTTACATTTAGTGGGACAGTGGAAACATTTCCCACGGCTGTTATTGAGTTAACTACACCATTTTTTTCAGGAAAGATCCACGCCTGTCTTCTTCCGAATCCAATTTGTGATTTAATATTGGGTCGTATACACGGTATATAAAAGAATTGTACACCTCAGCAAATTGCTGAATGGGAAAAGCAGCATATACAGGATGCCTATGCATTTAAGTCTATACCTAGAGTTGTGTCACATACACATACTACTAACCTGTTATGTAATGCTAAGGTATTGGAATCTAGCATGGAGAACGATTCCATTGTTCATTACGCCACTGTTGCTAATTCGTTGCAACCTTTACGACATGCTTCTAGTCTTAAGAAGGAAAATAAGATTGCAACGCAACCTGTAAAGACTAGTAAGTCATATACCTTCCCTCGAATTGATCAGCAGTCAACTGATCGTAAGAAACAGGTTAAGTTTGTAAAAAAAGGAAAGGATGTTCCTAATAAAAATAATAGTTGTAACTCAGATAGGAAAAGTAATATCAATAAGGTTGTCAATAAGGTATTAACTTTGGCTAGCAAGCAGGTGTCTACGAGATGCGGTACACTTACAACNGTGTATGGCATAAGTAATAATAATCAATTACAGGGGTCTGGTACATGTAAGAACAATAATTCTACATGTAGAAATAATAAATATTATAATTTACCTCAAAGGACTAAGGTTACTCATCAACCTTACTCCCACTCTTGTGATAATGGTACCACTTATATTGGTAGAGGTGCATCTTCTCGCACCATCCTTGTGCAAAATCTGCCACAACGAACTACTTGGCAGGCACTAGGAGATTTTCTCAACCACACGGCGGACGTTAGGTTCGTGCGTCTGTTACCTCATACCAATAACAGGTATGGTGACGCCGTGGTAACTTTTAGGACCAATAGAGATGCTCGCATGGCTATCGAGCGGGACAATGGTGTGTATTTTCACCACCATTCCCTCAGGTTACGATTAGTACCTGATTCTGCGTCACGCAGATAGTAACCTACTATATTGTATTTTGATATCACATTCTTTGATGACTCAGCCTATGCAGTCATCATTTCTTTCTTGTAATAGTCATTTGTTCTTTTTCTAGTTCTCATGAATTTTTTTCAATGGAATTTTATGCCTTTCGGGTTAATGAATGCGCCAGCTACCTTTGTACGCATGATGCGCCGCATATTGTCTCATCGTCCCGATGTCATTACTTATATAGATGACATCTGTCTTTTTAGTGACTCTTGGGATGAACATATTCAGGGTTTAAAATCTTTACTTTCTACCTTACAGGATTATAACTTAACAGCGAAACCTTCAAAGGCTTTTGTCGGTTTTCATGACATCTCATTTCTTGGTCACCGTATAGGTCGCGGTTTAATGTATACAGAAGACAGTAACGTCTCTAAAATTTTAAACATCTCAGCACCTAAGACAAAAAAACAAGTGAGGTCACTCTTAGGACTAATACAGTTCTATTCTAAATTCATCCCTCATTTGTCTACTATAACTGCACCTCTTTCGTCTTTACTGAAGAAGGGCACACCTAATGTAATAAAGTGGTCGCAGGATCACCAAACGGCGTTAGACTATATAAAACAAATTTTTTCAAATAAGCCTTTTTTAAAGTTGCCTAACAAAGATCTCACCTTTGTTCTTCGCAGTGATGCTTCTTCCTACGCTATTGCGGCAGTTTTGATGCAGGAATACGGAGGCACCTTATTTCCTGTTATGTACGTATCCAGAAAGCTTACAACGAGCGAGATAAATTACTCCGTTCTAGACAAAGAGCTCCTTGCTCTTGTCTGGGCAATCACAAAACTGGATCGTTATCTCCTCGGATCACACTTTGTGGTGGAGTCTGACCAGAAAGCTCTTACCGCATTGAATACAGGGAACGTTAAGTCATCAAAGTCAGCGCGTTACGCTATAGCTCTTCAACCGTTCCATTTTGAGATACGAGCTATTCCTGGAGTGCAGAATGTATTTGCAGACTGTCTTTCAAGATGCCCTAGTGAACTTGGTGAAACTAAACTACTTTTAGATGGAGAAACGTCCTCACCGAAACATGAATAACTTTGTACAGTGTCATTAATTGTACATCTGTAGAGACTATGTATAGTTTTGCAGTATTCGTATAAATATAACTTTCAGAACATACTTACATATGGATTATAACATTATTTCTTGTGAAGTAACGTTTTATTAGAACGGGAACAGTGATATTAAAGTAACATTTTTTTTTAGTATGGAAACATTGGTAAAAAGCAACAAACAGACATTCGTTAGTGTTATGGAACATATTACACTACATATCGTGTTCGTAAACTTATTTCGTGCATGGAACATTAGGAACATATTCTTGTTGACTCTAAATAGTTCTGAACAAATATTAACAATGAGTGAAATTGAAATCACTTAGAATAAATTAGTAATTATTTATTTGTTGATAAATTAAGACATATATTAAGTAGAATAACTCAATTTAATCGATTTAATTGATTATGAATCACACATCTACTAACGTTATTAGTGTCTCGCAATACGTGTATTCACGTATTCCACTACATGATATTTTACTTTTAGATAACTAGTCAAACTTACTAGTGTTAGATATCAGTAAGTGCGTTGCTTCTTAAAGTGTTTAATTTTGCATTGCTTCATTTTTGCACATTGTATTTCAAAATTTTCTGTTTCACTGATTCTTTTATCATTGATTATCATCAGTGTTGCTGTTCATTTTCATTTTTTGACATCATATGTTTCGATTTTCTTTTGAAAACTTAGTTGAATTTTATTATCATCTTTTTTGTTGATTTTTCATTTTCATTTTCATTTTCAACTTCTTTTTACTTCGAATATTACCACATCGTTCCAAAGTAGGTCGATGGTGGATGTGTGCTTTAATGCATACTGTCATTTAGTTATATTAATTTCAAGTCAATATTCTTTTCTTAATATGATATAACTTTATGCATTGTATATATTGTTGTAGTTTTGACTCACCTCTCTCGAGTAATTAGTTCGAAAAAAATTAATAGAATTAATTTTTTTAAGGGGAGGTAATAAGGGAGCTGTTACGTACATTTATTACCTAAGGGGGTAGTCGTCGGTCCTACCAAATGTACGCACCAGTTTTATGTAGTTATATTATTTGTGCGTTCGATTGATTCACGCACTGACGTGCACAATGCTGTGTGAGTTGCTTTGGGACGCACGTGTAACCTAGTTGAGTAGTTTGTGACGTCATGTTTTGAAGTGGAAACATGGAACTGGCTTGTGTCCATGATTGTAATTTTATATTGTGTATCCAATGGCATGTTGAAGGAAGCCATTTATTATTGTGATTTGTATTGGTCTTCAGGTCGAAGCCAATCGCAGTAATGTCACGTAAGTTATCGCCCACTTCTTATTTTAATGCTGCATAAAAAGGCCGCTCTACTACTAATCTAGCGGGAATTTTATCATTCCTAGAATGGATCTACAGAGTCGCTTGCCTTTAAGATTTGGATCGTAGACGGAGAATTCCTACGAGTAGAAGAAGTTATATTGTTTACCTTATGCACATGTTTTAAATGCCGTACATGCTTCAATGCCAAAGTCGTGGCATGGATGTAAAGAGAGGTTAGCCAACTGAAAGCCTTTAACTGATAGGATTATCGTATATGACTTTGTGTGAAATTATATGATGTACAACGCTATGTAGGATGAACGTCTGGGAATTTTAACAAATGTAATATGGAAGACTTCATCCCAGAGTATGAATACGTTACCATGATAGACGTCCTTGAAAGAAGGTCAACGGTCGTGACTGAGAAGGATATTATACGGTAACAGTTTTGTAATCCTTAGTCTATGGACAGAGGTCTTTACTAGAAGAGAATCTTCAGGAACTTTAGCTCCAATAATTAATATGTTGTCGTGTGATCTTTGCGCCTGTGACGATGTCCGTCTTGTCCACTTCGTGTCCTGGTGAATAAAATCTATGTAAAGTTACCAACGACTTGTGTGCTGCCAATACTTGACCAGTTCACCCAATTCAAGATACTTGTTGGTTTTCGTTTGAAAAACATTGTTGACATTTATTCCGTTGTAACCATTCGCGTTTCAATTCATCACTATGAAAACGACACCAACACAGTGTTAGTTCAGTTTATCATAGAGTTTATTATTATTATTAGACTTACTATTTACATGTGTGTGTCTGAGTATTTTATTACCTACACATTACATTTCAGTACCCTAGACTTTTAACGTAGCTAACATTCATACTAGTAGAATAGGTCTGTTTGAGGTCGTAAGTGGTAGCAGAAAGGCCTTCTGTAACTCACATAAACTTTTATCTCAGGAGCCTTCACAGCTTACCTCATCCAGTACACTAGGTAACATAACAACCATACAATAACATCAAAAACCACTACAGTCATTTAAGTGCTGGCTGAATCTGTCCCCAAGTCGTTTGCCTGTTTGGCCAATATAGGTTTTGCAGCAACGTTTAAATATGATCGTATAAATGACATTACGCGATTCACACGTGAAGCTACTAGTGATGGTGTACGTAGCCTTAGGAAAGGACACCTTCTGGGTTGAGATGACATACTTGCACGTGTTGCATCGTGTCCGACCACAGGGTAGTGTGCCAAAGTGAGTGGCATTCTCCTTTGGGAGACGGCTGTGAACAAGAAGATCCTTCAAGTTCTTGTCGCGTCTATATGCCACCAAAGGTGCTTCACCGAATACTTCTTGGGTCGCAAGCTCTGCTTGGAGGATAGGGAAGTGGCGGAAAAGGATCTGTTTGACAGCAGTGCTGTGAGGGTGATGGGTCAAGATTAATTTGACTCTATCTGAAGTGGATTTATAGTGAGGTATGAGGGCCTCCTGACGAGAGATGGGGAGCACACGTTGGAGAGCAGAGGTGAGAACATGTTCCGGATAAAGTCTGCTACGGAAGAAATCCAACATCTCATTTGCTCGGAAGTGGAAGTCATCGTCGTCTTGGCACAAACGGCGGAGAAGTTGTGAAAAAGGAAGGGAGTCACGACAGGCCCGAGGATGAGAAGAGGTATACAGGAGGTAGCTGTGGGCATCTGTCGGCTTGTAGTATACTGAGGTATTAAGGCCGGAGGGCGTGATAGAAATAGTAATGTCAAGGAAGTTGACAGATACTGTGGAGACGAGGGAGGTGAACTTGATGGTGGGGTGAAAGTGGTTGACAAAGTCGATGAAGTGATATAAATCAGTCTCAGACATATCTGTGAGACCTATGCCATCATCGATATATCTGCGGTAAAACCCGGGGAAAGGACCGGAGTATTGTTGCCATATCTGATGCTCCATGTGGCCCATGAACAGGCAGGCATAGCTAGGACCCATCTTCGTTCCCATGGCAACACCACTAATTTGGTAAAAAAAACTGACCATTGAATTCAAAGGAATTCAGTTGAAGGACCAGTTCAGCAAGACGGAGAAGAGTGACAGTGGATATAGAAGGGCAAGTGCGTTGGTCAAGAAAAAACCGAAGAGCTCGGAGACCATCAGAGTTGGGAATAGAGGTGTACAGAGAACAGACGTTTAACAAGAAAAGACGGTAGGAGCGGTCTGCTGAGAGTCGGATAGAGGAGAAAGTTGTAAGAGCATGATTGGTGTCTTTGACAAAGGAGGGAAGATTCTCAACGATAGGCTGGAAAATGCTATCGAGGAAGTCAGAAATGTGTTCAGTAGGACAGGAACAGGCTGAGACAATAGGTCTGCCAGGGTTGTCGATCTTATGAATTTTGGGGAACATGTAGAATACAGGCTTGCCCAAAGAGCTGTCATGAATCCTAAGACGAGAAGCTTCGGGAGGAAGAGCATTACTAGTGATGAGCTGTTTAATAGTGTTGTGTACAATGCGATTGTTAGAGACAGTCGCATCGCTGGTCCTGTAAAAAGAGCCATTGGTCAACTGGTTATTACCTTCACTTAGGTATAAGTCCTTCTGCCAGATGACAATGGCTCCTCCCTTGTCAGCCGGTTTGATGACAATGTCGTCTCTGCGGCGAAGAAGGGAGAGAGCGCAGGACTCTGCCGAAGTGAGATTGGAATAATGCAATCTACGAGGGCGGAGCTGCTGAATGTCATGGATGGTGTTCTTGATATACAGGTCCAGGGCATGAGAGGCCCCAGGTTTAGGTGTAAAGGGGGGTTTAGTAGAGTCAGAAAAGCGTGCGAAGATGTCGGATTCAGCCTGAGACTGCAGAGTGCTGTCTTCCTTTCTAAAATGGAACTTCAGCCTCATGCGACGGTGAAACCGATGAACATCCTGGAGGAGATTGTATTGGTCTAGGGTCGGACGAAGAGGAACAAATTTTAGGCCCTTACTAAGAACAGAGCGCTCTCCCTCAGAGAGGGGTAGATCTGGGGGGATGCAGACTACCTGAGTGCATGATGGAGTGGAGGATGGAGGGGTAGCTTTGGGGGTAGGGATGAGACGGGATAGTTTATGGTGTTTGGACGTGGAAAGGAATTCATGCAGCTGCCGGTTCAGTGTGTGGATAGTGGTGCGTATCATAGAATAGAAAGGGAAGTTGTTGGAGGTGAGACAACGTAAGTGAAGCAGAAGCTGGGTCTATTGGGCACTGAGGTCTGATAAAAGGCGGGAGTGACTGGCGGCCACTACGCGCATACGTTGAAAGCCACATCTGGTCTCAATTCGATGTAGGAGACGTTGTTCCCTAGGATTGAGTGTACCAGCAGATGGATGAAAATTGGAAGAGAATCCATTAGGAAGAATTTTGTGGTGGAGGCAGGTGTGAATAAAGTGGAGATGAGAAGTCAAATGACTTTCATTGAGATGCAAGGGATATGGACTCTTCGTGTGTTGGTTATTTTTTTTTTAAATTTTTTAAATTTTAAAATTAAAAAAAATGTTTTTTTTTTTTAATTATTTTAATTTTTTTTCATCTTTCCTTTCCTCTCTTCCTATCACATCTAACATGTACACAAACAAATTTTATATCATCAGATTCACCATTCATTTATTTATATAAATTCCAAAAATGATAGCAATTGACCAAGAAACACAAAAACTATAGACATTACAAGTCACCCACTATAAAAACGGGACGCTGTGAAAAAGAATGCAGCGGCAGGCGACTATTTTCGCCAAAAGAATGCCGCGTGCTAAAGGTTAAAATCAACAGAAAAACTTTAGTTCATGTAATCTCAGTTTCGCTGATTACACAGATCATTACATCAGGAGAAAAATAATAATACAGTTCATCCTAAAAGAGTAATATTCCAACTTACTGAATCACAAGACATTTTATAAACTGCAGACACAGAGGTTATGGACAAGAGGAGAACCACTGCAGTTACATTTGTCTGAAGTTGAGACACAATTGATTCTCCCTTAATAAAATGGACTGCATCAGACGTTGGATAAGATAACAACAAGGCTGACAGACATTTTTAAGAACGCACCAGTATTTAGGGAAAACAACCACACACGTACTACATTGTCATCAAATTGTAAACCTTCTTGAAAAGAAACAGAGGAGATTGTGTTGAGGAATTTTCAGATAATAAATATATAAAAGACATAAACTTTTTTGTGGAATATAATAAGTACTTTTGTTGTGACGTCGAAGAGATAAATGTCGTCCAGTTTTTATTATTGTGGATTGTGTGGGTGAAAATTTGTGTTAGTGAAAATAATTCCTACTGAACAAAAATTAACTGTCGTTAGGCTGCTCAGGAAAAAGAGCCTGGAAAGGAGGTTCTACCATCGCCTCAAAATCGGAACCACTAAAAACAGTATGATCACATAATTAAAACAAATAACCAGATAGGCTGTTACCATTGGAACATCTTGAGAACCATCGACAAATGAAATGTCTTCACTTAAGATTATCAACTTTATTCTACTGAGACACAATCACCCAAGAAGAATTTTCTACTAAAGAACAAGAGTCTTCTTCACCAAAGACTAAAACATCTTACACACAATCAAACACACTTGATGGACAACAAACACAATACATGTCTACAGTCGCTCCATACTCCATTAGGAGCACAAGGGAAGAGACAATGATGATCTACAACTACCACAATGATGATCTACAACTACCACAATGATGATCTACAACTACCACAATGATGATCTACAACTACCACAATGATGATCTACAACTACCACAATGAAGATCTACAACTACCAGCAAGCTGCCATTTGTAATTAAAAACTTGAACTATTCTCACCTTGGTATGGTTGGATACCAGAACAACCTTCTCAGATGTTGAGTGGCTCCAAATGGCAGAAAGTAGTCCAGAGAGAACCATTAACTTCCCAGAATCTACATGGCTCACTGAACCAGCGACATCAAGTTATTGTTGATCAGAATTGACGTCACTGCACTCTGGGCAAACCCATAGGTGCTCAGTCTCCCTCAGCAAATGTCAAAGGGTATAAATGCTAATTATTCCAGTTGCGTGCTGGTTGTATACACGCCAAATGCATCCTCTCCTACATCCATCACTGCTGGTCTTACGTTTGATGCCAAATACCAGCAGTCTTTACCTTCTATTTTTTTTTTTAAAGAATACAAAGAACATGATCTGTAAGAACGGATAGAAGGAATATCCATAAGGAAAACAGATGTAAAAACATACAAGCTTAGATTGTATCTTACTGGAAAACTAAAGAATGAGGACACAAGAAGAAAGAAATGTATGGTTTGATAACATAAAGGAATAGAAAGGATCAAACATTAATCATCATCATCTTTGACCTTTGTGCCCCTTACAGAGTATGAGGCCACCACTGTAGCTGCTTCCCTAGCAGGAAGCCTGCACCAAGATGTCACATGCTCCTCTAGCGGCAGTTTCTATGACAACTTGTTTTACATAAGGTTTCCAGCCCCATGCACAACTGCATATTAGTTGCCTTATCAACCATTTATGTGCAGGGGAAACAAGCAGATCCTTGATGGTCAACTTCCTGAATGAAAAACATTAAACAAAAATTATGAATGAACTTGAACTGCATCAATCAGAACAACATGACAGTTTTACCTCCCAGCCACTATGACTGTCCATTCTATTTTCACCACTGACAGAAAACTCAAGGCTTTTCTCTTTTTCTAGTTTTTTCCTCTGCTGCCTTACGATAGACAAGGCCTGGGTGGTTACACAGTTGTTTTAGAGCACCTATACATTTTAGATGGAGGGATCCTGATAAACTGCCAGCCAGACAGCGACGAATGACATTAGAGTGGATTAACTGACGATACAAGGTCATCTGAAGAGGGGTTGGCTTACAGAACAGTACCATCTCCACTGTGAGTGAGATAATGAAACAAATTTGCAAGTTGGTTTTAAAATTAAAATATAATTATTTTTCTGTTTGGTAAATAAAGCATAAAAATGTGGTTTCGTATGGGTGAAGTAAGTGCTTAAATCATTTTCTGTGTCTTATAAATAAAACTCGCACTATACTTCTTCTTCCTCGTTCGTCCTGAAAAGGACGTTGGTTGCGTTGTGTCTGTTTACACGGAGCTGCGATATCTGCGCCTTTCGGCCGACACATCCGACTTCAGCACGTCATTTTTTGGGACCGGGTTTGCCTTCCCTCTTCGATCCCTACTCTCTCAGCCAGACTGCAGTGATGCAGCCTGTTTCCAGGACCACCACGTGGAGGTGGAGTAGGGTCTTGGTCAGCTCTGGTTCGCTGACCCTGATGCAAGCAGTCAAGCTATGGGTCGCTGACTGCATTTTCTATTGCTGCATCTTTGGGTCCCATTGAATAAAAAAAAAAGAGGATAAAATAAAATCTTCTTGCACACTCATTCACATTTGTATTTAACTGCTAGCGTATAATTGGCTAAGTAGTTAGAGCTTCTTCTTCTTCTTCGATCCTTAACCACCGACCGTCAAAGCAGTCAGTGGCCATCACGCCTAGTGGCGTCTTGTAGGGCATCAACAAATTGATTCCACTTTGCACGGTCGGTGGCCATCCTTCGTACAGTGCCCCAACTCTGGTTCATTCTTTGCATCTCAGCCTCCACAGTCCTCCGCCAAGTTGTTTTTGGTCGGCCTCTCTTTCGCTTTCCTTCAGGGGTCCAAAGCATAGCTGTTCTTGTGATGGCATCGGGGTCTCTTCTGAGGACATGACCAACCCAGCTCCAGCTTCTGCCAGCTATGATGGTATGCATGTCCTCTTGCTTGCTACGAGTAAGCAGATCTTGGTTGGTGATGGTATTCGGCCAAAAGATGCGGTGAATTTTTCTTAGGCATGTTGTGTGAAAAGAGGACAATTTTGACATTTCCTTCTCTGTGACTCTCCAGCATTCCGCACCATAGAGAAGCACAGAAAGCACGCAACTCTGGTATAATCTTAATTTTGTGCTTGTGCTGTACTGGGAGGACTTCCAGATGTTATTTAGGCTAAAGAAGGCTGTTCTTGCCTTATTCATTCTGATGTTGATGTCTTTGCCTGCCCCACCGTCTGGTGTTATTATGCTTCCCAGGTATGTGAAGGTATCTGTCTGTACCAGTTGCTGATTCCTTACTGATATGGGCTCAGGGTTACTCACATTGAGCGTCATGACCTCAGACTTCTTTAAATTGATGTTCAAGCCCACCTGCTGGCTAAATTTATTGAGTCTATCCGTTTTTTCCTGGATGTTGTTGCATGGTGGTTTGCTCTGAACAATGTTCCATGTGATATGAATAAAACAACTATAAATTTATGGCCATTGTTTTTTTCTTTGATATGTTAGTTTTTTTTATTCAGTGATAGTGCATCGTGCCTTCGATGGAAGATTAAGCGAATGCGGGATGGAAGATTCCGAACAATACTTGAACCTTGGAATACGATTGATTTGATAAGTCATTTCATTGAGTCCATACATTTAATTCACAGTTGTACACACAGGATGATCATTTCAAATAGGAGTAGAACATAAGTCCTTATAAGTCATGCATAAATTAATCAATAACGTAGACTGCTGGTTTACGTGTCAATGTCCGTTTAAGGATACAATGCAGTATTGTCGTCAGAACATCACAGCTATATGCACGCGCAGCTAGACATGGCTACCTGCCGACAGTGAGACTGCGAGTCTGAATATTTCATATGAAATTGACGATTATTCTTCTCCTTCTGAGAATTCTAGTTAAATACTAACCTCCATAAATTTTCCTCTCATATAGAGTTCTAGGACTGACCCTGGTCCATCAAAAATGCATATATAAATGGCTATATCATGCCATTGAATTGGAAGGTTAGAAAAACGCAGCTATTCAGCTTGGCGGTCAAGTAACAAAGGGTAGCGTTTCTTAGTTACCGACTGTGACCCAAACAACGCTATACACGTCATAATCGATCGTGTATGGAGCGTTCAATAATTGAAACATCTATCGCAATATATTAAATGTCTTAACCTTTACAATTGCACGTCTGGTAACCTTTAGCAGACGGCGTTAATATCATATACCGTAACAATTCCCTGTACACTGGGGGAAAAAAAAATCGATAGATTTTTTTTTCAAGATCTATCCGACTTAACAATTTTTCAAAAAATTTAACACAATTGTGACATATGGCCGACGATGTTCTGAGTAGAACCGTGTTGCGGTCATGTCAACTAACTATTTGTCATAGTCATCTAACATTAATCATATTATATATCAATATTATACATATTATTATATCAACTAAATAAATGTCCAATGTTAATAGTGAATGATAGAATTAAATTAAAGTAAGGTCTGTCGTATTAGTATGTCATATAGGAATTAATTTGACTAATTAACATTAAATTAATTAATTAAATTAAGAGATAAATTATTAAGATTCTAATGTAACGCGATGTTATGAGAGAAGAAAAAACAAAATAAGTGAGAAGAAATAGAAAGAAATTCGAATATAAGTTTAACTTAATTGTGTGTGTTAAGTGTTAGTGAATAATAACTATCTAATTTAACTAACTAAATAATGTATAGGTACATTAAAAAAAAATATTAATCTAATACTTGTGTGAGATTTATTTTCTCTTTTCATAATTTCTTCTTTTTATATTTCGTTCTCTTTTTTTTTGTTCCTTCATTTCATTTTTTTCTCACATTTCATTTTATTGATAATAATTCAATTAAGAAGTTAAGTTAACTAATTAATTAGTATAGAATATGATGATCCATCCGTAGTCTTGATCCTGATGAATTCTTTTAGGCAAAAATGTTCAAACGTTTACGTTGGAAAGAAATGTCATTTATCCCAGCATCCAAGAATTAAGTGCACATAGGATAATAAGTTCGACTTGTCGTCAGATATTGTTCCATGATTGTTCAACGAATATTCATATATCGTGTATGGACGTTAGACGAAGTTTCAATGACAATATGTATACCTTGATTGTCTTTTAGTTCAATTCTGTGATGCATATAGTGTTTATAAAGTTTAAATTGAAGGCAAGGTTAGTTCCTTTATAGTTGATATGTTTTAGGAATGTTAATGTTGATTATTCTGCGTCAATAGGATTACGTGACAACGCATCCGCCACAATGTTTTCAGTGCCAGGAATATGTTCAATGGAGAATTCAAATGGCTGTAGGATGATTGCATATCTGGCGAGTTTCTGGCTTTTATGGTTAGATCGACGCAAAGATGCTACAGCACGTTGGTCCGTCTGTATGGTAAAGGGAGCACCAAGCAGGAACTTTTCGAGTTTAGTTATTGCCCATATCACAGATAAAAGTTCCTTGTCCACTGTGGAATACTTTGTTTCTGCCGGCTTTAGCTTTCTTGAAATATATAAGGTAGGATGTAGAATGCCATCATGGTTCTGGAGCAGGCATGCACCAATGCCGTAGTTACTAGCATCTGTTCGTAAGAAAAATCTTTTGGAAGCATCGGGAAGTCTTAAAATTGGTTCATGCGAGAACAAATTTATAATTTTGTTGAAAGTTTCATTGCATGTACCAGTCCATGTCACCTTCACCGGCATGTCTTTTTTTAACAATGAAGACAATACAGCCGTGATGGATGACAAGTTTGGTATGAATCTACTGTAATATTGAACAAGTCCTAACAAACTCCTGACCTGTTTCTTCGTCAGAGGAACTGCTATGTTTAGAATTTTGGAGACTGTACTAGGTAACGTTCGGATATATCCCGATCCAATGATATGTCCCAAAAAGGTTATCTCATTACACGCGATTTGCACCTTTGTAGGTTTAGCAGTTAGATGATAATTCCTTAGAGTGTCAAAAACATATCTAAGTCCCGAAACATGTTCCTCAAACGACGAACTAAACAAGCATATGTCGTCAATATATGTAATAACCTTTAGTTAAGTCTATCTTACTACATATAGTTGCGTTGGATAGACGTGGCAGTAAGTCGTCGATAAGTGGATGTGGTTCGCTGTCAACTATAGTCTTAGCATTTAATTTTCTATAATCAACACATAGTCTGATGTTATTGTCCTTCTTCCGGACAATCACTAATGGAGAAGAGAATGGCGAATTACTAGTCTCAATGATTCCCAGAGACAACATCTGTTCAAGTTCCTTAGTAGTTTTAGCAAGGAAATGTAAAGGAACAGAATAGGGATGTACACGAATAGGTGTATCATCATTGAGAGTAATGTCATAACTGATAGCCGATGTGCGACCCGGGACGTCGGTCAATACATCTGGATAAGATTGTAATAGATTAGCAATCTGTAGACGCTGTTGCGGTGTAACCGTTGAAGAGATGGTTACATCCCGCCAAGATTCAGTAGGTTGAACTACTGGTACCGGTAACGGTAACTGTACCTCAGGAAAAGAAGATTCTTCTTCCTGGATGACAGATAAGTTAGAATAATAACAAGTAGATACTGTGTTGTCATCTAGTTCATGAAAAATTGACTGTAAGTGTTCAGGACGTGTATGAAATTGCTTGAGCATGTTAATATGAAATATCTTTGTGTGTCCCTTGATATCTAAGACGTATAAGAATAAATGACCAATAAGGAAAAGAAATGATGACTGACTAGAGCTGAGTCATCAAGAAATAAGATAAAAGGGTGAGCGTACACCATTATCTGCGTGGCGCAGAATCATGTACTAATTGTAACTTTAGATAACAGTGATGAAAATAAACACCATTATCACGCTCGATTACCCAACGAGCGTCTCGATTGTTACTAAATGTAACCATCGCCTGTCTATTCTGCCCATTGCATGATGGCAGAAGACGAACAAACTTAACGTTTGCTGTATAATCAAAAAAAATTCTAAGTGCCTGCCATGTAGTATCCTGCGGCAGATTTCGCACTAACACTGTGCGAGAATACGCACTTTTCCCAATATATGTAGTATCATTGTCACGAAATATGTATTCTTTGTCAAAGAATTAACTTTCCCTTTCAACACCGACATTGTCTTTCTGTTGGATGTCGTATCATCCTGACTGGACTGAGGATGATACCTATCATCACCAAAGGTATTAAGTTTCCTACATGTCGTAGACATGTCTTTGCTGGGCAAAGTAAAAACTTTTTCATCATGATTATTTGTGTTAACTTTATGTTTCCTTTTAAGTCCAGCATTATTATTTAACCTATTATTCTTCCTCATAATGTTTTTGTCAACGTTGACAACGTCAACAGTTTTATTAGGATCAGTTATATCCTTAGTATGTTGTCCAATAGATCTATCATCTTCATCAATTTCCAGGATAGTACTGAGAGTGAAGTTGGAAACTGCTGTGCCACATGTATTTATGTTGTTGGCACGAAGTGTAGCCATATCAACAACAGCGTTAGCGTTGCTAAAAGAATGCAAATTTTTTTTTTTCCCAATCATTAATTTCTTTAGGAGTGCAATCTTTACTCCCATGTATGCGTCCTAATGTAAGATCAGCTGATGGATTCTGTAGCATGCACACCTTGACATTACCTGAAAAAAATGGTGTATTAACATGTACTATGGCAGTGGGGTAGTACTCAATAGTACCCCCGAAGGTCATGCAACGGACATAGTCCCCTGTTGCATATCTAGGATGTACCAAAGACTGCCGAACTCCAATGGTTGTTGATCCAGAGTCTTTTAAAACTGAGACCACCGTACCATTGACTAATCCTCTATTGAACATCAGGGTACCCTTCCATCGTTCGCTGAAAGACCAACTGCTGTATGAAGGTGTCCACAATTCAGCACCGTTTCCTTGGCCTTCTGAAAAATAGTATTACAATCTTGGCAACTATTTGCCACATTATAATTAATAGCAAAACATGCAGCAGAAGACCGTGTTGTATTATTGTCAAGTGGGACCTGAGCTATAGGGGTAGTATTATTTGTAACTGCCGCCCCTGTATTATGGTTGTAATGAGATGATCCCCGAGAATGAGATCGATTCCGAGTATAATTGTTAGAATTATCTCGTCGTCCTCTATAGTAACTATTATCTCGATGTCTCGAGCCATGATTATTACCATTCCAGTTACTATTATTATTGGGAGTATGTGATCGATTATAATTAGTGTTATGTTGACCATTGTGGTAGTTTGTTTGATGTGAATAATTTCTATCTCGTGATCTACCTCTGTTGAACTCATTTTTATTGTTGAAATCATTATTATGTCCCTTCTGAAAGTTAACATTGTGATTTCTTTGGAACCTGCTTCTGTCTACACTGTGATGTCTTTGTTTGTTATTATGATTGTAGGCCATATTAGACGCCACAGGTAGAGGTTCTCTTAATGAGGAGTTAGAAATGGTTGCATTCGGATGTGCCGAACAGTAGTTTAAAGAAATTTTTTCTAACTCGTCCATAGTACCTGGTTTACGCTCCTGCAAATATGCAAAAAATGGCTGGCTAACCGAAGATAATACCTTATCCCGTAGTAGTAAATCAACTAATTTGTCGTATGATTTGTTGACTTCTGCCAGTTCAACCCATCTATTAAACGTATTGCGTATGTTCGCAATGAATCCTGCAAAATCTTTTGGAGATTCAGGTAAAATTCCCTTAAATTTCAACCTACAGTGTTCCTCGTCCAGGTGAAACCTTCGTAAAAGCAAGGACTTAATAGCACCGTAGTTATTTGCTATTGATGGGTCAGCATTTTGAGAAGCCGTCAGTGGTTCTCCAACCAAGAATTCATTTAACTTGAGTACCCATGACTCTTCAGGCAAATGGTTAGTTTTGCAAGTCTGTTCAAAACGTGACAGGAACGATGAAAGGTCGTCCACGTTTAAGTTGAGAGTGGGTAATTTAAAGTTGTAGAAATGTTTAGTTTGGCTGGATGATGATCCATTTTGTGCGTTATTATTCTGGTTTGCATCAGCACTTTGTGCTTGTAATCTTGCTGTCTCCAATTTAATACGCGCCAATTCCATTTCTTGTTGTAAAATAATTTCCTCTCGTTTCAATTTATTCTCTTCTTCCTGTCTGGCGATTGCTCTTTGCTCTTCTCTTTCACGTTGAGCAATCTCTCTCAATCTATTTTCCTTGTCAATTTGCTTCATCTCACGTTCTGCTTCCTCTTTCTTTAATGCAGCCTTTTGTTCCTCTTCCTCTTTCTTTAATGCAGCCTTTTGTTCCTCTTCCTCTTTCTTTAATGCAGCATTTTTCTCTGCTTCTTTTCTTTCATGTTTTTCCAGTTCTGCCTCAGCAAACTGACGAAATAATCACAATAGTACTGAACTCTAATGTCTAAGTTCAACTAATAGACAATATTTTGTAACAATATTGTATCTAAATAATACTATATCATAAATAGTTATGATATCTGTTAACTATTATGTAATTACTTCACACAATTAATCTTAATATCCAATAATGTTGGGTATGATTCCTAGTAATTATATTGTTCAATGTACTAAGTCACTCTCTTAGTACCAGAAAAGTATATTAAATAATATACAATGGGTCTATTACCTCAAAGGTAGACTATAAGATTATTTTATTTGGTCAATATATATATTATATTATTATGCCCTAGGCATCTCTTATAAATTGTAGTGCTACTTTCTTGGACTATCACTGCATAATTATGCAATGTCCCATATTAACCTTAAATATCAGAAAAAATTAATTAAATTAAATTACAAGTGTATTATTGCATATAATATCATATTATTAATGTAGTATTTATATATATCATGAGGACAAACAAAACAATGATGCAACTAAAGGGTACAAACAATGTCAAGACGCAAACAAGACATTTTCACAATTAAAAATGAATTTATGAACTAAATAAAACAAGCGGAAGTGTCACAAGCCAAATGAAGGGTCAAGGTCTGACCCGAGGTCAACTTAATATTCAAAGTACACAAAAAAAATGACTGCAAAAAATGATGACATCACAGGACTCATAACGGACGAACATTTAACAATCATAAAATAAATTATAGTGAGAGTAGTCTGGACGAAATAGTTAACGAACATGATACAGAACTGAATAAAATTGTTAACTGAGTACGAATAAAATACACCAGTTATCTACGGAACGGTACAGCTAACACAAATCGTCAAACGACAGCAGATTTGGACAGATAGTCCAATGGCAAACCTCAATGGGGCTTCCAAAAGTGCAATCGTTTAACTGCCCTAAGAAACGACCGAAATCAATTCAGGCATCGTGAGAGCCTTACTTACTTACTTAGTCGTTCCTCTTCTACCGTGAGGTGTAGAGGTTTGGAAGAGAGAGCGCCAGACTATCCTATCGGCTGTCTTTTTCCTGGCCTGGTTCCATTCTAGTCCTCGGTCCTTCAAAGATTGTCTAATATTGTCCTCCCAGCGGACTCTGGGTCGTCCTGGAGGTCTGGATCCCTGGCTCTTTGTTTCCCATGCTTGTCGTGGTAGCCGATCTTCTCCCATTCTGCAGACATGGCCAAACCATCTTAGTTGGGACATCGTGAGAGCCACAGAATCTAATTTCGGTTCATCCTCCCTACCTCCCACGAATTAACAACACATTAAGACAACAAAAAGTACATTAAACATAGGTAAAAACATGCCGATGTAGGCAGAGGGCATGGACTCAGTTAGCACTGTTTGCAATAACAACAGTTAAACACCTAGACTTATCTTTTCCGTTGCTTAGATCAGTGCTAGAGGTCGTCAACAGCTAGGCCTGTGCCTTTGACTGTCTGCTCCTGATGGGCAGGCAACGGTAGTCCATCTTGTGCATCTTGATCAATTTGAAGCGAACTAGAGAGGCGTTGAAAAGATGTCTTCTTCTTCACTGCGACAATGCAACAGTGACGTCATGTTGCTATTCATGATCACGTGCGTCACGTCAGCTTCGTAATGGTCATGTGATCGAAACTTGATCGTAAATATTTCATTCGAAAGTCATGAAAAAATTTTTGGTTTTTGGTTGTTTTTCGTCCCCACATACCGGGCACCACTGTTGCATGGTGGTTTGCTCTGAACAATGTTCCATGTGATATGAATAAAACAACTATAAATTTATGGCCATTGTTTTTTCTTTGATATGTTAGTTTTTTTTATTCAGTGATAGTGCATCGTGCCTTCGATGGAAGATTAAGCGAATGCGGGGATGGAAGATTCCGAACAATACTTGAACCTTGGAATACGATTGATTTGATAAGTCATTTCATTGAGTCCATACATTTAATTCACAGTTGTACACACAGGATGATCATTTCAAATAGGAGTAGAACATAAGTCCTTATAAGTCATGCATAAATTAATCAATAACGTAGACTGCTGGTTTACGTGTCAATGTCCGTTTAAGGATACAATGCAGTATTGTCGTCAGAACATCACAGCTATATGCACGCGCAGCTAGACATGGCTACCTGCCGACAGTGAGACTGCGAGTCTGAATATTTCATATGAAATTGACGATTATTCTTCTCCTTCTGAGAATTCTAGTTAAATACTAACCTCCATAAATTTTCCTCTCATATAGAGTTCTAGGACTGACCCTGGTCCATCAAAAATGCATATATAAATGGCTATATCATGCCATTGAATTGGAAGGTTAGAAAAACGCAGCTATTCAGCTTGGCGGTCAAGTAACAAAGGGTAGCGTTTCTTAGTTACCGACTGTGACCCAAACAACGCTATACACGTCATAATCGATCGATCGTGCATGGAGCGTTCAATAATTGAAACATCTATCGCAATATATTAAATGTCTTAACCTTTACAATTGCACGTCTGGTAACCTTTAGCAGACGGCGTTAATATCATATACCGTAACAGATGTGTTGATGTGAATGTGTTCCATAAGCCCTCAGTATTTTCCATAAACTGTCCCTATGTATGCTGTCAAAAGCCTTTCAAAATCAACAAAATTTATGTAAAGCTGTCTTTGCCATTCTGAGCACTGCTCTATAATGTTCCTGAGAGTGAATATATGGTCTACAACATCTTCTGTTCTTTCTAAATCCTGCTTGTTTTCTTTCCTCAGTTTGTAGTCCTACTGTGATGATTTCATCTTTTCGTGGAATGTCTGTATTTACATCTAGATCGTTTTCAGCCTCAGGAACATTCAATTGTGTCTCTGGTATTTCCTTGTTCAGAGTTTCTCTGAAGTGCTCTGCTTATCTTGTTTCCTGTCCCTCTGCTGTCTTGATGAGATTTCCTTGCTTATCTCTTACTAATGTAATATTGTTTGCACCATGTTTTTCGCTGATGAATTTAGTTTTTTTTGTATACTGTGCTTTGTTCATTTCTCAGTGCTGCCTCTTCTGCCTGTTTTGCAAGATCGTCTAGGAAATTCCTTTTGTTGGCTCGGGTTTGGCGTTTAACTTCCCTGTCCAGTTGACTGTACTGTTCGCTATATAGTTGCTTTAACCGGGGGACTTCGCTTCTGTTTTCTTTCTTTTCATTTCCTTTCTCATCTTTATGGTGTTTAGTGTTTCTGGTGTTATCCAGTCTTGCTTCTTCCTTTCCTGGAATCCTAAGCATGATTTGCTACTTTCCTTATATATTGTTGAAATGGTGTTAAAATTCTGGTCTATATCATCAGTCAATGTCTTTTCCTGGCTTTTGGCAAATTGATATCGTTTCTTAATGTCGGCCGCAAACGCTTTTCTGGTAAGGGGGTCCTTCAATTTGCTGATGTCAAACCTTTTCTGTGTAGTTACAGTTGGTCCAGCCCTTCTTAGTTTCACTTTCAGTTTTGCAACTACTAAATGGTGATCGCTTCCCACATCTGCACCTCTTCTTACCTTCACATCTTGTAATGCATGTCTCCATCTACCGTTAACCATGATGTGGTCTATCTGGTTTCTGTCCCGACTATTTGGTGATTCCCATGTTAACTTGTGAATTTCCTTATGTGGGAAAAGTGTTCCTCCAAATGACCAGGTTGTTAATGCTACAGAAACTTATTAGCTTATCCCCATTTTCGTTTGCTATTCCGCTGCCGCATTTCCCCATTGTTCTTTCATTGTATGTATTGTGTGTACCAACTTTCGCATTGAGGTCTCCCATTACTATAACAAGATCATATCTAGGTGTGTCCTCCATTTCTTTCTGCAGTTGTTGATAGAATTCATCCTTGACCTCCTCATCGCTATCATTCGTTGGTGCGTAGCATTGTATTATTGTAGTGTTGGTGAATCTCCCTCTCAATCTCAATCGTATCAGTCTGTTGTTGATGGGTTTCCATTCCAGTAATGTCCTTTCTATCCCTTTCTGTAGAATAATGGCTACGCCTTCACTGTGCTGTCCATCCTCTCTTCCAGAGTAAAGTACTGTTTCTCCTGTTGCTGTTTTAACTTTTCCTGCCCCTGTCCATCTGCTGCTCTCGCTTATCCCCAGGATGTGTAACCTATAGTTTCTCATTTCTGCCGTGACCTGTCTTAGTTTACCTGTCTCGTACATTGTCCTGACATTCCAAAATCCTATTCTTGTATCCTGTTTTGCGGTCAGGACATCCGTTTTCATGTCAGTGGCTTCCTTTCGGCTTTCACCACTGACAGTCATACGAGCCACAGACTCCGAATGTCCATCCCGCAGCAAAGTTTGTTCATTTGATGTTGTTTCCGTAACTTCATTATTTTTTTTTACATAGACAGGGGTGTCAGCCCTATGCTAAAACCCCCAACCTGGAGGACCAGGGTACCAGCTTTTGTCTGACCCCTACCCACACAGACCAGTCCAGCTTGGTTGAACCTACCAGGAGTAAAACTCCCACTGGCATAGCTCTGGGGATTGTCAGGGTACGCAAGCTGCCATACCGCTACAAGGTATAGGTACCATTGATGGCAGTAAGTAGTTAGAGCACTTTCCTCTTAATGCACAGATACCGGGTTCTTGGATCAAAACCTGGCAGTGTCATGCTCCAGTCTACCAAGCTGTAAATGGGTACCTAACTTTGCTCGAGTTAGGAAAGCAAAGGCATCGAGGAATGGAACTGGTCCCCCCACTTCATTACAAAAGCTGAGATGTAGAGAAAGATGATGAGGGATAAAGATAGATTAACCAGATCATACACTCAGAAATGCTTAGAAAATAGAAGGCATAATTATAGTCACCTTTTGGAGGCAAATAGTCATTGTTAATTTCTTGTGTCCTTCTTAACACAAACATCTGAGTCAACCGTGTAAGCTCCTGGGCTCTTTCTGTTCCCAGTTCACGCTGTTCATCTGTAGCTTTTGGCTGCCGTGACGCTACAATTGGATCTTCGTAGATGTGATGGAAGGCTGCGCTGGTGCCTTGGTAGTAAAATTGTACAGGATTAATTAAACGAATTAACAGGAAAAAACCCCCCTTGTATTTATAGGTCTGAATATTGATTGAAATCACTGTCATCACTTTCCTTTGCAATCCTTACGGAGCATGGAGCCACTGTAGTTGGTTCTCTTGCAGGAAGCCTGCACCAAGCAGTCACATGCTCTGGCAGCAGTAGTTTCTATGGCTATTTCTTTTACAAGATGGGGTTGCGTCCCCATGCATAATCTCTAATTAATTGTCTTGTACGACATGCCTGAAGGTGTAGTAGTTCTAATCTTTCTTTGTCTCTTCATAGACTCCCAGGAACTATAAAGGACATTGACAGGAAAGCCCTAGATAATAGACTCCCAGGAACTATAAAGGACATTGACATGAAAGCCCTAGATAATAGACTCCCAGGAACTATAAAGGACATTGACAGGAAAGCCCTAGATAATAGACTCCCAGGAACTATAAAGGACATTGACAGGAAAGCCCTAGATAATAGACTCCCAGGAACTATAAAGGACATTGACAGGAAAGCCCTAGATAATAGACTCCCAGGAACTATAAAGGACATTGACAGGAAAGCCCTAGATAATAATCATGACTAAATTGCTGTTCCTGTGATCCTTTTATATAATCAAAGTTCACAGAAGTGTCAGCTTATATATTTTTTCTATGCTATAAATTGAACCAATTTTGAAGTTTACTTCACCCTTATGAGGGCCTGCCTGGCCAATACATTGCACTGTTTTGTTACTGTTAACTTTTATCTCCGTTACGTCATATTTCAACTAAAATAATGCCAATATCAATATCTTCTTAAATCATAGTGGAAGCTGGTGCTTTAATTGTTGCTGTTGTTATTGATCCAGCGGTGATTAGGCTCTCGCCCTTCGGCCCAATGCCTTGTAAAGATATCTGCATGTTTTCACAAGTTGTTTTGTTTCTCCTTACAAGGTGTTCCACTCATCTGGCCTCGGAGTAAGGAGTATTTTCCTAACATTGTCGAGTGCTGGGCACTCAAAGAGGTGGTGATCAACAGTTTCGTAGGGGTAGTTACTTAGCTGGCACTCTGGAATGTTGTGGTTGGATTCTGTTCAAGTGATTGTTGAGTGATATATGTTGTGACCTGAGCTGAAAAATGGTGCTCTCATCCCTCATTGTAAGACGGGGTGCTTTAATTACAAATAAAACATGCCTCAGTTATCTGCATAATTTATCATCAGCTGGTCATTTATTCTAAGCTCTGGATTGACTTACCCATTATCCCAGGGTTGCAGAACTCTACGATGGAGTAAAACTCTTGCAGGTCATTTTGTACTGGTGTCCCAGTCAGGACAATTCTTCACTGAAAATGTTGTAGCTGGTGACTACAGTTCATAAGGACACATAATAACAATAGGAACCAGAAGAGGTGAAGAGCTGAATAATGTACAGAAGTATAAGAGACTGGAGTACAGAAAGCAGCCAAACCTTTCTGCTTCTCTAAGAGTTTTTTTTTTTTTTTTAATTCATAGTACTTTTACTCTCCATGTAAGCCAAAGAAGCCATTTTCATGCTTGTGCGAGGTGCAGTGCTTTGGCCATGTCATACTATTTTTAATATTTTACAATGTTTGTGCTTAACCACAGAACAGATTAGTTGTACAGGTCCGTAATCCAGAATCCAAACACAGGAAAACCGAAATATTATGAAAATCGAAAGTTTTTTCAGTCCACTTTTGGACAATTTTTGAACCGATTTTTGGGCGACTGGCTACTTTGAGTGATATCCGAAAACCAAAAAATCTGATTTCCGAAACATGGCCGTTCTGAGCATTTCAGATTCTGGGTTACGAACCTGTATATGTGTGTGTGAGTGCATCTTCTTTGAACTTTCTCTTTGATCCTTGGCCGCTGACTGACAAAGCAATCAGTGGCCATCACGCCTGGTGGTGTCTTGTAGGGCAGCAATAATCTGTCTCCACTTTGCTTGGTCGACAGCCTTCCTTCGTGTGGTGTCCCAGCTCTGGTTCATGTTTAGCATCTCTGCCTCCACAGATCTCCTCTAGGTGACTTTTGGCCGTCCTTGCTTTTGCTTTCCCTCTGGAGTCCATAGCATAGCAGTTCTGGGGATGGTGTCAGGGTCTCTTCGTAGGATGTGGCCAAACCAATTCCAGTGTCTACCTGCTATGGTGGTGCACATGTCTTCTTGGTGGCTCCAAGCTAGCAGTTCTTGGTTGGTGATGGTATTCGGACAGAAAATTCTAAGAATTTTCCTTAGGTAGGTTGTGTAGAACATTGGCTCCTAAATACCATCGCAATAAGGAAGCTGAAATTTTTCGGTCATATAAAAAGACATAATAGTCTGGAAAAAACAGTGATGGAAGGCATGGTCCCTGGAAAAAGGGGAAGGGGTCGACCTAGACGACGGTGGACCCAGGACATCACAGAGAGTCTGAACTTGTCTTTGGCTGATGCAGGTCGACTTGCCCAGAATCGTGATGCGTTCAGAGCAGATGTAATGAGACAACGTTCTGGAAAGAATACGTCACATGATGAATGAGGTTGTGTGGAAAGAGGACAATTAGAACATCTCCTTTTCTGTTACTCTCCAGCATTATGCGCTGTACAGAAGTACAGAAATTATGCAGCTCTCATATATTTTTAATTTAGTGTTTGTACTGTACTGGGAGGATTTCCAGATGTTGTTTAGGTTGGCGAAGGCTATTCTGGCTTTATTCATTCGGCTACTAATGTCTTTGCTTGTTCCACCATCTGGTGTTACTATGCTGTCTAAGTATGTAAATATGTTTGTATTTTCCAGATCTTGGTTCTTTATTTTTATGGGTGCAGGATTTCTTACATTTAGTGTCATGACTTCTGTCTACTTGAGATTAATGTTTAGTCCCACTTGTTGACGTTTATTCAGTCTGTATGTTTTTTCTTGGCTGTGTTGATGTAAGTGTGTGAATAGTGCAATGTCATTTGCGTAATCTAGATCCTCCAGTGTTGAGAATGCTGTCCATCTTACTCCTCTATGGGCATACACTAGTGTCTGACACATCACCCAGTCTATGACAGTTAAAAATAGAGTGGTTGATAAGGGGCATCTCTGCCGCACTCCAGTTTTCACCTCAAAAGTTAGGTTCCTCTGCCCAACACTGCATGTTAAATTAGCATACAGACTTTTAATGATGAAGGCCATGCACTTAGGTATTCCATAAGCCCTCAGTATTTTCCATAGGCTGTCCCTGTGTAAGCTGTCAAATGCCTTCTCAAAGTCAACAAAATTCATATACAACTGCCTCTGCCATTCTGAACACTGCTCTATTATGTTCCTGAGGGTGAATATTTGATCTGCACATTGTTTGTTTTTTCTAAATCCTGTTTGTTCCTTCCTAAGTTTATGGTCTAGTGCTCCTGAAATTCTTTGATTATTTTGCCAAATATTTTGCTGGGAACTGATAGGAGAGTAATTCTTCTCCAGTTGTAGCAGTGTGGTCACATTTCTTTGGCAGTTTAACAATTATTCCTTTGGTCCACTCTACTAGTGTTGTTTCTGTTTGCCAGATTTGTGCAAATAGTGGTTCGAATAGCACTGCCACTAAAACAGGTTTTAAATAGCTATGCATTTAGGCTGTCATGGCCTGGAGCTTTTCCGTTATTCAACCCTGTGTGTGTGTATATTCATATATATATATGTCTGTGTGTGAGTGTATATATGTGTGGCATACAGACTCAGACCAAGAGAGAGGAACACTAAGACAGAAAGAGAGGAAGGGAGAAAGGAAGGGATCAAAAGGAAGACATCAAGAAGACAAAGTGGGAACAGAGGGAGGGAGAATAAGAAAGAGATGGGCAGAGAAAGAAAGAAATTCTGCAGTCTGTAAACTCAGATTCATAAAAAAGAAGAGGATGCCATTGGTGTAATATTAAAACTAGGGCAGCTTAATGGATACAAAACTAAAGAATATCAACATGAACTTAATTCCACCTTTACAAAAAAAGGAAAAGCTTTGGACAGAGTCAGCAAAGACCTATTGTAAACAGTGCTAGGAATCTAAGATCAGATTACCAATGTGTACATGTAAACTGAACAAAGAATTTAAATTTACTGCTAGAACAAAAGTCAACCTTTAAAAGTAATTTGCTGCAACATCTAGAGCAAAATAAGGAATATACTACTGTTCAACGCATATGGGGACAATATAATAAATTTTGCGAAAATAACAATCATGTGATAAATACAAAGCATATTATCTAAACACACCCCCTTTTTGCTGATGACAAGTGTACATTTTATAGAGATAGCACATCAATAAGAACATGCTAATGCTGATTAAAAGTAAGCCCATTCTGCATGGAAGATTTGAAAAAGAGAATGAAATGAGAATTAAACAAATCAATAAAGTGACCTGCCAGCTCATCCTAGTTCTAAAGCATCCAAAAATCTGCATGACAATTAAGAAACAACTGATCAAGTGAGTAATAGGAAACTCTTTACAGAGCATTACAACAGGAGGTAATCTGATCAATCATAAATCCCAAGTGTCATTTTCCTTTAGGCTTTTCTGCCTGCACTGGGAACTGAACCCGTTCCATATTGCTCACAATTCCTAAACTGATTGTTCACTCATGGCTTTATCCATTCTGCTAATCTGAGCGGTTATGAAAGTAACAATTTTTTTATATACAGGGTGTCCTAAAAGTTACTGTGCAGTAAAGTACCTCGTACAACATTGCAGTTCCACGCAGCAGTTTCTTCTGCAGCAGATGTTGGAAATGTCCACCATGGGCCTCAAGACATGTCTGAACACACTTCTTCATATTGTCGAAGACCTTCTGCAGGGTTGTCAGTGGGATCTGTTGAATGTGGGTGGTGATTGCTACCTTCAGCACATCCACTGTATGCGGATTGTTCTCATAGACCTTTCCTTTCAGTGCACTTCACAGATAATAGTTCGGCAGAGTCAGGTCAGGAGAACGAGCAGGCCAAATTCCACACAAGATTATGCGATTACAAAAGATGTCCTCCAAGAAATGGAGTGATGAGTAAGCTGTGTGTGCAGTTGCACCATCCTGCTGGAACCAGGCTTCCTGAATTTCAAGCTCAGTAAGGTGGGATAGGAATGGTTCGAAAATGTCGGTGCGGTAACGTTCTGTATTTATGGTGTTATTTAAGAAGATGGGCCCAATTATGTGCATACGACTGACAGCACACCACACCCCGACTTTGTGATCGTGGAGAGGCATTTCTTGAAATGTATGTGGATTTTCACTGCTCCACAGATGAGTGTTCTGGCTGTCTTGGAAAGGTGGAACCATGCCTCATCTGTGAAGAAGGTAACATCAAGGACTTTCTCGCCTCCCTCAAGGAATTTCTGAAACCAGGCGCAGTAGTTGACACGGGACTGGTGATCTTTCTCTTTCAGCTGATGTACTGCGGTAACCTTGTATGGATGCAACTTTAACTTCGTCTTCAGAATCTTGTGAGCTGTACTCTTTGACACGTGGGCCTGTTGGGACAACCTTCTCACAGACTTACTTGGACTCTGGAGCATTGTGTCCTGGTTATATAGAACTGTTTCGTCTGAAGTGGATGTCCTTCCTGATCGAGGTGCATCGTGCACACTGCCCGTTTCAAGAAACTTGTCTATCAGATTTTGTACCGCATTACGGTGAGGAACTTGTGAATCTGGAAATTGCTGCGCAAACTTTTGCTGAACGTCCACTGTGTATTTATTACTATTACAGGAAGCCGCGCTAGCGTAGTGGTTACAACACCGCTCTGGCGACCAGGTGATTCAGGATCAAACCCGGGCGACGGCATTTGAGGATTTTTCGTCGACCGGGATTTGGACTGGATTAACTCGAGACCTGGCGAGAACATTTGAAGGAGTGTCGTCCATCAGGGATTGGCGGCTCCTGAGCCGACCCAGCTCTAATGGGTACCTCCGAAATCGGCGAGTATCTGCCTGAATGGCGAGGGACACCTGTCTCTGTACAAGAAAAGGGATACTCACGTAAAATCAATGTCAGGTTAGACATTAATAATAACCTGAGATTTCGCCTCGAGTATTAGCGGGCGTACGAAAAAAAAAAAAAAAATTACCATTACGAAACATATTTCACCAGGAATACTCTTTCTTCAATCGTCAACACCATTGTCATTTGGCCAAGACAATTAAACCTGGACTGCAGTTCAACGCTTTACTCCGACTGCTGCTACGCACTGGTGCTTGGGATACTGCAAAGCCTAGGGAAGAACAGACAACTCTCACATCAAAAAAACATTGCTCTCGTCTGTTGTCTAGGTCACGCCTAGGGTAGAACGGACAACTCTCACATCAAAACCGCTACTCTAGTCTGCCGTTTATTCAAGTGATCAGTAACTTTTCAGACACCCTGTATAAACTTAAGATAAACTGGTTTGGTTTCAATGCATAAGCAGCAAATATAGAAAAAAGAAAAGTAATAAGAAAGTAAAAGACACCAAGACAAGAAAAATTATGAAAGAAACAAAAATAAAAAAGAAATAAAGGAAAAAAGAAAGAAAACAATTATTTATTCTCATTTGATGAAAAATATAAAGACTCACAGATGTTGTTTTTATTGCAGTATTCTTCAATCGATGACCCTCATCACAAATAATTAGGTCAAAGGAAACCTGGCAGATTAACTCATAACATCTGACAAACATCTCATAAGATATCACCAACACTGGATGTAAGCTGGACTTCACAAACTCCTGCATAAGTAATACCATGATAAAACTGTGCGTATACGTGCATATACAGTGAAGACCCATTCATAATCAAAAATAATTTTTCTCTTAATAATTAACAAGCCATTTTCAAATTGGGCAAACACACTGGATATGTCACAAACAAATTTTTGTTACAAAGCTTATTAGATATAAAGTAATTATCTCAGAAACTGTACAGTTATCGATGATGTATTAATCAGTTCTAGTCTTAAAGTAAATAATATGACAGTTCTTTGATCCAGATCGAACTACAACAACTGTAACATTAATTCATTTGTTACTGCTAAAACAAGAAATACCAACTTATTATCATCTAGAGTCAACACTACAAGTACATTAAAAACAAAAATTAATTACTGCTGGAAATAGAAATACCATGAAGAATTGTTTACGTTTAAACACAATGTTACTGACATTGGAAACAAAAAATTTACTGACTGTTGAATCATGCACAGTCAAATAACTAAAAGATCTGTTCAGTGTTCGAGCTTTAACGTAAAAAGAGTATTCACTACATTCAGCTCGCTGGCACTTTTCACATTCACATAGTGTTACTCGGTAGCTCAAAGCATAGTCACCTCACAAAAAAATCACATATGAACTAACACGATACAATAAAATATTGTGTTAACCAAAATCACCTACATCTGCACGTTTATCTGCAGAAACAGCAAACACACTTAGTCGCTCTGTTCCAAGCCACTTCTTGAACTCCAAGAACCAATTCTGTAACGGTAAGAGCAGACACAGCATATTAGAGGACACTTTAAATATAAAGAGAATAATGTAGAAAAAGGGACAAAAAAAAGTAAAAGCATAATGTAAAAACTATACAGTCGTTTCTCCTATATTATGGTGCATGTGTTCCTAAAATTACATTGTTATAGAATTTCATGCAATAAAAATAACAGGGCTTATGAGAAAAATAAGGTTCGAGGCAAAACACTCAAAACCTGTACAGTCTCATAAGGAATATGCTTAAAAAAAAAACAATAACAAACCCAAAAAATATACCACAGTTTTAAACATCTTAAATTCTTAAACAGATAAATAATGGAGGTACTTCTGCAGGATTTGGAGATTCTTCTTTTAAGATCTTCATACAGAGGTAATGCTTTTTCTTTTAATTGTGAGATGGCTTGCTCCCAATCACTTTTTTGTTTGGTCTTCGACCCACACACTCAACAGTCTTTTCATCTCTTCTACTTCTTTACGCATTGTTCTTCTAATAGACTTTGCAGCACTCACAGTTGTTCCTGCTAAACAAGTTTCTTTTAATTTCACAGCATTGTCTCTAATGGTGCACAATGTGGATTCCTTTAGGCATGTTGCTCTAGCGGTATCACATGTTCTCGCATTTCTTTCAGGTGCGACACTCATTGAGCATGAGGTGTGTGTGTGTGTGCTTTAGGTATTCCTCTGTGGGTTACTACGTTCAGCAGGGTGGTATTTTTCACTTTCACATGGTGTTACTCAGTAGCGCAAAGCATAGTCACCTCGCAAAAAGTCGCACATGAGCTAACACATTTTCAAATTTTGATGCTTTATTCTCCTGTTTATCTACTGTGTATGAGCACATTCATGCAATACAGACACTCATTGTAACAGAAGAGATTGTACATTTTAAAAAAAAGCAAAAACAAAACTTTTAACGTGTTCTGATGTATGTGAATGACTGAGTGGCTAGCTGCTAATATAGATATGATAGGATATGTACCGATTTTCAGTAATGTGACAGAAAGTATCTGAAAAGGCTAAAGATTGCCTAACAGGTTAATATCCGCATTCTGGGTGATCCACCACAGATGCTCAGGTTGATCAGGTACAGGATCGTGTGGAACCTCAACTAGCATGGTTAACTTCAAGTTAGGTGCTGCTCTTTTGACCTGTTTCAGAATGGCACTATTCAGTAAAATGTCCTCGTCCATTCTGTGCTTCAGGATATGTCCAGGTTGCACCTGATTCAATGTCTCTGGACTATAACACTGTTGTCAAGTTTGATTTGGCACATCATGCACCTGATGGACCATACTGTATGTCCATGGCATCAATCAAGAGTCCCCTTTAGGAGAATAGTTACGGATAAAGACTGTGCCACCAACATTAAACTTGTAACAGCTGCACCAATTTAAAGTGACTCTTCATTCTATCTGAGCTATCATCAGTGACAATTGTTTCCTTGGTTGTCTGTCATGCAGCAATGCAGTAGGTGACTTTCCAGAAACAGGGCTTGGTATAGGCTTGAGTGTAATACAATCAATCAATCAATACCCTTTAGCTCCCCAAGGAGCATAGGCCTTCAACAAACACATGCCAAGTCTTCCTGTCCTGTACCATCTGCTCAAGTTCTTTCCATGTTTTCCTCATCATTTTCACCTCTGTATCCAGTTCTCTTCTCCATGTGTTTTTTGGTCTACATCTGCCTCTCTTTCCCTGAGGATTCCAGAACAAGGACTGCCTTGTAATGCTATCAACAGGTTTCCTCAATGTGTGTCTATCCATCGCCAGCGTCTTCTTCTCAACTCTTGTTCTACTGGCACTTGTCTGGTTCTTAACATCAGTTCCACATTTGTGACTTTGTCATACCATTTCAGTCCTTCTATTCTACGCAAGCACCCGTTTATAAAAGTCTGTAGTTATTTGGTTGTTGTTTTTGTTGTTCTCCATGTTTCAGAGCCATACAATAGGACTGACTTGATATTTGAGTTGAAGATTCTTATTTTTATGTTGGACTTGATTTCTCTTGTTCTCCATATGTTTCCCCATGCAATGAAAGCTCCTCTTGCTTTTTGCATTCTTATTTTAATATCATTGTCTGTCCCTCCAACTTTGTCTATATTACTGCCAAGATATGTGTACGATTGTACATCTTTTAGTGGTGTTTCTTCAACCTTGTTATCATTTCTTGCATTTATTCTCATAATCTGTGTCATTTCCCTGTGTATTTTCATTCCCACTTTTTGTGTCCTCTCATCGAGTATTTTCATTTTGTCTTGCATTTGATTAAGGTTATAGGACAGAAGAGCCAAGTCATCTGCAAAATCTAGATCATCAAGCTGTTTAGTCAGATTCCACTGGATTCCATTTTTGTTGCGTAATGTCGATGTTTTCATAACCCAATCTATTGCTAGTAAGAAAAGAAATGGAGACAAGAAAGGTCGCACTCCCGTTCTAATCCTAAACGGTTCTGTAAGTTGTCCTTCATGAAGAACTCTGCATGTCATGTCTTCATAGGTCTTCTTTATTAAGTTAATGATCTTCATGGGAAATCCATAATGCCTCATCAATTTCCAAAGTGATTCTCTGTCTACACTGTCAAATGCCTTTTCATAGTCCACAAATCCGATGTATAGTGGTGAATTCCATTCCAGACTTTGTTCAACTATTATTCTCAGTGTGGCTATCTGGTCTGTACAGGATCTGTTTTGTTGAAAACCTGCTTGTTCATCTCTCAGTTGCTTGTCTATGGACTCTTTTAATCTCTCAAGGATGATTCTGTTTAATACTTTTCCTGGCACTGATAGTAACATTATTCCTCTATAATTTGTGCACTCTTGTAAATTTCCCTTCTTAAGCAACTTGACCAGATTACCTTCCTTACATTCCGCTGGTATTTCCTCTCTCTCCCAGACTTTGCCAAGTAGTTTGTATAACACCTCTGCAGAAGTATCAATATCTGTTTTGATGGCCTCTGCTGGAATGCCATCTAGACCAGCTGCTTTTCCATTTTTCAGAAGCTTTACGGCTTTCTTTATTTCTTCTCTACTTGGTCGTTCACAGCTGATTTGTAGCTCCTCTTCTGCTGGCTGGATGTCTGGGGGATTAGTTGGAGCTGGTCTGTTAAGTTCCTCAAAATGTTCTGTCCATCTCTTCATTTGTTCTTGTATATTACTAAGCAATTTTCCATTATCTTTTATGAGGCCATTTGCTTGCTTATATTTCCGTTAGCTTCTTTGTGTTGTTGTACAGGTCCCCCATATTTCCTTTGGCTGCAGCTTCCTCTGCTTGAATGTAATACAATAATCCAAAATATATCAACCAAATACTCTGTCGCAGACATCATCAAGTAATAAAAAAATCAGAAACTTACTTCAGCCAATTTTCTTCATGTCACATGCACAGTATAGTAATACAACAATCAGAAACTAACCCCACTCAGACTTCTTCACATCACACACACACCATGAAGTATTACAATAATCAGAAATACATCAAAATTTCTTCACTTCAAACACACATTATCAAGTAGCCAGACAATCAGAAACTTACCTCATCTAAATTTATGGTGTAGCACATTGCATCAATTAAGACAGTAATAAGAAACCTTACATTTTCTCAGTCACATAAGCCTACTTACGTGTAGACACATACATACTTTGACCAAACTTCCTGGTGTCACAATCAGCACCTTTCTTGCCATTGGACATCCACCATATGGTCCCTGTTTCAGTAATGTCCTGTTTAGGTCACATTAAAAAAAAATTGTACAAAAAAATACCCACTGGTAAGTAACTACCACAAAAAGCAGATTTGTATTCTCTTTAAGAAAACCAATTTTATACATAAAATTAAACATTTGTATTCACTGTAAAACTTAGTCGTTCCCCTTCTACCGTGAGGTGTAGAGGTTTGGAAGAGTATCCTATCGGCTGTCTTCCTCCTGGCCTGGTTCCATTCTAGTCCTCAGTCCTTCAAAGATTGTCTAATGTTGTCCTCCCAGCGGACTCTGGGTCGTCCTGGGGGTCTGGATCCCTGGCTCTTTGTTTCCAATGCTTGTCGTGGTAGCCGATCTTCTCCCATTCTGCAGACATGGCCAAACCATCTTAGTTTGGACTGTTCTACTTGGGTCTGCAGGGGGTGGGATTTTAGGCCTTGACATTTTGTCTGGTTGCGGACCATGTCTCTTCTTGTAACTTCAACCACCTTCCTCAGATACCTCATTTCTGAGGTTTGGATCTGGCTTTTGTGGGTTGTAGTCATTGCCCATGACTCGCATCCATATGTCAAGACTGGGACATAGGTGGAGCGGTATACAGCCATCTTCGTTTTCTTACCAACCTCTCTTTTGCTGAGGAATCCTCGATTTATGGCCTGAAAAAGTCTCCCAGCTGCTGCTTTTCGAGTGGCCAACGCTTCTTTGATGCCTCCCTTTCGGTCTATAATAGCTCCGAGGTATTTAAAGTGATCGACCTGCTCCAGGACCTGTTCTCCCAACTTAATCTGATGTCTTCTTTCTTCTCGTGATATCACCATGGATTTTGTTTTAGAGCTGCTTATGACCATCCCTCTCTTCTCCAGCTCTTCCTTAAAGGCTTGCAGGTTGGATTGGAGATGTGCCTCTGATTTAGCAATCAGGGCAACATCATCAGCAAATGCCAGCTCTGAAATACAGACCTGTCTCATCTTCCAGTACCCCACTGAATACTTTCTTGTTCTCTCCTTACATGCCTTGATGATATCGCCCATGAGGAGTATGAAAAGATAAGGTGACAGGATATCACCTTGTCTTACACCAGTGGTGGCCCTGAACTCTTCTGACTTATGGTTTGCTGTCCTCACATAATTTCTGCAAGACTTGTAGAAGCTCTGTATAGCATGAATCAGGAGGTGCTGGAATGTTCTTCCTTGCCAAACAGTCCCAAAGTTTGCTGGGGACCCTGTCAAACGCCTTTTCCAGATCTATGAAACAAAGATGGATCTCACTCTTATACCCAAGGGCCTTTTCACTCAGCTGTCTGAGTGTGAAGATTAGGTCTTGAGTACTTCGGTTGCTCGGAATCCGCACTGTGGCTCAGCTAGGCGTCAGAGTCTCTGCTCTAGGATTCTAGAGTAGATTTTACCAGGGACACTGAGAAGGGATATGCCTCTATGGTTTCCACATTGTCGATTGTCACCCTTTTTGAAAATTGGTGTTATGATGGCAATCTCCCAATCCTTTGGTATGGTCTTGTTGCACCACCCTGCCTGTAGGACCCTTAAGAGTAATAGGTCGGTCGCCTGATGCTCCCATGTACTTAACCATTTCTGGTGTTATACCATCATGCCCTGCTGCTTTGCCCATCTTGATTTTCTCCAGTGCTGCCTTCAGTTCTTCCATCTTTATGTCATCTTCACCACCATTGGTTTTCTCTTCTGTGCTAGTGGTTATCATTTCTGATGCTTGACCTTGCTCACCATCCAGGAGTTCTGAGAAATATTCTTTCCATTACTTCCTTCGGGGCAGTAAGCAATTTGCCTTGCTTTATAAATTTGAGAGGGCATTGTTTTTCCTTCCTCATGTTCTTTAGGGTCTTATAGAACAATTTCTGGTTTTCTTGCGCATCTTTTTCTAGCTTTTCTCCAAATTCTTCTCAGGACTTCTGTTTTGCTGCTAGCACCTTGTTCTTTGCTTCTGTTCTGAGTGTCACATATTCTCTATATTTCTCCATTTGTCCTGCTGTGTTTTTAGCTCCTAAGTATTGTTTCCATGCCATTTTCGTCTCTCTTATTTTCTCTTTGACTTCCTCTGTTCACCAAGGTGTCCTCTTTCTCCCAAGTCGGACTTCACCACATGCTTCTGCAGCAGCTGTCTTTATGATAACCTTGAATTTAAGCCAGAGGGTTTCCAAGTCACTAGGTTGTTCTTCTGTGTTGCTCACCGCTGCAGCAATAAGCCCCTGATATCTGGTCTTAATTTCTGGATATCTCAGCTTGTTAATGCTCATTTCTCCCGTTTGTTTACTTAGTTTCTTGCATGATGTTGGGCAGTTCCTAGGCTGAGCAACTCTTTCAGTTGTTCTTTTGACTGTAAGCAGGTAGTGATCACTTCCAGTCTCTGGCCCCCTCCAGACTCTAGCATCCCGGACATATTTGAATGAGCTCCTCATAACAATGGCATAGTCGATCACTGACTTCTCATTCTTTGTTGGTTCACATCTAGTGTATGCATGTATGCGCTTATGGGGGAACTTTGTGTTTGTAATGATCAGATTCTGCTCACTGCAGAATCTAAGGAGTCGCTTTCCATTGTCATTGAGAGTATCTTCTCCATATCTTCCGATAACTCCATCCCATCTAGCATGGTCATTTCCAACTCTGGCATTGAAAACACTGTAAGAAAACAGGTTTTATACATAAAATTAGCACATCTGTATTTCCTTTAGGAAAACGACAAATTTTATACATAAGATTTGCACATCTGTATTCTCTTTAAGAAAACAAGTTTTATGCATAACATTAGCACATTTGTATTCACTGTAAAAAAACAGGTTTTATACATAAAATTAGCACATTTGTATTCACTGTAAGAAAACAGGCTTTATATATAAAATAAGCACATCTGTATTCACCGTAAGGAAACAAGTTTTATACACGACATTAGCAGATTGGTATTCACTTTAAGAATACAAGTTTTACAGATAACATTAGCACATTCGTATTCACTTTAAGAACACTAGTTTTATACATAACATTAGTACATTTGTATTTTCTGTAGGAAAACCAAGTTTTATACACAAAATTAGCACATTTGTATTTACTGTACGCTGGAGCTGGGTTGGTCATGTCCTCAGAAGAGACCCTGATGCCATCACAAGAACAGCTATGCTTTGGACCCCTGAAGGAAAACGAAAGAGAGGCCGACCAAAAACAACCTGGCGGAGGACTGTGGAGGCTGAGATGCAGGGAATGAACCAGAGTTGGGGCACTGTACGAAGGATGGCCACCGACCGAGCAAAGTGGAATCAATTTGTTGTTGCCCTACAAGACGGCACTAGGCGTGATGGCCACTGACTGCTTTGACGGTCGGCGGCTAAGGATCAAAGAAGAAGAAGATTCACTGTAAGAAAACAAGTTTTATACACAACATTAGCAGATTTGTATTTACTTATATCAATAAAATTACAGTCGTTACTGTAAATATTACAAAGTTTACTAACCCATTTCTTAAAATTTTCACAAATAAACTGGGTAATACAAAAAGTAAAGGCAAAGATAGTCCCATAGAAGACACTACTGTAGGGGAGTGAAGTGTTAGAGACTTCACTAAGTCATGTTTCAGCCTTATGGGTAGCCGTAACCAGTTTCCTTTCTTGCTGCCTTTGTCTTCCCTAACTCTAGAGCAGAGTTAGGTACCCATTTACAGCTGGGTGAATGGCAGCGTGATGCTACCTCATTTTGAACCCAGTAATGTTGCTTCAAAAAGCAAGTACTCTATCCACTCTGCCACTTGATGCTCAATACAACAGATAAAAGTCAAAATTAAGGTTTTAGTTGGTGACGTAATTATGATACAGAAACATATGTGATGCATCCTAATTAAAATCAGTAACATGTTGGCCTTTTGAGAAACTGATATCAGAAGAAAGGTCCTGCTGAGATAATGATATCCGAAGAGGGGTCTTACTGAGATACTGAAATCACAAGAAAGGTCTTATCAAGATATTGATATCACAAGAGAGGTCTTATTGAGATACACACATTAGAAGAAAGGTCTTAATCAGACTGATATCAGAAGAAAGGTTTTGCTGAAATATTGTTCTTCTTCTTCTTGCGATCGCATCTTTGATGATTACACCGTCAGACGAGTTCTCATGATGAATTCGAGTGTTGTTTGAAGTTCCTCTTTAACTCCATATAGCTTTGAGTTTAGTGTTGAGTCATTGGGCCAGTATATCTTTCTTAACTGGACATACAGAGGACAGTCCTGTAGAACATGCTCAGCAGTTTGTTCGTTTAATCCACATGTGCACAGTGGTGAAGCAGACAATCGTAGCTTGTGCATGTGTTTATTCAGTTTGTTATGCCCTGTCCTGAGTCGAAAAATAGTTGTCTGTCCCTGCCGGTCGAGAGTGTGATAGTCGTCTTTGGGTTGGTTCTGTTCTCTTCTGATAGTCTGGATAGCTCTCTTTTTCTCAAAGTATGTGACTTCATTATCTTCTTGTTCACATTCTCCTCCCTTTTTTGCAAGTTTATCTGCCTTTTCATTTCCGGGTACACCACAATGAGATGGTACCCACTGAAGTATGGTTCTCTTTTTGGCAGCTACCTTGTTTAGTTCATTTCTCAGATGCGGGAGTTTACCACCCTTGAGAGCTTGCAGGACAGACAGTGCATCTGTGAGGATGACTACCTGGTGGCAGTCAGAGTTGGTGTTATAAATCATATTTGCAGCTTGCTCTAGAGCTTGAACCTCAGCTGTATAGTTGGAACAGAATTTACCAGTGGGAATGTGCCTAGTCTCATAGTGGTTGTCAGGATATGAGATAAAGATACCGGCACCTCCATTCCTAACAGCATTAGTTGCTGATCCCATCTGTATAGGCATGTATCCATGATTGATCGGGATAGCTTTCTTGGATCATACTCAATGTAGCAGTTCGTTTTTGCAGATCATTATACTCACATCCACTTGTGAGACCACTGACTGTTGTATTAATTTGGAGGGCACTGCTGGCCTGCTCCCATGGTACAGGGTATAGGGTGGGCTTCAGTGGTGTTGTCTTCATGGATAGGTCTTCTTGATGCTGTCTTATAAGTCTTTTCCCCCGATGCACAAAGCTGCTACGCTTTAGACGTCCCAATGCCAGATCATCTAGTCTTGCCTTCATTGGGTGCATTGGCATACTGTTGTACTTTTCCATCTGGATCATGGTTTTTGTGTCTCTTCTATGGGACAATGTCTGTAATCCAGCAACCTTCTGCATCTCTGTTATTGGTGTAGTTTTCATGGCTCCTGTAATGAGCCTGAGAGCTTGATTTTGCACCTTGTCCAAAGACTGCAGATGTGAGTTAGCAGCTGATGACCATGCTGCTGAGCTAAACTCTAAGTGTGGTCTTATTACTCCATTATAAATCTTCTTTAGATTTCGTTCATTTGCTCCCCAGTTGGTACCTGCTAATTTTCTGAGTATGCCTAGTCGTCTTCGGGCCTTTCCTTCTGCATTTTCAATATGCTTATTCCATGTAAGCCTTTGGTCAAATGTCACCCCAAGATAGGTGGGGTAGCTTTCTTCCTTGATCACGGTTGTCCCTAGGTGTATGTTAGCTGATTTGTCCTTGGGGGCGAGGGAGAACAGTGTTGTGGAGGTTTTGTCTGTGTTTATTGTGATAAGCCATTTCTCTGCCCATGACACTAGCATGTCTGCTGCCCGCTGCATTCTATAATTTGCTGTGGTGACATTTTCATCAGCGCACCAGAGTACTAGGTCATCTGCATATAAGGCAGCTTTAACTCCTGCAGGGAGATCTTTCACCAGGTCATTGATGTAAACAAGGAAGAGTGTTGGGGAAATTACTCCTCCTTGAGGTACCCCCTGATGGAGCAACACTTTTCTGCTCTGCAGACCGTCAAGAGTGACTCTAGTTCTCCTGTTATGCAAGTATGACTGGATCCATTTCATCATGTTGCCTTGGATTCCACTTCTCCTAAGTTTTGCAATGAGGCCATCTTTCCACACCTTGTCAAAGGCCTGCTTGAAGTCGACCCAGATCGTTAGGACCTTTTTCTTCTCCTGGAAGGCATCTTCTATTGCTTGAGACAAGTAAGTAACTTGGTCTTCTATACTGTAGCATTCTCTAAATCCAGCTTGTTCCGGCACCAGGATCTGCTCACTCTAAATACCATTTCAATCTGTGGTTGACTATTCGCTCCATAGTCTTCCCAACACAGCTTGTGAGACTGATTGGCCGGTAACTTGCAGCCTCGGTCTTACATTTCCCTTTCTTTAGTATGGGTATTGTGATGGCTTCTCTCCATACTTGGGGTACCGTTCCTTTCAACCAGCTGTGGTTGAATATCTCAAGCAGTTTTGTCTTTGCTGCTGAGCTCAGATTTACTAGCATTTCGTTGCTGATTTTGTCTGGGCCGGGTGACTTTTGAAACTTAAGCTTGGAAATAGCCTTCTGTAGTTCTCCTAGTGTGATGGGTTCCCTCATTGGGGCAGGAGTATCTGTCTGTCCCATGGTTGCCAGTATTTCTTTTCTTATCTCTCTCTGATGGTCTATGTTAATGGGTAAGTTGCTTTCTGAACTGTATCTTCTAGCAAACAAGTCTGCAGCTTGTTTTCCTCTGAAAAGTTTGCCACCTTCATCCAATGTGATAGTCTGCCTTGGTGAGGAATGCTCTTCATTTAGAGACTTGACTAATCTCCAAAGTTTCCTGCCGTCTTTCTCAAGGTTCAGCGATGCCGTTTTAGTTCTCCAGCTTTTCCGCTTTTCTTCTAGCTTTGTTCTCTGAAACTCTGCTACAGCGCTGAAATATTGAAAACAGAAGAAAGGTCTTACTAAGATACTGATATCAGAAGAAAGGTCTTATGAATAGTGTCACGACAGTGAACAATAATATTAAAATTTGCAAACAGTTCAGCAATATGCTATGCATATTTTAAAGACAGGATGCCTGATAGGTCTAGTTCTGAGATAATCAGGTTCCGTGTCCAGCATTGATATTTCAGAATTGACCACTGTTTTCAAATAAATTGTATGTGATTTTTGATCATTTTTGACACATAAAACCTATACCATGTGACAGCAGACAAGTTCAACTTTACAAAAATATAAGGATAGACCCACTACACATACTGCCACAGGGGAGTGAAGTATTAGAGACTTCACCACATGAGGTCAAGCTTTATGAAGTGGGGGTGACCAGTTCATTTCCTTGCTGTCTTTGTCTTCTCTAACCCAAGAACAGAGACAGATACCCATTTACAGCTGGGTAGACTAGAGAGAGGTTTTAATCACATTACAGCCAATGATTCTGGGATTATAATATACATTCTCAAAATCAGATATGCCTACTCATTACAGACTTTGTACAGATGTATCATATAATATATATTCAATTTCAGTGCTATACAACAAGGAATACATTGCAAATCTAGTACAAGTAAGAGAAATAGAATAATAGAAAAATACACTTTACCATATGAGGCAGATACACTGAAGAGTTTTCCCTAAACCCATGTCATCACTGCAGAAAGAGAAAGACACTATATTAAATACAACTACAAAGTTGTTAAAAAATGTATTTTTAAAATGAAGTCTCATTACTATCTTCACATATATTAATCCTAGAAGTTGCTGCAAATACATTCAGTTCCAAAGCTATTTACACATTACTATTAATTCTAGGTCTAGTTGTAAATATATTAAATGCTTGAGCAATTTATGAATATACTCAACTTTCTTAACTAGTTGTAAGCTTTATACAGCTTCTGATCTACAATAATAATCAAGTTAAGATAAATTGTGCCTCAGTTTAAAGAAAGTGATTTAACTTCTTTTAACAGAAATAAAAATGCATTAGTATTAACTCTTGAAGGACAGGAGGCCAGTTTTCAGAGCCAGTATATTGGGGCTGATTTTTGTTTTGTGCCAGTGTTAGATTTTATTTATCCTTTTTTCAATTTCCTTTACAACTTTGCATAACACTGCCAAGCTTTTGAAAAAAAAAACACAGACTCTTAAATTAAACTTTAATACTATACTGAAGCACATTAAAAATGCACCAATATCAACGTGGACTGATCTCGACCAGCCGGTAAAATATTTTTTTTACATACTTGAGATCGTTATTAATTTTTATATTCATCTATGCTGGTCATTAATGTGTACATTTGATTTTGAATAAATTCTGTAGTCACATCAGACAAGGGTTAAAACCAAAAATGCAACCAATAACAAAATCAAATTGTCCACTTTTTAAAGTCAAAATCCAAACAAGCCTCAACATCTGGTATAGCCACAGCGTGCCTGCAAACAAGCTTGGCAGCGGCTCTGCATAAAGCGCACAAACACAGGAAATTCTGGTGAATCAAGTCCCATGCACCGCGGAGAGCAGCTTTCAGCTGTTGCAGATTAGCTGGGGACCCTTGTCTGTAGACCCTGCATCCAAGCTCATCCTACAGATGTTCTATGCAGGCTAGGTCTGGTGATAGGGCAGGCCAATCAATCGTCACAATGTTCTGCTGCTGTAGATATTGCCGAGTAATGCAAGCAGTGTGTGCACATGTGTGTTGTCATGCTGGAGGAGTTACAAATCTGAATGTGTTGTAAATGCAGTAACAACCAATGCATCCCGAAGCTCATCCCAATATGTCACAGTATTGACATTCCAATATGTCACAGTATTGACATTCCAATATGTCACAGTATTGACATTCCAATAGAAGCTGAGAAGAGGCAAGCAATGATGAAAACTGAATCCACCCCAAATGTGAACATTGCCACACCAAAATCGGTTGTTCTGACGTACACAGCCGCGCTCTCTGCACTGTTGCCAAACCCGTTTACGTCCGTCAGCAAATGATAAGTTGAATCTGCTCTCGTCTGTGAATAGTAAACCAGTCCACTGCTGTCTCGTCCATCTAACATGTTGCTCTGCCCATTGCAGACGCTGTTGACGATGTCTGTGTGTCAAGTTTGGCCCCACATACAGCCATCTTGCAGTAAGGCTTGCTGCTCTTAGTGGTCGTATGACAGTACTTGGAGAGACTTGCCCACGTCTTTCCATTACTGCTCGCACTGTTTGGCTTGCCGGGAGTGAACGATTCCATAGGTGACTCAACATGATATGATGATCTTGTGCAGGGGTGGTCACCCTTGGTTGGTCACTCCAAAGTCTATCCCTGGTACTGCCAGATGTTTGGTAACGTTCAATGAGACATACGATAGTGCTGTGACGGCAATGCATCCTTCTGGCAATATCCCGCAAGAACATTCCGGCCTCCACCATACCAATGGCTCATTGGCGACGGCTTCAGTCAATCGTGGCATTTCAAGTACAAGTACTCAGTGTTCTGACTCAATGGCTTTTTTATACTGGGTATACTGCCGCCACGTGTACACGATGTCTGGGATATAATTATTGGCATTTGTGCTGCTGGTGCTACTTCCATTGTTTTCACGTGGTCAGCATGATTTGCAGTTGGCTTCAGCATTCAGTTGTTTTACTGGCAGAACTTCATTCTCTACCTCACAGGAAACACGAGGATATTCCATTCCCACAGTTCTTTTTACCGGCTAGTTGAGATCAGATCACGTTGATAATAATGCATTTTTAATGCGCTGCATTATATAAGAAAACTCAAGGTGGCAAAAAATTCCATGAATCAAATGTGGGAAAACTGCTATGTCTGTTAAGACAAGGTTTCTTACGCTAGAATTGCTCCTTGACCTTGGTAATTTCTCATTCCCATGATGCATTCATAAAGGAAGACAACACCTTCCCTCTGGTGACAGCGTAGGTAACTTGAGAGGTATGGATCTACAACAACATCAACAACCGGAAGGCCCTGCCGATTATGCTTCCACTGTGGACAGTCAAGTTAAAATAACAAACAAAAAAGGAATTATTATGAATTAGCTTTATCTCATTCTGTGGTGACAATTATAATCTGCAATATTATGCACACACAATATAATCATTACAGAATTCATGAAACTGAAATGCTGAAAATGGAGCTATTTCATGAAATACAGGCATGAAAACTGCCATATAATAAGGTAAAGTGAGCATAGAAATCTTTGCTAATGTGGATGGGTACAAGTAGCAGAGGTAAAGGAAGATAAAAGAAATACTAGTTATGACACTACAAAAATGAACAAGACCCTCATAAGTTCTGCCAGAGTTCAAGTAATATTTTATGCTTATTTTTATTAAATAATCATCGTCAATTTTAGGTTTTACATAAAAAATGCATTTGATGTTGGTATCGATACCCACCCCCCAGCTAATTTTTGTTGTCAAGATTTGCCGTCAATTAATAGTTACGCAAATTCTATTTGGTAAAACATGGAATTTTTTTTGCCTCGCAAATTCAAAAGCTTTGTGTAATGTGTGTTTGAAAATTTCCGTAATTTTACACTTACCTCCTTATAAGGAGTGGTCACGTGGTGACCCCTTGCCCTCATTACCGACCCATTCAAGACGCAAGAGTAAACATCTGTTTTGATTGGTCATAACAACATTTTGGCTGCGTGCGCAAATGTGGAAGTAACAACAGCCATTTCCGCCTGTACACAAAAAACAATTGTTCGCTTTCCGTGAAATATTTTTCTCTTGTTTAAATTTCAGTGAATTGTGTTCTTTTACTTCAAAATGGGAAGAATAGGTAAGAGATCAAAGCAAATATCTGCTGCCAGGTCGCGTCGACAGTGTGTAATTTCTAGCAGTGTTACCACAGAAAGTAATACAGAATCAGCGGTGAATGATAGGCCTACACAAACAACGTGGAATTTCTGCATCCCAGTATCCGATAGGCCCATGGTTCACATTGCAGATCCAGTAGTGCCTGGCCCAAGTCGATCTGATATAAAAATTAACTTGAGCACGAGCAAGAATGTTGCATCTCATAATACTGTCTGCGCTCAGCCTAAACCTACGTATAAAAATGTATGTTGCAATTTGTGTAAGCAAAGCACATTGCAAACAAGAACTGACAACACCAAGTCTAAGGGTTTCTCTCTCTTCCTGGAAGTTGTGTGTCACACATGTGAAAAAGCAATTTCTAGAACGTACACATCCGAGAGGGAACCAGAAGGCCGCGGCCCTCGTGGACATGCAATCAACAAATCTGCTGTTCTTGGTGCCCTCATGTCTGGAATGGGCCCATATACATTCAATCTCTTCTGTGAGAACCTAGACCTCCCTGGCCTGCACCAGAAAACATTTCATAAATATGCAGATCAAATTTTTGATCATTTGGATACCATGCACTCTACAGTATTTCATCGTCCGAGCTGAACATGCTAAGAGTCAGCATCGTACCATTAATAAAAAAGAAGTCATTGACATCGCTGTCAGCTTTGATGCAACATGGCTAACTAGAGGTCATAAGTCATTTATAGGTGTTGGCAGTGTTATCGACATCTTGACTGGCATGTCATCGATTCGCATGTTATGTCTTCCTTCTGTCACACCTGTGAGAATACTGGACAGTGGCAACTGAAAAATCAGCCTGACAAATTTGAAAAATGGAAAGCAGAGCATCAGAAGGACTGCTGCCGTAATTACGAAGGGTCAGCCGGAATGATGGAGGTAAAAGCCTGTGAAGTTCTCTTTCTTCGTTCAGTGGCAAATCACAAGCTACGCTACACTGTTTTGCTATCAGATGGCAATTCCAAGGCCTACAACAGACTCTGCGACATCAAACCGTATGGACCAGAAGTTGACATAACCAAAGAAGAGTGCGTCAACCATGTTGCAAAGCGATTAGGCACTGCACTGAGGACACTGATTACTGACTGCAGGAAACAAAAAGTCACCCTTGGGGGAAATGGTCGTGGTCGTCTAACCCAAAATGCAATACGAAAATTGTGTATTTACTACACCAGGGCCATCCGCAAGCATAGTACAGCCCCAGAGATGAAACAAGCCATCATGGCTTCTCTCTACCATGGGTATTCGACAAACGACGAACCCCAAAATAATTGGTGTCCACCAGGCAAAGACTCCTGGTGTTTCTATCAGGCTTCCATTGCCAAAGGAGAAGCTGCTGGACCACACGAGACCAAGGTTCACACTCCGCTAGACTACAACCTGCTCCATAAGCACTTAGCCCCTATTTATGAGCGTCTTACTGATCAGCATTTGCTGAAGCGGTGTCAGCTAGATGCAACACAAAATGCAAATGAAAGCCTACACAATGTTATATGGAGTCGTTGCAGCAAGCGGAAATTTGTGTCATTAAAAAAAAGCCAAATTCAGTGTCCTTGTGGCCGTTGGAGAGTTCAACTTTGGTCCATCAGCCAGTGCAGAAATAAAAAGGCTGTGTGGTCAAGCATCTGGAACAAACTCAATACGCCTTGGACAGGTGCGACTGAGGAAACGTCTGGCCAACAGCCAGAAACATGAGGCTGACAAACTTGTAAAAAGAAGAAAAATTAGGCAAGAGGCAAGACAAAGGCGAGAGGTGGAGCTGCTTGAAGCTGAAGGAGGTGCAGCATATAGTCCTGGAGGATATTAACCCCAGAATGGAGTATATTGGACAAGACAAGGCACTCGGTGAGTAAAATGCATTTTTCTTAAAACTAACATTTTATTAACCAAAAATGTTATTACTAACAAACTATCTAATAGATCAATCTAAATTTGGCATGCATGTAGTACACATATATACCTTTAAATTGTCACATGCTTTTTTTGATATTTTGGTTATTTGCTTTGATATATTAAAAAAAAAAAATTTTTTCCATTTTTTTTCATACAAATAAAGTGTATTTTTTTTTAAATCATTAAAAATAGAATTTTAAAGGAAGCTGAAGGAGGTGCAGCATAGAGTCCTGGAGGATTTTAAACACATTCAGCCCCCCAGAATGGAGTATATTGGACAAGACAAGTCACTCGGTGACTAAAATGCATTTTTCTCAAAACTAACATTTTATTAACAAAAAATGTTATTTTTTACAAACTATCTAATAGATCAGTCTGAAATTTGGCATGCATGTAGGACACATATATACCTTTAAATTGACAGAGGCTTTTTTTTTGATAATTTGTTTTGATATAGTTTTTTTAAATATTTTTTTTTCATTGTTTTTCATACAAATATAGTGTATTTAAAAAAAAAATCATTAAAAATAGAATTTTAAACTTATCAAAAAAAAAAGCCTCTGACAAATTGTTTTAATTGTCAGTCACAACATGTGTATCCAATTCGATAAAGTTTGATCAATGGTAAACATAAGATTTTTGCTCTTGAAAATTGGTGAAAAACCCAATATGGCAGTTGTTTTTTTTTGGTTACCATGTAGAAGGAAAGAAGAAAAATTAGGCAAGATAAAGGCAAAAGGAGGAGCTGCAGGAAGCTGAAGGAGGTGCAGCATATAGTGCTGGACAATTTTAAACACATTCAGCCTCCCAGAATGGAGTATATTGGACAAGACAAGTCATTCGGTGACTAAAATGCATTTTTCTCAAAACTAACATTTTATTAACAAAAAATTTTATTTTTTACAAACTATCTAATAGATCAGTCTGAAATTTAGCATGTATGTAGGACACATATATACCTTTAAATTGACAGGGGCTTTTTTTGATATTTTGGTAATTTGCTTTGATATATTTTTTTTTTCATTGTTTTTCATACAAATATAGTGTATTTTATAAAAAAATCATTAAAAATAGAATTTTAAACTTATCAAAAAAATGCCCTGACAAATTGTTTTAATTGTCAGTCACAACATGTGTGTGCAATTTGGTAAAGTTTGGTCAATGGGAAACTAAGTTTTTAGCTCTCGAAAAGTGGTGAAAATCCAATATGACGGATGTTTTTTTTTTGGTTACCATGGTAACCACATGTTTTTTAACAAAATAAACTGTAGAATTTGGTTCATGGACATACACTGTGTCTATTGAGCACATAAAAAGTTTGAAAATGTTATTAGAACAAAAGTTAGTTTTCACTGTAGGGGAACCCCTTAAACTAGGTCCAGCTTTATAAGGTGAGTTGACCAGTTCCCTTACTCACTGCCTTTGCCTTCCCCAAATAGTCTTAGCCAAAACCATTCTCATCAACCTGGTGTTTCACACCTGAAATCCATTTACAGGTTTTAGTTATAAGGAATCATTAAAATAAAAAATGAATGCTGTAATGTTACAGCTTACAATGTTATCTTAGTTTCAGGTAAGAAAAAGCGAATGCACAATACATTTTAACAAAAAAAATATGCGATAAAAATTTCCAATAAAACCATCTGCTTCAAGTCTTTCTGCTATAAACAATTTGTTTCTGCTTTACGCCAGTATTTCTACTAACAGCCTCCTACTCCTTTCTTTTTGGAGGGAGGGGAAAAAGAGGTTCTCTAACTCAATACCTGGTGATCAGCACTGGGGCGTGGCATGACTAAGGCATCAGGAGCATTTGGATCATACTTTGGAGTTGCTGCAAGCTTGTCTATATTATTCTTCATCACCTGAAACAGTTTTATTGCTCAGATCAATATTTACATTTTTATATTTAATATAAGATATTTTGCCACTGTGTTACCTAAGAGGGGAGCAAAGAATAGGTACACTGTAGCCTGCCAGGCATCTCATAAAAGGTGACTAAGGAGAGTTGGGCATGGGGCTGGTTACTCCATCCTGTAGAAACTTTCAGTCATGAAAACTTAACAACAATATGGACAAGTCAACGAAACAAAATATTCACCTCTGCCATCCAAGACAGAAAAAGGTCATCTGATAAGGAGGCATTGTTATTGTTGATCAGAATCGACGTCACCACCCATAGGTGCTCAGTTTCCCTCAGCAAATGTTGAAGGGTATGAATGCTAATTGTTCCTGTTGCACGTTGGTTGCATACAAGCCGGATGCATCCTCTCATACATCCATCCTTGCTGGTCTTTCGTTTAATACCTAATTCCAGCAATCTTAGCCTTGATGGTTCATTGATTGCAGTGACATTCTCTAACAGGTGATCATTAACTGCCCTCAGTATCTCTCCCTTATCCATATTCAGAGCACCTTCTATGGGTGCTCTTGAAGCTAGTCTATCAGCTCTTCCATTACCGCGTACGCCTGCATGACCAGGACAGTAGATCCATACCAGTTCCTGAAGATTTGAGCCTTCTAGGGAGGTTTTCCATTCACGTTGGAGCCATCCACTGTGGACTTTCCGAAGCATGGATTGTGAGTCTGACACAATAACAGCCCTTGTTAATGAAGTCTCAGACAACCACCTTAAGGCTGCAGTAGCTGCCTCTACCTCCATTCTTATGCTGGAGGTTGTCATGTACGCCCCGCTATGTTCAGTGATGATTCTGCCCTTTACTCTAGCAGAGAAGCCCCACCCTGAATTACAGACCCATCATTGTACACAATGGCATCATCATCCCTAGCATGATCATTTATCAGTTGATCAATTTCCAGCTGTGCCCTACCATTGGCCCAAGTTCTGCACTCTCTACCAAGGAGGCATAAAGATCTTGAATGGATGGCACAGGACATAAGGGCTTGGCATGTATTTGTTGAAGACATGTGCTCTATTGGAGCTGAAGGGTACTGATGATAATGGTGATCCATTTCATTTAAATTATATTTTCCCACCCAAAACAAACAGCGCAGATAAACAAGGTATAACAAGATTGAGGCAGGTTTTGAACAAGATATGTCAAGTTGTTAAAGTAGGAGTTGAATCAATTAATCTCTTTGGTGACTTGAGAGCTCAAACCAGGGCCCAGGAGACGAAAAGGGAAGAGAAACTGTGGGGCACCCGCGAAGACCTCCTGCTGACGACTGGATTCACGGAGGCAACTCATCTCCTTGTTTAGATTGCTGAGCATAGGTAACTGATCGCAGAAGAATAAATTAATCAGCTTGAAGTAGGGAATGAACATGATAATTTTAAACTACTAGAGCAGATGTATCCTGCTGTTAAGGCTGGAGTTGATTAAGACATATCAAGCTCTTGGGGTAGGGAATGAGTAAGACGTAGAATGTGCGAGATTTGTGGACAGGATAATCTCAATATGTTATGGTTGGTCTGGATCAGTGTTTTTGAGCCTTTTTTGTGCCATGTCCAATGAAGGCTATGGACCTCTTCTTGGAAAAAATGTACATAAATGTTTATGGAAAAATATATATTTTAAATGTTAAACTATGTACATGGACTTCCAGGTTAAGAAACCATGGTCATGATTTATTAAGCTGGTGATCCTGGTAATGAACATGATTTCAACAAGATATATAAAGTTACAGGGCTGTGATAACATTCCTAGCTTTGAAATTTAGCAAAACTTCCTACATTGATCATTAAACCATCAAACACTTATCAACTGACAAATGCTCACCATGTTAGCTTGTCCAGATTTTAGTACAGGGTTTGTGAATGGTTTTGACATGCCTGTAAAGTTAAAAACATATTACTGAACAGAAAATTGATGGAAACAAGAAATAAAACCATAAAGAAAGAGTATAACTGATAATTTAACATCATGATATAGAAATATGGCCATAAGCAGCTTCAAAACAAAAACCATGGTGATATCAGGAGAGGAAAGAAGGCATCAGATTAAGCTGGAAGAACAGGTCCTGGAGCAGATCAACCACTTTAAATACATCGGAGCTGTTACAGACT